>JALIGW010000009.1:6082500-6682500 GCA_023053685.1 Diadophis punctatus similis
ATGTAAGCTGTTCCAAGTAAAGCTGTCTTTTGCAATTAACTGATGGTGATTTATCAGTGCCAATGATTCTCAAGTGATGCATCGCATCCAGCGTGCTTATTCCTATTTATCAGCAACACCCTCCCTCTTAGCAGAGTACAAAATGGAAAAAGTGAAGCTCTGGGATGGATGGATGGATGGATGGATGGATGGATGGATGGATGGATGGATGGAAAGATAGACAGTAGCTCCTTCACTCTAGAATTCCTCTGCCATTTTATTCCGCTTCTTTGCTGTTAGCCTTTCAGCAACTGGCAAAGTCTGTGGGTTGATTCAAGCACTAGAAATCCCTGAGTACACAGAGGCTGATTATCTTCCTGCTGCTGTTAGCGTGGCTGCTTATTTAACTGCTGCTTATTTGATTATTTTAATCCATTTCTTTTTTAATTGTTGCAATTCCTTAAAACATTATTAGCTGCCTTTAAAGGCCAATGCAGTAACAAAAGGATATGCCTTGCAAAGCATTTCCTAGCAGCACCGCCTCTTTGGCAATGGGGCACTCTACCTCCCAAGCATTTCGCTTTCTTTCATTGGAGATTTTTAAGAAGGGTTAGAGGGCCATCTATCTAGGTTTAGAGAGTTCTCTGATGTTGAACCAAGCCATTGTTGGTTTAACCGTAGTTATCTGACTAAATTAAAATTGGCTTTGTTCCCACAATAAGCCAACTTATAAAACAGAAATATATAAGCAAAAATTCAGCTCCCATAACCACAGAGGACTATAATGCCTCCAGAGATCTCCAGAACTATAACCAAAGACATGAATGGAAAGTCATCATTCTGCCTATTTTTAATTTAATTTAATTGTAATTGTAAATTACATCAAATCAATGTTTATTCTTACCAACCTTTTACTTTTTAGATTATGGCCCCAGCAATCAGTCAAGCCAACAGTGACCTTTGGGCCAGAGAGGACTGTGTAGCACAAATCACTGCTTATTAATCACAATAACTAGGTTTACACAGCACTCTAAGCAGAACCAAATAACAAGGGTTTTCAACGAACATGTAGATCATATCTTGAAGTTCTGCTTCTTGCAAAACCAATATCTCTTTGGGGGGGGGTGCAGAATAAATATTTCAACAAATCATTTGACCGTCTTCTCTGGGAAACTATTTTCAAAGATGACAAAATGCAGGCTTGCAGGATGGATTAGTTCATTAGATACATATAGAGCTAAACAATAGTACCAAATGAGTGTAAGTCAATTGCTCTATATCAAGCTGGAAGGAAGTGCCAATGGTATGTGTCCAGTAGTGGGTTCTAAAACCCTTTACTACCGGTAGTGGGTTCTAAAACCCTTTACTACTGGTAGTGGGTTCTAAAGCCCTTTACTACTGGTTCGCGCGCGCGTGTGCAACACTACTGCGCTTGCGCAGAAGTGTCCCAGGTGGATGGGCAGAGCCTCCCACCGCCCGCACTACCGGTTCTAAGAACCAGTCCGAACTGGGAGCAACCCACCACTGTACTGCGCATGTGCAGAAGCGTCCCGGGTGGGTGGGTGGAGCCTCCAGCTGCCAGTGCTACCGGTTCTAAGAACCAGTCCGAACCGGGAGCAACCCACCACTGTATGTGGCTGCCTCTATGCTGTTTAATATATTTGCAAATTACTTATATGGTTTGTGTAGAAAACCCAATTATCAAATGATTATTTGCAGGTAAATAATCTGCAAGAGATTGGACAACCATTTGTTTGAAATGGTATAGGGCAGTGATGGTGAACCTTTTTAGAGACTGAGTGCCCAAACTGCAACCCAAAACCCACTTATTTATCGCAAAGTGCCAACATGGCAATGTAACCTGAATAATGTGGTTTTACTACTATAAAATAATGATAAACAATGCAGAGTTCAGCTAATTGTTCAAAGAAAACTTGATAAATGCACTTTTATGCCCCTTCATTTTTTCCTGTTTTTGAAATATTACGTTTAGCAACAATAAAAAAGAAAAACTTCTGTAATATCATTTCTCTCTTTCACTCCCCTCTCTTCCCCCCTTTCTCTTTCCCTCTCTCTCTTTCCCTCCCGTCTCTCTTGCTCTTTCTATTTCCCACCCCTCTCTTTTTCTCTTTTCATCTCTCTTTTCCTCTCTCCCTTTTTTTCTTCCCCCTTCTTTCCCTCCCCCTCTCTCTGTCTGTCTTTCTCTCTCTCTTTCTGCCTCTCTCTGTTACTCTCTTTCTCCTTCCCCCTGTGGGGGGGGGAAGGAACCCCTGAACTGGTGCTGGATGGTGGGAATGATGTCCGAAGGTCGACAAGCCCAGGAGCAGCGTGCCCAGGAGCACTGCGCCCACGCTCAGCTGGCTGGCGGGGAGGCAGGGCATCCCAACACAGGTAGCTCTGCAGGAAAAGCAGCTGCTTCTTTTTTTTACAAGATGAGACAACGCAGGGTCGCATTGTGGCTCCGCATTGTGATTGTCATAGGCTTCAGGAGGAGGAGGGGACCCCGTCTCCCCCATTGTCAAGTGCGTGAGTGAAAAAGTTCACTCAATCAATTCCAACTTGGCGAGATCTTTTTCTTTCGCGAGAAGTTGGAATTGATCGAGTGAAACGCGATGAAGAAACGCGATTGGAGCTGGGCTGGGGGGACTGCGCGAGTGCCCACAAAGAGGTCCCTGCATGCCATGTCTGGCACGCGTGCTCTAGGTTGCCCATCACGGGTTTAGGGTTTCCTGCTTAAGCAGGGATTAGAAGACCTTCAAGGTCCCTTCCAACTCTGTTATTTCCTTATTCTGTTAGATGAGACAAAGATAACAGTATCAAGATTCAGAAGGATTTTGAGCAGCTGGAATAATGGTCAGAAAGCAACAAGATAGATTGCAACCGATAAATCCACCGCCCTTCAATTGAATAAGAAAAATCAAGCATAAGAATAGGATAAGAGAGATTATATGGATAGTGGGTACTTTGGTGGGTCACAAGCTGAATATGAGTCAAGGGTGTGATGCAACTGTAAAACAAAATGTAATCCTAGCTGTAGCAAAAAAAAAAAAAAACCACAACCAGAAAACATAGCATCAAAATCAAGAAAAGTAACAACAGAAGATGTTCTCTATATTCCTCAGAATGAGTTTATAGTACTATATCCAGTTCTGGATACTACTGCATTTTAGGAAGATCACTGGCAAACTGGAGCATGCTTAAAGAAGAATAACCAGGATTGTAAGGTGCCTGGAAGGAAAAACTCAAAGGGAACATTTGGAAATTATTAAATTTATTTTTAGCATGGAGGTAAGAAAGATGGAGAGATATAGTAGCTGTGTTTAAGTTTCAGACAGATTGTCATATAGAAGACTGATAGAAGTGTTCAGAATTGTTTCAAAGGACAGGATAAGAACCAATTAATTCAAATTACAAGGAGGTCATTGTATATCTAGACCAGAGATCTTCAAACTTGGCAACTTTAAGACTTGTGGAATTCAACTCCCAGAATTCTATGCTGGCTAGAGAATTCTGGGAGTTGAAGTCCACAAGTCTTAAAGTTGTCAAGTTTGGGGACCTCTGATCTAGACTTTGAAGAAACAGCATTTGAGGCACAAATGACCAGGCTTCCATTATCCTACTTTGGACACATTATGTGAAGGCTTAGCTCTAATGGGAAAGGTAGAAGGAAAGAGGAAAGTACAATCAATTGCAAAGTAGATGGACTCAGTTATAGTGGCGATGGGTGCACTGTTGGAAGCCTTGAAATGTTAGGTTAGGGGCAGATGGTCCTGGAGAGAAAATATATATTAATGTGGTCACTAAAAGTTGACAGCAACTTGATCATCGATCAATGAAAATAAACAGGCAGGGAGAAAATCCTAATATAGATTGTTGGCAATGAAAAAGACTGCTTCCCTTTCTTTGCTGAAATTATTTCAAATGGAGACTTAATGACTACTTTAGGGACACAGTAATAGTGGATTCTTGCCTTGAGCTGGAACTGAAGTAGTCAAACCTTAAGGCGCCTTTTTTCTTTATGTTCTTCTACATTTCTAATTAGAAGTAAATTGGAGTTGGTGATCAGAAATGAAATTCATAATGTTCTACAATGAAGCGGGCTTCCTTAAATCGATTTTCCTTCACTGGAAGTATTTAAGCAGAGGCATTTAAACATTCTACAGTCCTAGAGTTCTGTTTCAAACCTTTTCATAACATCATTTTGATGTAATCTCAAACAGGTCTTCAGCTATTTGTGTTGATCAAATCACTGAACTGACCCAGGATGTTGGCCATTATGCCACATAATACTAAACTTACTAGTTAAATAGTATCATCTCTTTCAACTTAATCATGATTTTTTTTTAATTCCACTCTTCACTCGGTCGACCTTTAGAAAGCAAGGTAGTGTCATGTTTTGTTTTAAATTCATTTTCTTAAGCTTTACTGGATTTAAATACGATTGGCTTTTTTAATTAAGGAAGGTTTTGAGTGGTTATATTTCAGTACTGATTTTCTGATATATTTTATTGGGCTGTATCCAGGCTATATTAATTGAACTTAAACCTTACTTAAATCAAGCCATGCCCTTGGACTATGGAACAGAAAAGAAATAATGACCTCCACTTACAGGCAGGGGACAAAAGAAAATACGAAAGTAGCACCTCTTGTTTCCTGGAAGAACATAATTGCCCAGGAAAGGCCAATCTAGGCCTGGCCATTAGCCAGGCAAAAATGGCTATAGAATTAGGGAATTCCTTCTCCTTGCTCTATGAGAGATAGCTAATACCTACTATTGTCCAGGGTTTGATGAGCTGAAAGGCAGCACTCTGAAGCATATTGAAGAAGTTTGTTGCTACAAATAACATTAGAAACAGAACTCAAGTTAGCCCTAGCATGTTCATGGAGGATGAACACCAGAGAAAGACAACAGTCCTACAAGTATTGTCCACTCCCTGACTTGGGCTTGCAATTCACTTTTGAAAACATATGAAAAGATCTTGGGCTCCTCACTGCTTTATTCTTTTCAAGCCACAAATGCCTCTGTGCACTCAGAGCTGCCTGTAGAGGGAGCTGCCATTTTGCAGATATTTATGGAATGTTTGTATTCCCGTGTCATTTTAGAAATAGCCTTGACAGAGTCCTGTGAATGTGCAAGGCACTCTTGCACAGTAGAACAAAAGTATGTCTGGATTAAGATGCAAAATCTCATGCAATAAAATATATGAAATTCACATACTGTATCACTACGTGTCCTGGGCCAAAAATTGTTTGTAGATATATAGGGCAAGACTCAGCAGCCTTAAGAGTTGTAAGTTCCATTTGGTTTTTTTTTTCCCCTTGATCCTCAAGACCTTGATATAGATGGAGGCTAGTGCAAACAATGAGCCCAAAACCTCTCAGTTTTCTTTGATGGAAAAATCACTCTGAGTATGTTGAGCTTTGTTTTTCTCAGCAGAAAATGCTGCGATTGTTAAACAATTGACAGTAAACATTCCAGTTCATCACTGCAATCACTCAAAGATCTATTGTTAGTTCCCGACTATTTTTCTGTGTGCCATTGTTTCAGGCTTGATTTATGTTGTGATGCATTATTATAAGCTATTACAATCTAACTTGAAGATCAGTCATTTTAAAAGAGATATACATCTTCTAAAGAAGCATGCAAAAATGACAATATTTGTTTCTCTTTAATAAAAATTGCTCAAAAATGCACAAACTGTGATCTTAGGGGAAGTGCCAGTTTAATTTCATAAGCCCAATGCAAGATTGTTTGTTAAGAGCTATTTGCTACCACATTGCAAATGTTCAATCTTAAGAACAGAAGAATAAGATATCGGGATAAAGAAAACAAAAGAACAAAAGAAAGAATAGGTTTTCCTATACATTTTTACATGGGCTTCACCTACTGCTTTCTTTAACCCCATTGACCACCTTCCCAAAGAGAACATGGCTCTCTTCAGAAGACTGAATGCAAGCAAGCAAGCAAGCAAGCAAGCAAGCATATATGAATTCTACTCTTGTTTTTGATGCATTGCATCTAAATACAGTTATTTAGGGGCAGAAACAAGAAAATGATATTAAATCATTTTCTTGTTTATTGGCATAATCAAATTTAAATTGAACTTTAAAAAATTTTTATATTAGCAAAACTTCAGTTAGTATTTCTGCCCCATGCTGGACAATGGGGTAAAAATTAGGTGGAGTCAGAAAGATTAAATTCATAACATACTTTATTATGAACTTAACCAGTGGTGAAATGTAATTTTTTTTGCCACCGGTTCTTTGGGCATGGCTTAGTGGGCATGTGTCACGCAATGATTTTATTGCCTGTTATATGTATATGCAGGGAGAAGCATCCCTATCTAATATAATGGTTTATTCCTGAGCACGAGATTGATGTGTTATTGTACACATGTGTGCATTCTATTCTTTCCTTCTGTTCCTGGCTTCCATTGAAGCAAGACCTACTTTTATATCAGACATGTAGATTAATGAGGATTTATTGTTTTTGTACCAAAATAAACATTTTTACTTAGACCTTAAACTGCGGTTTCTTTTCTAATGTCTGATGTCCAGGAAAAGATCAAACTTCTCCTTTGTGAGATTAATTATCACCTCTGTCAGCATGGCTTGATGGGGGGTCATGTGACTGGGTAGGAGTGGCCAATTGGCGTGGCCATTAAAAAAACTTTTTTAGCATTTTTAACTAAAAAAAGTTTTTAAAAAGACGATCAGCTGGTGTTTCCCCAGGTTAGGGGATAGCAGTCTTGTGGGAAGGTAACCCCCCCAAGTCTTGCAGGTGGGCGCAGCCCCGCAGAGGAACCCACCGGGCCTCTCCGGCTCTTTGCTCAGTAGCCTCCTGGGCTCCACAACTGTTCTTTTTCTCTCCCCCGCCACGTCCTGGAGAGAAAATGTTCGAGGCAAAAGTGGCTTTGGCGAGTCCAATGTGTGTCCGGCCTGTGGAACAGAGCCTCTCGAACACTAGGACCTGGCCACGGTTCCTCAGTGCGAGGTGCCATTGCTGCTGCTGCTGCTGCTGCTGCTACTTCCTCCAAGCCCCCCACATGCACATGGGCGGGTGGGCAGCTCAAATTATGTCACCAAGCCCAGACCCTTTTGCCATGTCTGAGGAAGCAGAAGCAAGCTTCATTTTCAGGATAGTCCCGCAGGCCAGACACGTGTCAGACTTGCCCAATCGGTGAGTGAGCCTCACCATGTCCCTCTGAAGCGGCTCCTCTGACAAGCGCAGTGGGTCTTTCCCCCCCAAGGACAGTATCAGCCTTACCTTCTGCTGCTGCTGCTATGGGGTTGAGAGTGGTGGCAGCGGCAGCACTGCTGCTGCTCCAGGATAGCAATAGCAATAGCAATAGCACTTAGACTTATACAGCCCTCTCTAAGCGGTTTACAGAATTCAGCATATTGCCCCCAACAATCTGGGTCCTCATTTTACCGACCTCAGAAGGATGGAAGGCTGAGTCAACCTTGAGCCGGTGAGATTTGAACAACTGAACTGCTGAACTGCAGTGCTGCATTTTAACCACTGCGCCACCTCGGCTCTTAATGGCAAGCGGATGTCCCGACTCCCGGGGCTGCTGCCTATGTGCACCGCATTGGACTGCTGGTGCTCCAGCATGACATTAGCTGGCCGGGATAGGGCCAGAGCACAGGCGCCGTGGACTGGGAAGGGAGGCGAGCGGGTGGCAGGCAGCATCCAGGAGCAGCGGCGGCAGCAGGTAGCCGAGAGCCTCGGGATATCTACTTGCAGGGCAAGCGAGCAGTGACTGGGGGACCGGTTCGGGGGCGTGGCCAGCCAGCTATCGCTACCGGTTCGGCGAACCACCAGCCGCCGCTACCAGTATGCCCGAATCGATCCGAACCGGTAGCATTTCACCCCTGAACTTAACCTACTTTGGTGGTTGATACAATACAATGCAATCCAAGTTGCTGGTGATCCCCCTTGAAGGCTTATATGGCTCAAGATATGGGCATTTTTGGGTATCTGTCGATTCCCATAAATCTGGTAGACATTTATGGATAATAGAAGTTAAGCTCCTCAATTGCTACCTCCCTGCTGAAGAACAGTATTCCTACAGAAATTTAAATGGGTCCTGCACTATTGGCTATTAAAATAAGGTTGTTCCAGCAATTGTTGGCATCTGGGATGTTTTAATATTGCCCCCTCTCACTTGAGCATTTGTTTCATATAATTTATATACCTGGTGTTTATATACAGTATATTTGGAGGTGTTTTGCTTAATTTGTTATTCATTTATCAAATTTATATGGCCACTCATCTCCCACAAGGTGCCTTGGTGGTATATAACATAATCAACAGTTAAAACGTATTATAAAACTATTTAAAACACTTAAAACTTAAACAACAAGAGGGCAAAAGGGCTAAAATCAGAATGTTAAATATGGTGCAGTCATGTATACAATATTCATATTATATTTTTTTTAAAAAAAGCTTATTTACAGATGCACAATACTTAAATTCATCAGCAGTTGGAGTGGCAGAAAAGATCAGTGAATGAATAAACAGCAATAGCAATAGCATTTATATTTATATACTGCTTCATAGTGCTTTACAGCTCTGGTTTACAGAGTCAACATACTGCCCTCAACAATTTGGGTCCTCATTTTGCTGACCTCAGAAGAATGGAAGGCTGAGTCAACCTTGATTCAGCCTTCTCATACATAAAATACTGATCAACAGCCTAACCAAACAAATTCAGTTCACACAAACTACAGTACTGCATGACCAAAAAAAGAAAGTCTTTTACCAATGTGTATAAAGCATAATGTTTGAATTGACATGCATGTAAAGAGTTGGAGTAGGAAGTTTGGGAATACTTGGGTTAGGCAGTTTGAAACTGTCTTAGAAAGAAGCAGATAAAAACGCTGCTGGCTAATGCAGTTTGTAGAAAGGGGAGTCTATTATAGGAGTACATTTATTTGATAGATTTATTTATTTTTTATTGCAACTGTCTTCCTGATATGTTGAAATGGAATATCTATAATTTACAGCCGGCATAGCCAGAGGAATATAGTAGCTTAACTCCAATACACCTAGAATACACCAATTTATAGAAGCTGGTTCTCTTGGATGACATCATATTTGTGGTCTTTATGTTTCATAAATAGTTCCTTTAGGTTCTTCATGTCATCCAGTCTGGGTGTATTCCAGGCTATAAATTTCTCCTCATGTTCTTGTCTTGATATGCACCATAAATCCCGTTTTAGAGATGCCTGTTACTCTATGATTCAATAAGTAGTCTCAACAGTTTACTTTACAGAAGGTGGTGGTAGGTCTTGATTCAGTGCCTATGAAGTTTCTAGTTACCCTTCTTTACTGAGTAACTTCTACTGAAATGGTATAGGGTCTCCTGCTTGAGCAGGGGGAAGACCTCCAAAGTCCCTTCCAATTCTATTCTGATTGATTGATTGATTGATTGATTGATTGATTGATTGATTGATTGATTAGATCAGACTTAGCACAAGACCCTAATGCCATCTAGAAGTCTTTTGGAATATTGAAATAGGCATACATATGTGTATGTGTGCATGTGTGTTTACCATTTACTTCTAGAAGTAATCACCTGTTTTTCTAAATACCCAAAGCAATGTACAATAACAGCATAATTGAAAATATAACAACTGGAGGCAAAGCAACATAAAATTAGCAGTGACATCAGTTAAAATAGCACTTAGTGTAGCATTTATAGCAATTAGCATACCATTTCTAAGATTTCTCAGTAAATCCAATCAACTTTTCAGTTTTTTAAAAAGGTAGCGGGCTCTCTTTCATAAACAGACCAGCTACATTCTCCCTAATCGCTACCAAGTTCACCTGAGAACCCTGCAGGACGGACTGTAAATAAGTCTAAGAACAGAGACTGCCTGAGGCAGGAGATGCTTGTGAATGGGCAGGGGCAAGCTGTTAAGAGTCATGTACTGTATGTGTCACCAGACTTGTGCTGAACTCTTCAGTTGTCCTGAAGTCCTCAGATGCAATTCAGCCCAGTCCAATTCTGTAAGAGGGAGGGGAACATCCACCTTGTCCTTCAGCTCTAGCAACATAATGCCTTGGCCTGCCCGGAGTAAAGGACATTTATTCATGAAAGAAGATTAATTCATACAAAGGTAGACATTATCATGATCACCCAGAAAGCGTGTATGTCATTTAATAAACATAAGCTACAGCTTGCTTTCAGAATATTTTTGGGTGGTAGCTAATGAATAATAATAATTTTAAAAAAAGCAGGAGCTGAACCAGGCAGAATTATGTATCTGAAGCTTTCTTTCAGTTAAAGAAAGTTATCTAGTGAGCTTTTCCTCTTTCCCACTACAGTAATACAGTATATCAAAGCTATACTATTAAACAAAGTTGCATAGAGACATCCCTTTTTATACAGATACAGATTAACAGAGTTGGAAGGGACCTTGTAAATCATCTAATCCAACCCCCTGCCCAAGCAGACCCTACACCATTTCTGACCAATGGCAGTCCAATCTCTTCTTGAAAACTTCCAGTGATGAAGTTCCCATAACTTCTGAAGGCAAGTTGTTCCATTGGTTGATTGCTCTCACTGTCAGAAAATTTCTCCTTATTTCTAGGTTGAATCTCTCCTTGTTCAGTTTCCATCCATTATTCCTTGTCTGGCCTTCAGGTGCTTTGGAAAATAGCTTGACCCCTTCCTCTCTGTGGCAGCCCCTCAAATATTGGAACACTGCTATCATGTCTCCCCTGGTCCTTCTCTTCACTAGACTAGCCATGCCCAGTTCCCGCAATAGCCTTCAGATCTTTTTACCATCTTATTTCACTAGTACAATTACCAAAATTTGGTGAAGCATTTTCCTATCATTCAGAGCAGGAAACACATAAATAGGTTTAACCTAGTTAAACAGAGAAAGAAAAACTCATCTATCAGCAAACCTCAGAAAATTCTGGCTCTAACCATGTGTGTGATTTGATCACAATCTCTGTTCATTATTGCCCCAGATACCTCATTCCTCTCCCATGTTAAATGCTGTCTTTGATCACCAAAAATTGTTTCTCTTATCTTAGACAATAGAAGACATATAACTCTAACTTTCATCCTCCGTGGATTACGAGATGTCTTACTCAATTAATCAAGCTGGTTTGAGTTGATTAATCCGAAATTGAAAGTTTGCGCTTTCATTAATAACCCTTTAAGTTACAATTACCTGAAGTTATTGTTGAGGCACTGGATGTTGTTTGGAAGAAACAGGAAAAGTAGCTGGACTGAAAGAGAATTGGGGGAGGAAATGAGACAACACTGCCAGTTTCAGTAAGAAGTCTTTGCAATCCAGCACAATGATTTGCTCAACTCAAGCAATTACATTCCTGGCCACTGCTGGGTGCTGGGGGGAAAAGGAAGGAGAGGGAGAGTGCAAAGTTGAAACATTCAAGAACAGAGAATGCGTCTTTTGTTAATGAGACCTGGAACCAGTACAGAAAGCCAGGGATAGGTCAGGATCTGCAGAACAAGTGAATGGGATATTTGAATGAATAGATGGGGGGCAGCATGGTGGAATCTGTTGCCTCAGACACTTGACCCTGCTGGGAACAGCACTGGTTGCCACTTTCTATGGAATACAGGAGGCATCAGACAAGGCTGACTACAGCACATACTAAATAACCCATAGACAATTTCCAGTGACCCAGTAAAGAACAATTGGTCAGAGAGTCAGAGGGAGAGAAAAATAATCTGCTTTCCAAAATTCACTCATCTGTCAGTAGATGCAAAACATCAGCCAGATAATCTTTGGCTATTTGATTATCTGTACTTCATATCCAATTGATATTTGAGGGCAGCATTTAATAGCTGAGATGTCTGATGTTTGAAGATGAAAACTTTGTGGAGAGGTGCCTGGTATATATTTGAGTGCTGACATGTTTTTCACAGCACTGACAGTGGATGCTCCATGATGTTGCATGTCTAGTCATTGGCATGTAATGGTATTCAGTATCTAACAACTGCAAGTTTGAAAAGTTTCCTAAATGACCCTTATGTAAGTCATAACAGTATAGATAGGGCAGCTAATACAATGCAGAAATCTTATACTTACTTCAGAATTAACCCATTGAAGTTTACTTTTGAGTAGACATGAACATTGTTCAGATTTGTGTGGAAGATTTCACATTGAACTTTACTTTGAAATGTCTCCTGCAAAACTGCTCCATCTGTAGATGATAAATGTCTTTTTTACTTGCAGAATGATTTAAAAGAAGGCTGTGCAAACGCCTGCAACCTTTGCTGGCTAAAATGCAATTAAACCCTCTTGACATTTGTGTCCTCAATTATCATTTGGCTCAATGGGAGTCTATATAATGACTGTTTTGATGAAGCCTTGCTCTGTGCATATCATATGTGATCTTGTTTTATGTTTATGACAACTACCCATAAGTTTGTTATTATTAATATAGGGTCATCAATGTGCATAGCACTTTACAAACAGGAGGGGAAGAAAACAGAGCCTCAAGGAACTTACAACACAATTCAAGACATGTTTGTTTGGAAATAAAGTTGATTCAGACATAGCTATGTTACAGTTTGGTTTACATCAGGGGCGGGTTGCTCACGTACCGATACCAGTGTGCTGTGCCCGCATCTCCACATTTTGTGCGCACATGTGCGCCCCCTCACGCGATTTTGCTTCTGCGCATGCACAGAAGCAAAATCTTGCCGAAATCTCACGGGCACATCCCCTTGCGAGATTTTGGCAATATTTTGCTTCCATGCATGCGCAGAAGCAAAAAAGCCCAAAAGTTCTTAAAAAAAGATGGTGACGTGCGCGATGGACCGGCGTAGATGGCACCAAAGCAGTCGCACGCAAATTGCACAATTGGCGGCTCCCTACCAGAGCTATGCACCGGTAGGAACCCACCACTGGTTTACATACTATTTATAGCTCAATGATAATTTAAATTACAGCTTAGAACTAGTACCTTAGCCGCAGTGTGGATCTATCCTTTGTTTTAAGTTAATTTAACTCAACCACAATGTGGTTATTCTTAATCAACTATTATTCTTCCAAAACAGGGTGATGGCAAAACTGTGCAGTAATGTGGTTACAGCTTCCATTTTGAATCTCATCCTTTTGGCTGTGCTGGAAGAGGCTGGACACCCTTAATTTTATGGAAGTTAAAAATTAACCAGATACTGGAAAGATTCTTGGAATATTTGGCAAAAGGAGCAGAATTCTTGAAAATGAATAGCTTTGATTTACTTCATCATCTGAGATTGGCTTGCTAGCAGAGGTGGGTTCGGACTGGTTCTATAGAACCGTTAATAACTTGGCAGCATGGGTCATTAGAACCAGCAGCGACCCAGGCCTGCCACGCCCCCAAGCCGCTTTTTCTGCCGGCGCCATAGGCACCACCATTTTGTTTTTAGCTTTTTTTAAGTACTGCGCACGCACATGCGCCCCCACGGCGCATCCCTGAGCAAACCGGCAGCAAAGAAAACCGCAACCTACCCCTGCTTGCTAGGTGAAAATCTTAACCATATGCAATCAGGAGGAGAGCAGTGGAATTAAAGTCAAGTACAATATGGTAGGAATTTGCCTGGAGTTAAAACCTGCATGCCAAGAATTTGACACTGTAAAAAGTAAGAATCTGGGAGAAACAAGAATCTCAAGAAAGAGCAATTAGGTAGAAATTAAGGGAGAGATAAAAGTGACTACTGTTAGACAGCTTGGAGCCAATGAAGGGAAATAAAATTAGGGACCTCCAGACAGGGGGTGGAGTTGTCCAAAGAAGCAGAGAGGCAGATACAAAACTCAGGAGAGTTTAGGAAAGGTTTTGAAAAGCTTTGAAGCTGGGTGCAAGAGACCCACATCCAGGGAAAGAGAAATGGAGCAGAAGAAGTTTAGCCTGGAGCAATGGCTAGAAAACAGAAAAGGAAAAGGTTAGCCTATAAAGAGGCAGCTTAAAAAGATATGGCTGGGTAACCTTTTCTCTCTCTGAAACAAGAATTAAAGAATGACTTTGTGAGTAAGAACTGGGGGAAAGGGGATAAAGCAAAAAGCTTTTTTCCTTGTACCCTTCAGCCTATCCAAAGTTCCATTCTAGGGACGAGAACAACTTGGGTTTGCAAAAGCATGAGAAGATATTATTGGCATCACTCAATTAATGGATGAGAGAGAGAGAGAGAGAGGCTGGCAAGTTTTAGCAGTGGAGGAAATTGCCCAGTCAATTAATTAATAAGGGAAGGACTGATACTTGCCAAAGTCAAGAGGAGCAGCAAAAGAGAGAAACAGAAGATCAGATGGACAGAAGAAATCCAACTAATCCAATGTTTAGAAAAGTAGAAAGTTAGCATTGTTCAAAGATGCACTTTGCCATTAAAAGTTTTTTAAGAAGATGGACACTCTCTTTGCAGGATGGCAAGGGGATTCATTCTAATAATCAGAAGGTTATTGTAGCTGTTTTAACTGGATTGGTAAAAGGAAAGGAGAGGAAAATTGCCCTTTTAGAGTTTCCCTTCCTAGATGATAACCTGGCACCAGGCTTTGTTTCAAGTATCTTGTAAGAATGCTGGGGAGAAAATAAAGATCTCAAAAATATCTGTATTTGAACACAGGATTCTTTTGTCTGAAAGAGTTGCTATACATGGCTCAGTTTCAGGAACAATGTAGGATTCACTGTGACTAGGACTGGAAACTGCAGTCTAAAATTCTGCACTTGAGAAGAAAGGAAGGAGATAAATTGGGCTAAAATCAAATAGAGGAAGAATAGGTGTTTCACTGTACAGAATACAAATAAATTCTTAGAATTCATACACTGATTATAATTATGTTAATGAATGTGCTAGTCTTTCCATTTTTAAAGCAGAATAGTGACATTAATAGTAACAGCTCTTCTGAGCTAGTGAATTTTAAATATTTCCAAATAATAGTTTCATTTCTAATAAAGCATTTACAGAGGGAAGAAAGATCATGTCCAAGAAAGATCATGTTGATTTGATCACATTGGTGATTCCTGCATTTATTTATTTATTTGGTTTATATCCTGTCTTTCATTCAGGAGCGTCAATGCGATAATTTGATGGGTGATAGAATTTGAAGGAGTCACATGCAAAAAATCTTGAATTTTAGGGTGTTTAAACTACAAGTCCTTGTTCAATATTGTATATCAATTTGTTCAAAATTTCAACCAAGTGTCCTCACATTAAGGACATGAGGAATTGGATCTTTGCAAATTTCATTATGAATAGACTTCATTTACTCAAGCAAGACCGAAAAACTCTCATTTTCACCCCTTTCCAAAATATTCTCAGCTCAGTGACTCTCAGTGCATTTTTTAAAATGTGTAGAGAAAATACATTTAGCAGAAGCGTCTCTTTGGGCGGGAAGTCTGCATTTTAACTATGTATGCAGGAATGAATTCTTGTACTGCCTTTAAGAGAAAATTATAGCAGATGCTTGCAAGAATTAGATGAAATGCACCGATGCCTAAATATATGCACAAGTGATGCAGACCGGGAATAGACCTATTTTGTCCATTTCTACTTCAGATTAAAATTCAGAATAGTCAAAGGGAAAGAGAGGAAGAAGCCTGGTTTATTGTACTGAGGTTATAAGGACTCTGGAGAAAGAAAGAAACTAAAAGGCCTATCTAAAACAATGGGTCCTCCCCCCATGATTGCCATGTTCTTCTCTTTCAACTGCCCCACTTAGCAATAGCACTTAGACTTATATACCACTTCATAGAGCTTTACAGCCCTCTCTAAGCGGTTTACAGAGTTTAGCATATTGCCCCCAACAATCTGGGTCCTCATTTTACCGACCTCAGAAGGATGGAAGGCTGAGTCAACCTTGAGCCGGTGAGATTTGAACAGCTGAACTGCTGAACTAGCAGTAGCCTGCAGTGCTGCATTTAACCACTGCGCCATCTCGGCTCTTCCCCTTCACCCAACCCTCATTTAAAAATTGTTTCCCCTGCATGAAAGAGAGTTGAGTTAACAGCTACAGTTCTCGGCAGGAACTACTTGAAATCCCATGTAATTCAGGTCACTCCTGAGCACTGGACTAGAAGCAAAGGTTTAAAAGCTTGTGCCAGGTCTCCTCCAAGATTTTCTTTTTAAAAGGAGAATTGTAGCTTTAGAGGAGTCATGCTTTCACTCAAGGCTTAGACATTTACCTCCCCAGGGGTGTCTGAGAAGGGTAGTGGGGAGCAAAACTGCCCCTTTTTATGTGCATCATGCATGTGACACATGTAAACATGGATGGAACTTTCCTTGAATAGTCAGAACTCCCTACATGGTTCTCTGTGCCTCTTACACAGTTTTTCCTTTCACCCCAATTATCCAGCCTTTTGACTGGTAGTTTTTCAGTAAATTGGGGGAGGGGGAGGAAATCCCCCAATAACCTTCATGAGTGCACCCTTCTGTTGGTTACATTACTGTATTTCCTATATATAGATTCAAACTAGGAAACTGACATATTTGTCAACTTTCCCTTGTGACCTGTCAGGTTTGCTTTCATAAATTAGAATCCTTCTTTTAAGTTATCTATAGAATGGAGCAAATTGTTCTGACTGAAAAACCCAATTGGCCAAAACTGGTCAATCATCCACTTCATAGGCTTGTTGTGGGGGAAAATAAGAGGAAATAGTATTCGATATATTCTCTACCTCAGGGGTGTCAAACTCAAGGCTTGCGGGCTGGATCCAGCATGCGGGGTGCTTAGATCTGGCCCATGGGCCCACCCTGCAAACAGTAAAGTTGTTTGCAGGTGCCTCTGCCAGTGAAAATGGAGCTTGGGAGGGCCACATGTGGCCCTCCTGGGCTCCGTTTTCAGCCACGACAGTCTCCTGCAACCGTCTACCAGTGAAAACGGAGCTCGGGGAGGCCGCACATTCCATTTTCACTGGCAGAGGGCTGCAGGAGGTCAGGCCGGCCAAAAACAGAGCCTGGGTGGGCTGAAAATGAAGTCTCGATGAGTGACATCGAGCTGGCCACATCCACCCTGGTCATTCCCGCCCCCTGGCACCCCGAGGTCAAACACAACCCTGATGCGGCCCTCAATGAAATTGAGTTTGACACCCCTGCTCTACTTTAAATTATTTATAAAAAATACTAAGAGGCAGGAAATAAATAAATAAATAAATAAATCACCATTTATTAGCTATATTAACAATGTTTTCCTAACTATCTAGCTCTATGCAAATGTAATCGTGAATAGGAATAATTAAGTTTGGAAATTGAAATTGTTTGTATTTTAATATAATATATAGGCAGTAGTGGGTTCCTACCAGTGCGGTCCACTCTATAGCACCGGTAGCGGCCCGCTGGTGACGTCACAGTACTGGTGCGGTCGGTTGCCGGTGCCTGGGCACTGCCATTAAAAAAAAAAATTCTTCTGCGCATGCCCAGAAGCCGAGCTTCCGGCACTGTACATGCGCTGCCTTCCTACCCCACAGTGAGTCCAAGCAGGGGAGGTGGCTGAGGGAGCGTGTGAGACGCTGAAAGAATGGGCGGCAGGAGCTATCTCCATTCCCCTCCCTTCAGCAGTCCGAGAAGCCACGAACGCCGGTGATGATCCCAGGCATTTTCACACGTTTGAGGCTTCTCGAGCTGCTGAGGGGAGGGGGAATGGCGGCAGGAGCCTAGGATCATCGAATGGGGAGAAGCATTCAGGCTGGACGGAGCCTCATAGAAGAACCGCTGCCGCGGTCTTGCTGCTCCCGCCCGGGGGGCTGTGTTGTGGGTAGGCAATGCCCCCCACTTCTCCGGCCGCTGCCAAGCTCCCGAGGCCCATGCCCACCCGGTCACATGACTGCCAAGCCACACCCACAAAATAAGCCATGCCCATAGAGTGGTAGTAAAAAAATTAGGAACCCACCCCTGTATATAGGATAGGGGTAGGGTTAACGGTTTTATTATATGATGGATCTTTTAATGTTTAAATTTTATAAGCTCCCCAGAGTCACCTATATATGAGTTGGGCAGCTATATTAATTTGTTTAATAAATAAATTTAATAAACATTTATTTATATGAAAAACTGCAGATAAGAGCCATATGGTTTACTATGTAATACTTAAGACCTTTTTCTTCAAAGTATGATAATCAAGGTCAAGATATGTTCTATTACCATTAAATATAGAATGAAGCAGATCGTTTAGCCCTCTTTGGACAGAAAAGAAGGTAGAACAGAGCTAACAAAATACAGATACTTTCTTTCCCCAACTGGCTACCAAACTGGAGAATCCTAATGTAAATATCACACAAATATTTGCCCTTGATTTGGGTATACAATTGCTATTCTTTACTTCATCTCTTTCAAGGTTCAGGAGGCAACTTGATATTATAAAAGAAGGGAAGAAAAGCAAATGATTCAGAAAATTAATGCATTGCATATATTATTGCATATTATATCAGGTTAAAAATACCTCATACTAGTTACTAAAAGCCAGTTTCAAAAGAGAAGATCATATGTTTCTGTAAAATGTTGAAGTTCTCATCTTGGCAAGTTACCATGGCCAACGAGATCTATGGCCGGTTCCAAGAATAATCTATCACACATCATTACAGCACTCCTTCATGTGGCCTTGGGAAATTATTGACACTATATAGGTTTAAAGGTTACAACTTGAGGGCTATTTAGCAGAAATTTCCTGAGTCTATTTATGGCAGCCCTGATTTACTTTTTAGGGTTGAGACTTTTTCCATGCTCAGATTGCCTCCACAAGCACCTCTCATATCCAGAATAATTTTGAGAGAGGCACAAATGCCTTTTCTAGGCTACATCTGTTTCCTACCGAGGAAGCATAAAGGGAAGTAAAGCAATGGGGCACAATTTTCAAATGTTTCACTTTTGAAAAATGAGGGGCTGTGTTGCTTCACAAAGAAGCTTTGGAGGGGTGCTTCATTGCTGTCAACACATTTTTCAAAGCCCCAAACCATTATACAATTGCTAAATAGAGATTTCAGTTACCTAGACAGAAATCACAATCCACCCTAAGGGTGTGGACCGTAGGTTCCAAAAAAGCTGAACAAGAAATTCCAACAAAGTGGCTGAAAAATATACATATTTCACACTTTGAAGCCACAAAAGATACAAAGCAGAATAATGAAGATTCTTGTGTGGGATGTGTTACAAAAAATTCAGAATCAAATCTCTGGGCCATATTTGACAGCTGGAAAAGGGAGACCTGGAGTGCAGACAAGGGAAAAATGGGTCAGTAATTGCAGATGATTTTCCCCTTCAGCACTGATGGGATTGGAATGGACAAAATAAGATTTTAAAGAATCTAGGCAGAATCCAGGCATTTAAGTGGGATAAGCCAGGCAATGGGGATTATAGATTAGTGCTAAAATGAGAGGGGCAAGAGAGAGTGAGGGGGGGAAGGAGGGAGGGAGGGATAGTGGGAGAGAGAAAGGGGGAAGGAGGGTGGGAGAGGGGGAGGGAGGGAGGGAGGAGGGAGGGAGGGAGGGAGAGAGAGAGAGAGAGAGAGAGAGAGAGAGAGAGAGAGAGAGAGAGAGAGAGAGAGAGAGAGAGAGAGAGAGAGAGAGAGAGAGAGAATATGGAACAGTGTTGTCTTGTAGAAATGTAATGCATCTCTAGGTGATTCCAGGCAAACAGGTCCTATCATAACCAATTGGAAATAATATTATAGCTATTCAATCTTTCCCTTCTTAACCTTTTTTTGCTGATAATAAAAAATGATAAAAGAGACACTGAGGGGATTTGTGAAGTTTATAGATAGGAAATGATGTGTTTTGAAGAAACTTCCTAAGCTACTATAAATTCTTATGCTTGAGAATGGCAATTCTCAAGCATTGAAACATAGAGAATATTCTTACACCAAATTACATCACTGGTCCAGCTTACTCCATCGACTATCATTAGGATGTCAAGATAGCATTTTTTTTCCAGTCCTCCTGATGGAAGAATTGAACTGCCACTTTCTAGATACACACAAATGAGATCTTTTACCCCACTCATCCACATCCAAGTCAGTGGCGGGTTGCTGCCTTACCGGTGCGGTGCGGTGCGCGCGCATCTCCACACTTTGGGCACATGCGCGCACTACGTGCACATGTCCCCTCGCATGATTTTGCTTCTGTGCATGCGCAGAAGCAAAATCAAGCCAAAATCTCACGAGGGGACGCGCGCACGAGAGAGATTTTGGCGCGATTTTGCTTCTGCGCATGCGCAGAAGCAAAATCTCACCAAAATCTCGTGCACACGCGCGTCCCCTCGCAAGATTTCGGCATGATTTTGCTTCCATGCATGCGCAGAAGCAAAATCGGCCAAAAATTCACGGGGAAAAATGGCGACACGTGCGATGGACCAGCAGAGAGGGCTCCAGAGCGGTTGTGCAATTGGTCGCTCCCTACCGGAGCTGTGCACCGGAGAGCTCCGGCAGGAACCCACCTCTGATCCAAGTTATAGCTGTCTAAAGACCTTACTAGGAAGTCCATATTATATCAATGTAAGTGTTTATTACATTCTACTCTGCAGCTTAAAACACCTTTCATTGTGAGCTTGTCTGGCAGTAGGTTGCAGCACAGATAATAGCACCCAAGGAGCCCAGGATCCATATTGTGGGTGAATTGAAGAAGTGGTGGTGGGGGAATGGAAGAAGACTAATGGCACAGAGATTTCAGGGGCAGAAGAATGGGCAAGTGGAAACAAACAAAAAACAAAAAAATGCAGGATGCTTAAGAATAAAGGGATGGAGCTAGTAAGGGTGAAAATGAAAAGAGGTTACAGCACTGATGAGGCAATGGCATAAGTCACTCCACATTTTCTACTATGTCTTCTGTGGTGAATACTGAAGGACCAGTCACAGAACATTGCAGTCACTGAGGACAGTGGGCAGAAAAGAAAGGGTCACTCTCATTGATCAAACCAAAACATTGTTTTTTAAGACTTTAGAGACAAGGTCTTTGTGAGCAGCAAGGGGCAAGTGGTGTCAAGCAAGAAGGCAAGGCTCAGAACAAGCTGTTGCTAGAAAGTGATGCAGCATGGGGAGGTGAGGAGGGCTGGCTTTCAAAGAGTGATGCCATCTATCAACAAGATCTTGGGCTGCAGGTGTCTACTATGTGATTTTATTTATGTGTTCCTTTTTATTTATGGCTCCGCATACCACCAAGGGCTCAGGGAAGGTTAATGGTATTGTTCATAAAAAGACAATACCCCTGTCAAGAATCTAAATTAGACACTGTGACTAGGCACTTAAATTGTGTGGAGAAAGAAGGGAAAAAATGAGGGGAGGGGGGAACTCCCAGAAAAATTACAAGTTAATCCCCCTTTAAAATATTATCCCTGGAGAAAGATGTTGTTCCCTGCACACGCAATTCATCTTTGTAAGTAAGCTCCCTTGTTCAATGAGAGTTACCAAAAATATTTCAAAATTTGTCATGAAGGTATAATTTAGAATAATAATCATCGCAATAATCAAAATAACAAGCCTAAGAGTATGCTGTTTCACAGCTATTATGTAGGAAATCTTTGCAACAACCATCTGGGTTTAGGATACTAATATATACTGTACTACAGAAAAACATTCTGATAAATAATATCGTTATTATTTTAAATTTAATTTATTTTTATTACTTTATAGAGGACTTGCTGCAACATTGATCCCAAGAACATGATTTTCCCTACCTCTGTGACACATCTGGCTCTAAACCATATCAGTTCTACCTCCTAGCTTCCCCATGATCAGCAGAGCAAGAGGCTGATAGGTTGCACTTGATTTCAAGATATCAAGAGACTTTACTAGAAATAATAAAAGAGAGGAGGCTTCCAAACCAATATTCCGGCAATAGATCAACTGTTCAAAATTCAGGATATATATCTGTACAAATGCAGCAAAATAGCAATTTGCATAGCTACCTTGGTACAGATGCATCAAATATACTGTTCTCCATTTTTAGATTTTGCTTTTAGATTACCTGGGGAGGGAACTAAGTCCTAAAATATATTAATCAACTAAGCAATTCATTTGAAGCAGGCATATTCCTCATTCTCTTCTGACTCCAAAAGAGAGAGAGAGAAAAAAGAAAAGAAAAGAAAGCAAAGCAAACAGCAGGGATAACAATTTGCTAGAGATACATAACAGAAAATCGGGAAATAAAATAAATATATTGGAATAGTTAGAGTGCACACATTTCAAGTTAAAAGATCAATCTAAAAACAGCTCTAGCACAACCATCAAGCTGGCAGCACAGAGTGCAAGCTGAATGAGACAAACAACAACTCTCAGAAAAACAAAATGGCTTTCACTGTTTTCAAAAAATAGAAGCAAATAATACTGCATTCAAAGTGTTCTGCCTTTAAGGTACCAGCATGGAAAATTCTCTGTCCCCAACTGCCACTAATTTAATATTTGATGATTTGGGTTCATTATTTTTTTTATCAAAAATTAAATCAATCCAATCTTCCCTTCCAATGTTAGATTTTGGTCAGGATTGCAGGGGCTAGAAATAATCAGGTTGATGACCATAATAACCTGCTATCAAAGCCCCATCCCTTTTTGTGTGTGTGTTGTGCAGTGTGGTAAAAAGGAGCAAAGATTTTTACAGACATGGCTGCTGTATTGACTTTTTTACCCCACCCCATTGCCACCATGATGGTCATCCTTAGATTTTAGTGCTTCTGAGTTTGGTAATCTAATTGCCTAATACCAGGGGTATCAAACTCCCGGCCCGTAGGCCGGATGTGTCATGTGCTTGCCACGCCCACGCCTGGTTTAGCGAAGGGGGAAAAGTCCCAATACGTGATGATGCGAGTTTGACACCCCTGCCTAATACTAATTCCAGAATTTCCACATACCCAGTTTGAAAGAGGTGGTAGCAAAGTGACAATTGAGGTTTCTTTATTAACCACCATTCTGATCCTTTCCTCCTTTTCCTTTATTCATCCCCCTTTCCTGTTTTAGCAAGGTGGGTAAACCTCTCCTTCCATGGCTCTTATTTTCTGAACTTCGGAAAAAAAATGTATTATTTCTGCTGTGTTTTTAAATCTTGCTTTGATCCTTCTGTTTGTTTTAAGTTCTTCACAGTGTCTCTCCCTCTGCTACTAAGGCTCGTTAATAAAGAATATTTTTGTCAGTTTTCACTTTACCTCTTTACCAATAATTTTTAGCTTATGACTTTCATTACTTTTTAGTGGACCAAGGCAGACCATCTATTGCAGTGGTTCTCAATCTGTGGTCTGCTCAATCTGTGGGGGCCATGATGGCATTACAGGGGGTACGTGAACGCTTGAAGAAATGTTATGATTTAAATCTTTTGCCTTGGGGTTCATAGCCATGGTTTGGGGCCACAAAAGGTATTTAAAGGGGGTCCATGGTGAAAAAAAAAGGTTGAGAACCACTCTATCAATCTATCAAGTGTGTGTACGTATGTGCTTTCAAGTTACTGCTGATTCCTGGCATCTGCCTGGAAAAGTCTCTGCAATTTTCTTAGTAATGTATTCAGAAGTGGTTTGCCATTGCCAGCTTCATAGGGCTGAGAATGCCCCAGCTGTCTTTGTGCCTAAAATGGAACTAGAACTCATTGTCTCTTGCTTCGTAGTCGGATGCCTTAACCACTACACCAAACTGGTTTTCTGTCATTGGTATTAATACTATTAAGTCTATCTGCTATTTTTGATATGTTGGACATCCAATATTACTGCCATGATTCCATTTCTTTGGCATTGCAGATTTGGCATTTTTTTAGTTTCAGTCTTGGATGTTCTCAATTGTGTGGAATAGTTCCATTTCTCAGTCTTTCCCATTATCAATTGTTTCTTAAGAGCCCATGTTAGATTTCCTGTTATTCTATTTATACACTCTACTCAGTGCTCTGATTTTGTATTTCAAATTCAGCTAGCATATATAGTCCATTGATTTTTAGGTGTTTTTTTTTTCAGACTCCTGCTTTGGATGACACAACACGGGCATCTCCTTTGACTGCCAAGGCAGGATTTCAGATTGGATGTTCTCCCAGTTTCTTCCACTGACCACAGATAGATAGAAATTATTGTGTTTTATCCTGTTCATCTCATCTCATTTCTCTGCTTTATGTTTCTCACTTTGACTTTCAAGGCTGCCAATTATGGATCTCCCATGCCATGAGGAACCTAGTGAGTTCAAATCAATGATACTCTATCTTTACAGTCCTTTACTGAGAAAAACTGTCAAAATCCGCTTTTACCACTTAATGAACTTTTGCAGAATCCACCAGTCGTCCACAATCAAGACAGCTAAGCCTTTTGCTCATGCTTCAGCTGAATCACACTTACTAGAGCAATTGGTTTGCTGGGTTACCCAAGACCTCAATCCAGTCATTTATTTGTATCCAGAATGCTGCTATTCCTTTTATATTGGACTTTCCTCTATTTTTTGCATGACCTTTTATATTGGCAATAATTACACCCAGCGGTGGGTTGTTCCCGGTTCGGCCCGGTTTGGTCAACCAGTAGCGGTGGCAGCGGGAGGCTCCACCCACCCACCCGGGATGCTTCTGTGCATGCGCAGAAGTGTTTTGCGGTGCGCAAGTGTGCACACAAACCAGTAGCACCGGGATTTAGAACCCACTACTGAATACACTGCTTGAGAATTCAAGAAAAAATATTGATTAAATTGATGGTATTGAGACATAGACAGTTTATGGACACCCTCCATCATCTAAAAAATTCACTGGTAGCTCATGTACATCTGATTCTATCATGTATTAGAAGAAACGTGCCATGGTTCAGTACTTTGTCTCAAATGGCTCCAGCTATTTGGATTAGATTCCCAGTTGGACTACCTTTGGAATGGATCTTTCAAAGTTTAAAAAAGCATTAAAGACATTTATTTTTCTAAGGCACCATGCAGTTACTTTGAATGTACAGAGGTTAAAATTGTTATATGTCAAGGATCTTTTAGTTTAGAGGCTTCTTATTTTATATTATAATGGGGTAATTGATTGCAAGATGTTGTTGTATAAGCTTTTCTTCTATTCAATGTCTGTACTGCACTTAGTAATCGGCACATAATAAATAAAATGATTTCTATTGGCTGAAGACAGGAATACTTGTAGCCAACCTTCAAAATATAACTTCAGTAGAAGGCATGCCTATTTACCTATTATCATGTCAGTGAAATAGAGGCTATGGTACAGCACGTGGGGCTGTGGCAAATATATTTGTTGACATGAAGATGAAAAACTATGAATTAGACTAGGAAATTAAATGAATCTTGATTCTGAGTGTTTTTCTGCTGCTTATTTTTTCCTTCCTCCTCATCTCTTTTTTCTAATATATTTTAGATTGGATAACTGAGATGAGGTTGTTTTGATACTTGAGAAAATACTAATAACACCACCATGGCCCTTGAATGTACTACACCACCACCACCATGGCCCTTGAATGTACTACAAATTTACTAATTCCCAAATGATATTCAAGAATATCAAAACAATTCCAGTCCTATCCTTACATAGAATTTTCCCATTCTCATTCATTAGGAATCGTATACTGGATTTCATTTTGTCCCTTGATTAAGTAGTAGTGCACTTCAGTAAAGTAGTGCACTTCACTTGCTGTTCCTTGAACTTCATATGTATGTCTATCTCTCCCCATCTATTGTGCCAGAATAACAGAGTTGGAAGAGACCTTAAAAATCTTCTAGCCCAGGGGTCTCCAACCTTGGCAACTTTACAACTTGTGGACTTCAACTCCCAGAATTCCTCATGTCTGGCTGGAGAATTCTGGGAGTTAAAATCCACACCTCTTAAAGCATTGAAGGTTGAAAAACACTGATCTACACCGTTGTGGGGTGTTTTTTTTTCAATCCAATGATACAGGTAATCCTTGGTACAGGTAATCCTTAATCATGGCTGGCTGAGGAATTCTGGGAGTTGAAGTCTACAAGTCGTAAAGTTGCCAAGGTTGGAGAGTCCTGTATCTAGTCCAACCTACTGCTCAGGCAGGAAGACCCTATACCATTTCAGACCAATGGTTATCCAATCTCTTCTTAAAAACGTCCAGTGTTGAATCATTCACAACTTCTGGAGGCAAATTGTTCCACTGTCAGGAAATTTCTCCTTAGTTCTAGATTGCTTCTCTCCTTGATTAGTTTCTATCCATTGCTTCTTGTCCTGCCTTCAAATGCTTTGGAGAATAGGTTGATTCCCTCTTCTTTGCGGCAACCCCTGAGATATTGAAACACTGCTATCATGTCACTGCTGTCATGTCACTGCCGTCATGTCATTTCTATATTACTCAGAATCGAAAGGCTGATGAATTATCTTTAATTAATTGAATGCACATTTCTAACTTCAAAATCCAACACTATGACACTCAGACAATCTACTAAGCCTTATGGTGGTTCAGATAGTTTACAGTTGACTGCGTTGTCTGAACCTTGTTTAAGCAACCATAGCTTAGCAAAGTCTTAAAAAGCAGGCAATGCTTCTTCCCTTTAGAGATATTTTTAGTGATTTGTTTTAGATAGAAATTTAACTGCTACGCTTATAATGGGTTTACAGCATGCAGTATGCTGTATTATCTCTCCACCCCACCCTTCAAGAAGATAATCATAGTGTAATATTTGCCCGTGAAACAACTACACTTCTTGGAGGACCTTATATTCCAGAAGGCCATACTGTGAAATTTTAGGTGTATTTATGGAATTATATCTCTAAACCCACTAGGGAGAGAACTCTTTTCCCAAGATGCAATCTATTAATCCCTCCCGCAAAAGAGAACTCTCTGCTTCTTTCTTTATCTTCTACGATACTACACACAGAGTCTGCAGTTCTTTTTACACCCTTGGCAACTGTTATCACACAGTCCTCCCTGTGTGAACCTTTCTTCCAGCAAAACCTGCACAGTTATTTTCAACCTTCATCCTCTTTTCTTTTCTCTTTTTGGTAAAGACAATTTTGCTCCGTAATCTTATTGCTCACCCTAAATTAAGTCTCTCTCTTTGAATTT
Organism: Diadophis punctatus similis; assembly: GCA_023053685.1. Taxonomy (NCBI): domain Eukaryota; kingdom Metazoa; phylum Chordata; class Lepidosauria; order Squamata; family Dipsadidae; genus Diadophis; species Diadophis punctatus. Next base: position 6,109,410 of record JALIGW010000009.1, read on the forward strand.
TTCAACCCTTCAAATACAGCAATTTCTTTCAAGCTTCAACAGACATCTTAGAATGATGAAGGGGAGTTCTTAGCTTCTTCCTGTGTCAAAAGGGATCTCTACAACTCTGATTGCAACAGGCTTTCAACATTGACACTGTGCCTTCTCCTGAGGGATTCTGGAAAATAAGATATGGGAAAGGGATCATACAGTGAGAATCCTGCAATCTTAATTTGATTTCTGAGGACACTGCTCAGGATGGTATGGGTTGTTCAGACCCATTCAGCCCTCTACAACCTTTACTTACAAAGGTAGACTCAGCCTTCCATCCTTCTGAGGTGGGTAAAACGAGGACCCAAATTGTTGGGAGCAATATGCTGACTCTGTAAACCACTTAGAGAGGGCTGTAAAGCACTGTAAAGCAGTATATACTATTGCTACTATCCATTGGCAAAACTGTCTACTCCAATTTTTGTTAACACAGCATTCTCCAGATGTTTTTGGGATTCTACAATACTCAACCAGGATGGCCACAGTTGGATGGGAATTCTGGGAGCTGCAATCCCAATTAATCTCAAGAAGATTCTATGTGAGGATAGACTGCTATAATGGTCCCTGCAGTGGGGATTAGGTGCTATGGTTAAAAACAGAATAAAATACAATCATGATACACATATACGTCATTAGAAAAACATTCACTTCTAGGGGCAGAATCTGTCTTGTATGGAAGTGCAAACATTTTTCTGAAAAAGAAGTCATTCCTTCTTTTCTATGGGTCTATTCTGAACAGAACTAAATTCAATCTATCAAGTGTTTATTTTTCTCTTTCAAGTTCCTTTGCTGTTCTTCCGTCCCATCCATTCTGTCTTCTCTTTGTTCATCTCTTAAATATTCTTTGCATAAAACTATTCAAGGCACATTATATAATCATGTTGCCACAGGAACGGTGATGCAGACTTGGCCATGTATAGGTCCAAACTGTAGAAAACAACTGTTTTTCCATAACAGCCAAGGCCAAGCCTGCTCTCTTTTGACCTACTATCAAAAACAGCATTTCAGGGAAAACAAGCTCCTCGTGCCCTTCTGAACAAACCTTCTCAGAAAAACCACATCTGAAACAAATGTCACACAGTCTGTTTATGCAAATTTCCCCAGAAAAGAATGCACCTACCTTGACTAGAATTACAGAATTTTTAGAAGAATAGTAAGGCATTGGCGGGAGAAGTGTCCCTCAAAAAAAATTAGCAGGGTGGTTGCAGCTGTGCAATTGAAGTCCGACCTCTTTTTAATGGATGACCACTAACATGCATAGTTTTTATCCCCCTCCCTCTCTTTCTGTAGATGCCCCTAGTTTTGGGGAAGATGAATAGTACTCAAAGAGATGGAAAATCAAACCTATGAAGAAAGCTTTAAAAATCTAGACAACTTTAATGCAGAAAAATAAAGAGGACAAATATTTGTGCTTTGCTAGCCCAGAGAGTAGAAGTCTGGCACTATTCCTCCCTCAAGATCTCAATCAGAGTTGCTCTGGAGCCACCAGAAGAAATGGGACTTGGCAGGCAGCTGGTAGGAAGCAATACCTGGGCAGATCCCTTATTCCAATCTACCAAACAATTTATGACATTCCAAGATTAATTGCTTGCTTCTGTGCTGCCTCTTCTTGGGGCCACCAACAAACCCACCAATTTTAAATGCAAAGCTTCTAATCTTATCATGTAGACGTCTTTATCAAATGGGTAAAGCATATAGCCATGATGGCGAACCTATGGCACGGGTGCCACAAGTGGCATGCGGAGCTATATCGGTGAGCACCCAAGCTCAGGTCCGGTGCGCATGCCTTCTGGGCCCACTGGGAGTCAGGAAACAGGCTGTTTCCAGCCTCCAGAGCCGGTGGGGAAGGCCATTTTCACCCTCCCCAGGCTTCTAGAAAGGCTCTGGAGCCTGGGGAGAGTGAAAAATGGGCGTGCCATTGCGTGTCGGTGGGTCACATGTGCATGTGCAGGGAGGCGCATGGAATTATGGGTGTGGGCACACACATGCGTGACCCCCCACACTACCCCCACTTTTGGCACGCGAACCAAAAAAGGTTCGCCATCACTGGCATATAGGATAGGAACTTTTCTTCCAATTCTTGAATCAGCAGAAATGTTTGCTGGCATTAATTGTGCCACTTTGCTGGTTAAGCTTAGGAACAGTGGACTAAACAACCACTAATTATTATCTTCAAATGAGAAACAGGAAGGTTGGGCAATTTAGTTAGATGACTTTGGACAAAGGACTTAGCTGTATTTCAAGTTGTCCGAATCATTGGTTGCAAGCATAGAGACACTCCACACCTATAACTTATTACTCAGAATATTTCTGAACATTATTTTGCACTCTTCTGAAAGAGTGCTAAACACATGCCCCCAAATAGCCCAACTGAGAGGTCACTATTACAGAGAAAGATCATGGGGTAAAGCATAAAGAAATTATGCTGGCACATTAGCAATTCCACTTCCTGCTTCATCCTACACCCCTCTATCACACCTAGCAGACCAGTGGTAAAGCTTGAGAGAGAACTCCCATGTGCTAAAAGCATCCTGTTCCTTTGTTTTGTGATTTTTTCAGCCTGTGTAATTTCTGGGCAGTTTCGATTTCAGCAAGAACTCCTCTCTGTGATGTCTGGCATGATGTCATGCCCTCCCCTCAGGTATCCTTGAAGGTCAATACAGGAATATCCCTATTCAGAGACACAGTGTCCTTGTGAACTCTGGACACTTAGAAAGTACAGAACCTATACTTCTCCAATGCCTACAGAGACATTCATTCAAATCTCATCGAGGGGTGGGTTCCACTTACCTTCGCCACCGATTCACATCGCGACGTTTCATGCGAGTGCGCTCACTCCAATCGTGCATGCATGTCCCCTCGTGCGATTTGCCTTCCGCGCATGCTCAGAAGCAGGAATTAGCCTGAAACACAGCTGAGGAGCTCATCAGCTGTGCTTCGGGTGAAGAAATAAAGGACAGATTTCAATGGCAGGCGGGCGGGAGGGCCCTTTTTCAAGCCAGGGAAGGAATTTTTTTTTTAAAAAAAGATGGCGGTGCGCACAGAACGGCACTGACAATGACATCACCAGCAGGTCGCTACCGGTTCGGGTGATCCGGTCCGAACCGGGAGGAACCCACCCATGGTCTCATCTCACCACCTACGTTACCAGGCACTTGACACAGAACAATTCTACATCTTCCTGCTGCACTCAGATACCAGCTCTGCCACAACATACGTTGCCAGGTTCTACACAAGAGCATTAAAAATGTATCAGTTTTAATGAGCCCCTAGTTTGGCATTATAGAGAGAGCTCTTTGTTATGATAGATGTTGTTTGCCATGCCATGTTACTTATGGCCACCAAATGCGCCTTCCTTAGCCTTTTTTTTTTTTTTGGACTTTTAAAAGATTTTTTTTTTAATTTTATACTTTTTAGGGTTTTTTTACATACGATTTTGTTTTGTGTATTTTTTCATGCTATTCCCCCCCACCCCCACCCTCGTGATGGGATGGAAGCAGGAGTGGAAAAGACAGTGAAAGAAGCCTCACTGTCAAGAGAAGCTAGGAAGGTGTGAGAGAGGACCTTGTACTTTCTTCTTTGGGTAGAGTTGAAGAAAAGAAATTGTTTCCCCTCCTTAACTCTGGTCAGTTGCGAGAAGGAGGAGGAGGAGGAGGAGGAGGAGGAGGAGGAGGAGGAAGAGGAGGAGGAGGAGGAGGAGCATTATGCTCCTATGCCAAGCAAGTGGGTCAGCTTGTGTGCAGTCCAGCAATTCTGCCTGCTTCAGAGCTGCTATTAAGATTGGGAATTGCTGCTCCCTTGCCAGTCAGACCCAGAGGAGAGGTCCCACTGAGAGCAGGTGGAAGAAATAAAAACAATGAAGGTATTTAATAAATAAAAGGTGCTCATAATCCCAAGCAGCTAGAACTATAAAACCTGATTGATTTAAACTGGCCTATAGTTTGGGGAAACATAAATCTTGTTTTGTCTCTGAAGACTGCACCTCTTTTGCTCCAATATATTGTATCGTCTCACATAGGTAACTGCTGGGCACAGTCAGATGCCCATTTTGACAGATGATTAAATCAAACTTGCTTCTTCTTTTTCTTCTTTATTATTATTATTAGTAGTATCATCATCACCAATGGTTAATCTAGGTGCTGCTTTGCTTGCCCAAGTCTGCTGATCACCTCTTGCCAAACTGGCTGATAAGTTTCCAAAATCTCCTGAATCAATTAAATATTAAAAAGGATAATGATAGCAAAGAGCCGCCCAGAGTCTCTGTGGAGTGGGCGGCATACAAATGCAACAAACAAACAAACAAACAAACAAACAAACAAACAAACAAACAAACAAACAAACAAATAAATAAATAAATAAATAAATAAATAAATAAATAAAAGGGGAAAGGGGGCTAGAGGGGAAAGGGGGCATCAAAGCACCAGCCTAAAGTGGCCAGTCAGAAATTGACAAATCCTGGGCCCAATCATCTCATCAATCCAGTGGTCAAAACCAAATTTGTTTACTACCGGTTCTGTGGGCGTGGCTTGGTGGGCATGGTGTGGCTTGGTGGGCGTGGCTTGGTGGGCATGGCAGGGGAAGGATACTGCAAAATCTCCATTCCCACCCCATTCCAGGGGAAGGATACTGCAAAATCCCCATTCCCTCCCCACTCCTGTGGGAAGGATATTGCAAAATCTTCATTCCCACCTCATTCTGGGGCAGCCAGAGGTGGTATTTGCCAGTTCTCTGAACTACTCAAAATGTCCGCTACCGGTTCTCCGAACTACTCAAAATTTCTGCTACCAGTTCTCCAGAACCTGTCAGAACCTGCTGGATTTCACCCCTGCACCAATCCCTTTTTAATTAAAGAATCCTTCACTAGCACTGAAGGCAAAAACCATGTCTCGAAGACAGGAAAATGTTATTTAAAACTGGAATAGCTAAATATGACTTTAAGCTGCCTTCATTAAGAACTGGGAATGACAAGAAGACAAAGTCACTGGATTAGGTAATTTAAAAATGGTTTGTGGGCATGTTTACAGGACATGAGAATGAGTCCTAAAGCTTTGGTATGACATCCCAATGCACATCATATTGTCAATACCTTTCTTTACTGTTAATATCATAATAAATTGTTCACTTCTTTGAGTAAGAAGTGTTGATATTTTACCTAACTATACCCCAACTCAGTGATGATCTTTGTCCTCCAAGCAGACTATATTAATCAAGTATAATCCTAGTATGCATGTGCAAACTTTCATTTTATCAAATAAGGAGTGGCAGAAAGACATTCCTAGAAGACTGTCATCAGAAGTCCACAATTTAGAAAATCAGAATTATGAAATATCCAAGTATCAGATCTGAACACTTTTGGTATTACAAGAAAAGTTATATTTAGTTGTAGTACAGAAAGATACAAGGAGAAACATAAAAACAGTACTGTCTGAATGTTGATGTAACCTGGATGGTAAGGAAAATGAGGCATTCTGGGAGTATAGTCAAATATTCATGTCAGAAAGATACTAGATTTCTCTTGAACATTAGAAAAAACTATGAACAATATTATACAAGTCACTTATCTCCAGGAGGCTTAAAAAGTGATTTCTTTTGGTCATCTTGTGGATTCTCTGCAATTCTCAGAAAACTCCATTAGTAGCAACAGCTGGACCAGATGACTTGTGTGAGTCTTGAGACCAGTGTTTCTCAATCTTGGTAACTTCCAGATGTGAGAATTCCCAGAATTCCCCAGCCGGTATAGGAATTCTGGGAATTGAAGCCCATACATCTGAAAGTTGCCAAGGTTGAAAATACAGTTTTCTAATTATTGCATAGAACTTTGCCCCAGACTACACTACTGCAAAACTCAGGGTAAAACTTTGTCTGGCTCTAAACATGCCTTCTTTTAGGCTACAAGTGGAGTCCAAAAGAAAAATGGGGAAACAGAAGGCTTACAGTGGCAGTGAAACAGCAAGTCAGGTGGTGGAACAGCTTGTTAATGGCATCAGAGAAACAATCATTTTGATCAGGATCATTTGGGGGAAGGCAGCCTTTAATCTTACCCCCCTCCCTGTGATCCTGGTAAATGGGAGAGTAGAGAGATCTGCTTAAAGGACTGTGACTGTGAATAAATATATGTGTGTACATGTGCCTATATATGTATATGTATATATATGAGCCGGCTTTATTCCCCATGGCAGCAGCTCAGTCTATTCATTCAGTTCCCAAAAGATTCAGCCGGAATGCTCCTTCTTCTCTGCACAAAAGAACATGGCCAAGGTGGGTTTCAAAATTGGGTGTACAATGGCTTTCAAGTGATGATCTACCTATCCCAAGGTCTGCGTCCTATATTGGGGGCTGGACCAGGACCAGGAAATCAATGAACCAGAATAATGATAAAAACTCTCACTCTAAATAAAATGAAAAACAATGAACGTTATTACATCCACTGTTTAATGGTGACATTTGAAAAGTTCAATGCACAGTAAGACTTCACTCTAACCCTAACTACAAGATTTGGAGGAAGTCCTACACAGCTCTGAGTCTTTAAGTTATATGCACTTGTTTTAAACTAAGGCGGGCAATCTGCTGTCCAATGTGCCTCATGAATACAATCTATGAATAGGCTCTCGTGTCTGAACTGTAAAACATCTAATGGCTCCTAAATGGCAATAAAAATCTCTGGGATTTTTTACATGCCAAATAAGGTAGCTCGATATAATACAAAACTCTGGTAGATGAATAACCCTTACAAAGCAAATCAGAAGGCTTAGCAGCTACTTTCAAACCACAATTCTTCTTCAATTTTAGGAGGACCACGCTTTTGCTGGCAGATGCACCGTGGGCTGGTCCTTCCACTATTTCCAGGGTGGCCCCACGGGCCAGATCTAAGCACCCCATGGGCTGAATCTGGCCTGCGGGCCTTGAGTTTGACACCCCTGTTCTAGGGCAATGAATTTCCAGAACCAATTCAAGCCAAGCACACAGAAATTAGAAGGAAGATAAACAATCCACAAGCAATATCCACAATGATGTCTTTGGGGCATCCAGCAAACACCTTCCTTTTCTTCTTTCTTTCTTTTTGTACTGATTTTTTATGTGAAAAGTCTGCTTTACCCTGGAACAGTACATTTAATAAGTTTTATTTTTCTTTCTTTCTTTTTTTCTATCTATCTATCTATCTATCTATCTATCTATCTATCTATCTATCTATCTATCTATCTATCTATCTATCTATCTATCATCTATTTCTATTTATCTATCTATCATCTATCTATCTTACTAAATGATAGCAAATGGTGTGTGTGTGTGTGTGTGTGTGTGTGTGTGTGTGTGTGTGTTGCTTTTTTCTCCTCTTTTAACGTTTTACATCATTTAATGTTTTAGCTAGTCTTCTTCTCTGCCCAGAGAATTTCCATTACTGGGTAGATAAGGAATATAATGCATAAATAAGTAAACAAATGAACGAACACATTATATTCCACAAGTAACTCCAATGTAAGGGAATATCACATTGAGACTGCAATAAAGAGTCACACTGATTCTCAATACTACCACTTACATTTTTATGTCATCAGAAGGGGGTGCCTTAACATCAATGGAAAAAACATTATCACTAATAATGCTGTATGAGTTGTACATGTACGTGTACACATATGGCCATTCATTATCAATACCACCAGCGAATTAAGAAGAAACTATTCCTTGTCATATGCAGTCCCAACATAGCAGTGTTTGGTATATCAGAACATTCAAGTTTGTAGAACTGATATTCCATTTACTAACTTTAGCACGTTCTTTCTAATGGATAAATTAAGACCCAGAGCATTAGATTATTGTACCAAAGGCTTTATAATCCTCAGGAAAAAAAACTTGGGAAAAGAATTTTTAAAAACCACACAAGTTTGTGAACTGTGAAAGGCATAAACTTTGAAAAAGCATAAAAATAAACAAGTAATTTAAGTATGAAGAAAAAGGAAACATTATTAATCTAGTAACTAGTTTATATCAGTTGATATACCTCTATTTTTTTAATCCTCACAGTCATCCTTGTTTCCAGTGATTCATGCACTTTATATTAATTGTCTCTAGTTCTTTAAATATTTTGAGGATCTTAGCGACCGCATCAGTCTTCCTCTTCTGCTTGACTCATTCATCCTTCACGGACTTGCTTTTCTATTTGATTCTCATCTATCCTCATTGTATGGCCAAACTACCTCAATGTTTTTTCCATTCACTTTTTATTCACTGGCCATTCACTTTCTATTCAGTCTGCATTCATTCAGTCCCATTCATTCTTGACCTTCTCTCTTCTTGCTTAAGAGCCCAATTCCAATACATCCCATTTATTTTGTGTTTCTCTTGACATGCCCAACTCCTCACTTCCATATAACAATGTGGGTAGAAATATATACTTCTATACAGCCATTTTATTGCTTCCTTTGACAAAATGCATTCCTTGCAACAAAGTCACATACTACCCAAGACTTTTCTACCAACATATGCACAATTAATTCATTTCCTGAGGATTCTTTTTATTTTTTATTTATTTTGTCAAGCACGTATTAGATAATATATATACCGTATTTTTCGGAGTATAAGACGCACCGGAGTATAAGACGCATCTTAGTTTTTGGGGATGAAAATAGGGGAAAACAATCTGCCTACCAGGTATTCATCTGGCTAGCATCCTTAGTCTGGTCAGCTTCAGCACATTATTTTATCCCCTGGTTAGGACTTAAAAAAAACCTTCTTCTGAGAGAGTAACAATAAAAGAGCATGCAAGCCAGTAAGAGCTGAGAAGATTGTTAGCACCTAGTTAGGGCTAGAAAAAAACTTATTCAGAGCAAGTAGAGCAATGAAAAAAAATTCTGCAAAGACTTAGGGTTGGAAAAACATTCTTTGGAGAGAGTTACAATGAAAAAGCCTGCAAGGTAAGAGCTGAGAAGATCTGTTAGCACCTAGTTAGGGCTAGAAAAAAACTTATTCAGAGCAAGTAGAGCAATGAAAAAAAATTCTGCAAAGACTTAGGGCTGGAAAAACATTCTTCTGAGAGAGTAACAATGAAAGAGCCTGCAAGCCGGTATGAGCTGGGAAGATAGTTAGCACCTGGTTAGGGCTAAAAAAAAACTTATTCAGAGCAGCTTCAGCACATTATTTTATCCCCTGGTTAGGACTTAAAAAAACCTTCTTCTGAGAGAATAACAATGAAAGAGCCTGCAAGCTGGTAAGAGCTGGGAAGTTAGTTAGCACCTGGTTAGGGCTAGAAAAAAACTTATTCGGAGCAAGTAGAGCAATGAAAAAAAATTCTGCAAAGACTTAGGGCTGGAAAAACATTCTTTGGAGAGAGTTACAATGAAAAAGCCTGCAAGGTAAGAGCTGAGAAGATCTGTTAGCACCTAGTTAGGGCTGGAAAAAAAAGCTACATTCGAAGTATAAGACGCACCCAAATTTTCAGCCACTGTTAGGGAGGAAAAAGGTGCGTCTTATACTCTGAAAAATACGGTAAGTATAAACATTATTTGAATACATGAAATGAATACGAATAAAAGGGAACATTAGGACAGGGACAGTAGGCACGCTGGTAGGCTTATGCACACCCAAGTTATTCTGCCAAGTTACAGATTGCTCCAGCATTTCATTATTTATATATAACTTGCAACAGTTTTTGTGGAGGGGGGGACAAGGGAGGTGCTAAATTGAACAATACGGTGGATAAAACATTGTGATGTGAACCTTGCAATTCCTTCCTCATGACTCTGCAGTCTCTGGACAAGGGAAAAGAGGCTTGCAAAGGATCTGGGTATCAGCTCTTCATGGTAGTGCAGAGCAGGAAACAGTCCCACTTTTGACTGTAATTATGTTTCATTGATATAGGCTGTAGTAACGATATCTTGAAAACCTGTCTGTGTTTCACTTCCCTCCCTCTCGTTTCTCAGGGAGTTAGGGCAGAGCCAGTCTGAATTTCTGTATCATACTTTCCTTACTTCTTGGGTTTAACATGTTATTGTACCTGCACTATATAATTCCTCCAAGGTATCTCTGTACCTCTCTATACCTACAGATATATGCACACAGGTACACACACAAAGTGCAACCCCTACAGCACCCATTTGCTTTCCAATAGTACATTCAAGAAAGAGCTTTGTTTTATACCTGCTCTTACACATTCACTTCTGGGGGGAAATGTGCTACTTTCTGTTTATTCCAGTTATTCATTCATTTATCCATTCTTTCAATTACTTTGTATGGCTTCCCATTTCAACAAGTGACTCATTATTTAACTTTTGGAAGACCATCTTCTGTGTCCCCTTCAAGCAAAAGGACAAAATAGTTGCACTGACATGAAATTTATTTAGAAAGAAATTGGAAATGGCTATGCAAGACAAGTTCAACTTCTCCAACTGCCACACTACAAATAATCATGGAGTCCAGCGCCCATATTAGAAAGGATGGTCCTGAAGTAGGCCAGTCAGAGCCTGGCATATCTTTAAAAAACATTTCCTCCATGTAATTTTGAATATCGCCATGGAGGCTTTTCTAACATGATACTTGAGAAAATACTACTTCACTGTCAGAATTCCTTAAACCCTAGGAGCAGGCAGAGCAAAAGTATAAATTAATAAGATATTTGTAATCTGTCTTACATGTGACCTGCATCTGCATCTGGAGCCCTAGTGGCACAGTGGTTGAAATGCAGTGTTTCAGGCAAATTCTGCCCACCGCCTGGAGTTCAATCCTGATGGGGTTCAAGATTGACTCATCCTTCCATCCATGGTAAAATGAGGACCCAGATTGTTGAGGGCAATATGCAAATAATGCTTCTACACTGTAAACTGCCCAGAGAGTGCTGTAAAATGATATGGGCTGGTATATAAGCCTACCTGCTATTGCTATTGCTATAAACAACCTATTGTTGTCTCCCGTCTTCCAAATGCAAAGCTCACATCACTCTCCAGGCATCTACACATACTCTCCAGCCATCTGATAAAGTGAGTGCAACCCACAAAAAATGATGCCTTGTAATAAAAATTGTCTGTTAAATCTGAAAAGATGTTACCAGACTCCTCCTGAGTTTTGGCTACCATAGTCTAATATAGCTCTCCTCCTACATGGAAATTTTTAACTGATTCTCCCCTTCTGTGTCTGAGAACTGCACAAAGTGATTGTGCAACAGTACAATCCTATGTGTGTTTACCCCAAATTCCTCCCATTGTGTCTAACTGAGCTTATTTTCAGGTGAGTGCATATAAGATTGCTAACTACCATAGCTTGAAGTGAACGAATCTTTCCATGTCAGTTTTTCCCAATCTTAAGTTTTCCCATATCGTAATTTTTTCATTAGTTCATCCCATTTTTGCATCCAAGGATTGCAAGAAAAAAATACTTTAACTAAAATGTGTATTCATTTCTAAGTACATATCATACATTTTGATTCTTGATCATGCTTAATGTATGCATTATTTTCAATAGTATAGTTTTTCTTCTTTTATAGAAGATCTCAATTATACTTTTGGAGAAGTTCAAGTTTAGGGGAAAACTGAGAAAGCCAAGGAGTATTAGAAGAGGGAAACTGCTAGATATCTCTTTAATTTTCAATGTGGGCTAGGATTTACAGAAATATGTCGCAGGGGGGAAAAAAAGCTTGCTATAATCTATTCATTGCTGTTGCATATCCCAGCAACAAAATGGTTTTTCTCCTTGTTTGGTAATCATTTACTAACATATTAGTGCTGCTGCTTTATGTAATCAATAATAAATTACATCAATTGCACCTTGCCTGATCAACATCATAAAGATGCTTATGGCTGCTGCGGTTGATGCAGATCTTCATCCTCACTCCAGGAGTTTCTCGGTGTCCCTGTCTTAATATCCTCCAATAACCAATAAAAAAGTTTTTCCCCCCAGCTTGGCCTGGCATTTGTTAACAGATGGCAGTACCAATTCATTTAAATGAATGCACTTTATATCTCCATAGTTTAAGCACATAAGCCATCAGGAAGGGCTCCTTCCTGTGTTCTTTTCCAGTTCTCATTCATTTCAAAGGGCCTCTCTCACACAGAAGGACCTTCCCACCGGATTGTACTCAGTATCTTTCATTTTAAATGATTTGAGCCTTGGAACAAGTTGTCTTCAAAATCCCAAATAACTGTTCAACCCCTGTCGTGCAATTAAGTGGTTCTTGGAAAACGTATTCAGAAAAACATTCCTGGCATTATGCACAGTGCCAGATTCCCAGAGAACCCACACACACACGTTTACTTTATGCCCCAGTGAAGAATTAATATTTTTTAAATGGCATGAAAAATTAATGTCCTTTTTTATTATTGGCAGGGGCAGCACAAAAATTGCAGCACCAAGCTCATTTGATATCAAGCAAGCCTGTGGAACTAGTTTTCCTTGGAAGAGTGCAGGTTTCCTAAATATTCCCTAAATGTTGAGAAGTAAAATGTTCAGGCCAGCAGTGGTTAAGGAAAAAAATTCCTGCACATTTTTGCAAGGTCTAAACACTAGCAGCATCAATTTCACGGATACAAGCAAAATTCTTTGAATATGGTGATGACTAAAAACAGGAAACCCCAACCTCAGTACATTTCAAGTTTTCAGAACAGATTGTGGGAACTCTCACAAGATGGCTACCATGAGCAACTTGCCCATTTATAAAATGGCTACCATAAGCCAAGCTCAAAACACCAATTTAGCCGTAGTCAGACTGCTAAAATTGTTCATTCTTCACTACTTGTGTCACCCCCTCAAAATACATCTGACCAACCATAATTTATTTCTTTTATTTTTTTTTCTGCCCCCAAATGGCTGTCCTTATCAATTCTTGCACATTTTTTCAAAGTCTGAACTAGCTTTTCTGAAAATCTGCAGAGAGGAGGATGTTGACAAGCTGAGAAGCGTTCAGCCACAAAACATAAGAGCCTCAAAGACAAATCCGGCAAGAAAAGACTAAAATCACTAGATATGTAGAGAAAATAAGATTAAGTAGGGATGTTCTGACAGGTTTCAAATATTTGAAATAATCTCAAACAGAAGAGAAGGATAGAACTATTTTTCACTTTATCTACCAAGAAGAAGAGAAAAGGAAACGGTGTTGAAACAACAAAAGCACAGCCCTAAACATTAGGAAGTTGTCCAAAACACCAAATGAGCTCAGAGGTTTATGAAAGCATTTTTCTTGAAAGCCTTCAAGAGATTATTAGGTGACCATCCATGAGGAATCTTATAACTTAGACCAGTAGTGGGTTCTAAAACCCTTTACTACCGCTTCATGCGTGCACTCACACACACGCGACGCTTCTGTGCATCTGCAGAAGCGTCCCGGGAGGATGGGCGGAGCAACACACCGCTGACCTAGACCCAGTAACTCTATTTTGGTAGCACTTCTGCAAGGTATTAAGGAACTATTTCCCTCATAATTTCACTCTTTAAAATCTTATGGTGGGGTCATTTGCCTACTAATCTAGGTGGGGACAATATAACAAAATGGATAAGCCCACATCATATATGTGGAAGGATCAGGACTGGTTTCTCTGGTTACTGACTAATGTTTGGATTAAAAAAAACCCTGTTCAATCTATGTTATAATTTATATTGTGGTTATGATTATGGTATACACCACTCATCAACTATGTGTGATATCATCTGTAGCTATCAGAATCCCACAGTACTCATGGATCCCATCCCAAAGAAACCCCTCTGTTGAAGTCAATTTCCTAACTCCTTTGTTGAACCACTTCACTTTGGAAATTGGGCAACAGTAAACAAAGCCAAGATATTTTTTTCTAATCTTTCTTCCTCCAAACTACAAAGCCACCAAGGCCAAATCAAGGGTACATTTGTTGTAGAATTTAGAAGAGAAATTGTTCCCACCACTCTATAGCAATAATAATTGTCCGTAATCATCCCACAAAAGGAGGAACTGCTGGACTGTGGAGAGAAACTAACTTACCCTTCACACTATAATCTGATGTCACGGCATAAAGAAATTCACCCACATTGGATGGGTGCTCTATGACTGAAACTATAGCAGTTCTAATTTAGTACTAAAGAGGGCAGAAGGCAGCAATGCTGGTGCCAGAGAAAAATTATATATTGCCAAAAAAGTTTACACATCCCAATGTTTAAAAATACAGATTTTATGATTTGGCATTTGCAAACATTAACAGGCACGCAAGCTGCAAATGAGGCAGAAAATGAGTACAGTATCTTCTTTCCTTTAACTTTTTATCCTTTCCAAATATCTTGTTTACCAGGCTAAAATACCTTCCAAATCTTTTGTGCCCTGAATAATTGTTTGTCAGCCGCCCAGTCATGTGGGCGACCATATAAATCTTCTAAATAAATACATTTCTAATAATAAAAATATCTTATAATAAAAATATCTTATAATAAAATATATAACAAATAATAATATAAATAATTTCATTTATATAATAATTATTTTATAAATAATAAAAAAACATTACAATAAATAAATACAGCAACAACTAACAATTTGGCCTTTAAAAGCAATACAAATGTGGAAGGAAAACTGGAAGGAAAACTGTCTTCTCCTAAAAAGCAGCATTGTTACAGAAAGATACACAGGATTCATCTCAGTTCACTCTGATGCTGGCAAATGTCACAGTTGGGTGAAGAAGCCTGTGAGTTGAGTGACATGGAATGATTAAGAGGGCAAGCTGGCCCCTTACTACATGAACAGCATCGGATACATACAGAATATGAGAGAGAGATGAATAAGGACAAAGAGATATCTGTAGACCATTTCTGCAAGCTCTCTCATTTGCAGCTGAGGTCAACATAGAAAGCCTGGATACAACCAATGCAGACTTTCAGGCTCTTTTTGATGACCCTGTGTATATGAAAAAGAGGCATTTACTCCTAAACAATAAACAGAGTGCTGCATCTTCAGATTTGCAAAAAAAGCTCAGGTAGTCTTCTCTGATGGGGGTCCCCTAGATATTTGGAGTCAAACACCCAATTCCCCCATCTGTTGCCATAGTTGCCCAGATATGGTATAGTTTAGCATACGGAGGATGCAAGATTGAGAACTGATTTTAGATCATTTTAAGGACCACAGTGTGTCCCAAATAATCTTGGGAATTGTACCTTAGTTAAGGGGGTATATTAGCACACAACGCAGAGCCTTGAATTCCTTGCATCTGTATACAGTATTTTATTCCTTTCTGCAGAACGACCAGTGCCCAAGACTGGATCTTCTGGAAATACCATGCAAATAGTTTAAACGCTATGCCATAAAAGTGAAGCATTAACACTTTTGCATTATTTATTTACAGACGCTGCCTCAAAACATTGCATTATGGTCTTGAAAGGATATACCCTTGCTCCATCAACCACTTTACTTCTTCCAGGATACTTTTCTCTGGAGCTTGGCAAACATTTTGGGCTGGTAAACCAATCTAGAAATTTGACAGCATGTTGTAATCCAATTCTTGGGGAAGACCTATATTAAAACCAGAAGGCCTATTCTTTGGGGGGGAGGAGCTTGTCTTATGGATACACTACACCTGTATGAGTCTTTGTACTAACTTGGAACCACTAATTGTGTGCTGACCTTCACCTGCTTACCCAAATATGCAGAGAGATCTCAATTCAAATTTGATCAGGAATTAAACTGAAAAACCTTATATTTGTAATTCAGCATGGATGATTTTTCATAGCATTATAGCATTGGATAACATCTTATCAATGGAAAGATCAAGCCAATTTTCCTTGAGTCAAACTGAATTCATTAGCAAGGGCTTTGCAACAATTTAGATTTGAAAGGAAAATGGTTCAGAATGCACAAAAGTGCACATATTGCCTCTGTTGCATCTCTTGGCCACCCTCTTAAAGAAATTGCATCTTTTCCTACATCTGCACAACTCTGGACATATCTACAATAGTGCCAGCAGTTTCCCATATATGCTTTGACTGTATGATCCCTATGCAGCCCTATGGTTACCCTATATTGTCAAGATGTAGCTAGTCTTGAATGATCTTGGAAGCCAAGTGAAGAAGTGTCAAGCCTGTAATGTAGAGTCACAAAAACATTTCAGAAAAATCACTTTCTTAACATTGTCATTAAAAAAACCCAGATGGATGCAGACATCAAGAGCAGTGTTTGATTTCAAGACAACTTTGCTATCAAGGGCGTGCATAAGCGCACAATCGTGCCTACTGTTCATGTCTTAATGTACCCATATATTCATACCTCTTTTACTCTTATTCATGCTTGTACTATTACATATATATTCAATTATGTTTTACTGTTTATACTTTGCTTATAATCATATATGCTTGACAAATAAACAAATACAAACACAAATACAAGAGGTCCAAGGATTTACATAACTTCTTTTGTCAAGTGGAATTTCCTGATTTGTTGGAAACATGTTCTTTTCTACTATACTGACTCTAGGCTGTCATTTTGGAAATAGAAGATGATGAATTATTTGGAAACAAGGCAAGTTTCTTATCAAGTGAGACAAAAAAAAATGCAGTCGAACTTACTACTGCTTGTTACAACTTTCCCTAAGTTGGCATTTTGCAGAAGTGTCCACGATTTAATTGCCAAAATATGCAGGCGTTGTCCATGTTGGCTGGGAATTCTGGAAGCTGTCCCAATACATCTAGAGAACTTTAGGTTGGGGAAAAGTTCTGCTAGACCATTTGAGGCAAAGAACCTGAAATTCTCCAGGCACCAGATATGCTAATAAAACTTTTTCTGGGCTGATATACTGTATGTTAGCTTTCAGCCGCATGCTTTGTGGGAGAGCAATTTGTATAACAGAGACAACATAAGGCATTTGGATTTACCAGCATCATGACCTCATACTTGACAACTGCGGAGATAAGAAGAGCCCTCACTTTTACGGTCTTCTGCAAGGTCCTGTTGTCAGATGGGTGGGGTTTATTGCTTTTTATAGTTTGGGGTTTTTTATATTGGGTTTTATCTTTGTAAGCTCCCCCAGAGTCACTGAGACTGAGTTGGGTGGCCATATAAATTTTCTTACATAAATAAACAAACTCAGAATTAAGATGCATATCAAGCAGTTTACATGTGCATAAAATAAATGACTATCTAAGGGTAACTAAGAAACTAGACTCATACTGGGATAAAGTATGAGAAATTCCAGTATAGGTACTAAGTTCCCCCCCCCCATCAACTAATTAGCTAGCAGCTTCCAGCAGCTTTCATCTCAGTTCAACCTATTTCACCAGGTTGTGTTATGCCACTTCTTGATTAGAAAAACAGAAAAAGAGAACTATTTTTTAAAAAAACTACAAAAGATCATTTTACCTACATAATTATGAAAACCTTCACTGAATGCGTACCCGAACAACCTATTTTCCTCTACATATAATCTCATCCCTAACCTTGATGTGTTTGATTCTAACCATTATTGTTTAAAATCGGTAGAACAATTTATATTATTTTAAAGCAGAAAATACATTGAAACTTTAGCATAAGCTATAACATTGCTTTAACAAGCTCAAGAAACAAAAAAACTCCAAATTCCTCTGTATCATGATCCTACCTGCTGTGACCCTTAAGCTTTTCTCAAATGGTAAGCGCAGTCCTCCACCATCAAATGTTCTTAAGATCTAATCCTTACACACAGAGAGAGAAAGAGAAAGAGACAGAGAGAGAAGCCACGGTGCCCATTCTGAGAAAAGCCACGGATATATGAGTTGGACATACACAAAATTGAAAGTGAAGACAACAGCTGGAATTTTTAAAAAACGCAATCCCCCTTCAACCTCAGTCCACTCATGGTACTGTTCATCAGAGCTGTTCTCCAATTGCAATTCATTACAAAGCAGTGCTGAAATCTCATTTTTTTTTGCCACCGGTTCTGTGGGCGTGGCTTGGTGGGCGTGGCTTGGTGGGGGTCATGTGACCAGGTAAGCGTGGCCTACTTGACATCACTCACGTCACTCACTGTTAGGTGTGGTCTTATCTAAACTAAAGCAGAGTTCTAAACGAAATTAAAGCAGCTTTCACCTAAACTGGGAACAAATACAACTTCCAAAGTTTTCCCCTTCAGGAGGGTGTCCTTTATTCACTGGAGATTCCTGATCAGGGCCAAAGCTCAAACATAGTCCTGCAAAGGAGGGGGTGCTGTTGGAAAGGTCTTGATTGCCCCCCTCCTCTTTCAAAGCCTCCCCCCTTGTTTCCCCGCAGCTATAGCCACCTCTCGACTTGGATAATATCTTCCTTGTTTGGACTAAGCCATCAACCTGATCCTGAGCGAAAGACAAGTGAAACTCACTCTCTCTTATTCCCTCACACTCCCCCTCCCGAATGTATGGTGAGAAGTGGGGGGCATCATGTGAGCCAGAGGCGAAGCGGCGGTGCCAAAATTTTGCTGAGCTCAGGGCGTTCTGGGCAGCAGCCAAGCCCAGGCTGGTGACATTTCCGGTTGCAAGCGGCCAGCCAATTGGTGCTCACGGCTGGCTCGCTGGAGCAACGAGATGCAAAATAGGATAATCTCTCTCTGCACCCCCCCCCCCCACATATCCCGCTTTCTATTCCCTTGTAGGAAGCAGGAAGGCCAGAACAGAGCCAGAGCGGCTCGATTGCTCCGGCTTGGCAGCCCCAGCAAAGAGAGCGTGGCGCAGCCTTTGAACAGCTGGGCTGGCTTGGCACTCTAACGGGGCAGGGCTTTTGCTCTGCAGCGCTGTGTGAGTTCAGCCCTGCAAGGGTCATGGCCTGGGCACTCTGCACACGCCTGGAGACTGCTTGTCTCGGCTCTCCCCAAACTATATTTTTTATATATTCAGAGGCCAGTTCAGCTAAACGCCGTGGACTTCGCCCAAGCCATCCTTGGGCTGAGGCTTGAAGGAACACTCCGTCAGGTCGCCCGCACACTCTGCACGTGCTCAGGAGACCCTCTCATCCCTCTGAAGCTCCGGAAGGGGCTGCGTTTAAGGCACCGGGGAAGGGCAGTAGCTGAAGTGGCCTCTCGATGTAGGATGTTTCTTCTTCGCCAATGGCTCATCGGCTCCTGGTGGGGAGAGGGTCAGGCCTGGCTGCACCACCACGGAGCTTTCCCTTCGGCCTGGGTGGCAGCACTTACCTGGGCAGGCCAGTGCGGGTAGCCCTTCATCTTCACCAGGTCACCCCGCTTGTAGTTGTGCTGCTGTTCACTTTTGTTTTGTGGCGGGAGAAGGAAGAAAGTGAACGGTGGTGAGGTTGCTTTGGGAGGTTGCTTCAGGCAGGCAGACGTCTGCAGCCAGGCAGGGAGGGAGGGTGGCAAGAGCGGCTGCGGCAGCCCCTTCCACACGCGGGTGGCAGAGGCAGGCAAGGCGGCCCCGGCGCGACGGTTGCTGGGGAGGCGCGGTGATCGCTCAGCCAGGGTGTCATCAGTGGGGGCTGCATCTGCCTCTCCGCCTACACCATGTCCCGCTCCGGCCAGCCGCGCAACTATAAGTGGGCAATCTGGTGAAGATGAAGGGATACCCGCACTGGCCCACCCGGGTAAGCGCCATTGCCCAGGCCAAAGGGAAAGCTCTGCGGTTGCACGGCCGGGCCGGGCCCTTTCCCCATAGAGGGGGCTGTTGCCCGGGCAGCCGGCAGCGGCTTCCCCACCTCTCGCTCCGCTTCTTCACCGGCTGGAAGTGATTCCACAGACCGAGTTCCCAGAGTGGTGCCGGCGGTCAGCCAGGCCGATCCGCAAAGAGAGCAGGCAGGTGGCCGGCTGGGAAGTCAATGGGCTGCTTCAGAGCTCCAAGCCTCCAGAACTGGCCTGGGAGGCACGCAGGCCCGGGGTGGAAGGCGGCATTTTCTGCAGCATCCCCCTCCCCTCTTTGGATTGCCCTGCCTTTGCATAAATGGGGCAGGTGCATGTGCAGCAGCCCTGGGACATCCGCTCGCTCTCCTGGAGCACCGCTGCCGCCCCTCTCAGCATCTGCATTTCCACCAAGGGACGCCCGCCCACTCACTGGATGCCGACCTCAGAAGGCATGCAGGCATGGGGGACCACCAGGAAGGCATGGTCCCCATGCATGGCAGGGCTGCAGGGAAGGGAGTAGGCTGCTACCTCCCTTCCCCACCATCCCAACGTACTTGCTTGCCTTCCATACAGTCTTCCGCTTGCCTGCCTTCGCAAGTTGGCCATGGGGACAACTTGCGCATGGAAGGCCGCATGGAAGGCAGGATAGCATGTTGGGGCTGTGGGCCACGGGGAATGGAGTAGGGAAGGCAGGCTGGGACGGTGGGGGGGCAGGGGCAGCTAGATAGGCTGCGAGTTTGCAGGCTTACCTGGCAGGCAGATCAGGGGTGCAGCGCTTCAGGCAGGCAAGCTGCAGAGCAGAGACTGGGCAGGGCAGGGCGAGCAAGCAGCAACTGGGGGACCAGTTTGGGGGCGTGGCCAGCCAGCCGTCGCTACCAGTTCGATGAACCACCAGCGGCCGCCCCATTTCTGCAAAGGCAGAGTTAAATCCCAAGTGAAGACACCTGGACAAATTCAGAAACATTTTTTATCCACAAATTTGATGGAAAATTTCAAACCGCTATTTGTGTCTAGCTCTAATGATAGTATCTGTAACCTTCACTTGATTTTTTGATGACGACGACGATGACGAACAGCCAATATGTTTTGCCAAGGACCTGATTATTATAGAGGTTAATGGGTTTAGATTATTAAACAGACCATGGTTTTCACACTAAGTAATGGCGTTGAAAATTATGGCAGTGCTAGGGGGAAAGCCCTAATATGATTAAAATAAAATTATGCAAAGGCTTTGATTTCAGCAGAAGGAGAAGAAGAAGAATGGGGTAAAAGGAAATGTGGAGGAGTTATTAAGTAGTCATCTGATCATCTCACAATTTTTAAGAAAAAATGCTTGAGAACTGCTATTGTATGCCACTTCAAACTGAAAAAGTAATATTGTAATAATTTTTAGATTACTTACAACACGTCCTTTCAAAAGTTAGTTCCAATGTTTCCTTCATGTATGAACCTGCAGCTTCCATTAAATGAAAAATGTTATATATATATATATATATATATATATATATATATATATATATATATATATATATATATATATATATATATATATATATATATATATATATATATATATATCCATTTTATTATTTAAACATGAAAAACAATTATTTCTTAAATTATTTAATTATTTTTTTAATCCCATCTTTACTACTTTGTATGGAAGGCATACAAGGCAGTGAACCTACCTAATACTCCTTCCTCTTCCTATTTTCTCTACAAAAACAATCCTGTGGAGATGGATTGGGTAGAGTGTGACTGGCCCAAAGTCATCCAGTTGGCTTTCATGCCTAAGGTAGGACTTTTATTGATAAAATTGTCCTTCAATTGCATTTCTGTCTTTGTGTCTGACTTCAGAGCGTTATCATTGAAATTAGGACCAACCTCCCCTTATATCAATGTGGGTAACACATTTTGAATGTTGTTGGTATCATGAATAATGCAGAGTCTTCAATCTCAATCATATCAGCTACAAGCTGGATCCATAAGAAAGCTATTGAAATAATTTGGATTGAAATTAGATATGGCTAATTTGAGTCCATAGATTTCAATGGGAATGCTGAATTTTGGACAAGTACAGAAGAGTTCACGAAAATGTGCAAGATAGATAGAGGCAAATAGATTTAAAAACCAGCTTGTCCTCCAGTGCTTCATGGTCTCCTTATACTGAAAGTGTGCACATTACCACATGCAAAAACATCTGAACTCTCTTTTGAATATATATTTTTGCACAGCGGACATTTTGGTTTTTTTTCTAGAACCATAATATTAAGAGAAGGGAGTGGAGCAGGAATGTGAATCAGTAGTCCAAACACAACTTATAAGCATCTTGGAGGGGGGGCTCTTCTCAAGCCTTCCAAGATAGTTTAAATATAGAATTGGTTTGTTGGAAATCCAGTTCTTAGATTCTTCACATATCCAACTATAGAAAAAAGAAACAACAAATAAACAATAAAAGAAAATATCTGTAGTTCAGGGTTGAAATGAAGGGTCCTTGATGCTCTCTGAGCTTTGATGGCTAGCACTGATGATGTTACCTAGTTTAGGTAATGAAACATCTGCAAGGAAACAATCATGCTCAGAGAGCATCAAGGTTTATGTTTTGAGTCCTTAGGGAAAAGTCTTTCAAACCAGGCTCAATACTGGAGGCTTTTGCACTGCATAATTTTCTTGGCAATGATAGATAATAGAGAAGTGGCTTCTGGGGATGGTATTTTCAACTTCCCAGTACTGTATAAACTACAACTCAGATATTTCCTGGTGGTTTCCTATCCAACTTCTAACCAAGTTTGCCACTGTTTTAGCTTTTTGACATCCAGCTAGGTTAGATAGATAGCTGCCCCCTGCTGTGTCTTTGAATCCTAAACTGCTGTGTTGGAATGGTATAGTCCAGGGGTGGGCAAACTATGGTTCTTTGAGGACCTGTGGACTTCAACTCCCAGAATTGCATGCATGGCTGGCTCAGGAATTCTGGGAGTTGAAGTCCACAGGTCCTCAAAGAACCATAGTTTTTCAAGTAGCTGTAATTTGAACTTTGAAAAATAATAAGTAATCATTCTGAAGCTGCAAGTCCCAGAAACATAGTTTTCACCGTGCTTGTACATCTAATGGCTCTGCAGTTGCAAAAAGAATGCAATTACCATTTGTCCTGGCCTGATGATGTCAGGGGGAAACCTCAAGACTCAGCACCCATCTTCTACTCCTGCCTGCTGTTGAGCAACATCTGGACAACAGAATAGGGAAAGGAATCCTTTCCCTTGAAACAAATAATTAGAACCCTGATGGACAAACTGGGTTCCACCTTTTTTTTTAAAAAAAGATGATGTTACAATTCTTCACAGAAAATTTTGTATACAGTTAAACCAGAATAGTTGCCAGCAACAGTGAAAATCCTTACCCAGTTCTTGGATATCTATAATCTGAGCAAATTAAACAAATTTATATCCCAGATCCTGACGATGTTAATGGGATGGGGAGATAAAGAGACAAGAAGCTATGCAAGGTATGGCAAACAAGGGAAATGCAATTCAGAAAACCCTCTGACATTATCTTATGCCAGATTTCAGAATTTTCTCAATGCTGTAGCATATGATTGCATTAAATGGAGAGGATTTGGTTTCTTTGCTGCACTTTTCACTCCTTCTGTATTATCTCTGGATAACTATGACACATATACATTGGGTTACACCTGTTCAGTAGTGCAACACATTCTCCATGAAGACAATCCCAGGTGTAATCTTCAGTATATCCATGTGAACAGTGTTGATCCCTGTCAAAAACTATGGAGACTTGTTGTTAGTGGAGATCAGAGATCAGCATGCTGGCTGGGGAATTCTGGGAATTGAAGTCTTTAAGGGTCTTAAACTTACCAAGGTTGAAAAACACTGGTATATTTAGATCTGTTTATGTCACATATTTTCCCAATACAAGGCTACTCTCCCTTTTGCTAGATGTGGTAAAGGTTCATAGCCCATTCACAGAGCATGCAAAGGGCACTGAACTAGGAAATTTTCAGCCAATACTATGAAAATGGCCACCCATTTAAGAAACTGACTAGGTTAGATTCACATATGAGTTGCAATGTAAAATTGATGAGGAAATCAAGAGAAGGTGATAACTGCAATCTCTGCTTTCTCCAGGGGCTTATTGGCAGAAAATTCAGTTTTACTTAAAATGGAAAAATCATGAACTACACAACACTTTTAAAAAGATGTTTCAAACATCTGCATATTTCCAGACAAAAAAACTGGAGTGCAAGACCAATCAACAAAACAGCAACTGGAGTTTGCAACTACAATTCTACTGCCACCAAAAAACAATGCCTTTTATTTCACACTGATTTTGGAGATGTGTCTCTCATGATCATCTTTTAAGCGCAGAGGATATTAGAGCTATGCAAAGCTTCAAGAGATTACTTCCATTCATCAGAGTTTATCAAAGTATCCATTTTAACTGGCAACTTTCTTCTATCCACTGGAGTAGTTTAAATCCAAATAATAATATAGGATCCTCCACAGGTACAGAGATTGACTAAGCTGAAGACTTAGTGCTTCCAACTGAAACACCAATGCAGCAATTTAGCAATCTCATGTTGCACTGTTTGTCATATGCCTACAAAACAGCAATTGCATTTTAAAAACTACTATCTCATGGTGGCTTTTTCATGAAGGAAGCTTCAGTAGATATCCTGCCCAAGACTAGATGAACTGATATCTTCTCAAGGGATTGGATTTGGGCAACCATTGGCTCAAACTTGCATGACTATTGGCAGAGGCTCTGGAGTCACAGTCCAAATGTATGGAAGGCATCAGGTGGCTGGCTCTGATGTAAACAAACTCCCTCAGTTAGGGAGGTCTGCTATTTAAAAAATAGGAAAAGGAGCCCTAGCATTTTGACTATAATGCAAAAGATGTTGTTTTGGTAGGGGAGATTATGTTGTGCAACTACAATTGCAAAAAAAATGAAGTTTTCTATGTAGTAATTCAGAATGCAGGAGGCTTGCTTTCTTAAATATCTGGAAGCCTAAATAAAATTTGATTTTTAAAATATATATACCAACTAAATATATATAAAATCCACAATATGTGGCAGGTTTCATTGATCTTGGTTGATTTCAAGAAATCTCAGCAGGACTTGTTAAGTCTTTACCTCAGGCTGTGGAGGTACTATAATAATAATGATAATTATTCTTGCAATCCCAAAACAGCTGGAGCACCACTTGGCATTGACAAAATCACCATCAGTCAATTGCAAAAGGCAGCTTTGCTTCGAACAGCTTACATCCTGCAATTATACCTTTAAGACCGTGAAACAGCCATATCTGCCTATTCCAAGATCTTGAGAAGGATTTGATAGGTGGACAAAAATGCCAAATCCAATCTGAACATCTGGCTGACTGTGCAATGAACCATAAGGATAATAATAATACTGTATAAACCAAATTAGCTTACAAAGAAGACTAAATAAAGAGCAGAAAAGAGACATGGGGGAAAATATATTTTAAAAAATAGGGAAAACAGATAATATCAAGACATGGAAATGGCTAAGAGCAGGAAAGCTGAGGGAATAATTCTGATGGGGCCAATTCTGTCTGCACAAGACCAAGTCTTAAGAACACATGCATACAGACCAGAATTGAGGAGACAGTAACAGATAACAAGTGGCACCTTTGCAAAGAAGCTGAAGAAACTGTGGTCCACCTGGTTAACTGCTGCGAGAAGATTGTATAGACTGATTGCAAACAACTAGCATGACAAAGTAGCAAGAATGGTGCATTGGAAGAGCTGAAAGAAATACCATTTGCCTACAAGCAAGAACTGGTAGGATCATAAAATAGAGAAAGTCATAGAAAATGAGGAAACTAAATTGCTCTGGACTTCCGAATTCAAACAGACACCTGCTACATAACACACCAGACTTAACCATTGTTGATAAGAAAGGCAAAAAAGTATGGATAGTGGACATGGCAGTAGCTGGAGACAGCAGAGTAGAAGAGAAAGAACTGGAGAAGATAACAAAATACAAAGATCTGCAAATAGAAATAGAACAACTGTGGAAAAGGGAGCGCCCATAGTAATTGGTGCCTTAGGTACAATCCTAAAATAACTGGAGTATCACTTGAACACCATCAGCATTGACAAATTCACCATCAGTCAATTGAAAAAGGCAGCTTTACTCGGAACAGCTTATATCCTGAGATGATACCTCTAACACCATCAAACATCAACATCTGCCTATCCCAGGTTCTTGGGAAGGACTCAATAGGTGGATAAAAATGCCAAATCCAATCTGAACATCTGGCTGACTGTGCAATGAACCATAATGGTGCATTGGAAGATATGTAATAAATACCATTTGTCTGCAAGTAAGAACTAAAATAAAGAAAATGAAGAAGCTAAAGTGCCCCGGGACTTCAGGATTCAAACCAATAGGCATCTGCCACATAACAACCCATACTTAACAACTAAATAAAGAAAGACAAAAAAAGTCTGGAGAGTACACTTGGCAGTGCACTGGAGAAAGCAGAATAAAAGACAAAGAGCTGGAGAATTGTAGCAAAACACAAAGACCTACAAATAAAAAGAGAAAGTTTGTAGAGAAAGAAAGCAAAGGTAGTACCAATAGTAATAGACACCATGGGTGCAATCCCAAAACAATTGGAGCACCATTTGAACACTATCAGCATTGACAAATTCACCATTAGTCAATTGAGCCGAGGTGGCGCAGCGGTTAGAGGCAGTACTGCAGGCCACTTTAGCTGACTGTGATCCGCAGGTCAGCGGTTCAAATCTCACCGGCTCAAGGTTGACTCAGCCTTCCATCCTTCCAAGGTAGGTAAAATGAGGACCCAGATTGTTGGGGGCAATGTAAATATACATTGCTGACTGGTGTAAACCGCTTAAAGAGTGCTTGCACTGTGAGGCGGTATATAGATCTCACAAATAAATAAATAAATAAATTGTAAAAGGCAGCTTTACTCAGAACAGCTTACATCCTGCAATGATACCTCTAACACCATCAAACTTCAATATCTGCCTATCCTGGTCTTTGGGAAGGACTTGCTATGTATATTTGGCATAAAAATGCCAAATCCAGTCTGAATATCTGGCTGACTGTGTGACAAACCATAATGGTAAAACATTCCCCATCCAATGGGGTGGAATAAAAGTATATGAGCATGTTTATGTAGTCATCAGAACTCAATTTCAAATTCAGACCCTTGACTTTTTTTTTGTTGCATGAAGGACAAAGAATAGCAACGCTTATTGGAAAACCCTTCAAATAAAGAATGTGCATGCATGCAATACTCGGTTCTCCATCCAGTATAGTTAATTTAATTTAATTTAATAAACATTCTTATAGGCCGCCCAATCCCGTAGGACTCAGGGCGGCGTACAGCATAGATAAGAAACGTACAATAAAAACAGTAAAAGCAATTAAAAAATAAAAACATTATTTTAAAAAACATTCATTCATGGGGGAATCTAATCTTCTTTTTCACCCCGCCTGCCAGAAGAGCCATGTTTTTACAGCTTTACGGAAGGCCAGTAGGGTGGGGATAGTCCGGATCTCTGGTGGGAGTTGGTTCCAGAGGGATGGGGCTCCCACAGAGAAGGCCCTCCCCTGCGGCCCCACCAACCGACATTGTTTGGCCGATGGGACCCAGAGGAGGCCCTCTCTGTGGGACCTAACCGGGCGTAGGGGGGTATATGGTAGGATGCGGTCCCGAAGGTAACCTGGCTCTGAGCCATGTAGGGCTTTAAAGGTCAAAACCAACACCTTAGTAGGCCTTTGGTCTGGGACACATATTTTGAAGAATTTTCTATACATTTTATGCTAAACCTCAATCCATAAAAGAGTGCTTCATTGTTTTGGGAGGTGCTGTTCCAGTTGAACAATTGTAAATAACAAAACCATGAAAAAAGTACTTTGTACATGTGGAGAAGCCCATTGACCATACCCCCAAAACATTCAGAACTGTGGCTATGTGAAAATCTTTACTGCAGATAATGAACTCTGGTCTGCATTTTCCAGCTACGGATAAGCAAAACTGTGGATAACAAGATTGTGGATAACAAGGGCCACCTGTATGTACACTTAATTTACATATTCTGCAGACTGCTGAATGGACTTTTTGCAAACAGAAGGGGGCCAAGTGGATAAGCCACTTAGAAAAAGAAATCTTGCAGCTCACTCAAGGTCTACAACAATACCCAGTCCAAGCATAACATAATCAGATTTATCACCTGTCGCTGTATCCATTTTTAATCTCAACCAGAGCTAGGGAGAGCAACCTGACATCCTTCTTCACCACTAAAAGGATTCCGTTGCTAAACAGATTTCTGATAGTTTAACTAAAATCAGATTAAATGTAAACCAAAATAGTTATGAATATCTGCACAATTTATTTATTTATTTATTGTTTGTTTGTTTGTTTGTTCTTCTATGCCGCCCTACTCCCAAGGGACTCAGGGCGGCGTACAACAGTTTTATAAGAACATCAATAAAACAATAGTTTAAAAACAACAATTTTAAAAAGTACAAAAGTTAAGAAAATTATTCACAATCAGTCATACCAAAAGGGGGGGGAGTTCAGATGTAATTTAGTCTTTCCCCCCCCGCCTGCAGGAAGAGCCATGTCTTAACGGCTTTCCGGAAGGCCAGCAGAGTGGGGATGGTTCGGGTCTCTGGGGGAAGTTGGTTCCAGAGCGCGGGGCCCCCCACAGAGAAGGCTCTCCCCCTAGGGCCCGCCAACAGGCATTGTTTGGCTGACGGGACCTGGAGGAGGCCAACTCTGTGGGCCCTAACCGGTCGAAGGGAAGTGTGAGGCAGAATGCGGTCCCGAAGGTAGCCTGGTCCTAGGCCATGAAGGGCTTTAAAGATGATGATCAACACCTTGAATTGTACCCGGAGACCGATGGGCAACCAATGCAGCTGGCGGAATATAGGTGTAACGTGGGTGTACCTTGGCACACCCACCACAGACGCGCAGCCGCATTTTGCACCAACTGGAGTCTCCGAATACTCTTCAAGGGTAGCCCCATGTAGAGCGCATTGCAGTAGTCCAAAAGCGAGGTGACAAGGGCGTGAGTGACCGTGAGTAGAGCCTCCTTCTCCAAGTGTGGCCGCAATTGGTGCACCAGGCGAACCTGTGCATAGGCCCCCCTAGCCACAGCTGTAAGGTGTTGCTCTAATTTTAGCTGTGGATCTAGGAGGACCCCCAAATTGCAGGCCTGTTCTGAGGGAGTTAATTTCACTCCCTCCAGAACCAAGGAGGGACCGTTGTCTTGGTCCTTAGGAGGCAGTATCCAGAGCCACTCAGTCTTGTCGGGGTTGAGTCTGAGTCTGTTCCTCCCCATCCAGGTCCTAACGTCGTCCAGGCATCGGCACATTACATCAGCTGCCTCCCTGAATTGAGACGGGGTGGTAATGTACAGCTGGGTGTCATCAGCGTACTGGTGAAAACTCACCCCATGTCTCCGGATGATCTCCCCCAGTGGTTTCATGTAGATGTTGAACAGGATGGGCGAGAGGACCGAACCCTGAGGCACCCCGCATAACAGGGGCCTAGGGGACGATCTCTGCCCACCTGTTAACACCGACTGCGTCCTATCGGTGAGATAAGAGGACAACCACCGCAAAACGGTGCCTCCCACTCCCAACTCACCGAGACGACGCAGAAGGATACCATGGTCGATGGTATCGAAAGCCGCTGAGAGGTCAAGTAGCACCAGGATGGAGGAATTTCCACCATCCCGGGCTCACCAGAGATCATCCATCAGGGCGACCAAGGCAGTTTCAGTACTGAAGCCGCGCCTGAAACCCGACTGATAGGAGTCTAGATGGTCCGTTTCCTCCAGTAGTCGTAGAAGCTGAGTAGCCACCACCTTCTCAACAACTTTCCCCAAAAAAGGCAAGTTGGAGACCGGACGAAAGTTCTTCAAATCTGCTGGATCCAGGGAAGGCCTCTTCAGGAGGGGTCTAACCACCGCAGCTTTTAATGGCTGCGGTACAGATCCCTCCGTCAAAGAAGCGATGATCACCGCCTGGATCCAGCCAGTTGCTTCCTCTGCCATCCCCTTGAAACTATAACCACTGTTCTCACTGCTCCTCTGCATTTATGTGTTGCAAGTCTAGCAAAAAGTTAGGTGTGAAGAAGTGGGTAACTGCAACAGGGCATCATGATGGCAAATAGCTGAGGGGAGAAGATGGGCTGGAGACCACAGGAGAGCCATTCATAAGACCAATGTCCAAGTGCTGAATTCTAGGATCAGGGAATCAACACAGGATTAGCAAACAAAAAAGAATGATTGGCAGTTCTAGTGTAACATGCCCAGGATTGTCTCAAAATGAGATTTCAGAGTGCCTCTGACAGTTGGATCAGATCAGCGATGATGAATCTGTGGTTCTCCAGATGTTTCCAAACTACCTGTTTAGCAACACTGAGTGGTTGCTAAACAGGGCAGTCGTTATATAAGCTCTATCTGTACTATGAATTGTTTTAGAATTCATTACTTTTTGTGATTCCTTAAATAGCAGTCCCTTTCTCCTTTTTGCTCCACAACTCAGATAATTTGGAATGAGAGATATGTAGGATGAATCCAGCACACCTCAACAATATCACAGTAAAACAATATTCATCACAGTAAAACAATATTCATCACAGTAAAACATATTCATCACATCCAAACTCTAAAGAGTTTGAACTGTCTTGACAGTTAATTTGAAATACTCCAACGTGATAAAATATGGTATCATGTATGGTGGGAACTCAATGGTCAGAATGTCACCAGTATATAATAACAGCTGTGCCCTTATGGCTGTGAACATCTGTTCAAGTTGAAATATATACCATAAGTATTCAGCCAAACAGTAAACATGCATCTATTTGCAACAGCCACAGTAGGCTTGGCCTGCTATAAATATGGTGTCACCACAGCTATAAATACTTGAGTTTATTGTTCTTACTATGCTATATGCTTCCTGTGATTAGCTTTATGCTTTATGTTTTTAAAACTTGTTTAGATTTATACTGTAGGTAAACATACTAGAAACTGATTATAAAAGGCTAATCCATGAACCTTTTTAAACAAAAGATGTAAATCCATGTGATAGCGTGAACAAATATATCAGAAACAGATCCAAGGATTCCCCATTTAATTTTTGATCCTCATTCAGTGAGCCACTGTTCCACATTTTAATTTATCTCATATGAAAATAAAAGAGAGAAAATGTCCTTGGAAAAGGGAGGAAAAAAATGTAATAAAAATGCTTTACGATAAAGCTTCCCATGTGAAGAATATTTAATTATAAAAGCTTAGGAAGAATTACAACATCAGCCCAAGTCAATGGTAATTAGTACATTAGTCTGGATGACTGTTGATACCAAATAATACTTTATATCTATTATCGAAGAATTAGTAAGGTATGTGAGGCACTGAGGGTGCAGGATAATGTGTGATCTAAAATATACCTGGAGAACTTTTTTCTCCTTGGCTGCACTATTGTTGTTGTGTTGGTGGCGGTGGTAGTGGTGGTGGTAGTAGTAATAGTAGTAGCAGAAGCAGTAGTAACAGTAGTGGTAGTAATAGTAGTAATACTAGCAGGAGCAACAGCAGTGGCAGTAAAAGAATTGTATTTTTAGTTTTTGGGAATTGCAAGGGTTATGGATAAAGATTTCAGCAAAAAAGTGAAGCTAAACTTTTCAATTTGTTTGTTTTTTCTTTTGGAATTTGAGAAGGCATTACACAAAATCATTCTATTAAGCTTCCTAAAAGCTTAACATATTTATTTTAAGACATAGTTCAGATTTGTTTGTTTGTTTATGCACAACCACTGAAAAGCCCAAAATTGCCAATGAATTTCAGTTGTTGATCCCAGAGATGAGAGAGCTGTAGATGCCACAGAAAATCAGACTGAAATTGCATGCCTACAGTGAGAAGCCCTATGGTATTGACATTAAATTCAGCTTTGCATTATAAAGAAATCAAAAGAAGCAGAGAACAGATTTGGTCTACCATTCATAGAATGATGGGAACTTGTAAATGTGTGGATTTTTTTCTGAATGATATAGTTCCTATCCTATGGTGATGGTAATGGGAAGGAGAGAAAAATTGTCATACTGTGACATCATCTATAATAGGAATTTACCCAAGAGAAGTGGTTAAATTGGATGAATTATGTCCAAATTAATTATGAGAAGTTTCCATAGAAAGCAAAGAATATCCTCTCCCCTTAAATATTTTATTGACAAAAAAACAATAATAGTAATTTTAAAAAAACCAATGCTTCTGCCCAGGATTTGTTGGGGTAAACAGTAAATCATTTATCCTACTAAAATGAGGTTTGCATTGCATTAGAACAGGATCTTAAAATGGCCTTTTTAATGCAAACATTTCAAGATTATAACATGCTTCCTTCATTTTAAATCTAAGCCTTCTTTCACTCACTCACAAGAAGTTATACAGATGCATTAAACAGATTTAATTATGTCTTTGTTCAGAACAGATATCCAGGCAAGCCATACCTTAAATAAAGTTTTTCAGGCTTCATGCAGACAGAATATTTTTTTACACTACACATTTCTACCATTTGACTATTTGTTTACTGGCAAACTCAGATAAAACATTTACTATATTAATAACTGGCTTTGTGAACATTTAGCTACAATTTTCTTGATTTTATGTAGCAGATTGTAGATGGGTAGATTGCCAGCTCATCTATATGATGATTATTAACTATTTCATAAGAGATAACAGCCGTCTACTAGGAATGCTTTAATTTGATTTCACAAACCAAGCAGAAGGCTGCATTTCATGACCTAAATGGATTCCTTCACCCTTGATTCTAATTCTGTTTTTGATGTCTTATTTGCTGGTAATGGATCTGATCAAAACTAACTTAAGTTCCACTGATTTCAGTTATCTTTTTGAAATGTGATTATATCCAAGGTTTTCCAGAGACATTTTGCTACAACTGTAAAGATCAAGAGGAAATCCATATTCATTCTATATACACAGATACTGACTAGAATAGTTATTCAATCTTTTTCAATACCAGCATTGATATATTATCCATTGCACAAGATGCAAATGTAGGGTTCTTATCAGATTTTCCAAATTAAGTGAATGGTTTACAGGCTCAGGAAAAATGTGCAAAGAGTTGCCATTTTGTTCTGCTGCTTCAAACTGCTTTAAGTACTATGATTGTTATTATTAATGTACTGTATGTGCATGTATGTTTGGGGCAATATGGAATTTAATGTAATTAAATGTAATTTAATGTAATTTCCTAATGTGGTAATGTTATCAATGCAACAAAATCCAATTCAGTTATCTTAATGTCCTATAAGTAATAGATATGATTTGTTTTTACACAGTCCAAGAAATCCTAGGAAAAGTGCCGAAAAGTTACAAGAAGTCTCCCATGCTTTGCCCCACAAAAACTGAAGTAGCCAAGATGCCCAGGCTAAAATCAGATGGACTCACTCTTACAGAAGACTCCAATCAAACAGCATTATTCAATTCTTCCACATCTTCCATTAGTGGGGTTTTGAGATAAAAAACAATGGAAAAATACAAGAAGGTTACAGGCAGAAAATATGTTGAGTGGTCTTCAACTAACAGCTCACTAAGGCTGTGATGGTCACACCCTAATGCAGGTGTCCTCTTGACTCCAGATGAGTCCAAATTATTAATGTAGGAGCTCAACAGTGGACTCATCCATAAAGCCTCTGTACTTTTTTCCCCTAGCTTTGAGAAAGTAAGTATGTCATTTTAAAAACCACTACCTCCCTCATCTTGCCTTTGACCATTCCTTAGGAATAAGGCCAACTATATGCCCTCATAAGAAAAAAAACATGGATTACTTTCTATAATTCAGCGGTTGATGTAAGTGGGGAGAGAGAGGGAGACAGGCAGATGGAAAAGGCAAGTGGTTTGAGATTAGCATAGTGGGAAGCAATATACTTGTGTGTTATCTCATGGAGTGAACTCTGCTAAAGGCTATTGGAAGAGGCAGAGATAGTAGGTCCCTTGCAAGTTATGATAATTGATCATGTCTGACAGGGGCGACATCCACTTACCTTCCCTACCGGTTCACATTGTGACGGAAATACGCGTTTTGCGCGTGAGCGCTTGTGCACACGCCAACCTCACATCACACAAAACACCCGGAAATGACCTTCTGCATATGCGCAAAAGCCTTTGCACATGTGCAGAGGGGTTTTTTTGCAAGCCGCAGCAACCAGAGGACCAGTTCGGGAGTATGGACCGCCAGTCATCACTGCTGGTTCGGCGAGTGGCAGTAAATTTCCACTACCGGTTCTAAAGAATGGGTCCGAACCGGCAGCAACCCACCACTAATGTCTGATCAAAGCAGCACATTCTATGGTACCAGGAACTTAACAATAGGAATGTCAACTTTGTGGAAGACCAAATGTGCTTGATATATTTGAACAAACTACAATTTTTTAAAAAAAGATAGCTCTGGAACAGAGGTGTCTGGTCTCTCTGGTATTAACCTAGGAAAGGCCTATGGAGGCCAACATCCATGGATAAAAGGGTCAATCCTATAAATGTCAACTGGAGCCGAGAAAGTCCGCAGCCTCTAAATAATGTCTATGGGAGAGGTCTTTTGTTGCAATTGCTCAGAAAAACATCATTTGTCTCCCAGAGTCTCTTGGACAACAGGAAGTTAAGTAATGAGACCCCATTTGTGATGACTTGCCTTCACAGAATGATAAGTAGGGTGGCTTTCAAGGTAAGAAAGTCAGGTGGATGAGGCTGTGACAGGCATATTTAAATCACTGGGTCTCCCCATAATACATGTTTCATTATTAGGGTTGGGTCACACTTTACAGATTAACAGAGTTGGAAGGGACCTTGCAGGTCATCTAGTCCAACCCCCTGCCCAAGCAGGAGACCCTACATCTGCCTCTACCTAGGATTGAACTCACAACCTCCTGATTGTGAGGCAAGAGCTCTAGGCCACAGCAGCTGGGTATAGATTAACAGAGTTGGAAGCAACCTTGCAGGTCATCTAGTCCAACCCCCTGCCAAGCAGGAGACCCTATATCTGCCTCTACCTAGGATCAAACTCACAACCTCCTGATTGTGAGGCAAGAGCTCCACCCCTAGGCCACAGCAGCAACTTGATGCAGAGTACAATTTTTTTGTCATCCCCCTGGTCAGAGGTTTGGGGAACTGTAGGATGTGAGTATTATATCAAGCATCCTTGGCAACACTTGATTTTCTTGGCCATTGTCATGGATATTTTGATACAATAAGAACATGGAATTGACCTTGATGGCCTAAAGAGTCTCTACCAACTCCGTGATCAGGTCACACAAGCCTCTTGTCCAAACATAGCAAAATAATATAATGACATAATTTGTTAGTTCCAATAAAATAAATAGAAGCTTTAACATAATGACCAGTTAAAATAATATACCATATATGTTTCCCAGTAACGTTGAACATCAACATGTGTAAACAACCGCTTTAAACTTAATCTAAACGCTTTAAACTTGATTGTAAAATAATTGATTTTTGTTACCAAATTATCAAAGTCTGGAATATCTTACCCAGCTTACAGTTCAGTTGTCTCAGCTACTAATTTTCACAGTTTTAATTCTAACTTAGCTTCTGTGAACCTCATCCCATATTTAAGAGGTTCCTAAGGGGGCATGTATAAGTGCACTAACATGGCTATCGTCCCTGTCACATTTTGTTTTTTCATTGTTCATTCGAATTTGTAATTTTTGTTTCATGAATAAATAAAATAAACTACCCAATTTAAAAGTATCATTTATCCTAGTCTAGAGTATTGTGCAAACTCAGCCTTTAATTCTATAAGAGTTTCTTGCAAATTAATTTTATTGGATAACACTGAATTCTAAAATTATGTTATCTCAGTCCACTCTATCTTGACTGCACAAATTTCACCCCTTGAACCAGAAAAGGATGGGGGTGGGAGGATAGACAGTAGTAAGAAACCTCTAAGACAGTGTTTCCCAACCTTGGCAACTTGAAGATGTCTGGACTTCAACTCCCAGAATTCCCCAGCCAGCATTCGCTGGCTGGGGGATTCTGGGAGTTGAAGTCCAGACATCTTCAAGTTGCCAAGGTTGGGAAACACTGCTCTAAGATGCTGCCAACAATGTTAAAACCCTGTCCTTTTATGCATGCACTTGATGGTGGTGCTCATTCAAAAATGGGGCTTCAGTTGTGCTGCCCAGACTGCCTTCGTGACTTTTTTAAGTCCTTCCTGCAGATACCACCAACCACTAACTAGCTTCATCCAATTCAACATATATATTTGTTTAACCCAACACTGCTTTCTTCTTAGAGTGTCCCATTCCGATGCCCTCCAAAGGAGCTTAAAGTGTCAAGAAGATTAGAAAAGATGGAAGTTTTAATTCAACACTTTTGGATTCTATGATGGGAGACTGTTTTGTTTAAGGTGGCAGGTGCATTCCCTCTAGGCAGAAAGAAGTGTTGTTTTTTATTTATTCCACTGATCCTTTTGACTTGGGCTTATGATATTCTGTGTACAAAGCACTGAATCTTTTGAGGATAAGTATGGAACATAAGTTGTTGGAAGGTGAGGACCAAGGTACTTAAAAGAAATCAAAAGATTGGAAGCAGGGCAAAGTGCCCCAAGAAAAAAAGTGAAAGGAAAGGGAGAGAACGGTGTCCTGGAATAATGGTCTAGGAAGGTTGGAAGGTATCAAAAGAATGGCAGTTTTGTGTTTTGACCCCTTTAAAGTTCTAATCTCAATCAAAAGCTACAAGAGATAGCTCAGCAATTGAATCACTAACATGGGATGAGAAAAATGTGGTCCTCCAGATGTTGTGGAACTGTAGTTCCAGAACCTCTTATTATTGGCCATGCTGATAGGAGATGCTGGCAGGTATAATTCAATAACATTGTGAGCACTATAGTCTTCATTTCTGCATTAGCATAAGAGCAAGAACTACAGGATTCCACAGTAAAGGAAGATAATTCAGGAAACATAGAAAACAATTATCTGTTTAATGAAACAAGCTGTGGCCTATGAATACTCATGAAATAATAAATATTTAATGTGTTTAATATGATATATAATCTGCTGGTTTTAATTCAGTCTTCATCATGAAATTCGGCTCAAGTAAGCAAGCCAAGTAATATTCCTCAACAAAATATAACCTCCTTCATGCTGTTTGTGTGGTTTACTCTGAATAAATGAAGGAGAGATAAAATTCCTTTCCAAGAGAGGGTCTTGACTCAAACAAAATCCATCCACTATTTCCTAAATCTTCTCCAAAACGTTGGATAGCTGAGAGAATGTGCAAAACAAGATTTATGGTTGGGTGTGAGCCTAAGAGCTGCAGCTGGTTCAGGATTTGGAGAAATGGGCATGAAGCCTACTTGGAAGGAGAGAGACTAGTCCAGGAGTCAAACAGGCCTTAAATTATGGGAAGGGAGGGGTGATAGGATAGCATAAAACCTAAAAGGCTGAGCTGCTGTTGAGGAGGAGGAGGAAGAGGAGGAGGAGGGAGAGAGAAAAGACAGAATGTAGAAGGTTCAGGAGAGCTGCAGAGCTTTAGCAGACTATAACTGGGTGTTCAAGGCATTCTACAAGAGAACAGGAGAAGGAAGCATCAAAAGTCAGCCGCAATAAAGGTACCCCAAACCTTAGCAGCGTGTTGATGTTGGGAAGCTTGGAGGTGGTGTAGAGAAAGGTGGTGTAGAGAAGCAAGCCAATTTCTCCCTTGCTGATCCTGGGTAGCTTCTCTTCCATCCCCGATTCAACCATTCCTGCATCCCTGGTACCAAACTCTCTCCCCCACCTCCATCCGCGCCGCATCCCCATGGCAACCGCTCACCATCTCCTCCCTTCGCCTTTCCTTCGCCAGCGCTGCCTTACTCCCCCCTTGTCTCTTACCGCGGCAGTGCAAAGGGGAAAGGGGGGAGATGAATCAGCCTTCGCCCCTCGACGAGCGGAGTGGAGAGGGGAAGGGGTTCGGCTTGCAGGAGCTGCCGCGGACGGATAGATGGAAAGGGGGGGGGGGACGGAAGCATAGCGCATCCTCCCAGCGGCAGCGCGATTGGGGGAGGGAATATGAGGACGGGGGAGAGTGGTCTACTCTTTCCTTTTCCTCCTTTCCCACAAGCCTCCCCACTCCTCTTTTCTCTCCTCTAATTCTCCTTCCGTCTTCTCTCCTTTCATATTCTCCTCCTCGTCTCCATTCCTCCCCCATCCCTTTTTTCTCTCCCGTTCCTCCCCCCCCCTTTTTTTTTAAAGAATCTGCAAGCTAGGCAACCTGCCCGCCCGTCAACCATTCCGCTCTGCCGTAGATGCTAGATGGGAAAAACCCAGCAGAAACCCAGTGGCATGGACTTAGCGTTGCAGATTTTAAAATATTCAACAATCAACCGCGACGCTAGGCTGGGACCACAAGGCTCCATGGGCCTCCCCTCTTCTCTTCTCTCCCAAACCCCCCACCTCAAGTATTTCACGTCCCGCCACTCCTATCCGTTCAGATCTGCCCCGCCGTTCCATAACAACGCACCTGTCCAGGCACTTCCCGTTTCGATTCCCCACCCGTCTTAGTCCATCCCCCACTCCAAAATCTCTGATTGTCCCGTTGCCTCGCCACCCTCCGCAGGCTACTCAGTCAGCCCACCCTT
The DNA here is from genome assembly GCA_023053685.1 of Diadophis punctatus similis. NCBI lineage: Eukaryota > Metazoa > Chordata > Lepidosauria > Squamata > Dipsadidae > Diadophis > Diadophis punctatus. The sequence continues at coordinate 6,147,617 of JALIGW010000009.1, forward strand.
CCACCCATCCGCCGTCTCCAGCGAGGAGAAAGAGAGAAAAAGACAGAGAGGTCCGTTCTTTCCCCAAGCTTCTGTTTTTAAGAATCTCACACACACACACACAAGCATCCTATTCCTTCATTCTCTGGTAACCCGCCAGAAAGAAGCGGTAGTTTTAGGAAAAATAACAAAGAGTTCTGACTGTGGTGGCTGAAAATATGATAACATATAGAGTAGCATGTGCTCTGAAAGGATAGGATTGAGCTGAATATTTATTCGGCCACCTGCTGCTCTGATCGCTGCCTTCCAACAAGTCAGAAGCTGAGCACAGGCACCAGATCAAATTTGTAGCCTCAGTTCATTCATTAATCTACAATAATGACCCCCCTCCCCCCCATGGTAGCTCTCTCTGCAAAATGTTATTCTCCCTTTATGAGTTAACATGCGAGTGGTGGGGGTGAGGGAATTGCAGCTCTAGACCATTAAGTTTAATAAAGGAATGGTTGAATCCATATTTCGAGAGGTAAATATCATAAAAATAAATGCCATGAGAATAAAAGAAAACACTGATTTTTAAGAAGAACCACTGCAGGGCTTGAATTTTAAATATGTAAGCAAATAAAGCACCTTCAAATATAAATAAATAAAAATAAACATTTAAAATGTAGATTTCTAAGAACTATTATCTTCTGCAAAATATGTAAAGAAATGCATTCTGATCTTACCACTATAATCCCATAATTTCAGATTCAAAATTATTACAATATTACAATATTTAATTCTTGGCATATCTACAGCTCCTTGCCATATCTTTGGATCACTCTATTCCTTTGTCTTCCCTGCATGGCAAACAACATATAAAAATAAGAAAAAATTCTAGCTGTATACCAGTTTAGGACATAAGAAACAGAAAACTTAATTTAGGATGCACATAATCTATTTGACATAATAGTTCGAAGTTTGTGTGAAGGAACTCCAACCCTAAACTTTCAAAGCTGAGTTGTTTTTACCACAAATTTTAAAAAGAAACCAAGACAGTTAATTTTCATTCTAAAATCAACTCTTTTTGTGGCCCTTGGAGCCCCACTTTGATCAAAATCAGCAATGTGGGAAAGAGATGCAACCTCTCTCATACTGGTCATTGGAAATTCAACATGGCACCTCATGGCAATGAACTCTCTGAGGATCTGAAAAAATGAATTGTTGCTCTACATAAAGATGGCCTACGCCAGGGGTAGGCAAAGTTGGCTCTTCTATGACTCATGGACTTCAACTCCCAGAATTCCTGAGCTAGCATGATTGGCTCAGAAAGTCTGGGAGTTGAAGTCCACGAGTCATAGAAGAGCCAACTTTGCCTACCCCTGGCCTAGGCTATAAGAAGATTGCCAAGACCCTGAAACTGAGCTGCAGCACAGTGGCCAAGACCATACAACAGTTTAACAGGACATGTTCCACTCAGAACAGGCCTCCCCATGGTTGACCAAAGAAGTTGAGTGCCCATGCTCAGCATCATATCCAGAGGTTGGCTTTGGGAAATAGACTTCAGAAGTTGAAGGGGTGGGGGGGGTCAACCTGTCAGTGCTCAGACCATATGCCACACACTGCATCAAATTGGTCTGCAGAGCTGTCATCCCAGAAGGAAGCCTCTTCTAAAGATGATGCACAAGAAAGCCCGCAAACAGTTTGCTGCAGACTAAGGACATGGATTTCTGGAACCATGTCCTGTGGTCCAATGAGACCAAGATAAACATATTTGGTTCAGATGGTGTCAAGTATGTGTTGCGGCAACCAGGTAAGGAGTACAAAGACAAGTGTGTCTTGCCTACAGTCAAGCATGGTGGTGGGAATGTCATGGTCTGGGGCTGCATGAGTGTCGCTGGCACTGGGGAGCTACAGTTCATTGAGGGAACCATGAATGTCAACATGTACTGTGACATACTGAAGCAGAGCATGATCCCCTCCCTTCGGAGACTGGGCTGAAGGGCAGTATTCCAACATGATAACGACCCCAAACGCACCTCCAAAATGACCACTGCCTTGCTAAAGAAGCTGAGGGAAAAGGTGATGGACTGGCCAAGCATGTCTCCAGACCTAAACCCTATTGAGTATCTGTGGGGCATCCTGAAACGGAAGGTGGAGGTGCGCAAGGTCTCTAACATCCACCAGCTCCGTGACATCATCATGGAGGAGTGGAAGAGGACTCCAGTGGCAACCCGTGAAGCTCTGGTGAACTTTATGACCAAGAGGGTTAAGGCAGTGCTGGAAAATAATAGTGGCCACACAAAATATTGACACTTTGGGACCCCTTTTGGACATTATCACTTAGGAGATGTACTCACTTTTGTTGCCAGCAGTTTAGATATTAATGGCTGTGTGTTGCGCTATTTTGAGGAGACAGCACATTTACACTGTTATACAAGCTGTATACCCACAACTTTACATTGTAGCCAAGTGTAAAAGTTCGAATCCTAGAAGGGTAGGGCTAGCTGATGAGAGCTAAATAGCTTGAAATAGATCTATACTAGTCTCCCTTTATTTCTTTGTCAGTTCTTTGCATATAATTTGAAGGTAAAGTCTTGCACTGTTGTCTACAATTTCCTAATTCCAAATGACGTATTTTTTTTAGTCAGTTATCAAGTGGGAGTGAGAGACAACAGAGAAATCAATACTTGTATGCAGGGGCGGGTTCCTCTTACCTGGCTACCGGTGCGCTGCGTGCGCATCATCATGTTTTGTGTGCGCACGCTCGCTACGCACGCGTATCCCCTCACACAACTTTGCTTCCATGGGGACGCACACGCACGCGCAATTTTGGCGATTTTTTTTGCTTCCGCGCATGTGCGGAAGCAAAAAATTGCCAAAATCTCACACGCAAGAGTATCCCCTCATGAGATTTTGCTTCCGCGCATGCACAGGAAGCAAAAAAAGGCCAAAATTCAGAAAAAAAGATGGCACCATGTGACAGATCAGCGAAGATGGCACCGGAGTCATCGCGTGCAAATTGCGCAATTGGCGGGTCCCTACCGGAACGGCGCACTGGACCGCATCGGTAGGAACCCACCACTGCTTGTATGGAACAAAGAACAATATATTTAACATCTTTCTTAATTTGGCTGCTGTATCTTGTGTAACATTTAAAAAATGCCATGTAGAATTCCCCATCTCCTCCAATATAAGTTCATTCAACTGAGAAATTTAAATGGTTTCTTTCTGGTAATGAATAAATGTGCTACCCCAGAGAAAACCAATTCATTCTGTCTCATGCAAGATACAGTGGTATTCAAATTTCTCCTTGGTTCGTGTACTGATCTAGAACAGGGGTATCAAACTCAATTTCATTGAGGGCCGCATCAGGGTTGTGTTTCACTTTGGGGGGACAGGATGGGTGTGGCCAGGGTGGGCATGGCCAGCTCAACATCACTTGTGTCAGGGTTGCCTGTGGTGGCCCAAGTGCTCTGCCAGCAAAAATGGGCTCCTGAGCTCCGCTTTTGGCTGCGATGGCTTCCTGCAACCCTCTGCCACTGAAAACGGAGGTCTGTGGCACCGTGGGCCCGTCTTTTGTTGTTTCCAGGGTGTCCCCACAGGCCAGATCCAAGCACCCTATGGGCCAGATCCAGCCCCCAGGCCTTGAGTTTGACACCCCTGATCTAGAACAAGTCTCTGTTTGCCTAAACATTGCTGATTTGGTTGGAAGATAAGTAAGACTTGGAAAATACAGATATATTAAAAGAAAAACCTGCAGATTCCTTATTTTATTTTTATTTTAATCCCACCTTTATTATTTTTACCAATAACTCAAGACAATGAATATATGAGTTACCTTGAGGTAAGATGGGTGGCCTATAAATTTTATAAATAAACAAGCATATCCCAAACACCTTCTTCCTTCTATTTTCTCCACAACAACAACCCTGTGAGGTGAGTTAGGCTGAGAGAAAACAACTGGCCCAAGGTCACCCAGCTGCAGGGGTGGGTTGCTGTCTTACCTTGCTATCGGTGCGCTGCGCACACATTACTACTTTTTGTGCATGCGCGCCCCCTCGTGCGATTTTGCTTCCGCGAATACGCGGAAGCAAAATTGCGCTGAAATCTCACGTGGAGATGTGCGCGCAATTTCAGTGATTTTTTGCTTCCACGTATGCGTGGAAATGAAATCTCACTGAAATCTTGCACACACGCACGTTCCCTCATGAGATTTCGGCGTGATTTTGCTTCAGCGCATGCACGGAAGCAAAAAATTGCCGAACATTTTGCAAAAAAAGATGGCGGCTCCTAGGGACCGGCAACCGACCGCACCGGGTCGGTAACCTCTTGGTGACGTCATCAGCCCGCCGCTACCAGTGCTACCAGTGGACCGCACTGGTAGGAACCCACCACTGCCCAGCTGCTTTTTCATGGCTAAGGCAGGACTTGAATTCACAATTTCCTGCTTTCTAGCCTGGTGTCTTAACCACTAAATCAAATTGGTTGTGACTGAATTGGACTAGGATTGAGGAAATTTGGGGTTGAGTCCATAAATAGTCATGAAACCTATTATCCACTTCACTGGGAAATCATAAAGATAAAATGAGAGAAGAATCATATGCACAACCTTGAGCTTCTCAGAAATATATTTATTTATTTATTTTAGTGTTCTTATATGCTGCCCTACTCCTTGAGGACACAGCTTATCATGTTACTTTCCTAACACATGCACTTGTTCTTCCAAGTTGGAAAATCTATAAAGGGTTGTAAACCTAATGAGGAGCAGAGATGCAGTCCAATTCATCAATGTACCATTCCAGACTTAATTCTTGCTTGAAATACAGGTCATTTCCACACTAGCAATTTATAGCATCTCCAAGAGCCATCAAACTATTGTGCCAGAATAATAGTAGTAATGCAGATAAGTTTTATATTGTTTCAACAATGGTTAGGCAATTCTATGAACACATTGTAAGCCACTGGTGTTGAAGTATTCTTAATAATAATAATAATAACAGAATTGGAAGGGACCTTGGAGGTCTTCTAGTCCAACCCCCTGCTTAGGCAGGAAACCCTACATCACTTCAGACAAATGGTTATTCAACATCTTCTTAAAAACTTCCAGTGTTGGAGCATTCTGGAGGCAAGCTTTTCCACGGATTAATTGTTCTAACTGTCAGGAAATTTCTCCTTAGTTCTAAGTTGCTTCTCTCCTTGTTTATTTTCCACCCATTGCTTCTTGTTCTACCCTCAGGTGCTTTGGAGAATAGTTTGACTCCCTCTTCTTTGTGGCAACCCCTGAGGTATTGGAACATTGCTATCATGTCTCCCCTAGTCCTTCTTTTCATTAAACTAGACATACCCAGTTCCTGCAACCGTTCTTCATATGTTTTAGCCTCCAGTCCCCTAATCATCTTTGTTGCTCTTCTCTGCATTCTTTCTAGAGTTTCAACATCCTTTTTACATCATGGCGACCAAAACTGAATGCAGTATTCCAAGTGTGGCCTTACCAAGGCATTATAAAGTGGTATTAACACTTCACATGATCTTGATTCTATCCCTCTGTTAATGCAGCCTAGAACTGTGTTGGCTTTTTTGGCAGCTGCTGCACACTGCTGGCTCATATTTAAATGGTTGTCCACTAGGACTCCAAGATCCCTCTCACATTACTACTGTTGAGCGAGGTACCACATTCTTAGCCCTCAGTATGCTCTTCTGGATCAGAATCTGTTTTGATTAAACAGCTATGAAGGGAAATGAGAAGACATCGCCAATCAAAATAAATAAATAGCACCAAATAAGATCAACAAATTTGGTAAGTCAGCAAATATAGGATTGAAAAATAATAACAACCTATTTGGAAACATCAGATATTGAAAAGGTCTTTACCACATAAAGAGAGCCACTAGAATTAAAAACTTCCTAATTTATTTTTTCTCTCTGCAAGCCACATTATTCTTGCCTTACATTATTTATGAAACATGTCATTTTATGTTTCCGCTACATGATTTAAAGTCATAGGATTTGATGAAGAAATTTTGGAAATTATAATTCTAGTTGTTGAATAACATTTTTATGATTAACACACAGCTAACATCCTCCTCACAAAACTGTAGTTCACAAATTTCTGTTTAAAAAAGATAAGAGAATATGGGTTTTTGGCAGTGAATGTCAACACAATTTATAGAGTGCTGGATTGGGCCAATGATAATTGATTCTAATGATTTCTGTTCACCTATTATAAGGCATGCATTTGCTGAATTCATGTAGATGGAAAAGATATAATTACTTGGCTCCTGTCTATCAAAAGAAATGTATCATAAGTACACTGTAATACAAAAATCACATCTTGAGCAAGGGATCCCCAATTCTTAAATTTGAATCCATTTATATGTACACACTGACATACACAGTCTCAAAGAAAATTATGTTACATATCCTATGACTATCACTAAGTGTTGTATCTTATGATTTATGATGAATGTATTTTTTCGATGACTATGACTATGATAATGATTTATCATTTATTGCTTGTATGTACACTGAGAGCTTATGCACCGGAGATAAACTTCTTGTGTGTCCATTCACACTTGGCCAATAAAGAATTCTATAATACAAGAACTGTAGGTAGTCCCGGGGGGGGGGTGTTTCTAACTTACCTCACTGCAGGTTCGCTTCCTCCCACGCTGTGTGGCCACGCCTCGTGGGCGCATGCACACTTTGTACAAATGTGCATGCGCAGTGCCAAAAAATTTGACTCCCCCCCCCCCAAAAAGCCAAAAACAAGATGGCGACCGCATGCACAGTGCCGGAAACTCGGTTTCTGCTCATGCTCAGAAGAAACAAAAATTTAAAAATTCAAAAAATTTCAAAAAATGTTTTAAAAAGATGGCGGCGTCCATGGACCGACACCTACTGAAATGGTTCCGTGACATCATTGTGATGTCACCAGCAGGTCACTACCAGTTCAGGTGAACCGGTCCGAACCGGGAGGAACCCCCTTCTGGGTAGTCCCCAGTTACAACCACAACTGGGCTAGAATTTCATTGCTAACTAAGATGGTTGCTAAGTAAATCATGCCTGATTTTACAATCTTTTTTGCCATGGTTGTTAAGCAAATCACTGCATTTGCTAAGTGGTCATTGGTGTGGTCATTAAATGCATCTAGCTTTCCCCATTGACTTTGCTTGTCAGAAACCAACTGGAAATAGCAATCACATAACCCTAGGGTGCTGCAATCATCATAAATACATGCTGGTTGCCAAGCACCCAAATTCTGATCATGTGGCCATGAGGATGCTAAGTGTGAAGAACAGTTGCAAGTCACTTTTTTCAGTTTCATTATAACGTCAGTCACTTTTGTAAGTCACTTACTGGTGACTGGCCAAGTCACTTACTGCCCAAGTCACTTACTGGTTGTAAGATGAAGATTGTCTGTATTACATAATTTCGTTTTCTGAGCTTTTTCAGAAGCAAAAGACACTACTTTATTCATGTGTTCATCAAATGCAAGCTGCTTCCCAGGTTATGTCGCTTGGTCCCCCTACACTGCTTTCCTGGCTCAGCTTCCATCATCAATAGAAGAGAATATATGTCCCTCAGAATCCCTCAGAGAGCACCAAGGACTCTGCAGCCATTCCCCACAGTGCAACATCTGTAAGGGAAACTTGCATTTTGGAAGCTGACACCCACTTCCTCTTCTTCCTCCCTCTTCTGAAAAGTGGCTGCCTCTTTGTTATAGATTTCAGGATGTTCAGTAACAATTTGCTTCCTGGGTCAGATAATTTAATTTGGATCAATTGGTGCTGCTTTTTCATCACACATGAGGGTGGACATGCTAATGTGAAGTTAGTTAACTGTGTCCCTAAAGTTATAGAGGAACTGCAGCTCCTTGGTGTCCCAGTTAGCGTGGCCAGTGGTAATGACAGTGGGAGATGTGGTTCAGCTATACCCGAGGTCCAAAGAATGCTATATCATAATATTGCAACCCTGAAAACTAGTAAACATAGTAGTTAAAATCTCAAACAAGATTTTATTTCCTCCCCTGACACCTCCACCAGCTCATTTAATTATCTATAGTCAGATTCTGTCTTTTCAGCCTAATCTGACTTAGCTTTTGTTGATTTTGACTAGCCACTTTTTATTGTCACCAATAAACAGAGCCAGGAAATCACCAGCAATAGAATTTGATTTGAAGGAGACTTCATTCCCTTTTGAATAATCCATATCTTAGTGTCTTTGCAAACCAGATTTTATTCATCCATTAATTTAACATCCCAGACTAAAGTGTTTCTAGGCCCCCACTCTAGAATGTGCTTAGAAATATAATTAATCCAACTCTAAGAGCTATTAAATATATACAAATAAATTATCCCTTCCTAGCTGAGATGATTTTTGTCAAAGCCCTCTTTCCTTTTATAACTGTCTCTTTCATGATATGTTGTAAGCTGCTCAGAGTATGTGAGATAGGCTGCCACATAAATTTGATAAATTAATTAATGAATAAAGCAATATGAATATTTCTCTCTATAAAAATATTTGTGCAACATATTCAGAGAAAAACAGGATGGGAAAGCCTAGCAAATACATATTAAAAATAAGCAGTGCATTAAATGAAATCATTGGAGAACTCTCCCAAAATTATATTAAGATCTGACATGCACAAACAGGATCTTAGATGCAAACGATTCAATGATGTCAATCTGGCCTTAGCCTGCATCTCAAGAAACCAGAAACAGTGGGGCTCCACGCTGTATGAAGTGTTTGTAAGAAATATTCTTTTTGTGAATCTGATTTATCTCTAAACAATAATAAATGATTTAACTAGTACTTCAGAGTGTTCCAAGCACTTCATGGATTTTAGCTGAATTACTATTTTTGAAAAGGTAAAATAGACCATGAAGATTTTCTCCAAGCTGCAAGTAAATTGAGGTGTAGTAATATGGACCCACACAGGGAAGATAGTAGCAAGGATTAAAGCCATGACTGAATGACTCACAATTGGTACATTTGATATACACAAAACCTGTGGCTGATTACTACAGTAGATATTGCCAATTTCAGAGCAGAACTAATGGGTATGAAATTCTCCCTCCCTCCCTCCCTCCCTCCCTCTCTCTCTCTCTCTCTCTCTCTCTCTTTCTCTCTCTCTCTCTTTCTCTCTCTCTCTCTCTCAGAATACTTTCTTCCTAACTCAGGGGTGTCAAACTTGCGGCTCGCGGCCCAGATGCATCACGCGCTGGCCACGCCCATGTCCGATTTAGCGAAGGGGAAAAAAGTCACGATATGTCACGTGATGACGCTAGTTTGACACCCCTGTCCTAACTGGATTCCTTTCCAAATGTTTTAACTTTGTTTTCTATTAACTAATATCCAGTAAGAAAAATAGCTTGTTGGGTAAAAAAATAAAGCTAGGAATGTTAAAAAGGGGAAAAAAATTGCATCCTTTCTTATTTACTACCTTTATCTACAAAATGCTCTGCTGTAATTTCACTATATGGCAGGCCTAACATTTCTGGAGGAAAAATAGAGTTTATATATTATATTATTATATACCCTACTTATCTCTAAATAGCACCAACTAAACTCCTTACAAAGGGATGGCTAATATATAATTCTCCAGATGTTACTTAATTACAGCTTTCAGGATTGTTCACTACTGACTTTGCTTAATGTGTTGAAATTCCACAAAACTGGGAGAGGTCATCTAACCTTGCCTTAGCAAATAAGATCTGAAAACTCCTGTGTGACAAATAAATATTCAACATATTCCAGCTGCTGGACCCCACAAGGGTCTCCCAGTAAGAAGAGGCAGCATGAGTTAATGCTGCATTCTGTTACGGCAGGGGTGGGCAAACTATGGTTCTTTGAGGACCTGTGGACTTCAACTCCCAGAATTCCTGAGCCAGCCATGCATGCATGGCTGGCTCAGGAATTCTGTCAGTTGAAGTCCACAGGTCCTCAAAGAACCATAGTTTGCCCACCCCTGTGTTACAGCATACAAAATAAGCAAATAAATAATTCCTGCGTAGATAGTGTTGTCACCTTTAAGCGTGACTATGAAAGTGAGATCCTTTGGTAATAATTTCAGTTGTTTATAAATCAGGATTCATGTAACTTCCAGGCTGAGTTCTTAATATAGGTCCTTTGTGTTTTTTTAAGGCCAAGAAAAGAAAGGCAGGATCTGGAATCTTCAGGGTTCAGTATATAATTAACTTAATCAAGTTCTAACCACCAACTTAGTCCACCTAAAAATACTGTTCCATTTTCCACAGATTGCAACCCCAAAATTAATGGTTTATTCCAACAGTCCTATTTTGAGATGCAAAAGCAGCTGCGCTAAAATGCTGATGCCTTCTCGTATTCTGTAATGAGAGACCAATGACCATTAATAGGATCAAAGAAGTGAGCAGAATCACTGTTCTGCAGTGGTATCCATCCTCCTCCCTTAGGGGACCAGCCAAGTTAGGTTTCTTCCATTTTTATAACAGCAATAAAACACTTTTTAAAAAATCCCAGAGAGACATTTGGAGATGGTTGAAAACATACTTGATTTCCTCTGATTGCTGGTGGCTAGTTAATATGATGATGATGATGATGATGATGATGATGATGATGATGATGATGATGATGATGACTTTATCTGTTTTCTCTTACAATTTCTATGATTGGGTCCATTGCTTTATTTACAGATGCTTTTAATTTTGCATGTTTTTAAGATTTGAATTGTGAGCTGCCTTGAACAGCCTCAGTAAAGAAAAAAAGATGATCCAAAAATGGAATTAATAGACTTATAAATAATAAAGCAATACATCTTTAACAGGGTATAAAGTATATATCCTGGGCAGCATTTGGCTTTAGTACAAACCAAAGCCAGACACGGAATATTGGATGGAAACCAATCAAGAAGAGATTCAACCTAGAAATGAGGAGAATTTTTCTGACAGTGAGAACAATCAACCAATGGAACAGCTTGCCTTCAGAAGTTGTGGGAGCTTCATCACTGGACTTCCGGTTGATGTCGTGGCGGGAACGGCTAGAAAATAGCGGATTTCCGCCGAGCTCCGTGAAATGCAGCCGGCAACTGCTTACTGGAAGACCCTATGGGGTCAAGCCGCCCTGGAGGGGTGGTGAAGAAAGGCGAGGTTCTTCGTCAATCACAAGGAAACCACAATTTCCTCGTTGATCTGAAGAAAGCTCTCCCGAACAGCAGCAGGGACGACGGCCATTTTGGTCTGTCACAAGCTGGGACAACCGGGACACTAAGATTTTGTGCTGGAGCAGTGCGTGGACAGAGCATGAAACTGGATGAAATAACTTCCAACTTTTACTTTAGAGATTGAACCCAAGTAAAAAATTCCAAAAAACAATATCCAAACATTAAGAAAGCGATGATTGGATTTGTGGAAAGGGATTAAAAACTAAAAATCAAAGAGAAAGACTAAAGATTAAAGACTCAGACATAAAGAAACATTTAAAGGATGTTTTAAACCATAGAAAGCCTGGTAAAAGTCAAATATAGCCTGTTTAGGTCCTTATTGCTCAAGGCCCAGGCAGTGGCCAGGATTAAATTACCAAAAGTTATTACAGACTCAAATGCAGAGGAACAACCTAATCACTTCTATCTAGAATCCAGGCCAGAGGTGGACTTTATTCCTATCCTGCAGCTGTTCGTAGATGCAGTGGAGAAACACAGAACCACTCCAGCGGATGGCCCATCCACTTCCTCACAGGACAAGAAATTTTACAACGTTGCACCTAACCTCGAGACTTACTTTCAGTCTCCACAGTAGATGCGCCCATCAGGGCACTGCATTCTTTCACAACAGGAGAACCAGAGGAGATCCTGAAACCAGAGGAAAGGCGCATGGATCAGACACTGGTCAAGAATTTCCAGTCAGTGGCCTGGGCAGTGAAAGCATCCTCCACATCCTCCTTCTTCACGCACGTGACTCTTGCGTGGCTGGAGCAGCTTCAGGATCACATTCCACCCTCAAACACGAGGGCTCAACAGGACATCAATAAGATATTCGCAGCGGTGCAGTTTTGGGCAGATACGTCTCTGCAAGCATCACGTTTTGCAGCTACGGCAATGAATTCCTCCATAGTGGCCAGGCGGCTGCACTGGCTCAGGAAGTGGCAGGCAGACCCACGTCACAAATGGAAGCTGGCAGCGGGGCCCATCAAGGGAGGATCACTCTTCGGAGCCACACTGGAACCCATCAAGGGAGCCACCCATCAAGGGAGGATCACTCTTCGGAGCCACACTGGAACCTCTCCTCGTCGAGACCAGCGACAAGAAAAAGGTCCTGCCCTCTATCACACGCAAGGGGTTCATAAGATCCACACCGTACACCCGGCGGCCCTTTCGTCCCTCTGACCAGGGATCTTCCTCCTCCCGGTCCTCAGGTCAATATTCCTTAAGACAGAGACAACCAGATAGGGGTGGCAGGGGGGAGCACTTTCGTAAACAACCACGAGGGGCTCCTTCAGGCAGACCCTTCACTCCATTTTTAACCCCCTGAATGGCTGACAATCAGCTGTTTTTGACTTTTACATTCTGTTGAATGCTAGAATTGGGAGCAGGGGAGCCATCTACTGGAGGAAAGAGATTACTGCAACATGTGAAATCTGAGTGAAAGTGATGAAAGGAGAGAAAGCAAACAACATCTGGATGGCTATTTGACCTTGACTTTATCTTAGAAGGTGATTTGGAGGCTTGGAAATATCTACTGAGCTGTTTGAAGATTTTTAAAGTAAACTGAACTATAAATATCAAAACCTTATTGAACTGTTCATTGAAAGGTGGATTTGACAGATTTGAGGAAACCTGGTGGGAACAACTGATAAATCATCCTACGAGGTAAAAGAAGAAAAGAGAAGGGGGGGAGAAAAGGAAAAAAGAAAGAGAAAAAGAAGAAAAGACAAATAAGACTTTAAAATTTGGACAATTGGAAGGTGTAAACTGGAAACTATAAAGAATGTAAAGTATAAATGTATAGCTTTTAGGGACTAGAAAACTAGGGGACTTGGAGAAACAATTCCGGGATTGATAAATTTTATTAATAATTGACTATGTTAAGGGATTTAGATATTGGGATACTGGAATATTAGAGACACATTGAGTAATATTTAACATATTAATTTGGTACAAAATGACCCAGCAGGAGACAATACAGTTTTATGAAAAATGTTAATGATGGCTAAAAGTGTTTATGAAAGTGTGTCAAAGAATCATAAGGAGATGATGGGATTGTCCAAAGATAAAGAAGTGAGTGTAGAACACCCTCTTGGTGGAAAAAGATGAACAAAATATTCAGACAACAGATGAGAAATCAGAAGGAGTGGTGAAGGAGACAAACCAAAATAAGCTACAAGAAAACAAAAACAATGAAAAGACAATAACAATAAATACTAAGAATCTAATAGATAATTCCTTAAGAGTTTACAATAGCACAGAGAAAAGAAAGGAAGACTTCCCAAAACTAATGAAAGGGTTATTGATGGGCATCCAAATGATGCAGCAGAAGGAGATAAGGGGTAAGGCAGAGGGAGCATTCAGTCTATGTAAAAATGTTAGAAAGAAATATAGGATCCCAAGAGAGAAATATAAAGAATCACCAAAAAGTCAATAAATGATGAAATTCTAAAAAGGCTGAGAGATGATGGATAGAGACATAATGTTTTGTAATACTGTGATTGTATTAAAAAAACTAATAGAAACAAACAGAAAATATAATAGATAGATAGATAGATAGATAGATAGATAGATAGATAGATAGATAGATAGATAGATAGATAGATAGATAGATAGATAGATAGATAGATAGATAGATAGATAATAGAATTTATTATAATCACAAATATACTAAGGTTAGGAGGTAGAAGACTGTGATTAGGCATATCTAAATGTATTATTATGATTAACAGTGTGCAAAAATATATATTGGAATCTATAGCTTTTAAGCATTACAAGTTATGGGGATTTAGAGATATAACCCCAGGACCGATTAAATTTTATTAACAATTGGTTTTATTGGTGTTTATAGAAAACTGAGATATTGGAAATGTGGAACTTGAGTAATATTTAAAATATTAAAATATTGGTGATTTAACAGGGGTCAACAAACACATTGTATGAAGAAATGTAATTGATGTTTAAATATATTTTTGGAGAAAGCGATAAAGTTTCATAAAGAGGGAATAGTTTAAAGATAAAGAGGTGAATGTGGAAGAACTCCGACAAGTGGGGGGGGGGGGAATAAGTACAAATTGGGAAAATAATATTATTATTGATACATAAAAGACTATATTATAATTATAATGAGCATATTAAGGTCAAAAGTTGGAAGATAAAAACTATGTATATGTAATTGTATTATTATTATTGTTAGCACTGTGTAAAAAATGTATTGACCCAGTCATTACACTACGCTGATTGTTAAAGGAAAACTGCAAATAAAACATATACAGGAGGAGGAGGAGGAGGAGGAGGAGGAGGAGGAGGAGGAGGAGGAGGAGGAGGAGGAGGAGGAGGAGGAGATGGAGATTGGACAGTCACTTGTCTGAAATGGTATAGAACAGTGATGGCTAACCTTTTTTTGCTCGGGTGCCAAAAGGGCTCACGCACGCATGATAGCGTGCATGTGCATGCCCACACCCATAATGCAATGCCCTCCCCCCGCACATGCATGCACAACCCCCTGCACTGCCCCCCCACGCATGTGTGCAGAGCTCACTGAAGCCTCCGGAGCCTGTGGATGGCGAAAAACAGATTCCAGCTGATTTTTGGCCTTCTGGAGGGTGGCGGGAGGAGGTCGTTCTCGCCTTCCCCAGGTTTCAAGAAAGCCTCTGGAGCCTGTGGATGGCAAAAAACAGACCCAACAGCCAAACCGGAAGTTCGGAAACAAACTTTCAGATGGGCCTTTGGGCCATTTTTCAGGAAAGCCTCCTGAAGCCTGGGGTGGGTGAAAAATGGCCAAACAGCCCAACCGGAAGTTCGTTTCCGAACTTCTGGTTGGATCGTTGGGTCCGCTTTTCGCCATCCACAGGCTCTGGAGACTTTCCTGAAGCCTGGGGAAGGCCAAAACGATCTCCCTCCACCCTCTGGGAGGCCGAAAATCAGCTGGCTAGTGTGTACATGCACGCTGGAGCTGACATAGGGCAACACCTCACGTGCCCTCAGATATGGCTCCGCGTGCCATAGGTTCGCCATCACGGGTATAGGATCTCCCGTTTGGGTAGAAGATTGGACTAGAAGACTACAAGGTCCCTTCCAACTTTGTTAATCTGTTAAGGCAGTTAGGAAGTTGGCTTGCTACCCAGCCCTGCAGCAATTGGTAGAGGACAAAAAGAATTTGACAAAGTTTATCTCATTGTCTACTTGCTAGAATTGCAAATATCTCCAAGCAATACCACAATGAAGCAGCAGGAGATATTTATTCCATAAAACTGTCCAAGATTGTTTTCCTTGCTTTAGTTCCTTCCACATGGTTACATGTCTGCACTGGGGGGGGAATCTAATTCCAAAAAATTGTCCTAGTTCTGAAAAGTTGATTTTTAGGATTTCTCAATAATCATTTGTTTGTTTGCCACGTTTGTACATGTATCAAATGGACTGGAGATATGTATTTTTGTAATTATCCTATAATTAATATATAATTTACAAAAATGCTTAGCATTACTGAGGCAGTGTTTCTCAGCTTTAACATGTGTGGACTTCAATTTCCAGAATGCTATAGCCAGCTAGTACTTTGGGGGAGGGGTGCAAGGCCTATTGGCCTTTCAATTGTATGACAGGATA
Source organism: Diadophis punctatus similis (assembly GCA_023053685.1). Lineage (NCBI taxonomy): Eukaryota > Metazoa > Chordata > Lepidosauria > Squamata > Dipsadidae > Diadophis > Diadophis punctatus. Next base: position 6,163,362 of record JALIGW010000009.1, read on the forward strand.
TCACCCAACAAATTATCCAATTCAGTCCCACCCACTCCCAAAAAACTAATGGGACTGGGATAAAAACAAAAAATGGATTTAGTTAATTTCACATTCAATTCAGCAGAGTTAATATAAAATCTCCTCGTCTGTTTAACAAATTTTAGCACATGAAAAATTACCATTTAATAGTACCTCTTGGAATGGCTCTGGGGAGCCAAGTGTACAGCCATAGTTCTTTAGGCTGTGGTTCCTAGCCAAGGGACCATTTATTCTATCCTATGCAGATTATTACATATCTAACTGCACTCTGCCCCTGGCGAAGGAAGTAAAAACTATGACTGGAGATGAAAGGACTGCAGTGACAAATACAGTGCTTAATCCAGTAAATCAGTCCTGCATTTAAAAGCGCGCGCGCGCGTGCACACACACACACACTTAACTAGGCAAACTCGACTCAAATAAAAAAACTCAACGTTTTGTTCATTAACTCAAAAACCATCAATGTAGCAGCAGCGGTTAAATAGCAGGTATAATTCTGGTGGTCAGACAAGTGCAGAAAGCCAGAGGTCCAGCATTTATATCAGACTTGCCAATTCAGTAGTTCCATATGGCCAGCCAAACAAAAGGATTGATACTGCTTATTCTCAAAAGCTTGACTCTCAAGCAGTATATGATAGAGCATGGTATTGTGCAAAATGTGCCTTCTAAACTTGTTCCCCCTACTCATGACGGCACAGGCAGTATTAGCATGAGGCAGTATACATGTAGTTAGTGTATTTCACTAGACATTCATTTATTGATCTACTTCTCTTCAGTGGCAATTTTTACAATGATTACTACAGAACAACACAAAAGAATAAGCAAAAGCACCACATAAAACACTACATCAGGATCACCAAACCTCTACGTTCACCCCATTTGTGCCAGATACCAGCTGGTAGGTAGATGCAGACAGTAGATACATACATATCATGGAACATAGTTAGCTGGTGCAGTTCCCCACGACAAGTTCACTGAATGGGTAGGGATTTTCCTGGCTGTCCCTTAGCTAGCTAACAGGGGATTAGAGCTTGCACTGAGAGGATCAAAGGGAGGAGTATCTCTCTCTCTTATATATATATACATCCTCATTGTGAGGGCGCTTAGATTTAAAAAGCATTTGGGGGCAAGATCCCTTCACTCAGTGAACCTGAAAATATGCTTCCAGGGTGAAACTCAGATATGTAATCCTCTTACCATCCTGACAACTGCCCTGAGTTCTCCTGAATCCTTCACAATACATAATGAGTGTTGTGATGAAATGGTAATTTGATGACACAGACAAAATACAAGAATAGGTTTATGCTATGCTTGCCAATTGTTTTGATTTTCTGATTCTCCCCTCACCCCAAAGGGGAAAGAGAGAGGGAAGGAAGCTGACAGCTATAGTAAAAACCCTGACTTTTAATGATTCATTAGAAAGTCTTTGCCCAATCTCAAAAAAAAAAGTCAAGAAAGTGTCTGGAATTATCTTGCAAAACTACACAAAAGAAAGATAGACAAGGTTTGTGGGCGAGCTGGTAGAATGCAATGCTTATTGAGGGGTTTATTGAGAAGAATGGCAGGTTGCCAATTGTGGCAAAAACCACAATTCCATGCCATGTTAAACTTCCCTATAATACCTCAAGGAAATGTTACTCCATGTAAATATAAAATGATGGGCAGCCCTTGATCAGCAATGAAATTAAGCCCAGGAATAGGCAGGATGTCATCACTAGCGGGCATCAGCAGCAGCCAAAGTAGAGAGCAGCTGATACTTTCTTCTCTGATTAGCACCAAAAGTAGATCTTATACTTTATGGCATTGAATACACCTGTGACTTAGCTTATCCCAGCCTGGACTCTCTCCTGAAATTTGGACTTCAACTCTCAGAATTCACCAATCAGTGTGGTCATTGCAGTGGTTTCTCAGAACTGAAGTCAACCATCAGGAAGGTGCCTAAAGTGGAAAGGTTGTTTTCAGTAATCACAAAATCCCTGATTTGAGACCCTCAGTGGCTTATTCTACACCAGGTTATGACTTAACAAATCTAGTAATGAGTAAAGCAAGAAATCTCCATTCTCAATTGTGAACTGTGAACACCTGCAGTTTAAAATATAAAAACTAAGTGGGGTCTGTGCTCAAAAGTGAACAACCAAAATGATAAAAGTGCATGTGGATGAAAGAGCTGAATATTTTTAACCTTAGATGACTTCAGGGAAGAGAGAAGATCTGTTTGCTGTTTGCAAGATCTAAATGGTTGTTGCAACATAGAATATGAAACATGGCTGGGTCTCAGGCTGGGCTGTTAGCATGTTAGGTAGAAAATACAAGGATATGGATGTTTGGCTACATGTTTGAAGAGCTGTTCTAAATCTATGAGTTCTTTGACAGTGGAAGAGGCCATCTTGAGAGATGATAGCTTTCCTTTCCTTAAAAGGATTTAATCAGAAACAGAATGATTGCCTATCAACACACCTGACACTGATTCCTCCACTCACCAAAGGATTGGACTACAAACCTGTCTAGTTCCCTCCAACTCTATAATTCTACCTACATTTATATCCATTATTCTAGCTGTCTCTTAAAAGTATTTATTACTTACTCTACATCAATAGATTTCAGGATGGGATTCAATCAATAAAAAGAATAACATGATAAAATGAAAAGATAAATGCAATCACATCAACCTTGATAAAAAGAACAATAAACAGAGCTACTGTTGCTACAGTCAAAATGCTTAGCGAATTCCTAGATATTTACTTGGTGCTGAAATGAAACCGGCACTGGAGTTAGTCTAATGTACATGGAGAGAAATTTTACTATCAAAAAGGCACCACCAAATAATTTATTGCTTACAATGAAAGGATGCCAAAGAGTCTCCCCGTCGCAAATCAAAACCCTTGGGCTGATATATAGTCCTATGGTGCTGTGGCCATTCCAGTGGAAAAAAGCAAACGTAGAAACAGAAACAGGGACATCAAACTGAGACTTGGCATCCCTACTAAATTTATTTTAGTCCCTTCTGATGTAACATGCCTCTCTCAACTGCATTTGTTTCTCCCATTTGGGGAACAGATGCAGCTGGATGATCCGATATAACAGAAGGTAAAACTCCTCTGCCTTTAAGTAGCGGTATTGCCTGCAGCCCATATTATCCTCCAAAGAGGATTGTTCCTCGCTTTATCAGAAAATATCCAGCCATCTACAATGGCAATTGCAAAAGAGTAGAAAGTTTTGGGAAGTCCCATAACCAATCTAGTTTCTTCTCCAAACACCCATTTACTTACATACACATTCACTTTATTTTTCACACAACTGTCTGTAAGAGCAGACACAGACTGACCAGGTTACACAACTATAATTTTACCTAGATATCCAGAACTGGGGCTGTCTAAAACCCATGCCTAGTGTTACATGTATAAAATATATATTTTAAAATTCCTTAGCATACTATACCTTACTTTCTCATAATCAGAAGAGTATTTGGAGAGTAGGTGTAGGGAATGACTAGGATCCTAAAACAAATAGATAAATCAACTTAAAAGATGATTGTAAAAGGAAGAGATGGGAAAATTTTCCCATGAAAATGATCACATTGATCTATGAGAAATAAATATACAAAAGCCACAGGAAGGCAACACCTTTGTTAGGACTAACTGGAATGCTACACAGACCATGCGCATGTCCCATTTTTCTAGAATGTTTCATTAGGTAAGAGAAAAAGGCAAAGGATATGGAATGTGGAGCTCCTCATCATTGAGTATGCTTCGTAATGATGTTCGACGTTGTAGTTACACAATCTTTGGAGGACCATAGTTTCCTTAGCCATGCCTTTCTCTGTGGTAGATGTTGTTGCTATCAAGCTAGAGTTGCTTATCCTAGGAATTGCAACAGATATGGAGCTGTTGTTCCATATCCCCAACAGGTCTGCATACCCTCATCCCATCTCAATGGCAGGATGGCCATTTGTTGCCATATGCAGAGGCAGTGCTCTATGTTAAGGACTGAGAGCTTTTGTTTTCACTGAAACATAAACCAGGGAAGGAGAGCTGGAGAGGCACAAACAACATTTGGAGAATAGACCAAGCAAGGACTCTGTTATCTGGCCAGTCTTCCTGCCTTGGTGAGATATCTCATACTGCTATCTAAAATTAGTTATTTTTTTTTCTAAATGTACATCACTGAATATTAGTTGGCACATATTTATGCAAATCTGTACTATTAGGATTTAGGCTAATTAGTATCTTTCATCTTTTTGTAGACGATGTCTCCAAGTGTCCAGAGGGATTTATTTGATGCAGGCCTGGCGAAGGAAACCCCTCTTTTAAATTAACCTTTCTTAAGATCCAATTTATAATTTTTGGGAATATGCCTTATGCTACTCCAGACTGGCATATATGTTTCACAAAAGTTCAACCTTTCCCCATTTGGTACATTCAAAAAGTCCTGGGACTACAATTCCCATTACTCACGGGAAGGCTAAATTAGTACCTATTTTACTTTTCAGATTGGCACTGACCTGTGAGCTGCCTAGTTCTGTTCAGTGATGCTGGGAACCTGGGATTGTCTGCATGCAAAGCATGTAATTTACAATACACATTTGGAATATAAGACTCCATTTTTTTGCTTTCCGTCTTGGTGTTTTCAGATTATGATCAGATCCAGTTATTTTTTTTGCCCTGCAGGCATGCTGATTTGATAGTTTCTTTCTTTTGAGGTAAGAAAATAAGTGTAACTCAAAAGACAGAATTTGGTTTAAAAAAGAAACTTGAAAATGGGATAAAAACAGTGAGTGGTACAATGATGAGTATGATGCTTCTTAGGTAACCAGCTTATAGCAGCAAAGTTCCTCCCACAACTCTCTTCTGTACCTAAAACATTTTGCTGGAACAATCAGTGTAGGCAATTATCTCCATGTGAGAAACATCTAAAGGAAAATGGGAGCTGGTTTCGATATAAGGCAGCAGATTTTGTGATGCTATTCCTCCTCTTGTGTTTTGTAGTCAGTTTGCAAGCACAGGTGCATAAAAGCCACTTCATGCACAAGTGTTTAAATCTTCACTGAGAAAAATGCACCAAAGCAAGAGATCCAGAGGGTACATATTAGTGGTTATTATTAATTTCAGTACTTAAACAGGAACCTATTTGGAGACAAAAAGGATATCTGAACACCAGAAGAGCTAGTGAAGCATAGTAGTTAAGGTGTTGGACTAGGAAAACTCATGTTCTAGTCCACCCTTATCTATATAGCCTCACTGGGTGTTTGGGCCAGGCATTCTTTATCAGTCCAATCTACTTCACAAGGTTGCTTTGGGGGGAGGAATGTAGGCAGAGAGAGAATCATGCATGCCACCTTGAGCTAAAGGAAAGACAGGAAATAAATCCAATAAAGAATTAATAAAGAGGAAAGGGAAGAAAGTTGATAGTCCCTTTTGTACCCTGTCTGAGAACTTCTCAAGCAATGGTTCTGAACTTCAGCCATGTCACTTAACAAGAGATGTTGTTGAACTCTAAGTTGCATCATCTACAATCAGCATTACCAACAATTAGCAGTGATTAAATTTATTGTTCAACAACATCTGCAGACCCTGGGTTAGAAAACACTGGAGTAAAGCAGTCTATGTTGACTTAAGTCAACCCAGTCTCCAACCCACCACAAACTTTGGCCCTCCCAGTGAGGCTAACATTCCTTGATTTCAACAAGCTAGTTGAGAATTAGGGGAACTGAGTCCAACACATCTGGTGGGGGAAATCTTATTCACCTATCTTTATTCACCAGAATGTTTGTGCTAATAGAAAAGGACAAAAATTATCAAAATGTCTTGAAGAAACAAGGGAAACTTCTTGAAGAAACAAGCTCCAGAATTGCTTTCCTAGTGAGTCTGGCCAGCCCCTACTTATTCATGGCAGAAATTAGCTTTGATGTCATAATGAATGCTTCCATTAGATTTTACTAGTCTCAATGTGGCATTTGCAAATATTGCTTGAAACTAGTCAGATACTTCTCTCCTGAAAGAAAGATAATTAAGGGAGAATCTGTGTTCCATACAGTGTTGCTTCGCTCAAATTTCTATTAGTCCAGGACAGGACCACCATTATTCAGAGATGGTATACAAGTTGGGAAATGTTGCTGTAGAACCATCTGGTCCATAGGATGCAGAAAAACGCATGACAATCTAGGTCAATTCTAGAATAGATTGTGTAGGACACTGTAAATGCATCATGCTTAGCAATGTTTCAGACAGGGATGGATCTAATATTCAAATTATGACTTGGAGCAGAGCCTGTTAATTCTTATGTCCCATAAGCTGGAGCAGTTTCCATATACAAGTGCAAAACATTGAGTTATTTGGGATCAGAAATTCTACCAAAAAGTCATTCATAAATAATGAGGCATAAAAGCAAATGAAATATACATTTTTAAAGATGACTACTGCAACAATAAAGCAGCAAAAGTGATAATTGCAAAAAAAAATAGCCATACTAATAATTCAATTTTCAGACTTCAAGATTAAGTGAGAACCACTGTAATGTAGTTATTAAACTGTTGATGTAGGAACTGATGATGTGGGAAAGCCAATCTCTTATTCAACCTCAGTCATGGCAACTACCCAGATGACTTGGGGCCAGTTTCTCACTTACAATCCAGTCTACTTCATTTCATGGGGCTACTGCTGGTAAGGGTAGAGGAGGAGCTATTACATTCATCACCTGGAGGTCTTGAGAGAAAGGTAAGTTATACTGTAATCTAAGAAACACATCTTTCTGAATCAGAAACCTTTATGGAATCACATATTAATACAATATTTTCTGTCTGCCTTCTGCCCCTTTAGACTGACTCACCAAGACAACTCTTATGTGTTTAAATTATATTGTAAACTGCCATGTCTCAGTATTTTGCTAAGGAACTGACTATTTTAAATGTGTGTGCCACCCCAAAATGATTCAATGTATTAAGCCCTCAAGCAGCCATCCTTGAGTACCAACTATAAGGTGAGAAATGCCCCTGATTTCCTAGAAGACTTGCCAGCAAAGGCATTGGACAATTTATCTAACAGGATGTATGAAAGGCTGCTCCAGATTTGATTTAAGCGTTCCAAAGCAGCTCAGTAACCCAGTAGTTCCCAGCTTAGCTGGAGGGGGTAAGAGAGGCTATACACAAACAATAAGTCCTTTTTTTATATAGTTCCTGAACCATCTCCAAATGCAACTGCTGAAATTCAGCAGCATAGTTTTCCAGAGGGGAAAACAGAAAATCCTCATCTGATATACAACACAGCCCTACCAACTTTATGTCATCATCATCATCATCCATCATCATCATCATCATCATCATCATCATCATCATCATCATCATCATCATCATCATCATCATCATCATCCTGGTCTCTGTGGTCCTTCCAGTATTTAAAAGTAAACCATTTTTGCTCCCCTGCAAGTAAAACTATTGCATATCCCCTCATATTCATTCTACACTTCTTGTGCTTTTCTTCAGGGATGATTTTTACATTGTATGCTGCCCAGGGCAGAGATCCATTCATTTGCATTTGGCCAAACTTTACTCATATCAATGGGTTGCATAAATACATACCACTGGGCACAATTGGTTAATTATGCTGACAAAAAAACTTTCAAAGGCATAAGTCCTTTCTGGAACCATACTGTATTTTCAAAATCCTGATAAGAAAGGACATTTTCTAGCAGGGATGTAAATGAGTAGATGGGTTAAAGAAAAAGAGTACTGATTAGGAAGACAGAGACAAAAGGAGACAAAAGTCAGACTGCATATCACCCTCCAAAAATATGACCTGAAGAAATTGGTTTAATTTACATTTGAATGCAAAGTGATCTAATTTTATATTTCAAACAAGCATATAGACCAAAAGGTTATGATCTGAAATGAAAATTTTTACAATTCAGTGTGCCAATTAAAAAATGTATATTAGGGGAAAATAGTACAAAATGCATATGTTTATAATGACAGTGTAAACAAATATGCAGTACTGCGGGAAATGTAAGTTCATTAGATGAAATTGGATGCAAAAATGCTTATGGTTGGGAGGTAGGAAATGAATTAAAATACATAATCAGTTTTGTCCAAATGTTTTTGAAAAATCTGAGGTATGACAAACTCAACTTGACAGGTTCATACCATTGAAACACCAAAAGAAACCAACAATGACAGATTGGCACATCCTTAACCTGAACCATCTCCTAAGCTGGCAGTGGACCAATGTACAACTGAGGCAAGGCATATAAACAGGAAAGAAGCAGAGGGCAATGGGAATACCAATATCTGCACAAATTGTCTAGAGTGTGGCATTCAGCATCACTATCTTCCACACTTTGCCATTTTGCACCTGCTTCCTATGATGTCAGAGCAATGAACATAGAAGTAGGCTTGTTCAAATGCTCCCTACCCAAATATAATTTGTGAAACAGTAACTTTGTTGGACAGTGGAAGCAGATAGAGAATAAAGGGACACTTACATAGAACCAGCAAACTTAAAGCTCTAAATATTAGATGTTGCATCAAAAGCGCTGAAATATCCTTCCCAGGCTGTTGTGGGCAGACATACATTCAGCTACAGATGACGGGGGTTGGGGGAGGCTTTCATTTTAAAGTGAGTTAATTAAGCAGCAAATTAATTATCCAGCCAATCAGCTCTGTTGAGAGCTAAATAGGTGGAAGGGGGGAATCAGCTGGTTGGTATGATCAATACTGAGGAAAGAGCTGGTTAGAAGGCAGCCAAGAGGCACAGGAAGAGAAAAGGACATGTGCTCCTGGGTGGGGATGTGCCACCCTACCTGTGGACAAGGTGGCATGCATTCAGTGGCTGTATTTGCGCAACACAATTAATCTACTCATTTATAAACTTAGTGGATAGATTCACACAAGATGCTGCACTTGGTTAGTTTTAATCTTTGTTAATCTGTTTTAATCTTTAGGAAACTGGTTTAGCCTGCTGTGCAAATCTAGCCTATTTGGTTAGTTAATGATTCAATGCAGTTTGTGAACCCCACAAAATGGATTAATTAGTTAACTACAGTATGTTGCATGAATAGATCTAAGCACCTGGTTAAATTTATAGATAAGTATTCTGTGCTTAATTGATGGATAGACTCATCCATCCATTGGCCTACCCCATGACTATTACTATCCTTCCCTATAACTTCCCCACAGTATTTCTCAGTCTTGCCAACTTTGAGATGTGTGGGCTTCAACGCCCAGAATTACCAAACCATCATGCATGAAAGGAAGTCCATACATCTTAAAGTTGCCGAAGTTGAGAAATACTGCTCAATAACAATTCAATAACAATTCATGCAGGGAAGAGCTTCTGAGGGAAGGATATCATTTCTCACTTGAACCAGCCCCAACAGGAAGTCTGGCAACTTCAATGGATTCATTAACAGAGGAATGTTAATCATTCCCACAGAAGACCAAACCAGCATTACTTATAGGGCTTCCACAGTCATGCACATAATGCATTGGTTCCATTGATTGGGAGATTTTTTTACACCTTTTTATTTATTCAATATATAATTTTATCAGGGCTCTTCAACCTATGCTATTTAAAACTACAAAAAACATACTGGTAATCTTAACCAGAAACAACAACTATACCTCCTCAAAATGAATCACATTAATGAAACTGCAAAAATGTTTAGAACAGAAGAGGAGAAGGGGAACCTCTTAGCTTGATATTGAAAACATCAATATGAGCATAAGATATGCTTTCCCCATGATTGCTTTTCATGGGAAATTCTACCATCAAGAAGACAATTAAGCCACATATAGGTAGTAACAAAATGTTCCCCTCCAATATTTCATTTCTAAAGATTATCTATGCTGTGCCTGCCCTGTTGGGGTGTTATTATGTACCCTTCAAAAAATGGGGTGGTAGAAAATGGAGGGGAGAAATTTAAAAATAGGATAATTCCAGTAAAAAAAAATCACACATAGATTTTTTAAGACTCAGTTTCCAGGTGGATCTTCCATGGACAATAAAGTTTAGTGGGACCCTTTAGATCACGGGTGTCAAACTCGCGATGTCGCATTGTCGTCACGTGATGCATCGCGACTTTCTTCCCCTTTGCTAAACTGGGGGTGGGCGTGGCCAGTGCGTGACGCATCCTGCCCACGGGCCGCAAGTTTGACACCGGTGCTTTAGATGTAGTATCCTAACAGCTATGCAATCAAAACAGACAAATACTGAGAAATAAACAATATGGCCAAGAAAAAAAATTGGTTAATTTAATGGAAAGTTATATTTAACTAAAATAACATTTTAAATAGTGTTATCATTTTTATCCTTCCTAGGACATTAAACATTGCAATATGGTTGGTAAGGCAAGGAGAAGCTCTGTGCAAGGATATTGTATGCAGTTGTATGCTGCAGTCAATCAATCCAGGTTAGGAAGCCCTTGCTTAGGGCATTTGTACATCCAATAGTGAAATAAGAAACGAAGCAAAAAAGACCTTCATTTTCACAGCTGCTATTCAGCCTAAAGCATTCAAATATTATTTTGTCCAGCTCTTCATGTCTTTATTCATCCCCCCCCCAGATTGGATTGAAATTATTAACTTTAATTTTAATATGTTAAATTATACTTATTGTAAGTTTCAAATAATTTTTAATACATTAGTCCTGGAATTGTTGATCCCAAAATATTTCAAAAACTAACAAATAAAAAATTAATTCAGGTTGTCCTCGACTTACAACCATTCATTTAGTGACCCTTCAAAGTTACAATGGCACTGAAAATGGTGACTTGTGTGCAGTCCTCGCACTTATGACAGTCGCAGCATCCTCATAGTCATGCAATTAAAATTCAGGTGTTTGGCAATCAGAAGGTATTTTTGACAGTTGTAGTATCCCATTATCACTTGATTGCCATTTGCAGCCTTCTCAGATGGCTTCCAACAAATAAAGTCAATGGGGAAAGCTGGATTCACTTAATGATGATGTGATTCACTTAACAACTGCAACATGGGCGGGTTCCACTTACCTTTTGCTACCGGTGCGCATCACGATGTTTCGCGCACACATCCCATCACGCGATTCTACTTTCGTGCATGCTCAGAAGGACATTTCAAGCTGTCCCATCGCGCGATTCTACTTCCACACATGCTCAAGACATTTCAAGCCGAAACTTACAAAAAAAAGATGGTGGCGCCCACGGACCGGCACAGACAGCACCGGAGCTGTCGCGCCTAAATTATGTCACCAGCGGGCTGCTACCGGAACGCCAGCACCGGAACGCACCACTGGGAAGACAACCCTTAACTGCAGTGATTCAATTAACAACCATGGCAAAAAAAGTCATAAAATTTGATGTGATTCATTTAACGACTGCCTTGCTTAGCAATGGAAATTCTGGTCCCAATTGTGGTCATAAGTGAAGGACTATTGTGTTTCAGATAAAATAATCCCTCATCTTGTTACTCTGTTCCTCAATTAAACCATTTGATATTGTAAGGGAAGGGCTGCATCATTAAGGAACAATCCAAAGAAGATGCCATTACTTGGGTCCTTGTCACAGCACAAGAAAAAACTTGGTTGCATCTTTTTTTTGCTGGGTCCCCCTTCATATCATTCCCAACCAATGTGTGGAACAGACTTGTTGTTAGATTTTCTCCCAACCCCCACCTCTGATTCTGATCTTTTTCAAAGACAATCTCATTTTTGGTCGCCATTACCTTAGATGGAACTCAAAAGCCAGCAGTGACTTGAGACAAAAGTAATAGAGATAAAGTTTGGCCATGCATGTCTCAAAAGTCCATGCTAGAATGTTTTCGGTTGACTTGAGGATGGGTGAATACCATTTCCAGCTCAGCAACAGGAAAGGTCGATAAAAGATTAGTATGCTGGGGAGAAAGCTAGCCTTGAATCTTTTTCTGTCACAACTAATTTTATTTGGTGCTGGTAGAGGTTTCCTTTTAATTTTACAGAGAAGTCTTCAATCTCTTTTCCTCCCACTCCCCGTCTGCTCTACAAACAGTTGCCATATGAGAAGCCATTTGTTTAGGCTACCTTGCTGCTGGAATTTTGCAATTACCATAGGATTCCCTTAGCTATTGATACATCTGCTCAGCCCCACACGATCCTGCCCTCTAGAGCCTGCCCAGGTATACGGTACCTATCTGAACAATCTCTCAGGTCAAGTGTGGCTTCCCTGTCGATGACAATTGACAAATCCCACAATAATAGATTATCTGATCCAAGCCAACAGAGGAGTGTGGGTGTGAAAGTCTATGTGGGTGGGTGGGCACATGTGCACCTGTATAAAAAAAAAGAATGAAGAAAAAGAAAAGGGAGAAGAAAGAGACAGAGGGAGATAGCATGCTGGAGCACTAGCCAGAATAAAATGGGGCTTCAAGGATAGACAATTCTGGTAAGGCTCACACTGGGTTCTATAAACAGAAAAATAATTTTAAAAACCCACTATATAGTTTAGAGAACAACATCTAAGAAGTTGAAAGAATACAGCAGATGAAAAATATTTTTTTTAAAGCTTTAGATATTTTCATTACAAACTGTCTTTCCAATTGTGGGTGGAACCTGCTGTTTGTGATTTGCTATAATTAGTATTATCCAAGTTTTAAATTTTGGGTGATATTAAAAGACAAAGTGACAGCATCTTTGCCCTGGGTGGGTTACAAAAAGCCCTCTGGCTTTTGCAGACTGGAGGCAACTCTCTATAAATACCTGCAGAAATCCAGGCTTTTAAATACAATTTAGTCCTTTGTTGCACAAATAAGCTTGAAGTGTGGTTGAACCTGCTTTTGTCTTACATCTAAGAGAGTGATGAGAAGAAATATATAGTTTTATATCTCTGCAAATTCATGATCTTAGAGACAGACCAATTTCCCTTCTCTTTCTATTTTGGGAGATTAAACAAAAACAAATCAAATCAACTGCAGCTTGACATATGCTTAAATATCATGCCCACTCATGAAACTGAGCAAATGCATGTCTTATAGCCACTTGTCTCGCACTGCTATATTTGTAGCAGCGTAGACTCACTTTCAACAGTGAGATGGGTGCCATATAAATGCAATAATAAAAAAGTAAACACTTCAGAGCCGGTTGGACACTGCTATATATCTCAAGGGGAGAAAAAGCCCTTGGGCTAATGTGCTCCTTGACCATGCTTGGAATCAAAGAATCTGCAAGATGTTTTCCGGTAAATGAATAATCTTTTAATATAACTCACGAATATTGCCAAAATGCAACAAGAAGCGCTTAACCTTTTAGTACTGTGAAGAAACAATCAGAATAGAAACAGGTAATTTTTTTCTGAATGGAAAGCATGTTTTGAGTGTTCTCACCAAATTATCTGCTCATAAAGTGAATGTCATGACGGACACACTAACAAGACCTGCAGTACCTGAAAGCTCTCCACTAGCCACTTAGCCCCACAAGATACTCACTGCCATCTCACTTTGTCTTTTGAAGGGCTGCTAAGCTCACTCCAGAGCAAGGGGCTAAGATGCATTCCCAATTATGTTTATTTTTGAATCATGAAATGGTTAGAGCTTTGTTTTGCAACATGTTAGATTCCAGGTTATTTAAAAAAAATAAAAATAAAAGAATCCAAATGGAGAAAAGAGCCTGCCAGGCAGATTGATGTCCATTAGTGTCATGCTGACCTAAAGCAAAAAGAAATCACCCTTTAACTAGAATTAAGATCCTCCCTCCAGAGTCATCAAGCATTCAAGGCTATTATTGTTATCAAATTGCCCAAAAGAAAAAAAAAGGAACTCAAGAATAATTTGCTCAATTTGCCTTCCCACTCTTTTGGCTTGGTCAAAGTTCTGGAGAAGCTCCATGATAGCAAGCTGGTTGCTCAAGCATGATTTATAATGCCATAATCCAAATCCCAAATCATGCCAGCTGCATCATTTTCTCCTACTGAATACCATCTGTACAGCAATCTCATTAGACAGCATCAAAGGGAAGACATCTTCAGTAGCAACTGCATTAAATGGGCAGTCCCAGAGGTTTTATAGCAAGTCATGGGGATCAGGAGAACATTTTGTTGGTTCTGACAACATTAGAGCTAGGTATGCTCTCATCCTTATCTTTCTTGCTCTACAGATATGGGGAAGCAGTATTTAAGGGAACAACATTTTGTGCACTACAGCCAAGCAGGACAGGCTACAATCTTGCAAGACACAATTTATGGATTTCTGGAACCCCAAGATTTACTAACCTGATGTATTGCCAACAGACATTCCCAGAATGAAAGAATTTTGAAGCCATTCATTGGATCTAAATATCAGAATGGAATTTATTTATTTATTTATTTATTGGTGTTTCTTATATGCCGCCCAACTCCCGGAGGACTCCGGGCGGCGTACAACAGAAAAAATACAAGAAACCAATATAAATAAGCATTAAAAACAGATACAAAAATTAAAAACATCTTAAAAACATTTAATATCCATTCAGCTTCATACATACTTGGGGGTGAGCTCAAATAGATTAAGCTCTACCCCCAGCCTGCAGGAAAAGCTAGGTCTTAACAGCTTTCCAGAAGGCCAGCAGGGTGGGGATAGTTCGGGTCTCTGGGGGAAGTTGGTTCCAGAGCACGGGGCCGGCCACAGAGAAGGCTCTCCCCCTAGGGCCCGCCAGGCGACATTGCTTAGCCGACGGGACCTGGAGGAGGCCAACTCTGTGGGCCCTAACCAGTCGAAGGGAAGTGTGAGGCAGAATGCGGTCCCGGAGATAACCTGGTCCTAAGCCATGAAGGGCTTTAAAGATGGTGATCAACACCTTGAATTGGACCCGGAGACCGATGGGCAACCAATGCAGCTGGCGGAGTACAGGTGTCACGTGGGTGTACCTTGGCACACCCACCACAGCACGCGCAGCCACATTTTGCACCAGCTGAAGTCTCCGGATACTCTTCAAGGGTAGCCCCATGTAGAGCGCGTTGCAGTAGTCCAGGCGCGAGGTGACAAGGGCATGAGTGACTGTGAGTAGAGCCTCCTTCTCCAAGTAAGGCCGCAACTAGTGCACAAGGCGAACCTATGCAAAGGCCCTCCTAGCCACAGCAGAGAGATGGTGATCCAATTTTAGCTGTGGATCTAGGAGGACCCCCAGATTGTGCGCCTGATCCGAGGGGGTCAGTTTCGCTCCCTCGAACGTCAAGGAGGGACAATTGTCATGGCCCTTAGGAGGCAATATCCAAAGCCACTCAGTCTTGTCGGGATTAAGTCTGAGTCTGTTCCTCCCCATCCAGATCCTAACGTCGTCCAGGCACCGGCACATTACATCAACTGCCTCTCTGAAATCAGACGGGGTAGTAATGTACAGCTGGGTGTCGTCAGCGTACTGATGGAAACGCACCCCATGCCTGCGGATGATCTCACCCAGCGGTTTCATGTAAATGTTAAACAGGATGGGCGAGAGAACCGACCCCTGAGGCACCCCACATGATAGGGGCCTAGGGGACGATCTCTGCCCTCCTGTTAACACCGACTGCATCCTATCGGTGAGATAAGAGGAGAACCACCGGAATGGTACTCACATGACTTCTTTGTGGGGAAAAATTATTCCCAGGTATCCGAAATTCCGTATACAGGTCGTCTTTGACTTATGACCACAATTGATACCAAAATTTCTGTTAAGTGAGACATTTGTTAAGTGAGTTTTGCCCCATTTTATGACTTTTTTGCCACATTTAAGTGAAGTTAAGTGATTTAAGCGAATCACTGCAGTTATTAAGTTAGTAACCCGGTTGTTAAGTGAATCTGGCTCCCCCATTGACTTTGCTTGTCACAAGAAACATCATCCTGGGACACAGCAACCATTATAAATATGAACTAGTTGGCAAGCATCCGAATGTTTGATCATGTGACTATGAGGATGCTGCAAAGGTCATAACTGTGAAAAATGGACATAAGTCACTTTTTTCACTGCCATTGTAACATTGAACGGTCACTAAATGACCTGTTGGAAGCCGAGGACTACCTGTACTATATTTCAGCAATATCTCTTAGGTAAGGGGTAAACAATTTTTTTTCTTGATTACTCTCATGAGGTTGCGCACCAAAAGTTGGGGGCAGCTGAAGTAAAACGTTGAGTGAAACGTTTGTTTTTCCTCCTCTCTGATCTTTTCATCTGTTCCTTCCTTCCTTCCTCTAACTTATCCCTTTTCTTTTCTTTTCTTTTTTTATTCTTTTTCTTCCTTACAGCCTCTTCCTTCTTCCAAGTAGCAGGCTTTTAGGGGAGGAACAGATCACAACTACCAGAAATCAGAACTAGCTGCTTTCAGGAGACATTTGAAATTAAATTAAATTAAGGGCAGAGGTGGAACATGGGTAGTAAGTTGCCGACAAGAGCTTTAGGCAGCATAGCCTTGGTACTATTGTTTAAACCCCTGGAAATCAAGAGCAGCAATCACTGACTTCTGACAATTGTAAACTGAGCTGATTGCAAACATTTATCTGGGTTAATGGGTGGTGGCATTTTGAAGAAGCCGGGAGGAAGTAAAGGGGAGAGATTGTGGAGTGAGACAGGCAGGCAAAGGAAGAATTACATATAGGCACGTCTTTCCATGCATCTGCTGATTTATGTTCCATCGTCAGATTAGCATTTTATCTTAATTCCATTTGACTATCAATAAATGATAAGCTAAGTGTCCCCAAATGTGCAGGCCAGGTACAGATGGCAAAAAGGGATGAAGCCCTGGTGCAACATCACAAGGTAGGGTGTTGCATCAACCCCACAATGTGTGATATTGCCATTGCATTGAGTCTGCCAATTTGTGAGAACCTGAAAATGACATTTGGAGTTTGAGTTTTGCCCTTGCTACTTGGACCTTGAGAAAAAAAGGAAAATCAAGATAAATTATGCACACTCACAATTTTTTTTATTAAAGTGTTGTTTTTTACGTAGCCAAATAATGCCACTCAAACAGAATATACTTCCCACTCCCAAGTACCTTAGCGGGGAAACATAGAATGTTAAGTGGCTACAGAAGAGAGCATCGAGACCACGCTGACCTGCCGGCTTCCTGTATTGAGTCATATTGCCCCACCAGCCTTATAATGACAAGTTGCACTTCTGAGAATGTATAAAAACATGTCAGGAACCCGGAACTGCCAGTGCACTCTGATTTGCCATCATTGTCAACTGGAAGAATTAAATCCAGGAAACACACACACACACACACACACACACACAGGGAGGGAGGGAGGGAGGGAGGGAGGGAGGGAGGGAGAGGGGCTGAGGCTGAGACTGGCACTGCAGCTACATAACACTAACTTTGATGTGAAATCCCAGTGGAAAGTAAACTGGACTATCGTTCAGATTCCATAAAAAACGACTGGAAAACTCTGAATAGGATCCACATCTGCCAAGACTGTTTAAATGGCGCTGAGTATCTTCCCCTGAATGTGACAGTGGTGCTCTCATTAGACACTGGATCACATAGTGACTAGCTGCCATATGAGAGCTTATATAGGAGGAAAAGCAGACTTTCTCCAACTAGGAGAAAGCACTGTGCTTAATTAGATAAATGGCCTAGATCGGTGATGGCAAACCTTTTTTGGTTCACGTGCAAAAAAGGGGGGGAAGGGGGTTGCGTGTGTGTGTGCCCACACTCATAATTCCATGCGGGTCTCCCATGCATGCATGCATGACAACACCACCCCCGCTCCCGGGATGCGATGGCACGGCCGTTTTTCGCTCTCCCCAGGCTCCTAGAAAGGCTCCTAGAAAGGCTCTGGAGCTTGGGGAGAGCAAAAAATGGGCCTTCCCCACCCCCTCCGGAGGCTGAAAACAGGCTGTTTCCCGACTCCTAGTGGGCCCAGAAGGCCCAAAAATCAGCTGGCCAGTGCGCGCATGCGTGCCAGACCTGAGCTTGCATGCCCACCGATATGGCTCCACATGCCACTTGTGGCACGCTTGTCATAGGTTCGCCATCACGGGCCTAGATATTCATATATAGAATACTTATTCTATTCTTATGAACCAATGTATTTCAAAATGCAATCTGTAACTAATATATAATTATATTACTATAGCTCAGAGCACCCAGCAAATCAGATTTAGCAAAATGGGTTGTTAACTGGTGTGCAAAGGGCTAGTTTGGCTTTATATTTTAAACAACCTGAAGAAGAGCTGATCCCAACCACTCTGGTTGGATCTAAAATGTCATTAAAGAGCACTGGCCTTAAAATAATCCAGAACAACAGTTGTCTAAAATATCCTACTGCGATGTGTCTCATTGCCTCCCCCACTCTATTCTTACATTGTCCAAATTTGCACAGTATACTTAACTTCACTACCAAGATGTTCATGGAAGTTGAATCATTAGTGAAGCAAATAGGCTGTGTTCTTCCAATGTGCTAAGTCATGTAAAATTAAACAAAGATGAATGCTAATGAAGCTTAGCATGTTTTGCAAATTCAGTTGCACCATTTTTATTGACTTAGTTTAAGCATGTTGTTTGAAGCCAACCTCAATGATGTTCTTGCTTGAAGTCAGATATTATACTTCAAATGGCCATGGAAGCTGGAATTCATTCCTTTGATCCCTGAGAATCAAGGGATCTGGGGCCGAAGATACTCTGAAGAATATATTGGCTAGGTTCGTACAATATGAGCAGGACAAACATCCTTCCCAAGACCACAGGTTCTCCAAGGAAGGTTCAGCAGGCATCTTTTTAATCCTTCCAGTTGACACAAAGAAAGCTATCATTCCCCCATTTCCTGGATTTCTTCCACTTTCCAGAGGAGGAGAAAGTAATTGGGGTTGTCACCATTCCAAAAGAAAGGAAATCCTAGCTTTCATTTCTGCCCCTTTTTCCAACCTCCCATGTGCGGCTACAGAGGGTTGAAAAAACTAAGGACACAAAGATGGGGATTCTTAGAGAGAGACCCCATTTTCATAGGGCCACTTTGTGATCATGTAATTCATGTAATTCAGGATAGTCAATTGCAGAAGTTTACATTAGGAGGTACCATGCGACTGGTTTTGCCCTTAGTGGGACTCTTTAAACATGAGTGAAATTTATCATGGGATACCTCTTTGGTAGCATAACTGAAAATATCATGTAAGATATACACTCCATAAAACAAATAAATGCCTCCACACCTTCCAGGGATTCGTGTAAGTCATGTAATGCTCCATGCATGGGAACATGAAATAAAAATAATATTTATGTCTCTCTTCTCTGAAAGCTGAAAGGGAAGAAGAACATCAATCGGCTCTTTTCCTACCCTAAAAAGACCTACATATGCTTCTGCCCTTACTTAATATTGCAAACCAAGTTTAGAAAATAGCTAATCCAATGTTGTTTTCTCTCCATCCATCAGGAAAACAATCACTGGTGACTCTAATATGGGGTAGGGCAGGTTGAAGTAGGTAGAGACTGATGTTTAGAGTGGAGGAGGAGTATAGGTTACCTAATTGAGGGCAAGAACTAAAAGACAGTGCAGGGTGAAGACAAAGGGGACTCTTACCCATGCTCTTGCTCAAAGCAACATTTCTGCACCTCTACATTTGTCATTCAAACTGTTTCTACAGAGTATAATAAGTAGAGTGCTCTTCTAAAAGAGTGCTAAACCCAAATTCAAAAATAGCATAGCTGACGGCTTAAGGGCACAGAAGAGAGTGCAGGTTAAAGTGAGAGGAATGATTGATAATAAACAAATTCCATTTCAGGCTATGTTTCAAAGAGCTGGTGGTTCTGGCAGTAAGTTAACCAAGAATCCAATTCTGATTTTAGGGCTGGAAACATCCAGATATGTAGCCAGGGCCCATCAAATTAGTTTATAATTTATTTTGTGCATCTACCATGGATATTTTATGATATGGTTACTGTACTTGTTGTGAACTGCTGAGAGTTCTGTTGATCTCAGTGGGCGCACAATTTGAATAAAAATGTATGCCGGTGCTGATTTCCAGAGTTGCACAATTGTGATTGGCTCCTGCATAATAAGAGTCATCACCATGACATGTAGCATTTCTAAAGCCCCCACAGAGTAGGCAAAATGACACCTGTCCCCCCACTAGCAGCAGCAACATGAGTAATCATGGGGTACTGTATAAGGAGCCATGGGAACTGCAGCTGTGTGAGACTGGCCCTGGGAGTGTTGATCTGTCAGGATGACAAGGATAGCATTCTTGTGCTCCAAAATAACAAAAATAGTAAAAAAAAAAAAATTAAAAATGGGGGGGGGGACAAAAACCCTATTGCCAATAGAAGCAGCAGAAAACCTGTAATGTACAGAAATATGACATATACCTGGAACTAAGCGGATCTCTGTCTTTTATAACTAGCCTGGGTAAGACCTGTCAAGTGCTACCGAAAGCCCTAATCACTTGGGCAAATGCCTTTGTAAAAACCAGGTGTATCTCTTTCCAACATACCAAGCCTAAATGTCCCTAGAGAACAATGCCCAGAAGCAGACTAGATGGGCAGGTTTGCAGTAGCCTAAAGTATTTAATAGAGTCTAATCCCCAACTGCACTAGCATCAAGATGGTCAGGGAGCCATGCCAGATTGTAACCATGGTGTGATATTGTGGTTAAGGCATTGGACTCAAGACTCAGGTTCTAGTCCTTCCTCAGCCATGGAAGCCTTTTATAAAAGTAAGCAGATAACCAGCCATGAGATTTTGCCCTGGAGACAATTTGACATAATTCACCAACTATTCAGATACATCATAGTTAGAGTAAGGCCAGCCTGGCATATATTGGCTACTTTAAGCTGGTTTAGACGCATCTCCTCCATCTAGTCCCAAGACACATTTTTCTTGGGCAATTATACTTTGACAATGGAGTCTCTGAGCTGATCTCTGACTTTGACAATTAGACAAATTGACAATTAGGCCTCTGGTGAAGTGGGAGATGATTTGATCTCTGTTATTTCAGAGCATACCATGTTTGGGCTGCTTTTAAAGATGGGTTAGCACTGTTCTAAAATAACAATAAACCCTGTGCCCAAAAGGAAGCTGACTATCAGCTGGTAATGAGCCACGATGGCAGAGCCACAGTGGTTAGAGTGCAGTACTGCAAGCTACTTCTGCTGACTGCTGGCTGACTGCAATTTGGCAGTTCAAATCTCACCAGGCTCAAGGTTGACTCAGCCTTCCAGCCTTCCAAGGTGGGTAAAATAAGGACCCAAATTGTTGGGGGCAATATGCTGACTCTATAAACCATTTAGAGAGGGCTATAAAGCACTGTAAAGTGGTATATAAGTCTAAGTGCTATTGCTATTACTAATCAAATTATCTTTAAATGCATCCACACAAAATATTCCTAAAAAATCAAAGCAAGATTTCTGAGATGGCTAAATCCAATGGACTAGAGATCTGTGAAAACTTGTCTTCCTAGCTCCTGCCCCACCTCACATTAAAATATCTTTGTAGGTGATTAGGAGCATTTGGTAAGATGTAAGGGAAACAAAGCTAAGAAAATCCACAAATCACTATTTTTAACATGCCCTGTATACCATGTGCCAGCACCGTAGCTCTGGAAAGACAAGGATCACAAGTTTTGGAGACCACAAGATTTTTATCTACCGGTATATAATTTTCTGATGGAAAGTGGACTGGTGTGAGTAGGGCTGGGCAATGGTGTGTTTCTTACTGTAACTTTTACTGCACTTGGGAAACAACTATCTAGCTTTCTAGAGCAACCAAGTGTCCCAAGGCCTTGCTCTGAGAATTGCTGAAAATTAGTTCCTGGAGAGCAATTTGAAAATGGGTGGTACTAAGTACAGTGACATTTGTGAGACATCAATTCCACCCGCCAGCAGTAGAACATGTCCTATGCAGTGATGAAGAGAGAAGGGCATCATCCTATCCCCAAGTTAAGAGTTCACCTTGGCCAAAGATATCCGGTGGAAACCTTAGAGAAAGCAAGATGGATCATGAATGTTAAATTAATTGCACAATCTTTCAGTAGATCCTGTCCCAGGATGTCTCACAGTGGTAAAACATTGATTTCACGTGGAAATGGAAACATTCAACAGGTAGAAGCATGGCAGGTTAGAGACAGAGGTGGGTTCCTCCTGGTTCGGAGCAGTTTGCCCGAACTGATATCGACCCGCTGGTGACTTCGCGATGATGTCACAGAACCGGTTCGGTTGGTGCCGGTCCATGGGTGCCACCATCTTTTTTTAAAAAAATTATTTTCTTCTGAGCATGCGCAGAAGCCAAGTTTCCGGCACTGTGCATGCAGTCACCATCTTGTTTTAGGCATCTTTGTTGTTGTTGTTGTTGTTGTTGTTGTTGTTGTTGTTGTTGTTGTTGTTGTTGTTGTTGTTGTTGTTGTTGTTGTTATTATTATTATTATTATTATTATTATTATTATACAATTGTATCACTGCGGCCAGTTGTTTCGCTGGATTTGGCATTGATTACTAGTCGAGCCCCACCCAGGGGCCTAGGACGTCGTAATGTATTTTCGAAGTATATGTGCGGAACCGAGCAGTGCGGCTTTCTGCATTTGACTGATGGTGATTTTGTCAATTTTGAGCTGTTTAAAATGTAATTCCAGTGCTTTTGGGATAGCACCCAGTGTTCCATTTATTATTATTATTATTATTTATTCACAAAAAATGTAATACACAGCAAACGAGATTTATATGCTGGATTTCGTATCACTATATCACAAGTCGAACACTTCCCAAGCGTCTAGGACTGTGTGATGTATTTTCGTATGATGCGCGCAGATCCAAGTAGGGTGGCCTTTTGCAACTGACAGATCGTGATTTTGTCAATGTTTATTGTTTTCAAATGCCGGTTAAGGTCTTTTGGCACAGCACCCAGTGTGCCGATTACCACTGGGACCACCTGTACTGGTTTATGCCAGAGTCGTTGTAATTCGATTTTAAGGTCATTATTATTATTATTATTATTATTATTATTATTATTATTATTATTATTATTATTATTATTATTATTATTATTATTATTATTATTATTATTATTATTATTATTATTATTATTATTATTATTATTATTATTTTCCAATTTTTGGCACTGTGCATGTACGCGCAAAGTGCGCGCGCACCCATGAGGCGTGGCCACAAGGCGCGGGAGGAAGCAAACCGGCAGCGAGGTAAGTTAGAACCCACCCCTGGTTAGCAATAACTCTCCAAGGCATTCTACTGGCATTTGCTTTATCCAAAGCAACATTGCTTTTGCAACTAACTGTAATATTTCAATTCTATTTTGTTCTTTTAAAGCTTCTCATGAAGCCATGGACCAAAAAAAATTGCCTTCTCCAACTACAGGTTTATGAGGCTCTTGGTATTTCTTTTCTTTGCTGCTGGCTCTTACTCTTCCTCAGTATTACAACTATTCAACTCTTTGTGGAAAATAACCTGGCTTTAGATAATATTGGGTCAAAGGCAAAATAGAATTTGTGTAGACACCATTCAAAATGCCTTTGAGCAAGAAAGAGCTACTTGTAACTCAAAACAGCCTTGAAATTTTTCTGGACCCTCCATCAGCCAATAATTATGTGCAAACAAGCAACATAGTCAACTATACAACAGTTGCCCAGTCAGTCCTCCAAGGAAATGAGATATGAGACAGCAGTGTAGAGCAGGAAAAGTTCAAAACATTATCTACAGAACTTTCTGCCAAGGTCTAGCAGCACAGAACTTGTCTTCCAAAGATGACTGACTACAAAGCATAAGCCATGCCCCTTCCAGAGAGCCTGGCAAATGAGAAAGGGACCATCTAATGAAAACTTGCCAATACTCCCATAGCATAAAAACACATAGAAGGCATGGAAGACTTTGTACTCCCCAAAATAGCAGACCTTGGAGCTATCACTGAATTAGTGATGACTGGGTTATGTTGTATGATATTAAGCTTTGAAATGTTATTTCTGTTTTCCTTTTTAGGTTTTTCTTATTGTTTTAACTGTTTTTAATTTGTAAAAATGAAGTGTTTTAATATTGTGTGTGACCAGCCATACGCTAAATAAATATGTTGTATGAATTGGAACAGAGAATTGGCTAGTAATCTCGTGCTTCTACCCGCTGTTGTTTCAAGGGATCAGGTGAGAGAGCAACCAAATAAGAGGCAGCAAAATGAGAAGAACGAAGCTTCTTCCATAGGGCTTTGGGTAGGTTTCTGAAAATACAGAATATTGTGGTGATCCTTTTCCTCTTCATTTCTTCTCCAGTTTCAACTCTTTGGCTTTACTTTCTGCATGCTATATTCAGGATCAGGCAGAGGGATGAGGAGATAATTGAATTTTCAAGAGAAGCTTTCATTGTCTCTTCATCCTATTATGAGAGGCAACGTCATATAAAAGAGATCTCTGGGTTAAACTTTTTTTTAATGTATTGGCATGGCATGCTGGCTAAGAAACTGAACTACAAACTCTCTGGATTTGAATTTCGCTTCTGTCATGATCTTCCCAGGTGGCTTTATTAGGCTATTTCTGAGTCTCAGACTCCCACTTACAGTATGCGGGCTAATAATGATGATTGACCTTTCAAAGTTTGTTGTAAGAAATATAGTGAGAACCTGAGAAAGTAGGATTATGCATATATATATCTATAATAGATCTATAATAGTCTCCCCTTATTTTCATTTATCAGCAAAAAATCCTACATACATACTGTGTGTGTGTGTGTGTGTGTGTGTGTGTGTGTGTGTGTGTATGTGTATATATATATATATATATATATATATATATATATATATATATATATATATATATATATACATATACATATATACATACATACATACATACATACATACATACATACATACATACATACATACATACATATATATATATATATATATATATATATATATATATATATATATATATATATATATATATACAGTTTTGATATTGTATGAAAACCATCCTAATTGAATCACCTTTTCAGATAGTATTGTCTGTGTTGAATTGGTTGTTTTTGAATTAATCTAACAATCCTGTAGCCTTTTGTGGATCTGTAGAAAGGCTTTTTGAGCCAATCACCTTGCCAATTTGAATCAATTAGATTTAATGATTCATATATCCAACCTGAACCAATTTGGAAATTCAATTCAATCCTTCAGATTGGATCTAACCTTATCCATATATCCTTACTAAAAAGACATAAACTTTCCAAATACAAAATTGTAGACTAAACTTACATTTGTAATTGTGAGAATATATAATGGGCACATCAGAAATGTTGCCAAGGGAGATTAGTTTCCTCACCAAATGAAGGTCAATGCCCATCAAAAACATGATGCAAATAAGTTGTATACAATACTAGAGGCTGCAGCTATGTATTGCTTTTTCCTTTAATGAAGATTCTTTAAATAAAGTGATGGCAGTGATGCCTAGTGAAAACATAAAATGGTAGCAAAACTTTCATTGGTTCCTATGAACCCCACTACCTACCTTTGTCCGGAACAGGTGTCAACTATTATTAACAAAACTGGCATTGTTAGTCATCGGAGCAAATTAAGTTGGATTCCCTATCAAGAATAGGAACATTACTCTGCCCAGTCTGTCTTCGAAGAATATAAACCAACACAAAGTTCATTTCTTACATTACATGGGGTTTTTTTGAGAGCTTAAACTAGATTTAAACTAAGCAGTAAGTGCAAAAACCAGTGTGAGACATTGGAAATAGATCAACCTTTGCAGAAGTATTAGCTCAGGCATCCGCAAGCATAAGAGCAAATGGAAAGAGGAGACAAGATATGGCCCTTAGCATTTCTAAGAGGTGAGGTGGTTTGGCAGATACTTTTCAGGCTGAAACTGTTCGAAGTAATACAGGTGCTTTTCCTCCCCCTTGCCTGCTGACTTCCTATTTTCTAGGCCATTTGGACAAATCAGGTTAAATTGTACCTGATTTCATAAATATGTGTGCTGTGAAAAATGTTAATTACAGAAACCCACAAAACTACAGTCACACTCTCAAAAATAAGCCTTTGGCACCTCAATTTCAGTGGCAACCGGCCAGAATTTGCCTGCAAGTGTTCTGCCCACCTCAAATGGTTAAAAATGCAGGTGGCCATGGAAGATGAAGCCCTCTTTCTCCCCACTGTCATCCTGCAAAGTATATATGCATTAAGTGGGGGACATGCTTTGTGCTTGCTTGAATTCACCGCAAAATTGAAGAACCTGCCATCTGCTTTGGACTCTGGCATGCTAATAACCACAGCTGTATTTTTTTTTAAAGGGAAGGGGGTTAGAATTTACAGTTGCTGGAAAGATGGCCATTATCTGCAATGCTTAAATTCATTTGCAAAGCTTTACTGCAATTCATCTTTCCGTGACTAAATTATTTGGGAGAATAAGTACAAGAATATATTTGCCTCCTCACTGTATTAAACTAAAGTTTATCTTGTCTAACCCTGACAACAAGGAATTCTGTCCCCAGTTTCTATGAATAAATCCACCACTTCTAAACTTAAGCCTCAGATATAACATTCCAAATCATAATTCATTTTAAAATAAGGTAAATCTGGTGATCACAATATGCTCCATATGATTCCTGAAATACCCATTTTCTGAGTTTGCGCAATACTCACCAGCTTCCAAAATGGGGGAAAGGGCAATGTTAAAAGCAGGTTTGTGTTTCTGTCAGACAGATTCTTTTCCCACCTGTTTCATGGTATCACAAACTTATTCCAAAGAGGTGCAGCCTGTGGCACAATGCTATTTCTGTCACAATAATGGAAATAGTGAGGTCCCTGGTTGCTGCTGACAAGATCTTGAAGGGTATACTAATGAAAAAAAAAATAGGCTGGGTTCACATAGCACATTATGCCACCAAAAAATCTGATAAGGGTTAATCCTGCACTTAACATTGTGTTAAGTGGAGAGAGATAGAAAGCAAGCAAGTGTCAGAAGGCAAATACTGGACACACCCACAGAGCAGGAGATTGATTTGCTCACACTAACTTCTTTCAGCTCTCAGGGAGAGGGCTTTAAAACAAATACACCACACACACTTAATATATTCTATGAATGCGGACTCTGGGCATAGCTCAGGTTATGCTGGGAACACAACATCAGTTACACAACATTATCCCCATTTCTTTTTAAACAAGACTGCTAAGCATCTGATTATGTCAATCAAATAGGAAATCAATAGATGAAGTCCTTCCCCCATACACACACACACACTGCATCAATAAAATTCCCAAGACCTGCTATTTTGCTTCAACTCTCAAAGCTACTTCTATCTATCAAAAGACTGAGGTGACCAGGCAATCAAAACCTCACCCCTTTTTATGTACACCAATGCATACAGCTCACGTTTAAAAAAGAGAGAGCAGAACTTCTGTTGTCTGATTAGGCCCTTCATATTAATGTTATTGCCCACCCTACTCCAGATGCTACTGTCCCACTGGCAAGCAAGTGTGTCTAGCAGCTACTTAGAAGTGTGAGGTGCGGGAGATGACCTTGGCATGGACATAGCGTCAAATGATGCTGAGATGGTAAGTCCAATGAAATTGCAAATTTTATGGGGAGAACTTTTCCAAGTCCGATTTTGAAAGTTGGTTATATGGCAGATGTGCCAGAAGATATTTGATAAGTGGAAGTCCACCCCCACCCTACCCCCACTCTTAGATTTCTGAGTTGGTAGCTGCAACAACAACTGCCCACACATTTGCAAGGTTCATTTGCAAATTTCAACTGCTACCGTCAGTGCAAGACAAGTTGGGTTGTGACAATGGGGGAGGGAGGGATTTGAGATTATTCAAAAACATCCTTTTGAATCTGTTGTTCGGAAGCAAAATTTTGTGAGGGTATATATTAGAGAAGCCCAGACTCTCCGGGAATGTCTACAGAAAAGTAATTATCTAATGCCAACCTAGCATGTGGCATTTCCAGACAATCACTTGAACCCAAGTCTTTGGCTGGAGCTCGGAAGGCTCCTGCTTAGTTCATTTTGATTTTTCACAAATTAACTGTAAAGACCACTCAGCTGTCCAGTAATTGTCAATTTTTTTGTAGCATCTGTTAGCTTCATATTCTGCTTTCCAAAGTGTTAGCAATTTCCCCCAGCTTGGTTTCATCCACAAATTTGATGATCCCTTCAAACCCCTCAACTAAATCATTTATGATGATGTTGAAGAGCACTGGACTCAAGACTGAACTTTGAGATAGCCCACTGCATGCTTCCCTCTGTGTAAATGTAGTTCCACTGAAGAGCACATGCTGACTAGGTTGGTTGGCCAACTGCAAATCCATCTGGTGGTGGTACTACCTATCTCACACTGCTATGTGTTGCAAGTCTTAATTCATTCTGAGTCTTAGCCTTCTTGACTCCATCCTTGCAGATTGGGCTACTGTATTTGCTGGTATTCTAATTTAGTTATATGTCTCTCTTTCCATTTGTTTTATACCTGTCCCTTTTTTAGTGGTTAAATCCAATTATTTTTACTACCAGTTCTGTGGGTGTGGCTTGGTGGATGTGACGTGGCTTGGTGGGTGTGCGTGGCTTGGTGGGCATGGCAGGGGAAGGATACTGCAAAATCCCCATTTCCTCCCCACTCCTGGGTGAAGTATATTGCAAAATCTCCATTCCCACCCCACTCTGGGGCCAGCCAGAGGTGGTATTTGCCAGTTCTCTGAACTACTCAATATTTCCGCTACCGATTCTCCGAACTACTCAAAATTTTCGCTACTGGTTCTCCAGAACCTGTCAGAACCTGCTGGATTTCACCCCTGCTTTTGTTCCTCAGTTTGTCAACCATGCTGGTCTTGTCTGGGGTCTCTTTTCTTTCTCTGTAGTATTGCTTTTGTTTGGGCCTTCACTATCCAATTTTTCAGAGCTTCCCAAGCATACTGAACTCTTTTTCCCCTCCAGGATTTTCATCCATGGAATCTTTCCTATTCTCCCTCTAAGTTTGTTGAAGTCAGCTCTCTTAAAGTCTAAAACACTAGTGTGACTTTCTTCAGTTACCTGTGCCAGCAACATAGTGAATTCTAATGTGATGAATAATATGAGCCGAGGTGGTGCAGCGGTTAGAGGCAGTACTGCAGGCCACTTTAACTGACTGTGATCCGCAGGTCAGCGGTTCAGATCTCACCGGCTCAAGGTTGACTCAGCCTTCCATCCTTCCGAGGTAGGTAAAATGAGGACCCAGATTGTTGGGGGCAATATAAATATACATTGCTTACTGGTGTAAACCGCTTAGAGAGTGCTTGCACTGTGAGGCGGTATATAAATCTCACAAATAAATAAATAAATAAATAAATAAATAAATAAATAAATAAATAAATAAATAAATAAATAAATAAATAAATAAATAAATAAATAAATAAATAAGCCGTGATGGTGCAGTGGTTAGAATGCAGTACTGCAGGCTACTTCTGCTGACTGCAAGCTGCCTGTAGTTTGGCAATTCGATTCTCACTGGCTCAAGGTTGACTCAGCATTCCATCCTTCTGAGGTCAATAAAATGAGGACCCAGATTGTTGGGGCAATATATTGATGCTGTAAACTGCTTGTGAAACTGTATATAAGTCTAAATGCTATTGCTATTGCTATATAGTCATTCTCTCCCAAAATTCCTACAAATTCCTCTCTCTCAACTATTTCATCCTTATTACTAAGAATTAAATTAGTATAGCTGATCCTCTAGGTCCCTCTTCCACCTTTTGGATGACAAAGTTAACAAGTCAGAAAGTTGTTCAATCTCCCACTGGCTGCAGTGGGAGTTGATGTCTGGGTAGATAAAGTCCCCCATTAGTACAGTGGTGTGTTTCCTGCATACCTCATAACTTTCAAGAAGGCTTTCATCCTTGGAATTGTGTATTTCTGTAGAGGTGTAGTAATTTTTACATACAATGCAATTTCTCCTTCATTGGGTCTGCTTCATTTGAGCAAATTATATCCTTCTAGTCATATGTTCTATTCATGAGTACCATCCCACCAAGATTCAGTAATAGCAACATTATCATACTTCATCTCATATTCTCCCTGTTTATTCCTCATATTTTAAGCATTAGCGTACACAGGCATCTGAGCACTGTATGGCTGACCCTATATTTGCTTCCCATGGCTCCTGGTTTATACTCTCCTTCCTTCTTATCACTTCCTTCCTTATTGTCTGATTGGGGTTTATGCTTTGTGCTGAATCCTAAAAATTGGCCTCCAGATTTAATTTAAAATCCTTTGGATGAGCCAAGCCAGATGTCTTCCAAACACATTCTTTCAGGTCCTTGTGAAGTGTAGACCATCTTTTGCCAGAAGCCCATCATTTAGATAATGTAAACCATTGTCCAGAAATCCAAAATCCTCTCAACAACATCCCTTGAGGCAATGGTTTATCTCTGCTCCCTCATTGGGTGTTGACCTTCTGTAGGAAGTACAGATCGAAACACCACCTGTGCTCCTAATTCTTTTGCCTTCCTGCCTAGGTCCTCATAGTCTCTTGATATATTTTTCAGGCTCTTTTTTGTTGTATTGTTCATCCCAACATGAAAGAGAATAAAAGGATAATAATCAGTTGGCTTGATTATTTGGATAAGCCTCTCTGAAAACATCTCTGATCTTTGCACCCGGGAGACAACATATCTCCCTCAATATGTTATCCGGGCTACAAATTGCTGATTCTGTTCCTCTGAGAAGTGCATCACCAATCGCCACCACAGGCCTATTTCTCTTTGGGAAATCCAGCAGACTCTTCTTCTCTGTGACAGTCTGAACTACTTTTTCCTGCCCCTGGAACACCTGATGAAGACCATTCTTCAGAATTCTCCATGGCTGGGGAATTCTGAAAATTGAAGTCCACACATCTTAAAGTTGCTAAGGTTGAGAAAATACTGGGCTATAAAATTGCTCTGCCTTTTATAGACCAGTGTCATATACAACCACTTAAAATTAAAATCCTTTGGGGTGTTTGGGTGTTAGTTTTCATACAGTCAGAGGAAAACAACGTATCAAACCTATTATCAAAACAAGAGTTAGATGGAAATCAGGCTTGTCTCCCAAAAGAGGGAGTGCACAGCCCATCACATATAGCTCAAGTGGGAGAAACAGGTGCAAGAACTGGAATTGTAATTTCAACAGAAATACGACTCATATCTGAATCACCGCAGTTACTAAAGTTTTTTCATGGCTTCTTAGCTTCTGTACAATAAAGATTCTTAAAAGGCCTTAGGGTCTTTTATGCCTATTATAATGGGTTCCAGTGTAGCTTCAAAGGTAATACTAAGCCAAATGCGACTCACTGCCCAGGCTGAGGTTGGCAGTATTTTAATCTAACATACCAGAAGTAACCCAGATCAGGAAAAACTGATGGTTTATAAGCTAGTATCCTAACCACTCCAATACTTCTTCAAACTTACCTGCAAGGTCTTTCTTGCAAGGTCTGCAGATTTTCCTGAACTTAATCATTTCCTCTTGGTTATTACCTGATTGATCCCACCTGCAGACATTGCTGTTTCAAAGGACATCCTGTCTTTCTCAGTTGGGGAAGCAAGTTGTCCTTCTCGGTTATTCTGATCTGACAGCTAATCACCCTTTGTTATACACCAAATTTATGCATTATAGAAATTGCAGTTTGGCCAGCATTCACATCCAGCTGTCAATTCTTGTTTCTAGAAGGTGCAAGACTTAGAAGAGGAGTATAAGAATATAAGAAGATCCAGTTCAAAGAACACACTAAATAATGATGCAATTTATTCTGCTTTGGCATAAAGTGTATTGTATGAATGCAGGCATTATGATTAATGGCTTAAGATCAGGGGTGAAATGCTCCCGGTTTGGGCGGGCAAGTCGGTCGTGGTAGAGCCGGTAGAGATTGCAGCGCAAGTCTTCGCCCACCAGCAGGGACGCCGCCATTTGGGTTATTTTACCCTCTGCGCATGCGCAAAGTGTTCTGCGCATGCGCAGAGGGTAAAAGAACCCAAACGGCGGCATCCGGGCGGGTGGGTGGGTGATGCCTCGCACTGTGATTGCTACCGGCTCTATGACTGACTGGGCTCGCCCAAACCGGGAGCATTTCACCAGATTAAGATGTTCTATGAATCTAGCTGAAGTTGCTTAACAATTGTGCCATGACTACAGAAACCATATCTTAGTGCAGGGGTGTCAAATTCGATTTCATTGAGAGCTACATCAGGATTGTGTTTGACCTGGGGGGCCAGGGTGGGCGTGGCCAGCTCGATGTCATTGATATCAGGAGTGCCTGTGGAGGCTCAAGCGCTTTGCCCATTGAAAACGGGCTCCTGAGCTCCGTTTCCAGCTGCGATGGCCTCCTGGAACCCTCTGCCAGCGAAAATGGAACTTGGGAGGCCTCCTGAGATCCGTTTTCGCTGGCAGAGGCACCATGAGCCAGCCCTTCGCTGTTTCCAGGGCGGCACCACAGGCCAGATCTAAGCACCCCATGGACCTTGAGTTTGACACACCTGTTTTAGTGTGCTGTGTGGACCCAATCAAATCTACTTTTGATCACTTTAAAATAATTCTAGTCCAATATCCTGTTTCTAGTTGCAGCCATCCAAATACCTCCAGAAAATCCACAAGAAGGCAATAATTCTGTCCCACTCCTGCAACTGATAAACTGCCCCCAAACATGCATTTCATTTTAGCCATTATAACCAGTAACTACAACATTGGTTTATCTTCTAATAATTCACGGCACCACCACCAGATCCCATGGTAGCAAATCTCTTACATTTTTATATGAAGAGTATTTTCATTCGCCACCCTTTACTGTTTGGAAATCAATTTCTTTTACAGATAAAACTGGAGCCTGTTTTTTTTTACATATTAACGCATTTTGCCTAAAGGTTCTGCTTTTCCTTCATCTTGCACATTCTATGCAAGGATGTTAAATCTGTGAAAGGGATGTAATTATATGACTTGAGGTCTGGACTGTACAAAAAAAAGGTGTGAGTTGCTGAAAAAGTGATATTGGGAGAATTTTGTTAAGACCACGTTATTTGAGTTGACCTGTTTAACATACCGTTAACTGAATTAATAACTGATAGGAATGTCTAAACTTTATTATATAGACTTGCATGTGTGTGGGTGTGTTTTGGATTTATTAAATCAGCTATAGGATTTGGAATAGGGCGAATAAAATAAATGTCTTCCATTTGTCTGCTTGCTTTTTAGGATCATTTTAGGGCCACTAGATCTTTAAACAAGTAGTCATATGAACCTTCCAGGAAGAGCTGCAGTTTTGAAGGGTTTTTTTTTTTAAGGGAAGGCAAATATAAGTTGAACATCCTTCCTAGAATCACTCACCTCACCATGGAGCTGCCAAAGCACAACATCTAAAGTACAAGGACATTTTATTAAAGAAAAGTCACCAGATCAAAATATCCCTTCAAGAAAGGGATATTTTCTTTTCCAGCTCCTAGTTGAGATAACAAAGCGAAAAGTTCTTCGAAATGAAGAGATCACTGTTGCCTGTAACAGTTATCTCCAAGCCATCAAGCAACAATCCTGAATTTGCAAATCCCCATATAGTATCTTATTACAAGTTACAGAATAATCTCAAGTAATTTATTTTATTTATTTATTAGTGACATTTATATACCGCCTCACAGTGCAAGCACTCTCTAAGTGGTTTACACCAGTAAGCAATGTATATTTATATTACCTCGGAAGGATGGAAGGCTGAGTCAACCTTGAGCCGGTGAGATTTGAACCTGCGGATCAGTGTCAGCTAAAGTGGCCTGCAGTACCCCACTCTAATTACTGCGCCACCTCGGCTCTGTAATAATTTAGCTCCTTTATTTTGCAAATTTGGAATACTATTGCTGAATCTAATTCAGCAATAGTATTCCTAATTTGCAAAATAAAGAAGCTAAGGGGCTAAAAATGCACCTTATGTTTAAAGTCATTTCAGGGGGGGTTGGAAGTTACAAATTTCAGACAGGAATGTTCCAGGTTTAGTTTTCTTAGAGACCCAATTTGTGGGTTAGTAATTTTGGGAGGACGTCACTTGCAAGATTGAGTAAAAGGTCAACAAGATGGTTCATCAGTGCAGTTTCATTAGTCCTACAAATATAAACTAAAGGTAATGCATTTCAGTCTCTGATTGCTCTCTTCTTGTTGTCAAAAGAAACTCAAAATGGAGCTAACATAAGGGATGCTACTGGCACCCCAGTGGTCTATTGAGTGGTTTTGTCCATTGCAAATGTAAATTAGAGAAGAGAGGAATTAGAGGCTTGCATCCAGACAGGCCGGGAAGCCTAGTGATTTGTATGTAGTACAGATAGTCCTCATTTGGAGACCACAATGATGAGCAGCAACTCAGTCATTAAGCGAACTAAATTACTAAATAAAACTGTAACTTGCCTATGATCTTACTTCAGCTTTCCTTTGCTTTACAGACCTACAAAGAATAGAATAGAATTCTTTATTGGCCAAGTGTGATTGGACACACAAGGAATTTGTCTTTGGTGCATATGCTCTCAGTGTACATAAAAGAAAAGATACATTTGTCAAGAATGGTTGTCATAGGGTTCAAGTAAGCAATCAGGAAACAATCAATATGAATATAAATCGTAAGGATACAAGCAACAAGTTACAGTCATACAGTCATAAGTGAGAGGAGATGGTGATAGGAACGATGAGAAAAACTAATAGTAATAGGTGGTCATAAATGCAAAGATTTGTCCTAAAGTTACTTTTTCATCACTGTCATAACTGCAGCTGGTAGCTAAACAAAGTCATTAAACAAGAACTGGTTGTAGTGCCACCATAAGGTTCAATCTAGTGGCACCATCAGACGAAGGTAATCGGTATGGCACACAGCTTGTTCTTTAAAACTTTAATGCTTTGAACAGAGATCCTGTCTGCACTGCCTGAACTTGAAAATTATTTTAAAAGTTAAGGGAAAGAGATAGAGCAGATATATCAATGTCATTGTTTGCAAAGGCATGGAGAGAGAAGATGTTTAAAAAGAAAAAGAGTTCAGGAGAAAAATCAAGAAAACATCCAGATATGAGTAGGAGAAGGAGAAGGACCGCCATCAATGCCAGTAATAGCAAGGGGGTATATACCTGGGGCACATCCTTAATGTCTTAGCCTCAGTTTCTTCTAAGAATGATGCCCCTCCTTTCCTCTCTAGAAAAACACAGATACTGCAGAGGGTTGGATCAGTGGGGCAAAGTGGGAGGACGTCTCTCTGTCTTTAGACTGCATTTCTCATCTCCCACAGGTAATAGATTTCAATGGGAGACAAGGAGGGCACAGGGGTGACAGGCCATCGATAGGGGTCAGAGAGAGAAGATGAATCCAGCCCCAAGAATCAATTTCCTATCTCACTTTCTCGTCAGCACTAATTTTGCCTGATGTGCAGCAGTATCTTTGAGGAGGAAAAGGTGGGGAGGGGGGGCTACCTTTTATTATGGATAAGGTACAAAGGCGGCATCAGCATTTGGCAATGTCATTCCTTCCTTTCCTATTAAGGGACCTGGCCATGCCATTTTCAAAGAAGCCAGCCCTTTTGGCTCTCAAGCGCTTACCCCAAGATGGGAGGAAGCAGTTAGAAACAGGTACATGAAATCCATATGTAAAATATCAAGCTATCTCAGCTACTAGCAATTCATTAGACATCACTGTTCTATTATATTAATTTAAAGAATACAAAAATCATGGCTCCTTCTAGTATGTCTGATTTATTTATTTATTTATTTGGTATTCTTATATGCCGCCCAACTCCCGGAGGACTCAGGGCGGCGTACAACAGAGAAAAATACAGAATAACCAATTCATAAATAATATTTAAAAACAATATAAAAGTTAAAAGACTTAATATTTGAAATCAACCCAACAGGCATTCAACAACCATACATACTTGGGGGTGAGCTCGAGTGGATTAAGCTCTACCCCCAGCCTGCAAGAAGAGCCATGTCTTAACGGCTTTCCGGAAGGCCAGCAGGGTGGGGATAGTTCGGGTCTCTGTGGAAGTTGTTTCCAGAGCACGGGGCCGGCCACAGAGAAGGCTTTCCCCCTAGGGCCCGCCAGGCGGCAGTGTTTGGCCGACGGGACCTGGAGGAGGCCGACTCTGTGGGCCCTAACCGGTCGAAGGGAAGTGTGAGGCAGAATGCTGTCCCGGAGGTAGCCTGGTCCTAAGCCATGAAGGGCTTTAAAGATGGTGATCAACACCTTGAATTGGACCCGGAGACCGATGGGCAACCAATGCAGCTGGCGGAGTATAGGTGTCACGTGGGTGTACCTAGGCACACCCACCACAGCACGCGCAGCCGCATTTTGCATCAACTGAAGTCTCTGGATACTCTTCAAGGGTAGCCCCATGTAGAGCGCGTTGCAGTAGTCCAAGCGAGAGGTGACAAGGGCATGAATGACCGTGAGTAGAGCCTCCTTCTCCAAGTATGGCCGCAACTGATGCACCAGGCGAACCTGTGCAAAGGCCCCCCTAGCCACAGCAGAAAGATGATGTTCCAATTTTAGCTGTGGGTCTAGGAGGACCCCCAAGTTGCGGACCTGATCCAAGGGGGTCAATTTCACTCCCTCGAAAACACTCCCCTCCTTTCTCATAAAAACCTTGCCTTACTTTCTTCCAATTACACCATCAAAGCAAGACTTGGGGCAAATGTCCAGGATCCCACACAATGTGCACTAAGTCCACCTGACCCTATTATCTAAGAGGGCACCCCCTCCCCAATTCCTGTCTATGCCATTATTCTTTTTGACCTCCACCACATCACTCTATGCCATCCATGGGAAGCCTCTTGTCACTCCAAGAATCCATACTCTTACTGTGCAATCACTCTGCACGTCTGCAAGGATTTAGATGATTTTTCACTTGGAATCATTCCATGTTTTCTCCCTGTTGTATCTTCTTCTCCTTCACAAATAATCCATAAGGAAAGAAAGATAAATTGTTCTATAATGCCTTCTTATTGTTAATTTTTGGAGCTCTCCATCTACAAGCACATAGGAGCTTTTTCTTTCAGAAAGACACATGTTGCTGTCCCCTGAACTTAGGCTGACCATGAAGCAGTGCCTAGTCAGTGATTCTATTAAATCAGAGATAAGAAAAGTTGCATCTGCCAGATTCTGCCTCTGTCAAGGAAGATGAAGATCATATAGTGGTCAGAATTCTGACTTTTACCCCAGAAAGGCAAGAATTGCTCTTAATTCCATCTCCTAAATCAATTTGATCTCCTTTTACAATACTTTACAAGTTTTTTCATTTTGTCCAGATTTATACACCAAGATCCCTGGATTCTAATTCTCTCTTCTTCAGATGTCCAAATGTTCCTTTTTTATATATGTCTGCTTTTGAATCTCAGCCACGTCCACTGAGATTCTAAACCATGTGTTCCCAACATGCTAAGCCAAAGTTAACAAAACACATTTAAACAAAGCAAGTTTAACTAGATGGCCTGGTTCATCTCATACATTAGAATGGTGTATGCTGTATTTGTGTTTGGAGTGTTCATTTTAGCATAGTGTGGGAAACAGGTCATCATCTAAACCATATGTGTTTCAATTGTTCTGTCTTAATATGCAAAGGGAACACAGCAATTGTGCTTTTTAAATTTGGTTTATGTATTGTGTGAATATAGCCAGTCTGGCTGCTTGATTTTGGCTTAGTGTACTGTATCATTCTTTGACCTTCAGAGTCTCTCTTTTAATTTTAGATGTTTAAGGGAATGAAGCAAACACATTCATGTTCATGATAGGGGACTCTTCCCCTTTAACATACACACACACACACCAGATGTCCCGGGATTTGTTCTTTCATAACAAGCACGCTGGAAAGCTCTCAAAGTCCTTGTCCAGATTTTATCTTCCTTCTCCCATCCACTTTGATTAGTCCATGCTCTCTTTTCAAAGGAGTCTTGATCATCCCATTTATCCTCTTCAGATACACACAAACACACATACACACACTTCCATCCTCATCTGCAATCCTGCCTCCCTCTCTCAATGTCAGTGGCTGGAGGCAACCAACGGCTGCTGGCTGGGCTGGGCCAGGCAAGCACAGATGTGAGGTGCATGGAAATGAACTGATGCAAAGGAGGAGCCCACCGCAGAGGTCTGCCCAGTTCCCTCCAGCTGAACAGAGTGAAAGAGAGAGACTGGAAGGAAGCAGGAGGGGGAAGAAAAGGGGCTGTAGTTGCCAGCTAGGAAATGGTCTTCCCTAGTGATATTCTCCCCACGTTCCTTGGACCCACAATAAGGGAAAGAGGAGCAGAAATTGAGAAACGTTGATGAGGGACTGCACCTCTCCCCTACCATATGGGAACACCAGGACAAGGACACCATCTGACATGGTGGAAGCAGTAATAGAATCCCAGGGATATGTGTGTGTGTGCGTGTGCGTGTGTGTGTATAGAGGGAAGGGGGAGGGAGGGGGAAGAGAGAGAGAGAGAGAGAGAGAGAGAGAGAGAGAGAGAGAGAGAGATGACAGGCTTTGAGGGAAGGAGAATTTTGCAAAGAGTGTGATCAGCTTTTTTCCTTTCATTGTTCAGATATTTTAATACTCACCTGCTCCAAATCTCTGGTCAGAGAACTAATTCCTCCTGTTCCTGATTGGAATTTTTGTCTTTGCCTACATTTCTCAGAATTACTCTTAATATCACAGTAAAGGATGTATTCTTTTGCAAGGTCCCTTCAAAAGCATCTTTTAATGACACATACACAGCCTGGAGGATTGTATCTACCTGTTTCCTGAAGGGTTTCCCTACTCTTCAAAAGCACCACATCACTTAGCCATTTTCCCCCAACCTTGAAGTCTCCCCCCCCCACTTACACAGTCCCTAGACAGGCACCCCAAATTTGTGCCACCAAAATCCAATATCAATTGCAATATTTTAGCAATGTCTTCCTTTTTTAAAACAAATAAGCAGTAACATAGATGTCCTAAGTATGCAGTATATTTAAATTTACGAAGGAAAAAAGTTAAAATGCGGAACAAATTCTATCCTTCTCTCCTTTTACATACATACATACATACATACATACATACATACATACATACATACACATACATACACATACACACACACACACACACACACACACACACACACACACACACACTGAAGTGCCAGGGTTCTAAATATTACCACACACACACACACACACACACACACACAAAGGCCTTAGCTGCCAAATGTTTGCCTACTCCTACTTAGAGTGTTGTATGAATCCAGTTATTATGGCTTATTCAAGAAGTTATCATTAAAGCAACATTCATACAACATTCCTGCCAGTAAAGGCCTAATACTATATTTGCATAAACTCCTAAGCTTACCCTGTTTCCCTGAAAATAAGACCTATCCCGAAAATAAGCCCAGCATGTTACACGTGCACCTAATATAAGCCCTACCCCCCAAAATAAGCCCTACTTAGGCACCTGCACAGCCATCTGGCCACTCATTCCTTCTGGTTGCTTGCGGTGCCACCGCTGTGAGGCAGGGGGTGGTGGAGCTGCCCCACATGCCCTGCACTGGCTTACCTCAGGGCCCCCACATGCAGGCCATCCACGGCCCGACACTTTGTGGCCACAGGCCTACTTCTACTTGCTCACAGCCGCAACGGAGCAGGAGGCTGAGCGGTGTGCTGGTGCTGCGGCCATAAGGCAGGTGTTGGGGTGTGGAGGGCCCTGAGGTAAGCCAGTGCAGGGCATGTGGGGCAGCTCCACCACCCTCTGCCTCACGGCGGCGGTACTCATGTGCCGCACAGCTTCCTATCCCACCACGAACAAGCAGAAGTGGGCCTCCCATACATGGAAAAAATAAACCCCCTAGTGCTTATTTTGGGGCCCAAAAGAAAATAAGATCTTATTTTTGGGAAAACATGGGTAGTTATCCTTGCCATTGGGTAGGGTGTATTTATCTGTGTAATTCTTTTGTGTTGTGTTAACTCAGCCAAGTCACTGTTCTGACTGAACCAAGAAAATCAGTTAATTCAATAACATGATTAAATTATTGTATAAACCTAGATAGTATTTGTCCAAACAAGCTCATGGTCTGATTCTGGATAAGGCATCTCTTTTCCACCAGGCAATTCATCATTGTACTCCAAAATCATATACCGTATTTTTCGGAGTATAAGACGCACCTTTTTCCTCCCTAAAAGTGGCTGAAATTTGGGTGCGTCTTATACTTCGAATGTAGCTTTTTTTTTCCAGCCCTAACTAGGTGCTAACAGATCTTCCCAGCTCTTACCTTGCAGGCTTTTTCATTGTTACTCTCTCCAAAGAATGTTTTTCCAGCCCTAAGTCTTGGCAGAATTTTTTTTCATTGCTCTACTTGCTCCGATAAGTTTTTTTTCTAGCCCTAACCAGGTGCTAACTATCTTCCCAGCTCTTACCGGCTTGCAGGCTCTTTCATTGTTATTCTCTCAGAAGAAGGTTTTTTTAAGTCCTAACCGGGGGATAAAATAATGTGCTGAAGCTGACCAGACTAAGGATGCTATCCAGATGAATACCTGGTAGGCAGATTGTTTTCCCCTATTTTCCTCCCCAAAAACTAAGGTGCGTCTTATACTCTGAAAAATACAGTAATCAAGGATGGAAGGATCCATGTTTCACCAATTATATTTGTAGTCTTCCAGATGTTGCAAAGAGGTCACATCCCCCACTTTCCTCTTCTTACTTTGCTTCCTATGCATGTTCCCCAAAATCCACAGGGCAGAATTGGGGTTAATGCCATTGTGGACAAGTTTAGGAGGAGAGATGTTACCACTTCCCACTCATTTTCTGCCTATTTTTCACCTCCCCATGTGGCTGCAAGGGATTAAAATTAACACAGCCATAGACACCTCAATGGCCCTCATTTTTCACACCACTAATCTAAGACTTCTTGGATAACCCTCATTTTTCACACAACTAATCTAAGACTTCTTGATCTCAGAAGAGACACAATTTAATTAACCCCACAATCTGTGGTGTTTGCAGAACATGGCTGATTTGGGGAGTTAGTTTAACCCTATGCAAGAAGGGGTCAGTTAAGAGCCAAGTCTCCAAAGTTAACTAGGGCATTTTGGAATTCCCCCAATCAATCCCTCCTCTAAACTGAGCAAGCATATTGGGAACAGAGCCCTTGAATGTCCAATTGGTGGAGCTGAAATGACATTTACTATTTAGTCATTTAGTAATTAAGGAGTCAGAATGTAAACCATACCAACTTACTAATAACAGAATCAGATTACATCTGGATGGTGGGTCCCCCATCTCTCTCTCTCTCTCTCTCTCTCTCTCTCTCTCTCTCTCTCTCTCTCTCTCACACACACACACACACACACACACACACACACACACACACAGCAATGGTGCCAATGAAGATCTGTCCCCATTATGTTGCTTTAAGTCAGTACAAACTACAAAAGGATACCTACCTTTGTGACTTTTGGAGAACATGAGATGGAACTGGACTAAAACAGTTGTCATAAATGTTGTGAGCACTTTAGATACCCACATCTTAAAACTCTCTCCCCCCCTCATACATAAGCTGTAATGTTTCCCAATGATGGAATGCTCTTCCTGCGATACCACACAATTCTTGCTTCAGCTCTTAGGTCAACAGAAGTTGTTTTTAATTATTGTGTTGAAGATTAATGAAAAAAATGCATCTTTATTTTCACCTCTGCAAATGTTCCTGTTAAAATTTCAGATCTGTTCTGCGCAAGTATTAGACAGATAAGAACCTGCATTCATTTGCACTTGGTCATCCTGAAAAAGAAAAACAAGGACTAATACTGTGTTTTGTTTTAATGTGAAAGGGGTCTTGTTACATTCCGTTACGGATATTAAAAGTGGGTCTGCAAGCTGAAGATTTCTAAACTGCTCACCTTTCTTTCTGAAGCTGAGCTGCCCAGGTGTTAATCATCCTGCAAATTTATAAGTTACATTTATCATTGTCTAGTTAGGGTAAGATTTGACCTCTATCAGTCATTTGCTCCCTGCATCTGTGCTTGATTTGTCTAAATCTGTTGTGAAGTCAACTAGGCCAGTGAGGAGGAACACAACTATAGCTCTCAACTCAACCATATGCTTGCTGTTGTCTCATTTTCTTACCTTTTCTAGCCAGCATTCTGCTGCCAAAATCATATATTTATGCTAGTGTCCCATTCACATCTGGATTCCTGGTTTACTGCTTTCAAATTTCTACAGCTGTTTTCCCAGTTCATCAAGGGGGCACCACATAGGTTGCAGAAACTGCATAGGTTTATTTTCCATATATCCTGTATTCCAATGTATTCAAATCTATGGGTTTTGTTCCTTCACTTCCACCTGCCACATGCAGTCATCTGAAGAACATTCACTTCTTTTGCTACCATTGCAGAATGTCTTGTATTCGCATCATCTGCTGTTTTATGCATTTCCTTTCTAGACCTACGCCAGTTGAGTAGGGTTTTCTTTTATTTCTTGTGCAGTATTATAGTTTTCCATGCAGTAATAATAAGAATAGCTCTGATTCTGGACTTATAATGTATGGTTAATATTCTGGATTCAAGCTTTACTCAAAGCCACATTTGCACCAGAGTCATTTCTTCCATCAAACTGTGGTATCACTTGGATTTAGATTTACATGCTGGGTGCTATTCTTTCAAACTTTCTCATGTGTAGTTTTAGTTCATAAATATGTATAACCTGCCCTTCCTTGAGAAATCAGGTCAGCTTCCAACAATTAAAATGTTTTGAAGATTTTTGAAAGAATAGCAATGAAAAAGCACTAATGGGAAACAATAAATAATATGTAGGGGGGGAAACAATATGAATTGATTTATCATGTATAACTCCAGGGAGAAATTAAAAACTTTTTAAAATAGACCTGAATGAAGCAGCTGCCTAGCTGCAAGCAAAGAGAAGTGGTGAAAAACTTCATCAGGAAGTTTAATAAAACTGGAGCCACCATTGAAAAGATCCTGATTTATTTGTGTGTGTGTGTGTGTGTGTGTGTGTGCGCGCGCGCATATATTGTTGCAATTTTGATTCCTGCTTTGTGTAAAATTTTAATTAATAGTTATTTAGTTTAGTTCTGCCTTAGCACATTTTATGATTTATGGTAATTCAGTAAAATAATTAACCCATGGCTTAGCACAATGGGCAAACCCAATCTGAACCAGAGGTGGGTTCCTGCCGGAGCTGCCCAGTGTGCAGCTTCGGTAGAGAGCGGCCAATTGCGCAATTTGCGCGCGACCACTCCGGAGCCCTCTCTGCTTGTCCACTGCACGCATTGCCATTTTTCCTGGTAATTTTTGTGCGATTTTGCTTCTGCGCGGAAGCAAAATCGCGCCAAAATCTCACACACGCGTGTGTCCCCTCGTGAGATTTCAGCGCAATTTTGCTTCCATGCATGCACAGAAGCAAAATCTCGCAAGGGGGCGCACGCGTGTAGCGAGCACGCCCCCCAAAAAACTTGGAGATGCGCGCGTAGCGCACCGGTAAGTCAGCAACCCGCCACTGATCTGAACATACTGAAAACCCAGGAAAGGTACTGTCTCAATGACTACATTTCTACTGTATTTTGTTCTAAGATAGAAATCCTGACTTTAAACAATAAACTGTGTTTCCTTTACTTAATTATGAAAGCACAATTTATGTGTTATCCACCCACAAGTGCAGCCTGCCTCTTAGCCATATAATGAAGTAAACAAACAGTTTATAA
The DNA here is from genome assembly GCA_023053685.1 of Diadophis punctatus similis. NCBI lineage: Eukaryota > Metazoa > Chordata > Lepidosauria > Squamata > Dipsadidae > Diadophis > Diadophis punctatus. Next base: position 6,206,932 of record JALIGW010000009.1, read on the forward strand.
TTTTCAAAGAAAGCCTTGATCTTCTTAGGGTGCAATATACTTTAACCCTGAGTGTAAATACTAGGATAAACTATTAGCACTTGATTTGTTTCCCTGGTCAGGCAATGATTTATACAGATGGTGGCATATCAAACCAGGTGTTCTGGTTTAGAGTGACATGTAATTGCAGTCACTTTTAAATGGAGGTTTCAGGAGACTGGAAAGGGGGAAATACAGCTTTTTTCCCCTCTCTCTCCCCCCACCTTCTTAAAATTATCTGTCGATTATAAAATATAGCTTAAATAAGCTCAGGTGCAGGTCTATCTGCCAGTCTGAAAATAGTTCCATGCAGAAAAATTCTTCTGATTTTTTTTTCAATCACTTCTCAACTAATTTGATGAGAGGACATTTCTTTCTGAAGCTTATTTTGAAAAAGAATATTGGAGTGAAATTGCTGTGGGTAGTGTATTATTGTGTTATTTTGAGGGAATCCAGGTGTGGGTATGCAAATATCTTTATTCCTTATATAACCATCTTCCTAGTATATGCAACTTCCTTGGCTTCTGATATAATATTTCAATTCAATCCCAAGATAAAACATCTCATGCTAGTTTTCCTTCCACAGCCTTTTTCAGATTGGAAATATTGAAAAGTTAAGAAGGATTCAAGTGGTGGAAAGATGTGTATAGAAAATAACAGCAACCACAGTGACAGCCTTCCACCAGTTCCTTTCAAGCACTACAAAGAGAATATCGCATCCTACAAATGTCTGTAATATTACAAAGCAAATTTCAGCACAGCACTATCTCAAATTGAATACATTGTGCCTACATATAGAATGTGAATTGGGTTGCGCAAAATGGGAAAGGGAAAATCTACTGTTTATTCTACCTTCCCTTCTAAAAGTACTTCTATGTAGGGTGGGGAGCTGTTTGATAGCTGGAAGCTATCTTTGCAGGAAGGGTACCGGAAACTGCAGTGGATAGAGACCTGATCCAAAGTGTGACATAAAGATAATCCTCAAATAGTGACCATTTGCAGTTACATTTCAATGATGAAAAAGTAACTTTATGACCAATCTTCATATTTATGACCATCACAGACAGGGGCGGGTTCCTGATTTTTTTACTACCACTCTGTGGGCGTGGCTTATTTTGTGGGTGTGGCTTGCCAGCCATGTGACTGGGTGGGCGTGGGCCTCGGGAGCTTGGCAGCGGCTGGAGAAGCAGGGGGGCATTGCCCACCCACAGCGCAGCCCCCCGCAGCGGGAGCAGCAAGACCACAGCAGCGGTTCTTCTAGGAGGCTCCGTCCGGCCTGAATGCTTCTCCCCATTCGATGATCCTAGGCTCCTGCCACCTGCCATCCCCTCAGCAGCTCGAGAAGCCTCGAATGTGCGAAAATGCCTGGGATCATCACCGTGCATTCGTGGCTTCTCAGACTGCTGAAGGGAGGGGAACTGAGATAGGTCCTGCCTCCCGTTCTTTCAGCGTCTCACATGCTCCCTCAGCCATCCTCCCCTGCTTGGACTCACTGTGGGATAGGAAGGCAGCACATGTGCAGTGCCAGAAGCTCAGCTTCTGGGCATGCGCAGAAGAAAATTAAAAAAAATTAACAATTTTTTTAAAAAATGGCAGCGCCCAGGCACCGGCAACCGACCGCACCGGTACTGTGACGTCACCAGCGGGCTGTTACCGGTGCTATAGAGTGGACCGCTCCGGTAGGACCCACCACTGATCACAGATCTATAAAGCAAAGGAAAGCTGAAGAAAGATTATAAGAACAGTTGCAGTTTACTTAGCAACCACGTAGCTTAACACCTGAATTGCTGTGCCAATTGCGGCCACTAAATAAGGACTGCCTGTACAAAAAAAGTCATTACCTTGGAACCTAGAGCCTTCTTTAGGATGTGCTGGAGCATAGACGGAAAAATTGTGGAGAGTGGAAAAAGTAAATCTGTCATTCTTTTCCTAGCATATAAAACTCTCCCTTTAACATAAAGGGGTGTGCATTTCAACTTCACGGTATGTACATATCCTATTGAAACCTACACACACAATGTTATAAAATATAAGAGACCAAGCAGTCTCACTTTTCACCTCTCCATTCGGAATGGGACAACTCACCATGGACAATTCCATGCAGGATAACTCAACACGATAAATGTTATGCACCACTGTTTCTTTGAGATCATTTCCATTTTCGTCAATGGAAAAGATGTAAAAGAAACAGAGGTGGATAACATTTATCACATTCAGTTATCCCTCGTGGAATTGTTCGCGGCAAACTGGCATTGCAAGATGGCCAGGGTGGATTGGCCAAGGTGAATTGGCGGTGGCAAGTTGGCCATGATGAGATGACTATGTTGAATGGCCACAATGATTTGGCTATGGCAAGTTGTCCCAGCACCTGATGCTTTTTCATAAACAACAATGGGAAACAGCTGCTCACAGGACAGCTATTTGTATTTTAGTTCCTAATCTCTGTGAAATAAAAGCTTCTTTCCAGGAAAATACAATATGGATCTGATAATGCAGTAAGAAGTCATAATGTTATATATGATATAATTTCATTACATACCATAAAATAAAATAATCTCCATTCAGAATCTAGCAAAATGGTTTTATCAACAAGGACAAATTAGGGGAAGGACAAGTACGGTCAAAATAAACACATTGATTTACAAACTGATTGGTGTAGTGCATTCCCTGTTCATTGTACATAAATGCCTTTTAATTTTTCAACTAGTCATCAGTTTTCATGAATATTTTTGATTCCTTAAAATTGCTCCCCAGTCCATTGATTTCTATTACTTGCCTTTTTTCTCATTTGCCCTTATTGGTGCTCTTCTTGTCTAAACATATAAAGTGTCCTGATTGTCTAATTGTACAAATAGATTTTGACTGGATATAGCTTTTTTTTTAATGATTGATAGCTACTATGAAACAATCCCATCAGATGTAGCAAGAAATCCATCCTATTCACTCTATGATCTCGATTGGATAGGATGCCCAATATCCAAGTCAGCAAATCAGAAAAAAAAATGAAACAATCCGGGGGGGGGAGAGAAGATGGATAAATATTCTCATATTATCCACATTTGCTTTCCAGAATAGATGTCTACTCTGTCAAAACATCAGTTTGATCATAACAATCAAGGATGGGAATGAGAGCAGAAAGCCACTGGGAGGTGACTGCTCTAATTTCCACTTTTAGAACTCCCTTCAAACTCTGAAAATGGACCAAAAATGTGTCTGGAAAAATTTAGCCATCAATCAAATATCTAAAACAAACTAAAATCCAGGTCAAAAATGCTCAATCCCATCACTTTCACAGATGTTACCATAAACAAAAGAATCTTCTACTTTGGGTAGGGTCACAGGTCAGGAGATATAATTGTAACTCATGATCTAATAGAAATTAGATAATAACTAACTGACTAATAACTAATTGACAGCCTCTAGGATACTCTACACACAGAGATAAATGGATAGGGATAGGGATAGGGATAGGGATAGGGATAGGGATAGGGATAGGGATAGGGATAGGGATAGGGATAGGGGTAGGGGTAGGGGTAGGGGTAGGGGTAGGGGTAGGGGTAGGGGTAGGGGTAGGGATAGGAATGGAGATGGATGGATGGATGGATGGATGGATGGATGGATGGATGGATGGATGGATGGATGGATGGATGGATGGATGATATTACCTCTTTTACTGCTTATCAACCTCTTCATTTTATAACAATTTGCTAACACAAAATAGACAGACATAGAATTTTTTAAAATGTAATCCATATCATGGCAAGCTTTGATTTCTATTTTCACAAGTTTCTGTTTACATCTTGTCTTTTAATTATTTGTCTAATAATCTGAACTTCAGTTCTCGTTTAGCTGATTGCTTTGCTTGGTTGGAAGTTTCTTTACCCCTGTAGAGATATAGATTGCATATAGGCACATTTTCAACAATTCTACTAGCGAAGCTGATTGATATAGGCGTGATAGACACTTTCGTTTTTACAGAAAGAAAATAGGACTGCAAAATATTAGCCCAACCTCCCATGTCAAGGCAAAAACTTCATGTATCCATTTCACCCCAGATAAATCCCAAACTCACATCATGGAATGACACATGGGAAACATGAGTCAGATGTGGCAACATCTGAAATCTCAAGCTGGCCAAGCAAAGGATGAAAAGGAAAGAATTTTAAGAGTCAAACCAGCAGCAAAACTCTTAAGGAATTTTAAGAGACAGAAGTGACATATTGGAAAATTGTCTCTTAATCTCCTAATTCTATCTTTAGGTTTGAGCAACAAAGCAAATAAAATATTTGCATAAGCTTTGATCCTATAAAAACCTATACAATTCTATAACAGTGAGAGTTTGTGAGAGTTTGTGTGTTCTGAACAAACAGCAAGTTTCTCAAAATATGCTGTTTTCCCTTGGCAAACTTTGGAACTTCCATGCTCTCTTCCATGTTACCCAGTCTAAAAATGAAGCTGACTTGCTACCCATTGCACTACTTGCTGGAGAGGAAGGGAAACAAATGTGGGTCAAACCTGCAGGTTAGATTTCCAGTAGCTTTAGGGCACAACCTTCTGGAGAAATTTCAGATCATCCCCATTTTTCTGAACTTCTCCCCACCCTCCCATTCTTTATGTTCCTTGCCAAAATCCATTTATCAGAATAAACTATTCAGCCCACATCATATCAATGCGCTCCACTGAAGTTGTATGCAGAGGAGTACTGTAAAGAATTTTGGGTGAAGAATCTGATGTTGTTTTCAAATCCCAGCCAAGATTTCGCTAACATAATTTTCCACTGCTTTTTTCCATGACAGAACACCTAATTTTTTAAACCTTTCTCTTATAGAACGTATCAGAGAACCTTCTGTATGTGTGTGTAGGTGCATACTTGGCCTCATATAAGGGTTTTTTTGCAATATATATCAGCGGTGAAATCTACTTACCTTCCCTACTGGTTCGGAAGCACACGCACGCCACCGTTGCATGCGCTTTTTCATTCTCTGCACATGCACAGAAGGCTTTGCGCATGCGCAGAGGGTTAAAAACAAGAAAATGGCGACATCCAGGTGGGTGGGCGGAGCCTTGCGCTGCCACCACTACCGGTTCTCCAAACCACCAGCGGCCGCTGCTACCGGTACGCTCGAACTGGGCCGAACCGGAAGCATTTCATCCCTGATAAATATGTTCTCCTTGCAGTCACAAGGGGATCATAATTTAAATTTCTCAGAATATTTCCATCTCCTTCATGGCAATACATCCTAACCCTTTTTTTAAATTTCCACTTCCTCCAAAGAGCATTAGCAAAGGGAAAGGGAAAGCAACTTTTTATCATTGCATCTATCGATCCAATTTGTCCCCTCTCTTCTGCCAAGCCACCCGTTCTGCCCACTACTTAAGAGTTGTGGGCAGAACTGTATCAATGCCCACCTCTCTCCCTCCCTCTCTCTCTTTCTTGCCAAATTGCTGCCTGTAATTAATACTCTCAAATCCTTAACCTGGCAGTGCAACACATCAGCGGGTGTGGAAATTGCTCACTGATAGAACTGACTTCTTTAATCAAAGAAAAGTCTCTAAGTTTATTGCTGATTGGAAAGCCCTTACAGACTTCTTGCATAAAAGAGAAAAAATGAACTTATGATTTATGGTTTAGATGAATAGACAGGATAGATTATAGAAAGAAGAGAGTTGTGTTGTAACCATAGACTAAGAAATAAGTCTATAATTATAACTGCTGTTAAGAAGATTGGAAGGTACTTCTTTGTATCATTTTTTTCTATTTTACTTTGATGTTTTTTCTTTCTTAACCTTTTTCTATTTGATTGCTTTTGCTTTTTCTCACTTTATATTAGTTTCTCTAGGAAAGTAAAGGAAACTTGTATCTTCTTTTGTAAACAGATATTTTATTTTAAAAAAGAGCTTGAGCTCAGCTAAGAATCACATATATTCAGGAATTTCTTGTTCTTATTTATTCATAACCAATAACGTGTATTTAAAGAGACACACAAGGATCTGCCTAGGTACTGGAGATCCATCATCTAGAACCGTGACAGCCATTTGCAAACTGGGCTGACAACAAGCTCCTGGTCTAGGTGGGAGCAAAATAATTGCATCTCATTATTTGGAGTTGGAATCCTTTCTTTCTCTGCGCAAATTCATACCCAGATTCTGCGAGTAACAAACCTGGTTTGCTTACCAGAAACACCGGCATAAGAAAACAGTTGATAAGAAATCATGCACTGTTTGCAGGCTTTTCAGAAACACCTGCCTGTACATAGTAGGAAACAAATCAGACAATAATGGATACAGATGTCCTACTAACCTAGTGATGGACACCTACTTTTCCTGGCCAGCTGCAGGACCAATGTTCCAATGGAAGAGAAGTAACAGAAAGGAAAGTACCTGGGTTTTTTTCTACCTATTATCAGGCATAAGAAATAGATTTTAAGTGTGGAAATGAAAGCAGCAAATCTTTGGGAAACAAACTAGCCACATTTCCCTGCTTTAAAAAGAAAACCAGGTCCTTGGATAACAATATGGTGTTATAGCATAATGGTATGATTTGGGGACCACTTCAGGCATCTGGGATGGGGAGCTGGTTAGGAAAATCGAAAAATCTTTTGACACCCAAAATAGACTTTTGTTGATAAATTTCAGCAGCACTGTCTGAGGATGCTAAGGAATATAAATGAAATGTTTCATGTCTACATGTATTCCATTGGTCATGGGTGACCAACCCTGTAATAGCCCCATTCAAGATCATCTCTAGTGGAGTCACAGTTCTCTGGAACATGGCAATCAAAGGTTGTTAGATATTTTAACAAAATAGATCCCCGGGTTTCAGGTGCACCATGGCTTTGAAAAAACAAAGAGTATGGAGAAACAGTTGGTAAGAACACATGCCTTGTTTTTGGGCTTCTCAGCAGCATCTGCCAGACAGGGTGGGAAAAACAAAAGAACAGGATATGCTGGATTTAACCTACCGGTAGTCAATGACATTTTTCACATACTGCTACAGAGGTACATAGAAGCAGAAATAACATTCAAAGTTGCAGGCTGTGCATAGAGTGGACAATTCTGATTTTTACCAGAAGTATGCACAAGGGCCACTTGCTTTGCTTGTAAAAAAAATAATCCCAGAATTAATCAGATATTTTTTAAAAGAATTATATAGCAAAAGAGGGGAAAGCATCTGTATTCTTGCAGAAATACTGTACTTAATAGACCTAGATTCATGGTTACATTCACACAACACATATTTTCTGGCTTCAGACCCTACACTGAATCATAATCACAGAGATTGGGTTTGCACAACACACTAAGCACGTCTCTCAGAATTAAACAAGGTTAACAATAATTTAGCATATTTTGCAAATGCATTTCTTAGATTCTCATCTGATCTGGCTAACCATGCTTGGTGAGCACAACCATTGTAGAATATTATGGTTGTTTTGTGATCTGAGTCTGCATCTCAACAGTGCTAGTCTATCATGCAGACTACTGTACCACTCTTGAGACTGCTGACTGATGGATCTTAATTGTCTTATACTATAGAGCCTTTTCCATAAAGTAACAAATGCAAAAAGAACTTTTTGCCTTAGGCCAGTTATCTGGCACTATCAAATTTATATGAACAAATTTGAAATAATGCTATGCTAGTCTGAGCTAAAAACGTCTCCATTCACTTTTTAGTTCCCGCTAATTTAGCATCTCTCTACTCCTATAATCTCCCCAAAATATCTCTAGAGAATAAATAATACCTCACTATTAAATGTTATAGGATAGGGAAATTTTATTTAGAATTCCATTTCCTTTTCTTTCTTTTTTTCTTTCTTTCTTTCTCACTCATACACCCACAGATACTGTAGACCAGCCAATCACTACAGCTGGTCCTGAATTTGCAACCAGTCACTTAGTAATTGTCAAAATTACAACAGATCTCCCTGGGTACTTATGACCCAGTTGCAAAGTGTTTATGACTGCCCCCTTGGTCACATGACCGCATTTCAGCACTCGGTAACTGGCTTGCATTTACAGCTATTCACAGTGTTTTTTTGTTATGTATTAGCAATAGCACTTACCATGTTTCCCCGAAAATATGACCTATCTCAAAAATAAGCTCGTCTGTTTTTATGTGTGTGCCTAATATAAGCCCCCCCCCCTAAAAATAAGCCCTAGTGAACAGGGGTGGCCATGGCCAAAATAGGAAGCAGCAAGCACACATGGGCCGACAGTGTCTGGCAGCAGTCGCAGCCCGCACAGCTCAGTTGAGTTGAATACCTGTGCAAGCAGCAGACAGAGGCAGAGGTGCTGAGGGGAGGCAGGCAAGCCAGACACACTGCACGGGCCGTGGGAAAGCCCGTGGTGGGCTGGAGCAGTGGGCGGCTGTGGGAGGCTCATATTTGCACGGTGACACTAGCAGCAGACAGAGGCAGAGGTGCAGGGGGAGGCAGGCGATCTGGATACATATTGCCCCCAACAATCTGGGTCCTCATTTTACCCACCTCAGAAGGAAGGCTGAGTCAACCTCAAGCTGGTGAGAATTGAACTGCCGAATTGCTGGCAGCCGGCAACCAGCAGAGGTAGCCTGCAGTACTGCATTCTAACCACTGTGCCATCATGGCTCTTAGTAATAATAATGTTTTACAATATTTTTGCAAAAAACTGATACACTTCTGGTTTTCATAAAAAAACAGCCCATAAAGTACAATTAATTGCTAATATGCTAACAATTAATTCACTTTTAATGATTATTGTGTTCACTTAACGATCATCACAAAAAGGTCATAAAATCAGTGATGTGGGTCAGGGGCAGGTTGCTCTCTTACCTCGCTATCGGAGCCCTGCGCATGCATCGCCACGTTTGGTACACGTGCGCCCCTCACGCGATTTTGCTTCTGCTCATGCGTGGAAGCAAAATCTCACAAAAATCTCGCAAGGGGACACACGTGCATGATTTCAGTGAGATTTTGCTTCTGCGCATGCGCGAAAGCAAAATCTCGCCGAAATCACACGCGTGTCACCTTGCGAGATTTCGGCGAGATTTTGCTTCCCCGCATGCGCAGAAGCAAAATCGCCCAAAAATACAGCACCGGTGCGAGCGCGTGCAAACAGCGCCATCTGCTGGCTGCTACCGGTACTGTAGAGTGGGCCACACGGGTAGCAACCCACCTCTGATGTGGGTGATCCTTTTTTTTTTTTTTTTTTTTTTTTCCCAAACCCACCCCCTTCCCTCCCCACCTCCCCCCCGGACTTCCCAGAGATAATACAGGGCATAATAATAAGTTTAAATTGTTAATAAAAAGAAAAAGAAAAAAGGAAAAAAAGAACACTATTTTTAAAAAAAACTTCAACTCCAAATTATACAGTACTAATATATCGCATTTGTATACAATAGTAAAGATACAAAAAAGAGAGAAGAAAAAAAAAGAAAGAGAATAAAAAAAAGAAAGAAAGAAAGAGAAAACTCTTTAACACTACAAACAAACAAACCTCCTACCTCCTCCCTTCAGTCCTCTATCTTATACAAGGTAAATGTTACATAAGTAATAACTAAATATAAAATACACAAATCTTAAACTAATATTATTGACATTAGAAATAACCTCTAAGATAAAACTTAACTAAATGTTACATAAGTGATCATCAAATATTAAATTTCATCATGATATTAATAAGATAATATTATTCTAAATTAATTCGCTAACTTCAATAAACAAAAAAAGAAAAAAGAAGAATAAACAATAAACAAATCTTCAACAAACTATATATATCTAATATTATCAACATTAAAAATAACCTCAAAATTATATAAAACTTAACTAAATATTGCATAAGTAATCATTAGATAGGGAAAAGATAAAATACAATCATATTAGTCTCTATCCATCCAATATATTTCAACATCACATCGTTTTGTATCTTGATAGTTCATCTTTTAATAGTTCAATAGATTCAAATTTGTCGAGTCGTCTCCCGTCTACTCCCAAACCTCCATCTCCTTTTCCCCAGCTATCTGATTCAGGCACTCCTTTTGGATTTTTGAGTCTATTTCTTTTTGATCCATCGAAGGTGGCTTCCCCTCCTCCTCCTCTTTTATTTTCATACATCCTTCCTCTGGAATCTTGGATATATCAGCCTTTAGAACATTGACATAAAATTCAGTAGCTTTTTTTATCGTGTTGAGCCGGTATCTTTTTCCAGAAAATTTCACTGCTACTCCAACTGGCGCTTCCCATTTATATTGTAAATTTAATCTCTTAAATTCATCAATCAAAAAAGTATAGCTTTTCCTGGCTTTAAGCATTTTAGAGGGGATTTCTTTCCAAATCTTTAGTTCCTGACCATTCACCATAAGATTATTGTTAAACGTTGCTTGTATAATTCTGTTCCGTAGAGCTCTTGTGGTAAAATATATGACAATATCCCTTGGTAGATGCTTTTGTTTGGCGTACCACGAGTTGATTCTGTATGTTTTGTCGATTTGTGTAGCCAATTCCGCTTTAGAAATTCCAGACACCTGATCCAATATGTCAACCATCCTGCCTTTTAAATTTTCATATAATCCTTCTTTCAAACCTCTAATCCTTATAGCAACTTCCATAGATCTGAACTGAGTCATTAAGACCTCTTTTTCAAAATTTGCAATGTCATTTTGAATTTTATCTATGTAATTCACCGAAGTTGCCAAAGCTTGTTTATTTGTTTCAATACGTTCTGCCAAAACTTCAATATTTGTTGCTAAGCCTTTGCAAACCTCTAACACATCAAATCTTAGTTGTTGATTCATATTCTTCAAAGCAGCCTGCATCTTATGGTCTATCTCACTTATTTTCTGGTTAAATTCCAAAGTAAGTTCATGTTTCATAATCTTTAAATTATTTAATAAATTTTCAGGTGTCAAAAGCTGTGGAGGTGTTAGCTCAGTGTTAAGTTGCATTTTAGAAATATATCCAGATGAATAGTCATTTCTTTTAGTCAAAACAATCTTTCCAAACTTTGAAGCCATTGGTGTTTCAAAAGAGTACAAAAAAGAAAGAAAGCCAGATGCCTGATTAAAGTTCTTTCCAGTTTAAAAATCAGATAGTCTTTTATTATTGAAAATATTTCTATTATAACTTTAATCCAGAGTTAGGAGACAGAGAAAGAAAAAACCATTTTTCCAAGTTAAAAGTTTCCATAAGAGAGAGAGAAAGAGAAAAAAAAAAAGCCTCTGGGGAAACGAAAGTCACTTTCACTTCTCAATCGCCATATTGTTACTCTGTTTCCTTTGTTCCCTTGCCGAAGTGAAAGCTTACCCAGGAGTTGAAAAAAAAAGAAAAAAAGAGGTTTCAGTACTTGCCCATCTCACGCCTGTTTCTCTCTGTCTGCTTCTATAGTTTAAATGTAGTTATAAATCCCATTTTTGAAGCAGCGGCTGGTCACTCCATCTAGCTCTGCAAAAGCAGAGGTTTCCTGATCTTCGGAGCTGGAGACAGGCTGCATGGGGAGCTCTCCCTTCGCGCCCTACCAGATGGCTCCTAAGGCGCTGGGGGGGCTCTACCCCTCCTGTCAGGCTCTCATCTCTCCCCTTTGCCCGGGGAAGAGATTTTAAAGCCGCCAGACAGCTGTTCTGGCGGCTTTTAACAAAGATCAGAAAGGCATCCAACGAGGGATGTCTGCGATGAAGCGCTCCAAAACCGGAAGTCCTGTGGGTGATCCTTTTTATGACCATCATGACTTACCATCGTAATCGGCAGAATCCATTAAGTTGAAGACTACCTGTATTCTGTAGTGTGACCCATTCTTACTGCTTTGTTTGGGGTTTGCTTGATTTTTGTTATCTCAATTTTCACTGCCCCAGTATTTATTATCCTGAAGTTTTTTCCACAACTTGTCCATAAGAAACAGAACTCAACTCTAGACTGTGAAAATGAGAACATTATTGTCCGAACTCAAGGGTTCTGAATATTACAGAGTAACAAGAGGAAGCACTCAGGAAGAGCATTATACAATTGCCTTGTTAATAAAAGTATTCATTCCTTGTTAATAAAAAATGGGGAAGCAAAAACTATTTCCAAGACTTTTCATGATCTCCCTGTGCCAAAAATTCCACCAACAATTACTCAGGTGTAAATTCAGTTAAAAATATTGACTTAAAGGACACTGGGTCTGGGCTGCTGAAATCCAGCTAGCCACAAGGCGTTAAAGTTTTCTGGATCATATTATTGCCATCTGCTGGTCTTCTGGATTACTGTGGCCCAGAACTGGTAATTTATTTTGTATTGAGTATCCATGAACACGATTCAGCCACATGCAAACATGTTTGTAGCTGCACCGTAAAAGCAGCTATTCAAGAATCAACACTATTTTAGGGCCTGTGCAGGTGATCAGAAAAGACCATTTCTTTCTAGGAACATAGTGGAAAATGTCAGGATAATGAAATAGTGGCGATGATAATAATTTGATTCTCTCTCAAATTTTGCTGAAATGTAATGGATACTAATGTGATTCTGCAGCCATTCTGAAGGACAACTCATTTCTGGCCACTTGGGAGATCCCTCGCCAAAATTACTTGGTAGTCCACCGATCACCTTCGGTTTAATGCATTCTGAGGAATCTTGGAAATTCAATATATTTCTGTAAGGAATAAATGTATTCCAATGGCCCTGATGCTATCTTCTTCTTCTTTTTTCTTTTAGGTTGCCTCTTTCAAGTACATATAGTCACATACATAAATCAATGCCTCCCAAATGGTACAAAATTAGCCCCTTAGGAAAGTCAAGGGAACTGACTGATTCCCAAATAACAGACCCAGTTTATATTGTGCATGAACTGTGATCAAAAGAGAAAGTTGGTCCACAGCTTTGCTCTCTCAGAGGAAAGAAGAAGTCGCCTCAGTTTTCTTATAAATTGCCACTTATAATTCCTTACCTGACAGTCCTGGCGTTTTGTGTAATGTCAGATATAAGTCAGTAATACTGAGAATAAATGTTTCAAATCTTCAGCCGAAGCCAAGGAAAATAAGAAAAAATAAGACTGAGATCCAAGAAAAAATTGTGTCATTTTAATTGATTTCAAAGTGATTTCAGTGGATACAATACTGGCAATGACCTAGTCAGGAAACAACAGTCTCCCAATGAAATGTTACCTTGTTTGGTGTCTGACTTGGTATTTAAGGAAGATAGCTAGACAAACAAATGAGAGTTTTCAGACCTGACAATCTACTACTAGATAGTGAAAGGCAAAAATAAAATTTGCATTTTTCTTGATCAAGTTCTCATTCTATTTAATGAAAGAGAACTTCTACAGGTAGTCCCCAATTTAAAACCATAATTGGGATCAGAATTTCCATTGTTAAGGAAGGCAATTGTTAAATGAATTGCACCCAATTTTATGACCTTTTTTGATAAGTAAATTTACTACAGTGGGTAAGTGGAATCCGGCTTCCCCCATTGATTTTGCATGTCGAAAGCCACCGAGGAAGGTCACAAATGATGATCACACAACCTTTGGGTGCTGCAACTCTCCTAAATACAAGCCAGCTGCCAAGCACCCAAATTTTAATCACATGACTGTGGGGATGCTAAAACGTTGTAAGTGTGAAGGCTGGTTATAAGTCACTTTTTGCAGAGTCATTATAACTTTGAATGATTGCTAAACAAATAGTTGCAAATCGAGGACTACCTATATCAGTACCTATTATAAAAAATTAAAATTAGAAAAAATTCTCACTGACAACTTTTGGTGATTACTAGATGGCCGACAATTGTCTGAATATCTTTTGTTAGTATTTAATCCTATACCCAGAAGTCTGCAGCCTCTTTGGCTTCCAGTACTTGCTGCCAATTGCTCCAGTTGCTGCCAAGGAAGACTTGAGGCCATGAGAATCCTCCTTAATCAACTCACCTGATAAATGCCCTCTTAATACATATCTCCTAATATGTTATGTGTAAGAGTTAGCTGAACATCTAAAATGATTGCTGCTAGAAGACCGCATTGTCCTAGGCTGGCAATATTCTAATTGGGCATAGAATTATAAATTTATGCTGAGTTCAAAATATAATTATTGTATTCACATAACTTGAATGCCCAACAAAGAATCATATTGTGGCTAAATATGAGAATATGGTTTCCAGAACAAACTGAGCCACAAACTATTTAAACCCCATGTTAGCTTACTTTATAGTGTGAACCTGTCCACATGTGAACTATGTAGGTGGTGGTTTAATCCACTGAGTGCAATCCACTATTCCATGTAGAAAGGCAGATAGCCGCTTTCATCCCCTACAAGATGATTCAAATGCCACACCATCCTTTATAACATATTTATTGTAGTTTCCTTCCCTGCACTTAATACCGTATGAGACAGTTTCTTCCATAGCCTTCCAGATCAAGCAGACATACAATGAAAAAGAGATTATTTATGGAGGAAGAGGAGAATCAAAATTCTCTCCTCCCTTTTTCCTAAAGTGCAGCCACCTCCCACTGGTGCCTTGCAGATGTATTGAGTTAATTTCCCATCATATGCAGGGGATAATGGGATTGAAGCCCAACAATCCGGGGTGACCCATGTTAGAAAAGACATTTTTGACCCTGCTGTAGTGACTAATATATACTGTCTTGTATCTTATTGGCAAAATGTTGAGGGGAGAATGGCAGAAGCAGCAACCAAGGAAACATCTACTTTGGGTTCTCACTCTTTTCTTTTCATCCCTTTTCTTCTAGCTCCCATTGCCATGGCAACTGTTTCTAGCACATGCTCTTGGCCACTTTTTCTAGTAGCTGTAGCTATGTAGAGTTTTATATTTTATACATATCATATGCAGAGGTCAAGCAAACATGCTTTAAAAAATGCCCCAAATTTATGTATACAGGCCAAAGCCTTCACAGTTAACAATTTGACTGTTTGCAATGCTAATTAATCCCGAAAGCCTCACCAGGCCTCCATCTGGGCCTGCCCTGACATTAAGCAGCAAAACAGGCCTCCACCTCAGCCCCCCTTCGTTCCCCCTTGAGCCACAGCAGCACTCACGGTTGTAAATGTGTGCCACAGAGAGACATGCACACACCCACAGCATGCTCCATACCAAATGGCTGCACAATATTCTATTTTCATAAATTATCATAATCTATACATGCTGGAATACATCCCTCTTTCCTTCACAGGATTGTTGAGCCCCTGGGAGGGGAAAAAAGCTTGGCTTTGTATAATCCTGCAGAAACCACCACCACCCCCTCCAAAATAAACCTGCAAGAAAGACAAAAGTAACTCTCGGTTGGACCAGAATAGCCTAGTCCAGTGCCTCTTTCCCAAAGGTGTTGGACTACAGCCTCCTTTATCTTTGGCTACTTTGTCCATGGATGCTGGGAGCTGTTATTCAATTCACTGACTAGTTTCTAATAACATGCTAAATCTGAGCTAACAAGACAAAATGGCTGAGTCCACATTACGTGCTGCACCCAAACAAACACACCACACCATGGCTTACTGGAAGGGGATCATGCATATATCATGCCCAGACAATCATGGGGTTTCCACAATACAATACAGTGAAGCCAGCTAGCCAACTCGATTGTAGCTTACCCTACAATTGTGGGGAATGAGCCCTGCAGAAGATGCCTATATTGGAGAATAGCCTAAATTTATCAGTAGTCTGTTCCTAAATAACCACTTCCTTCTTTTATCAGCAGTTCAATTCTATTATCTCCTTTTTCATCACTATGTAAAAAAAACTTCACTCTGTCCCACTGCCCTTAATTCTTGAATATCATCCCCATCTTTCACTTCCACATCTTCTGTGAGCAAGAATCCCCTACAGGAAACGAATATGAATAGAAAGGCAAGGTGGAGCATCTTTGAATCAGAAGCCTATAGATTCTGATTCAAAGATGCTTCACCTTGCCTTTCTATTCATATTCGTTTCCTGTACGGCAGGGGTGGCCAAACTATGGTTCTTTGAGGACCTGTGGACTTCAACTCCCAGAATTCCTGAGCCAGCCATGCATGCATGGCTAGCTCAGGAATTCTGGGAGCTGAAGTCCACAGGTCCTCAAAGAACCATAGTTTGGCCACCCCTGCGTAGGGGATTCTTGCTCTTCCTCAAGTGGTATCCCACAAAAGTGTCCCAAGCATTCCGATTTCCTAGCCAAGCAGTGACCAAGCCCAGTCCTGCTTAGTTTCAGCCAGGGATCAGCACTGCAAGGCCTCGGTCCATGTTTAAGGAACACCTTCACCTTGTTGTTCTCAAGAGGATCTTCTTTTGTGTTTGGGGTTCTGCTGCTGCTTATGACAGCAACACAAGGCAGATGCAAGAGGAGCAATCACTCATCATTCATATGGACAAGTTTATGTTATTAACATTGACAAATAGATAAAAGGAAACGAAGCCTGCAGATCAGCCTTCCTCGTTTTTAAGAAGAGATTGGACAACCATTGCCTGAAATGTACAGGGTTTCCTGCTTGAGCAGGAGGTTGGACTAGAAGACCTCCAAGGTCCTATCTAACTCTGTTATTCTTGCTATTCTTCTGGACTGTAACTCCCAGAATTCTCAACAACCACCATATTAGACTGAGATTGTGGGGGGTTCTCATATCTAGAGGGCAGCTGGCTTGGGAAAACCTACTTCAGATAAATATTTTGCTACAGGGCCTCCCAGAAAGTTCAGAAAGATCTTCTGTGAATCCCATAAATCCTTGGACCCATATTTATTTCCAAATCCCACCATTAATGTAAGTTCTTCCCAACCCAAACATACCTTTCAATCTTTGCAAACTAAGGAAGACACATATGTACATAAGCTGCAATCACACATTACATACTTGAATAATGTCAAATTCATTTGGTGCTGTGATTTTGTGGCTTAGATTGTTGTTTGAATCCAACACGTTTGGTTATTGTACTTTACAGTTCAATATGTTGTGCAAATTTGAAAAATGGCTTAATTTAGTAACCCATGGTTAAATATTAGAAGTTTCTGGCACAAATTTGCCAGTGCAATGTAGCCATTCCCTTCAAATCCATTATAGCAAAATCCCACCAAAAATCTTCCCACGAAGTAGGCTAATGTTTCTCAACCTTGGCAACTTGAAGATGCTGGCTGGGGAATTCTGGGATTTGAAATCTATATATCTTCAAGTTATCAAATTTGAGAAACTCTAAAGTAGACTAAAGTTAATGTGATAACAACAAAAAGCTGATTAACTTTTAAGTTATCCCAACTCTCTCTGGATTTTTTTTTTAATTGTAAAACATTAGCATGGCTACCACTGCACTTCACCTAACCTCTCAAATGGCATCAAATGATACTCTGAAAAGGTGCCAGGATTGCAAATCATAGTTTTCACAGCCATGCTAGTACGGTTTTGTGTACCCAGATTAGCCTTTAGCTATGCTGACTTTCATTTCTGGGAGTTGCAACCCCAACATATCCAGAGAATACCAAACCAGAGAAGGCTGCTGATACACAAAGAAAACTTCATTGCATGTAAATGTGCAATCATTTCAAATTGCAGGTGTAGGCTTGCATAATTTAATGCCTCTCCATTTAAGACCCTGCATCCAAAAAAGAACATATTAGGGTGAAAAGTTGTGGTTAACTTTCTCTGTTACACAGAAATTGAATTTACACAATACATTTGATCAAGTAAATCAAGTAAAATGTTATCTTTGATTCATGTTAACCTTGGTCAGTTACCTAATTAGTTTGTGGATTAGCATGGGAAAATCCAGCTTCTTTGATGGAATGTATGTTACACTGTATTGTGTGAAGCCAGAAATGGGTTAGTTCAGTAATCAGGTTAAGCATGTGCAGGTTAATGCAGCCTGCTTGCTTGCATGGAAAAACATTCAGTCATGTGTTTTCCCATCTGCAGTATTAAGTGATAGGATCCAGGCACTGCTTTAGCCCTTCATCAGCTGTGAATTAGGCCCTATGAAATTTCATGTTAATTACCCATAATACACAATGACTAGAAACATTAAAATAATTACAAGGAAAGGGTGAAATGAAGAAAGTGTAGGAGAAAAACCAATTCAGAGTTAGACAGACAAACAGCCAGTATGTAACAGTGAAAGGAGTTTTGGCATTGCTTTTTTTTTTAAAATTCTGGCAAATATTCCAAGGCAGCTAGCAAAATTTGAACATTGGGAATTTTTAATGGATAGTGTATGAAAAATGTGGGGTGGCTAGTTTAAAAATAGCTGCTCTTATGACCTCTATTTTTCAAAATACTGGGATATGCCAATCAAGTGTAAAAAGGAAGAGTTCGAAAGCCTTGAATTAGCCAAATCCAAAGAGTGGAAGTGAGCTATTAAAGGCATTGAATTAAGTTAGATCTGGAGAAGGGTAAAAATTGGCAATATCAATCCTTATATGAGGGGGGGAAATGGAGGTTCTGGGTAAATGGAGAAAAAGGAAAGTCCAAAATTCATAGAGGATTAAGAGACTTTAGCTCATGGAAGATGAATCGGACATTTCTGATAGCTTCATATCTACTTTCCCAACTTAGTATCCTCTCTCATCATCCTATAACCATACTAATTGGGAAGGATCAGAATTATGTATATGTGGGATATCATCCAAGTTCCACAATGGGGATAGGGAGAGTGAGATAGATACTTCCCTGAACTTATTTTTTTGGTATATTTCTTCATGGGACCTAACAATCTAAGGATGATTTCACTGAAAACATCCAGAATGTCATTGGGATTCAAGCAGGAGAAGTTTCTGGCTCCTGGAATGAGATTTAGACCCATTGGCAGACAGGCAATAAGGGAAGGCTTGTAGTAAGACAGGAAGCAGCCAGCCCAGAGATGCTTGTTGGAACCAGGCCTAGATAGGGATATATGGGGCTCCTCAAGAGGAATTCTCCTCCCATTGAGGGGGTGTGGTATCAGACCTGAGTATTAAGCACAGCTTGATGGGAAAGCAACGTGTGTTGCTATGGGAGCAAGCAATGAAGGGGAGGGGGCTGAGCCAGTGGAGAGCTCTGTAGAGGACATAGTGGCCGAATTCTTGCTAAGAAGATTTTTGGGGTGGGGAAAATTAAGTGGAAAATAGTGGATTGGGGATATTTGCCTGCAGCATCAGGAAAGACAGAAGGGGGTTGGGTTGCCAAGTATCGGGGAGGGGGGAGGAGGAGGTAGAAGAGCAGCATCTTTCAGCCACTGAGCAGGGTATAGATGGTGCAGTTTCCATAGCAACTTCCATCCATCATCCTACTTCTCCATTCCTATTAATTCCAGCCTGCCCTATTCCCCCCTCCAAAAAAATCACTGTCCCAATCTAACCTTTTCAACTCCCTACTTCACCCATATTTTTTCATGATAAGGCATTCATCCTGCTGCATATACCGTCTCTCATCCCTTTGCTGGGCTGGATCATGACTCTTTCCACCCTCCCCCCCCACCCAAAAAACCCACCCCAACCATCTAACCTCACCCCTTCGTCCCCACACTCACCAAAGTGGGGGGCGTCGCGGAGACAGCATCCCCTGCTCCCCCTCTTTTCCTGATAAGGTTGGCGAAGACCGCTGTACCCTCCTCCGCGTGCCCAGTTGGGGGGCAGAGAGGGGCGAGGCTGCGGGCTCTCCCGGTCCCCTTAATGCTTGGGCTCCATAGAGATCCCGGAGCAGACCCAACTGGAGCCTCGCCAAAGCCCTCGGGAGTGGGCGATGGAGAAGGGGGGAAGCAAGCGAAGTGGAGACCTGGAAGAACCCACTGGTCCTGGCGGCTCCGACCCGACCCGGCTGCCAAGGAAGAAGCCGACACAAGCAGGCAACCAACCAACGACGTCGGGAGCGCTGCAGCAAAAGCGCTCCTGCGAGCAGCAGAGACGGGAGTGGAATACTAATAGTGGAGGGGGGGAGGGGGGGAGGAAGCGGGGAGGGGGAGGGGAGGGGAGGAGGGCAAAGCGGGCGGGGCGACAGCGGCTGAGCCAAGGAGGAGAGCGAGGCATCCAGAGCGATATAGCGCTCCCCGAAGGGGAAATGGGCGCAAAGGGGAGCCGGGGAAAGGAGAAGGCATTTGGGGAGGATTTCTGGGTGGGCCGGAAGGGGGGAAAGTCTGATAAGTGCTCGTGAGAAGCTAGAAGCCGGTTTCCTCCTTCCTCATTGGCTTTACTCCCCAAAAGAGAGAGCTTGTTGGTCTCTTCATTGGAGAAAATGGTGAAAATCTAAGGACTCCCTCCAGCCGAGATTATGGGGACCAGGTCTCTTCATGTCAGCACCCTCTGCAAATGCAGATTGAAAAGGTGAACTGACTGGCTGGCACCTTTTGGGCTAGGTTGGCCTCTCAAAAAAAAAAAAAAGGCTGCCTTGTCAAGAGCCCTTAGCTCTCATCTCTTTCACTTCCCCAGAGATTAACTGGATAATAACCTGTAACTAAATATGAAGAATATAAGTAGAGTCAGAACCCAGGGAAAGGACTTAGGATTTGCAGGATCTGGCCATTGCTTGACCTTAGAAACTTCAGTGAAAATGAGAACTGAAGTGAGAACTAAAGAAGCTTCTTGGATGAGAAGCGAAACATTTTCAGGGGGGGGGGGGTTAAAAGAGAGAAAAAGCCAAAAAAGCCCAGTTGCCTTTTGAAAAGTACCTTTGAGACAACCATGACATGGATGATTGAGAACCTCAGTAGACCTTCAGTGAAAATGTATGATAGCTAGAAAGAAAAATGTGGTAGTGGCGAATATCTGTAGCTCATGTGTAGGATGAGGGTAGGGATTCCTTCTCCGAGCTTGTGGGTAGTTTTCCAAACATGCTATCCAGCCTGGTAACGAAACGTTTGGAAACCAACCCACAACTCGGAGAATGAACCTCCACCCTCATCTGGAGAGAAGTGCCGCTTTCTATAGCTTTCATCCTAGTGTAGATTTGCCATCACCATCCTCACAACCACCTCCGCCAACCACTGTTATTCCCTATACCAAATAAAAGTGTTTCTCATGAGTTGTTGCTGCTGTCAGAAACTTGAAGATCCAAACAATAATAGCTTTACATTTTATATTATATGCTTTACAAATCAACTAAATCAAATCAGAGAATACCACCATCACAAAAAGAACTTCCTGGAGAATTTCACCACCCTTTGCAATTAGGTTATATTGTTATGAAGCTTCTTCCTTCTATAATCAGAATGATTAAGGTTTCCCATTAAACCTATTCCAAAGAGTTTTCTTCGGAAACAGCAAAGTGCTGAAAGAGAGAGGATCTGCTGTGAGAAGAGCAAGGCTTGTTTGTAAGAAAAACAGGAAGATGACACAGAAAAGAGTATGAAGATATCATAAAGCAGCTGAAGCTACTACCTCCACTGTAGCAACAGCCAATGCTAGTGCTTGCTTTGTTGCTGAAAGGTTTTGGAAAAACAAATAAAAAACTGAAATAAATTGTTCTGACAAAGTTGGCTCAAGGCTGAATCACAATATATCTGTCAAGACAGCAGTCTTGTACTGTACCAACTTATTTGTGAGTGAATCAGTGGGAATTCAATGGCCATGTTCACGCTACACACTTGACCATTCACTTGCTCCCTGGCTAAATTTGTACCATTGTGTGTAGCAGGATAAGATCACTGTTGTGAAGACACCATGCCCTGACAGCTCCCAGCCCCAAAAAGCTAACATTAGCACCACTGTAGAGGAAATTGGAGGTGGGGGTGGGATTGCTTCCTGCTGCTTTTTGTCCCCCGTCCAACCTGGCCAGGAGATGGGGGAGGAAATGGAAGTAAAAGTGAAACAGCCTAGCCCTAGAGATGCTGTTTGGGAATACTGGGCAATAAAGTCCATATATCTTAAAGTTGTCATGTTTGAAAAACACTGTTATAGAATATATCTTTGGGGCTCTTATCATTAGTTTTATTCAGTGATTTCATTAAAGGTGAAAAGTCCATATGCTGAAGAGACCACCAGGTCATGACTCCTTATCAAAATGATGTGGTCAATCCTAACCTTTTCAGAATGTTTGTATGTTTAATGATTAACAGTTCCTACCCCACAACAGAGTGGTCTTTGGTCATCATAACCCCAACCTTAATAATATCAAACATCTGACTGCCTTTTTTAATTGTGAAAACCTGCTTGATTTCCCCTCTCCCAGGGGTTTTTATATCTATTCCTTAAATTAGTATAGTAAGCAGCTCCTGTTTTTGTATGTTTTTGAAATAGAGTGATCCCGAGTGAGTGAGTGAGTGAGTGAGTGAGTGAGTGTGTGTGTGTGTGTGTGTGTGTGTGTGTGTGTGTGTGTGAGAGAGAGAGAGAGAGAGAGAGAGAGAGAGAGAGAGAGAGAGAGAGAGAGAGAGAGAGAGAGAGAGAGAGAGAGAGAGAGAGAGATTTGCTTTTCAGTGTAGAAGAATTTAAGTCATTTTAATATTAGTAAGTGTTTTAAGCAAAGAGATGTTGAGTACATGGGGATATTCATCCCTATTATTCTGGGCATGTGCAGAGTGTATTCTTCCTTTTTTGTATTTATTTGTCAAACATGTACAAGATAGCAGGTATTGGTATAAACATAAACATTAGCAAAGTAGGTACAGGTAAATTAGGCAATAGGTCAGTAGCACAGGGACAGTAGGCAAAATGGTGCGCTTATGCACGCCCCTTATTCTGCAAGATAAATGCTTATCACAGTCCCCAGTTGTATGTCCAAATACATCTGTTGCAGAAGCAGGAGTCCTTTTTTTCAAAAAGCACAAAGGGCAATGTATTTGAGGCTAAATGGTGCCTGGAACCATCTAAGTAAAGAAAAGGGGAAAAGCAGCCTGTCGTTGCCAAACTGCAACTGCTGATTCTATAACCCTGAAAGTAGTAACAATTAAGACAAAATAATAATATTTGCTTGATTGTAAAGACAATATCCCAATTTTATTCTATCCCTCCACTTTTTTCCCCCTGAAACTCTGAGATCTCAACATGTTCATATGATGCTGTTTTTGAAAGCAATCATCATATGAATCCTGCATCATCTGACAGGATATCTGAAAAGCACAATCGACAGTGACACCAAACCAGACCTTATTAAAAATGTTTGCCTCAGACTTGAAGCCCCTTAGTTCATCACCGTATTTTTCTCTGATACTTAATAAATTATATTTCCCAGGGAGTTGAAATATATGTTGAAATGATTATCTTCATACATGGCACAGAGGAGGCTGCTGATTCATTTTCAATAATGTCAGAAATTGGGGACAAAGTGCTCGTAGTCTGAAAAGGCTGGCATGCCAGACTATTACAGGTAGACTTCACTTAACGACTTCCCTTTCAAAGTTACGACAGTGCTTAAAAAGTAATTTTAGACTAGTCCTCACATTTACAACTGCCGCAGCGCCCCTGTGGTCATATGATTGGCATTTGTGCACTTTGCAACCAGCAGACATTAATGATCACCCCAGGATCATATGGTCAGGTGATCGCAATTGGGTTTCGCCAAGGCGCTAAAAATTTAGGATCAGAGCAATTAGTCCAGAGCAGCACAACATTATACAAGACATTATACAAATATCATCAAGAGGTATCTCAGTATAGATTTCTACTTTTATTTAGTCATTGAACTATCTCCCAGCCAATATGAACTTTTTGAACATCAGCTACTATTAATATAAGCGACTTTTATCATTGCAATTTAAGAAGCAGATTTGTTAGAGGTAAAATAGTATTTGATTTTTTCCCCTTTAACTGAATGAAATATTGGATTTACAATATTTGAGAGTCTATGAATTATTTTAATGGAAATAATTATTTTAATGGAAATAAAGTCAGTTAAAGTTCAAAATCCTTTCAAGCATTCCTGCATAAGCATGTCCTCTGATGTTATTTCTCTTTTTCATTTCCTTAAAATGGGAGTGAGAGCCAGTTTGGTTTAGTGCAGGGGCGGGTTCCTAATTTTTTTACTACCACTCTGTGGGTGTGGCTTATTTTGTGGGTGTGGCTTGCCAGCCATGTGACCGGGTGGGCGTGGCTTGCCGGTCATATATTAGTTATTTCAGAGAAATGTTACTACTATTTTTGCTATTTTATACCTTACATGAAAAGTTTTGCATACAAAGTGTGTGTTACACCATGGCAACACAGCAACCTTTATATGCAGAAAATGCTATAGTTAAAAGACAAGCAAGTCTCATACAGCATTTTTGGTTTCAGTCATGGATTCCTTAGACGAAAATATTGAGGACTGTTAAAAGAACAGTATCTTTTAACAGTCCTCAATGTTTTCATCTAAAGAATAACAGTATAAAACTGTATAAAATTAACAGTATAAAAGGTTAAGCTTTCGGAAAACGCCCACTTTGGGAAGCTTTAGGCAAAAGCGAAGGAAAAGTGTCAAATGCGAGCTTCTTATTATTTTCAAGCGAAGGGACGGGGAAAGACTTAATTGTCAGGTTTCTGGGCATGGGCAGGAGAATTTTTTTAAAAAAAATGGCGGCCCCCAGGCACCGGCAACCGACCGCACCGGTACTGTGACGTCACCAGCGGGCCGCTACCGGTGCTATAGAGTGGACCACACCGGTAGGAACCCACCACTGGTTTAATGGTTAAGACTACAGGCTAGAAATCTGGTGACTGAGTTTTAGTCCCACGTTAGCCATGAAAGCTGGGTGGGTGACTTTGAACCAGTTACTCCATCAGTCCACAACATCAGGCTTAGACCACAAGATGGTGGGTGAATTCCTGTTGATTGTAGCAGATCAATATTTGATTGTTCTTTAAAAGTGGATCCTGCACCTGCAGAAAAACACTAGGGAGGGAGTCTGATGAAAAGTTTGCTGCCTACTTATGCTTAATGGAATTAGATTGTTACACGAGACCCCCAGCCTTTCATATTCTACTCTTCACATGCAAAATTATCTACTTGGTAAAATGTATACTGGATTCTCCCCAGAGAGGTATCTTAGGCTGCAGCAACTACTTTCTGGAACAAGGGTACAGATACTGTATATTGTGAATTTTGCTGAGGTTCTACCAATTTTTATCCATTTTCCAAGTTCTACCCAAAGGGGCTTTTAGATGCTCCATGTAAAAAAACTGAAAAGGTAAAGTAGGAAATTTCCTGAGGTTTCCTCGTGTAAAGGAGACTATCATAGTAAGCAGAGATCACAAACAATCCTATTGTACAAACTGAGGCAGGGAATCCCAACCTGACAAATTCATAATCATTGATGGAGGAAGACTTGAAAATAATAGAATGGAATGAATGAGCTGGAAGGGACCTTGGAGGTCTTCTAGTCCATCCCTCTGCTCAAGCAGGAGAACCTATACTATTTCAGATGTGACTGTCTAGTCTCTTCTTAAAAACCTCCAGTGATGGAGCACCCATGATTTCTGGAGGCAAGCTATTCCACTGGTTAATTGTCCTCACTGTTAGAAAGTTTCTCCTTAATGAGAGATTGCTTATCTCTTTGATTAGTTTCCAACCATTGTTTCTTGTCCTGCCCTCTGATGCTTTGGAGAATAATTTGACCCACTCTTCTTTGTGGCAGCCCCTCAAGTACTGGAATACTGCTATCATGTCATCCCTAATTCTTCTTCTTTTTTAGACTAACCAAACCCAAATCCTGCAGCCATTCTTCATATGTTTTAGTCTCCAGACCTTTGATCATCTTAGTTATTCTTGTCTGAACTTTTTCCAAAGTCTCAACATCTCTTTTGTAGTATGATGACCAAAATTGGTGGCAGTATTCCAGATGTGGTCTTACTAGGGTTTTATAAAGTGGTACTAATACAATAATAAAGGATACAAATATGGGATCAATAAATTCATCATCATCATTCATCATTCTACATGTGATGCTATACATGTAGAATGTTATTTGCTATGGAACACTATTTGAGCTTTACATTTACGTCATATCCATGTACATTGGGATGCATAATATGATACATAATCTTTGGAATTATGTTTCTGAGTTACACTGGAGCAAATGATTTTGTACTACTCAGGTAAGATATGAATGGATTGAACCACCCACCTCCTCTTTACTTAGATATGGATGGATTGAACCACCCACCTCCTCTTTACTTACTTCGTACTCAATACTTACTAAGTATTGGCTATTGCATGCACTGATGCATTCCTGAATCATAGTGAAAATGTATTTCAGAACAATGTGGAGGTGTTGTGGAATGATAATTTACAGTTACTGGTCATCACTGTTAAGAATATAGAAGAGGATGGCCATAGGAAGTTAAACATAATGCTGCTCAGGTGATGTCCTCAAGGTAAAAAAAGACAGCATGTGATAGGTTTCAACAATCAGGATGAATTTCAGTATTTTGTAGGTGTCTATTGTATTTGCTGGATTGCAGAGTATTTATGAAACAAGAAGTTGGTGCTAGAGCCACACACTTCTACTCCAGAGGGAGTATTTCCATAGACATAATAATTAATCTTTTACAAGTAAATGTTTTAAATGTACATGTGTAGGAGAAGACCAGGTAGAGCCTGAAGATGGAGTCAAGAGAGGAATTAACCTGAAGTCATTATGTTCCCACAAGTGATCCAAGTCCGGCCCCCTCCCCTTGAATTCTGTACTACTTATTCTTATCTAGCACAATTTAGTGCTGACAGTTAGTTTACTAGATTCTTATGTATAGGCACGAGCAATAAATCAGCTTAACTAAAACTTAACATGTAGTCCTGATTCGTTGTGCCTGACACATAAAGTGTAACCATTTGAAGATTTGTATTGTGAAAAGGGGCACTTTATTATTATAGAGAGGCCCCAACAAGAAAAGTAATGGTGCTTGAATTGCTACATCACTTCTATAGAGTCAAAAACATCAAGAGGTTCCGAAGTGAGTGCTAGTTTTGTGAAGTCTGTCATATGCCCCATCTCCATCAATTTTGCCATAACGGCCAATAATAATGCCTCACATATCCAAGGAAAGACTGTCATAAAGTTACTATGGGGAGAATGAAATATATTAAGTACAAATTGCTTTCATATTCTATGCCTGCCTCCAAAGACATATATGATTGGAATGAATTATATGAAACAGTGGTGAAATCTAAAAAAAAATTCCTACCGGTTCAGTGGCCGTGGCTTGGTGGGCGTGGCTTGGTGGGGGGTCATGTGACTGGGTGGGCATGGCTATGTAGTCATGTGACTGGGGGGTCAAAAGACAGAAACAATGTCCTGCTGGAGCAGAGTTGGCTAAATGATCTCCAGGTCCCTTCCAGCCCTCGATTATCCTCTGAAGCTGCATCTAGTCCCAGGTTTGTAGTCCTTCCTCCTTCTCCTTTTTCCCTCCCTCCCTCCCTTTTTTTCCCTCCCTCCCTTTTCTCTTTCTTTCTCCTCTCTTTCTTTTTTTTCTTTTTTCTTTTTTTTTCTTTTTTTCTTTCTCTCATTTTTTCTTTCTTTTTTTCTTTCTTTCTTTCTTTCTTTCCACTCCCACCCCCAGTTTTTGGCCTAGCAGGTGTAGGAAGTTAACACCTACCCCTTTCCTAGAAAAATGAAATATCCTAGGAAATATTTAAAAGGCAGAATATTATATAGTATATCCCTGGCTGAGAAATGGAGAAACATGCTTTTAGGCAGGAAAAAGACTCCCTCCTAGTAGCCCCCACCTTTGTCAATGTGCCATCAAGGAATGGCCCAGATCACTCATCCCCCCACCTTTATTAATAGCCTGGACCAGGGACGGGTTCCTCCCAGTTCAGACCGGTTCTCCCAAGTAGTGACCCGCTGGTGATGTCACAATGATGTCACTGACCCAGTTCAGTTGGTGCCAGTCCATGGGAGCCACCATCTTTTTTTTAAAAAATCAAAAAAAATTGAATTTTTTTTTCTGCACATGCACAGAAACCAAGTTTCCGGCACTATCATGCAGTCGCCATCTTGTTTTCAGCATTTTTAGCAATCCCGAAGGCTGCCGGCGATGAGACTGGAGGCTCCGCCCAGCTGGTGGCTCCTCCAGCCCCATGGATGCAGCCGGGGCACCAGGCAGCCTGGAGCACCCTTGGGGCACTCGTCTTCTCGCCCCACAGCCCCCCACGTAAGTTGCTGGGGCTGCCTTGAAGGGGGATCCGTAGTGCAGGCAGGCAGGTGAGTGAGCTGGCCAGTGGCGGGGTTTCCACAAAGGTGTCCTAAAACCTAAGCAGGAAGAGGGAGGAAAGGAGCCCGAGCTGAGCCTCCCAGCACTTTCCAGCCATTGCCCACCACTGTGGGCGCAAAAAGATTTGCCACTGCTGCTTCCTTCCTAGAGTGACGGGGAGAGAAGAAGGGCAAAATTCGAAAGGCAGGCGGGTTGTAGCCCTCTACTTGTCTCCCTATGTAGCCTCCTCGCTGAACTACCCCAGTGTTTGCCCATCCAAAAGGAGCCTGCCCTCCAATCTCTTCCGAGCGCCCGCTCTTTCCTGCACGAACAAGCTGGGGGCGTGAAAAGCGTTTTCCCTCTACTTGCATGCTGTTACCGGCTCTGCACACACACCCAAGATCAACAAGACAACAAAAAATGTGGGATGGACAGCAACACCACCAGATGGATTCAAAACTGGCTAACCAACCACACTCAACGTGTAATGCTCAAAGGAACTGCATCTACATGGAGGGAAGTATGCAGTGGAGTACCCCAAGGCTCTGTTTTAGGCCCAGTACTCTTCAACATCTTCATCAATGACTTGGACGAGGGGATAGATGGGGAACTCATGAAATTTGCAGATGACACCAAACTGGCAGGAATAGCCAACTCTCCAAAAGGTAGGCTCAAGATACAGAAGGATCTTGACAGACTTGAACATTGGGCGCTATCAAACAAAATGAAATTCATTTAGGCAAGAAAAACAAAATGCACAGGTACAGTATATGTGATACCTTGCTCAACAGTAGTAACTGTGAGAGGGATCTTGGAGTCCTAGTGGACAACCATTTAAATATGAGCCAGCAGTGTGCAGCAGCTGCCAAAAAAGCCAACACAGTTCTAGGCTGCATTAACAGAGGGATAGAATCAAGATCACGCGAAGTGTTAATACCACTTTGTAATGCCTTGGTAAGGCCACACTTGGAATACTGCATTCAGTTTTGGTCGCCACGATGTAAAAAGGATGTTAAGACTCTAGAAAGAGTGCAGAGAAGAGCAACAAAAATGATTAGGGGACTGGAGGCTAAAAATATGAAGAACGGTTGCAGGAACTGGGTATGTCTAGTTTAATGAAAAGAAGGACCAGGGGTGACATGATAGCAGTTTTCCAATATCTCAGGGGTTGCCACAAAGAAGAGGGAATCAAACTATTCTCCAAGGCACCTGGGGGTTTAACAAGAAGGAATGGGTGGAAACTAAACAAGGAGAGAAGCAATTTAAAACTAAGGAGAAATTTCCTGACAGTTAGAACAATTAATCAGTGGAACAGCTTGCCTCCAGAAGATGTGAATGCTCCAACACTAGATGTTTTTAAGAAGATGTTGGATAACCATCTGTCTGAAGTAGTGTAGAGTTTCCTGCGTAAGCAGGGGGTTGGACTAGAAGACCTCCAAGGTCCCTTCCAACTCTGTTGTTATTATTATTAAGACACCGCTACCAGGGGCCACCGGCTGCTACCTGGGTGCAGGGGGGGTGAAGAGCCAGTAATAAACAGCATGCAGGTAGTGGGGAAGAGCTTTTCGCACTCCCAGCTTGTTCGCTGCAGAAAGCAGGCGCTTGGAAGAGTGGGGCGAGTCCTGCCTAATTTGGCTGCATTTTCCTTTCCAGACCAGCTCCAAGCAAGCAGGCTGGCCTGGAAGCAGCATGTCCCTTTGTGGCTGGATGTGGGACTCGAGGCAGAGTGGAGGTTGAGCAGGTGGCAGTCCAGAACAGGGCTCAAAAGGTGGCTGAGCTTCACCATGTCCCCCCCCCCCAACCGAGAAGCCTGCAGCTGCCATCTCTTTGCCAGTGCAAGAAGCTTGCAGCCGTCAGTCTTTGCTGGCGTGAGAAGCTTCCAGCCGCCGAAAGGAAGGGAGGTAAAATCAGGAGGGAGGGTGGAAGGAAGGAAGGAATAAGGATGTGAAGGGGCTTCATGTGACTTGGTGGGAGTGAGTGATGTCGGGTTGGCAATGCCCACCCAACAATGGACCCATTTTCTGTGGAAAATGGGTCCAAATGGCTCTTTGAGTGTTTAAGGTTGCTGACTCCTGACCTAAACTAACAAAAACCAAAAACAAATGATTTAATGTGCCTCCTGCATCATTTTTATTACCTCCATGATATTAACCATTCAATTGTTAAGGTATCCAAGATTTCTAAATCCTTTGCTGGCATACTCCTTATAGCAGAGGTAGCAGATCACATGAAGATACATATAAATAAAATCCATTTATATCAATCAGTAGGGCTCACATAGGGTATTAACAAAGAGAAAGAGAGAGAGACAAGAAAGGGAGAGAGAGAGAGAGAGAGAGAGAGAGAGAGAGAGAGAGAGAGAGAGAGAGAGAGAGAGAGAGAGAGAGAGAGAGAAAGAAAAAGAAAAAGAAAAAGAAAAAGAAAAAGAAGAAAAGAAAAAGAAAAAGAAAAAGAAAAAGAAAAAGAAAAAGAAAAAGAAAAAGAAAAAGAAAAAGAAAAAGAAAAAGAAAAAGCGGAAGGAATGGAGGAGAGAGACAAGAAAGAAAAAGAAATAAAGAAAGAGAAAGAGAAAGAAAGACAGAAAGAAAGACAGAAAAAGACAGAAAGAGAAAGAAGGAAAGAAAAAGGAAGGGAGAGAGAAAGAGAGAAAACCTGTGCTATTATTTTTAATTGTTCCATTATTTATCATGTGTTAATATGTTATACTATTTTACATGTAGAGTGATTTTACTGCCTTTCTTTTGACGTCACAGTACTGGTGCGGTCGGTTGCCGGTGCCTGGGCGCCGCCATTTTTCAAAAAAATGTAATTTTTTAAAAAAATTTCTTCTGCGCATGCCCAGAAGCCGAGCTTCCAGCACTGTGCATGCGCTGCCTTCCTACCCCACAGTGAGTCCAAGTAGGAGAGGATGGCTGAGGGAGCACATGAAACGCTGAAAGAACAGCGGCAGGAGCTATCTCCATTCCCCTCCCTTCAGCAGTCCGAGAAGCCACGAACGTGCGGTGATGATCCTAGGCATTTTTGCACGTTCGAGGCTTCTCGAGCTGCTGAGGTGAGGGGGAATGGGCGGCAGGACCTATCTTAGTTCCCCTCCCTTCAGCAGTCCGAGAAGCCATGAACATGCGGTGATGATCCCAGGCATTTTTGCACGTTCGAGGCTTCTCGAGCTGCTGAGGGGAGGGGGAATGGGCGGCAGGAGCCTAGGATCATCGAATGGGGAGAAGCATTCAGGCTGGACGGAGCCTCCTAGAAGAACCACTGCTGCGGTCTTGCTGCTCCCGCTGCGGGGGGCTGTGTTCTGGGTGGGCAATGCCCCCCACTTCTCCAGCCGCTGCCAAGCTCCCGAGGCCCATGCCCACCCGGTCACATGGCTGACAAGCCACACCCACAAAATAAGCCACGCCCACAGAGTGGTAGTAAAAAAATTAGGAACCCGCCCCTGCATTCAATGTCTATAGTCCAGAGCATAAATGTTTATTTTGTGTTTATTTTGTATATCAGGTTGCATGTCCAGCTTAATATGTTATTCCATAATCAGCCACATCAGCCATAATACTAATTACTGTTTTGAACAATATGCAGGTTGTATTACACGAATGGCTATTTTATATGTGAAATTATGACTGAAATATTTCTGCATCATTATTGGTTTTCACTGCCAGAAAGTTTCTCCTTAGTTTTAGGTTGCTTCTCTCTTTGTTCAGTTTCCATCCATTGCTTCTTGTTTTGCCTTCCGGTGCTTTGGAAAATACATTACCCCTGCTTCTTTTTGGCAGCCCCTTAAAAGCCTGTTGCCTATCACACTCTTGGGCAAAGCATGTGAGCCATTTCCTCCTGTCAGTGGTCCATGAAAGTATATCTATAGTATATAGATAATAAAGTTGAAAAAAGGCGAACAACATTTTTACAGAACTGAAGATTCGTTGATGCTGGGTGTGACAAGGAATGGCTGGGAGGTGAGGGGCCAGGCGAGGCACCCCTTGACATGAGTGACATTGAGTTGGCCACGCCCACCCAGTCACATGACCACCAAGCCACACCTGCCCAGTCACATGGCCATGAAGCCACTCCCACCCAGTCACATGATCTAGCTAGCCCTTCAGACAGACCAATCTAGCAAACAGAAACTCAGCAATGGCACCTGGGAAGATTAAATCAGCCAAGCCTGGGACACAGACAAAAGCCTACAGAGTTAGCAAAGACCCCCAGCCCCTGCACACCAATCAGAGTGCATTTCTTATACAGGAACAGGAAACTCTGAGGTGGGGCCCAACAGAGGATATAAAAAAACTCAGGGACTCTCAGCAACTTCCATCTCTCTTTCTTCAACATCCTTGAGGCATGTGATCCCCCTTTTTCTAGAACCTCAGACCATGTGGTCCTGCTGTCCTCCATTAAACCATCTTTCCAAGCAGTCCCATGCTTCCAGTGTCTTTTTCCCCACTTGGAACTGAACTAAGAAGGATATTCCTTACAACACAGGCTTCAGGAAAGCCTGCTGGGAGCAAAAATGGACCACACCCCCACCCCATTTTTTGGCCTACACCCCCCGTTTTTGGCCTAGCAGGCTTCAGATAAACCTGCTGGGAGCAAAAATGGACCCCCCCTGTTTTTGGCCTAACCCCCCCCCCCTGTTTTTGGCCTAGCAGGCTTCGGGGGGGAGTTCCAAAGATCAGCTGTGCGACACACGATCGTTGGAACTTTTTTTTTTTACTTTTCAAAATATTTTTTACTACCGGTTCGGGTGAACCGGCCCGAACTGGTAGCATTTCACCCCAGATATGAAACCTTATTCTAAGATAAACATATGATATGTCACATGTAAAACATGCAAGCAACATTACAAAAATATTGAAATCATGGAAGGATATTTATGTTTTTAGAAACCACAAGAAAAAAATATGTGTAAGAAACATTGCTAATAACTTAATGTTCTCAAGAAATAGTCAGGAAAGTGTCCACATACCAAATTATAACTATGCCAGGGACTTTCTGAAGATAAAGGATGACAGTGTCATAATGGGATGGGAATAACAGTGTGGTGTGAAAATATTTACAAATCCAAAGTTTACAGGATATGCTTTCATTCAGCACAGTTACAAGAGATAATGCTGGGTATCTGGTGCTGAGATATGTGATCCATGAAAGGTCCAACTTTCATGCAAGGTGGAACTTTAGGATTTGATTTATTGACAACCTCTGTTTTTTATGCCATAATTTAAACAGACTATCCTACAGCTATAGGTTTTCAGGAAAGTGAGGGATGTTTCCTCCTTTCTCAACAGAGGCAAATCAAAATTATGAAGGACCAATCTTTGACACCATGATGCCTGAGTTTTTTGAAGTGGCAGTCTGCTAAATTAGGCATATCATTTAAACTGAATGGAGCCTTAGCTCATAGTTGCAAACAACACATAAGCATTGAGGGAGACTTATACATGTTTTAGGAAGCAGGTGATGTAAATGACAAAGCGTGAGTTTCTCATGGGGATGTTGTTGTGGAGTTTGAAATGCATTGTATTGAGCCCTTTCAGTGTATTACACTGGTATCTACCTGCATGGCCTAGTTCCATTTCATGTATCTGAGGAAAAAAATACAATTGCATTAGCACCTTTAGATGGCTACCACTGAACCGAGAAAAGGTATTCTGCAGCATCTATACTATAGTTGATGTATACGGTGCACAGTGAGAATGTGAATATTCAGCATGGCCTGCGGGGCAGTACAAAGCGAAGAGGAGCTCTCTCTCCCTCCCTCTTCCCTCAGCCTTTGAATATAATGGGGTTTTTTTTTATTATGGATGCCCTATCTGCTCCTGTGTAAAGGGCTTCTACAAAACAGGAAATCCTCATTTAATGATTGCCTCATTTAGTGATTGTTAAATAGGGTGAATAGAAGAGGCAGACAGAAGTGGCTTTAAAACAACAGCTCTTTATTTGGCAACTATTTACAGTCCAGCAAAGGCTCTATCTGACAGACAGCCCTTTTATAGGGAGCTGCCAGACAATCTAGCCAATCTAGCCAATCAGCAGTCAGTATTTTCCCTCCAGAATGGAGGACCTGACTGAAGCCTGTGTGCTTTAGTTTGAGAATGTAACAGTGATCATTTGATGTTACAACAGTGTAAAAAATACAGCTTTGCAACCAATCCTCACATTTGAGAACATCACAACTTCCCACAGTCATGTAATCACCATTCGGGCGCTTTGCAACCAGCACATATTTACAATTATCACATCATCTCACAGCCACATTTTTGCCATTTGTTTGTGTGTCACAACTGGCTTCCAACAAACAGAGTTAATTGAGAACGTGGAAGTAAAATTGCAGATCACGGTCACATGATGTTTCACTTAATGACAGGAAAAGTATTTCAGAATGCAAAAAGGGAAGGTTAGGTCATGAGCAATTTGAAATGAACTCAGCTAGCCTGCTAAATTCTTTTTAAACTTTCTATGGGGAAGGTTTGGGCTTACCTCACTACTAACCTGACTTACCATATTGATAAAATATTCAGACAAAATCTGAAGAATAGTTAAAATGTCCATTTAGGCCTCTTACTTCATAAGAGTTCTTTGACATGAAGATCGTACCTTATTGTTGTTTGAAAACTGTCAGAGAATATATTTTGTTATATAGCATCTGTCAACTAGATGCTCTCTTCTACAGTAAACAGCAAGCTTTCCCATGAAGGCTTGCTGTGTTTAATTGTTTTGGTTCAAATTTATACTAAAGCATTTTCATCAAAAGTAAATATGGTAAAAATAAAAAGTAAAAAAAGACTCTTTCCTTATCTGTTTTAAAACTTTCTTAAATCTTCTTTGGTAAGCCTTCTGCAAAAAATTCTTGAATCTTTAAATCATAGATTCCCTTTATTGCTTTTTTGTAATCCCCAAATAAAGTTTAATTTACCATAAGGAATCTTATATTTATCATTAAAATATCTTTATATATCTGTAGATTAATTACTTCCCAAAGTGATTAAGAAATGGGAAGAGATACACTGCAGCTAGGAGTGTAGTTGGAATCCTGGAACTTTTACCAGCTTAACTTTTAAGATGACTACAAAACTCCAATTTCTGCAGTTTATTCACAGAAGCTGTTGTCAGGATTATAATGAGTTATCTCACAATCTCCCTTTGATCCAGAGAATTTATACTGGCCAGAATCCAGTTCTCAGCTGCAGTGTCAGCTTGCCATAATTTGCCATAAGAAGCCAGAAAACACAAGCTATTTTGGATGACATAAAGAGAAAAGAAGAATTAAAGAAATTTCAGAGAAAATAAATATTTGTCAACAAATTAAGTTTTAACAATGATAAGTATCTATGTTAACAGTAAGAGAAATTAAAATTAAAAATGAATTATGTAAAGCAAAAAAATGGAGATTGCAAATAAACGAAAGAAGTGGTTAACATAAATTATGAAAAGAAAAAGAAAAAAAATGATGTTAATATTACAAAATAGATACGTTATTAATAGACAATATGGGCATAAAAAACATTCCATCAATATTATTTACATATGTATAAATGAAGAGAAATCTCTCTAGAGAAAATGGATTTTCTGAAATGCAGAGAAGGCAGCTGACAATCTGAACTGGCTTTTTTATTCAAGGTTTTGGAAGATATAAATTTTGGAGTGAATTTTATATACTGGGCAAATTGATTTTACACTTTATAAAAAGAACAAATAATTGTTAAAGATGATCTAACAAAACTCTGTGAGATTAAAAAACAGGAACAAGACAGGGATTTCTACTGCTTCCTCTGTAATTTGTTTTGGTTCTTGAAATACTGAATCTATATGTATAAAAGCCAAATACCACTCACTCATCACGAAATCTCCAGAACTGTAAAGTCTACAAACTTGAAACTTGGCATGTATATTCCTTTTGGCTTCTAGGTGCTTGCTAAGAAAGATCTTTCGAAATGACCATCAGATCATTAGTATTTCTTATATAGTATTATATTAACATGTTCTGATGCTAAGGAGTTAGACATTCTACTCCCCCTCCCCACCTGAAAAGAACTTTGTTCCAACTGCCAGTTGCCTTATGTTAACATGTTCTGATGCTACCCCTTCGCTAAACCGGACGTGGCCGTGGCCAGCGTGTGACTCATCCGGCCTGCAGGCTGTGAGTTTAGACATTCTACTCCCCCTCCCCACCTGAAAAGAACTCTGTTCCAACTGCCAGTTGCCTTATATTAACACGCTCCGATGCTAAGGAGTTACACATTCTACATAAATTGTCAAGCTTTAAGTGTCAATGTATCAAGCTCAATCATAACTACTCATTAATTTTCAAGCTTTAACTGTCAATTTATCAAGACCGATCACATAGTTTCGTAGTGAAGCATGGGTATCCAGCTACTAGTATAGATATAACACAAGATGGGAGATGTAAGACAAGAAGTGTAGGAGTAAAGATTAAAATAGAAACTTGTAAGTTAAGGACTTTTGCAGATGATTTGGTGTTGGTTCTAGAAGATCCTTCAACGGAATTGAAATATTAAAATTGAAATAATATCATGAAATAATATTATTAATAGGCAAATTAAAAGTTAGCAGGTTTCATGATTAATAAATAGAAAATGAAGATGTTAACAAAAATATGAAAATAGAAGCTCAACAGAATTGGTTAATAAAGCAGGTTTTAAGATTGAGAAGAAGGCAAAATATTTGGATATTACTATAACAAATATGAATTGTATGTTATTTCAAAAAACATACAAAAAGTGCAGTTTGTACTTTCATTCTTTTGTATTCTGAATGGATCATTCGCTTTTAACAAACAAATAGTGATGTATTACCAACAAATAGTGAACATGATGGTGCTATGTTGTCTCAAAATATTTACAATTGTTGGCAACTTTTGTATATAAACCTGCCTAATAAGTTTCCATCTACAGTAATCCCTCGCTATATCACGGTTCACCTTTCACGGTCTCGCTGCTTCACGGATTTGCATCGTGCATTGTGTTCTGCATTCTGATTGGCTGATTGGTAAAACAGCTTGCCAAGAGCAGTGAAATACACGTGAGGCCAGGGGTGAAATCCTCCCGGTTCGCACAGCTCAACAACCTGGTGGCGTTCGCAGCGCAGGGCTTCCCCCACCCGCTTCCCCCGCCCACCTGGATGTCGGCATCTGCGTTCTTTTGCCCTCTGCACATGCGCAAAGCTGAAGTTACTACTTCACGGATTTCGCCTATCACGGGTTCTTTTTGGAACGTAACCCCAGCGAAAAATGAGGGATCACTGTATTAAGTTCATGGAAGCTCTCCCATCTGCTTTTAAAGATCATGTGTTCTTTTCACCAAATAAAATTAATTTAGCAATAATAAATGATCTAACTAAATTTAGAATTAATACATTCTATCCTCGGTCTGTAAATGTAATCAGATATTAAAATAAAATAGATAATCCATGCATTACAGAAATATGAGCATTACAGTATTCTCTTTTTCCAAAATCTTTCAGTCACTCTCTATCCCAAGTACCTAGTTTATTCTTCTACCACTATGACCAGATACAGATTGTCACATTAGCTTAGCAGATCTAGTCCTCTAACACACAGTACTTCAAGTTTCTCAAGGTGCTGCCCACAAATCTATGGTTATCTCTTTTGGGAGACTTGGCAGTTGCAACCCCCCAAAGCCTATAGACAGAGAGTAGATTGGCTGATTGACTGACTATTTGCACTAGGGGGGGAAAGTCGAGTAGAAAAGCAAAAATTTAGCCACCTAACACTCCTTTTGCCATGATATTAAGAATGGTATGCAGCAACTGGGGGCTGTTGAAGGTGCTATAAAGGCCAGACCAAAATAGAGAAAATTTATCTTATGCAGTGCTAATAATGACCTGGTGGGAGCAACAGCAGAAATAGCCCAGAATATTTTAAAAATAAGTCTTCTTCTGAACAATTCCAGACTTTAAAAAGTTGAGAAATGGAAGCCTAACTTTAAAAAAGAAGATAATTAAATGGTCAAAAGACTTTATCAGATCCTAACTAGGTGATGATATTCTAATGCTGACAAGTCTATTTGCTGCACAGATTTGTGCATTTTGTTGAGAGCATTCATCTGGTACCATGTTGTCAAAGATTTTTAAAAATTGAATTGTGGAACATCTGCTATTGGGAGTATGGCTGTTAATAGGTCAGATGTTCTTCAAAGTGCAGATTTGTTTGGGGATGAAAAGATAAAACTCTACAATTCTGCCTTGTAGAAATTCCTAAGAGTAACTAGATAAAACGAGTCTGAAAAAGATAAATTAAATATCTTTTATCACTTAAAGGAGCCTTGGTAACCTCAACTAGCATCATCACTGCTAGAACATCACCACAAAACACCAATCCAAGAGTCCCTAATTGTCATAAACACACATTACAGGAGAAATGTCAGATATTTGTGGGACAAAATTAAGCAACAACATAGCATTTTAGCTTGAGACTATCACAATGCTAAGATTTGGACTTGGTGAATATTTAAATGTCTGATATTTAAATAGTATGATTCCTTTGCTGAGAAGAGAGAACCTAAAGGTTGTAATGAATTTATGAATGCCCATAAATGAAAATGAAAGCTCCAAAGACCAACTGGAAACAAAAAACCAAATTTTGTCTGTAACTCTTAAAGCTGATGCTCTAATCAGACATACGTTGATAGGTTATCTGAGTACACAGTTGTCCCTGTATAGTAGTAATACTTTTTACATACTTCCTTATTATTTAGTCATGTTTCCAATAAAGGAGAATATCAGGGTTGAAATGAGGGGTCATTGGTGTTCTCTGAGTTTGGATGTTTTTTTGCAGACATTTCATTACTCAAACTAGGCAACAGTATGAGTGCTAGTCAAGAATGAAACATCTGCAAGAAAACAATCAAGCTCAGAGAGCACTAAGGACCCCTCTTAGTCATGTTTATCTTCAGAGTACAACTTCAAGTATCTCTTGATAGGGCATATTGATTAGATAGATCCTGCAGAAAAAAAATACCACTTCTGGCCATAAGTCTTCTTATGGTTGCCATTGGTGAAATGTATGCTTCACAATCTGTTGTTCTAAAATAGTGTTTCCCGACCTTGGCAACTTTAAGATGTCGGGACTTCAAATCCCAGAATTCCCCAGACAGCATAATGGCTAGGGAATTCTGAGAATTGAAGCCCAGACATCTTAAAATTGACAAGGTTGGGAAACACTGCTATAAATCCTTTACTATGATTCCAGGAAACACAGTGCTTTCCAAAAGTATTTCATAAGAATTTTTAAAATGTCCATATCTTGGAGGAAGAGAACCAACTATCGGTCGCATTTGAGGGTGTACATTTGCAGCTAAATCAACATTTTTTTAAGAGATTAACTTCTTGGTACATATGGAACAAATTGGAATTCTAAAAAACAAGCAGAAGAGCTGCAGCATGTCCATGTCCTCATATAATCAAAAAGTGTATTCCTTGTTTGACTGATTTCAATTTGATTTTTAAAGATTATATTTTTTAAAAAGACTGTATTTGGGGAGCGGTTGTGCAAACATAATCTTAGCTCAGAGATTGCCATTTCTAAGCAGGAAATAATGCTCAGAGACCCTTGATAAAAGCTCAAAAAAGCAATACAGAGTGCAGCCATGATGAATCTCCTCTTGATTCATTAATAGCAATCTGACTTACATATCTTCACCCAACACTTGTACTGCCTGTGTGCATTTGGTTACAAAAGGCCCTGCTCATAATTAAGCTGAATAGGCTTTGCTGGGATATGTTTGCTATCACAGTTCAGGACTCAAAAATTAACCCTGAAGTGCTTGAAATTGGAAAGGTTTCTCCCATAATTGCCACTAATGGCTGCATTGTCCACAAATTTAGGCAACTGATCCAGAAATAGGTTTTCTTAATTGCACTCAAAAATGACTGCTGGAATACTATAGACCAGTGTTTTTCAACTTCCACAAGTTTAAGCTGGGCAAATTTCAACTCCCAGAATTCCTCCAAACAGGATGCTGACTTGGGTAATTCTGGGCATTGATGTCTGCCCAGCTTCTCAACTGCAGAGGTTGAGAAACATAGCTGTAGATCTTCTTTGTAACACTGGAAAGGGGAGGCTTTGAATGTCAATAAAGGTTTTATGCGGTCCAAGTGCACCAATAGTAGTTCTTTCATATATTTTACAAAGTGACAACTTACTAATAGTTGAAGTTCTCACTGCTTTCCTTTATCACACAAAATTCATTTTTGCTTGTATGACTTTAATTTTCACATCGAGCTTTTTAATCAGCAGCTTGTCTTGAAAACATGGATTGCAATGCAATGGCTCTAGTAGATCGAATTTGCATCTACCAGCATTAGCCAGTCTTGCTGAAGCCTTAAAAGTGGGGTTGCCAGCCACCATCAGCAAATTATATTCCCTGTGAGGAGACTCATCTTTAAAAAACTGTAAACAGTGCATCACCCCCAAAATTGAGAAATGGTTCAGTCATAGCCCTATAAGAATATTAAAGGGGGGGTTGTGTGATGAGTAAAGTGACCAGATTTTTTTTTAAGCGGGACACCGACGGGGGGCGGGGCCGCCTGGACGCCGGGTTTTGCCCTCTGCGCATGCGCAAAACGCTGCGCATGCGCAGAGGGCAAAAGACCGCTAATGTCGTTTCACAAGAGCCGTTCGCGTGCAGGGCAGTTTATAAATAGCGGCCGCCAGGTAGGGAGCCGGCCGGGGTTGTGCAGGGCTGGGGGAGGCTCGCTAGCCCGGCAGCTCCGGCCGCAGGAAAGAGCGGGGGGGTGCCGTACTGGGAAGGGCCAGCAGTCGCCGCCGCCTGAGGGGGCCACCCCCCGCCCGCCCGCCCGCCCGCCTGCTTCGCTGCAGGGGACGCTGCACCGGATCCCGAGTCGCGCCGGCTCTCCCGCGGCCACAATGCCCGCCAACCTGATGGAGAAGAGCTCCTCCTCGCCCGCGGCGACCATCCCGGCCAGCGCCGGAGGAGTCAATGCAGGACGCCCGCCCGCCGCCCACAGCCGGCCCGAGCTGAGAGGCCTGCTGCTGCTGCTGCTGCGGCTGGGCCCCCAGTCCCGGCGGCGGGAAGGCTGCGGCGGCAGCCCCAGCCTGCTGAGCCAGCGCCGGCCCGAGCCGAGGGCCATGGATGCGACTCCTTCGCTCGGGCCGCCCTGCCCACCGCAACGCCGGCCTTTTCGAGAGGGCGGGGCTGCATCAGGCACTGGGCATGCACTGGAGGGCGGTGAAGGACACGGTGGAGAGGCGCCTGATGCAGCCCCGCCCTCTCGAAAAGGCTGGCATCGCGGTGGGCGGGGCGGCCCGAGCGAAGGAGTCACATCCATGGCCCTCGGGCCGGCGCTGGCTCAGCAGGCTGGGGCCGCCGCCGCAGCCTTCCCGCCGCCGGGACTGGGGGCCCAGCCGCAGCAGCAGCAGCAGCAGGCCTCTCAGCTCGGGCCGGCCGTGGGCAGCGGGCGGGCATCCTGCGTTGACTCCTCCGGCGCTGGCCGGGATGGCCGCCGCGGGCGAGGAGGAGCTCTTCTCCATCAGGTCGGCGGGCATCGTGGCCGCGGGAGAGCCGGCGCGACTCGGGATCCGGTGTAGCGTCCCCTGCAGCGAAGCGGGCGGGCGGGCGCGGGGGGGGTGGCCCCCTCAGGCGGCGGCGACTGCTGGCCCTTCCCAGTAAGGCACCCCCCCCGCTCTTTCCTGTGGCCGGAGCTGCCGGGCTAGCGAGCCTCCCCCAGCCCTGCGCAACCCCGGCCGGCTCCCTACCTGGCGGCCGCTATTTATAAACTGCCCTGCACGCGAACGGCTCTTGTGAAACTTGCCAAACTTGTGAAGAGCCCTTGCAAAGCCGTGCCCGCCGAAAATTGTATTTGTCTTTCGCCCCCCATGAGCCGCGGCCGGCCGTCCCTGCAGGGGAGAGCCCGCCCCCCAGCCCTCCCTCGCCCCTTTCAAAAAATTGGGACTTTTGAAGAGGGCGGGCGGGACGCGGGACAAATCATTAAAAAGCGGGTCTGTCCCGCCAAATTCAGGACGTCTGGTCATCTTAGTGATGAGGCAGTTCACCACCACAATGTCCAACAGATTAAATTCTATTGAATAGTTTACCAAGACTGCCCTTACATCATGTCAATATTTGTACTATCAGCTTTTACAATCTTGTAATCAAAATACAACAGGGAATTGTTTAAATCCAGGGGTGGGCTGCTGGGGATTTGGGAGAACCTCTAGCTAAGATTCTATGCAGTTCAAAGAACCCCCAAATCCCATTCCTGGCTGGCTTCGCCTACCCCACCCCACCCCTCCCAGGAGTCCCCACGCAGCCTGTTTGGATGCAGGTAAGTGCAGGGCGCGCACGGAGGCTCGGGGGGGGGGGGCAAACAACGGGCCTACTGGAAGTTCAGGAAGGCTGGAAATAGGCCTGTTTCTGGCCTCCAGAGCCTGGGGAGGCCATTTTCGCCCTCCCAGAGGCTTGAGAAAAGCCTCCAGACCCCAGGGAGGGCAAAAATGCCCCCCCCGCCATGGTGCAGGAGGCTGACTAGGCCACGCCCACCATGGCCATGCCCACCCAGCAACCGGGCAGAGAACCCCTTGGTAAAAATTTTGAAGCCCACCCCTGTTTAAATCCATGTAATTTTTGCTTTGGCATGTGATGAAAATTCCAGAGGGCTTTGGATAAGGTGACCAGACGTCCCGCTTTTGACGGGACAGACACGCTTTTCAAGCATGTGTCCCGCGTCCCGCATTGTTTCCAAAAAGTCACGCTTTTTTGGAAAGAATGCCATTTTGAAAAGAAACAGCGGGACGTCTGGTCACCTTAATCTTGGCTCTCCTGCTCCCCCTCCGCCAGCGCTGGGCTGCTGGAGTGACAGCGGGAGAAAGGAGATCAGGAGATGGCGGCGGATCACAACAACCCCAGCGGCAGCTCCAGGCAGAGAGAGAGAGAGAGAAGCGAGCGAGCGAGCAAGTCACTCCACCGTGCGCGCCTGTATGCGCGCTTGTGTGTGTGTGTGTGTGTGTTCGTGAGTGCGCACGGCAGAGTGACTTGCTCGCTCGCTTCTCTCTCTCTCTCTCTCTGCCTGAGCTGCCGCTGGGGTTGTTGTGATCCACCGCCGCCTCCAGATCTCCTTTCTCCCCCTGT
Source organism: Diadophis punctatus similis (assembly GCA_023053685.1). NCBI lineage: Eukaryota > Metazoa > Chordata > Lepidosauria > Squamata > Dipsadidae > Diadophis > Diadophis punctatus. Next base: position 6,250,059 of record JALIGW010000009.1, read on the forward strand.
CACTCCAGCAGCCCAGCGCTGGCGGAGGGGGAGCAGGAGAGCCAAGAGACGCTGGGTTGGAGCACCATCTCTGGGCTGCTCCCCTTCCCAAGCCAGCCCCGCTCGCTCACTTGCCAGCCAGCCAGCCCAAGCCACTGCCGGTTCCCGAAGGGGAGGCGGGAGGCGAGGAAAGGCCTCCCGCCTCCCCCCCCCCACCTGGACGCCGACATTTGTGTTATTTTGCCCTCTGCGCATGCGCACAGTGTTCTGCGCATGCGCAGAGGGCAAAACTCAAATGGCGGCGTCCAGGCGGGCCCGCCCCCCGTCAATGGTGTCCCGCTTTAAAAAAAAATCTGGTCACCTTAGCTTTGGACAATAATCAGGCAAGGTAGTAATTTCAAGATATACTGTTTCAATATTTATTCATTTGACTGCCAACTGAAAAAGATCTCTTTCAGATTCTTTAAATGCCTCCTGGTTACAGATCATTAAATTAAAATATGTCCTGCTTGCCAGAGATTCCTCTTCCAATATCACCTTTTTGTATTAGGTTACTTTCACAACCCTCCTTTCTTAAACTGGGCCTGACAAGCCACATGCCTAAAACTTCCTGACTATGGTTGTTCCCAAGTTTCTCTGGATATGAAGCACCAGGGTACATTCATGACTGCAGACTTCTCAAGCAGTTAATGATTTCTAGGCCTTTCCTCAGAGAAGTTGTTGCTTTTCTAAAAATTCCACAGAACAATCCTTTTAAGTCTGCCCTGAACAGGTTGGAGGTTCCTCCAAAGCTCTTGAGACTATTACCATTTGTGCCCTTGCAGCCATTATCAGCTATTACCAGCTTGTACTAGCATGAAATGTTGAAGGCTCCCATGCTCTTGGATTATAACCATCGTTCACTTTTCTGTGGCCTAAAATACTTAACAGCCACCTTTCTGTGATTAAAAAAAAAACAGATGTTTCTATTTTTATTGGTTTTGAATTCAGCACTAACGGTATCAATGTAATGTTTGCTCCCTGAAATATAATTGATCTTATCATACATTATGTAATAAAATTGCTATTCTGTCCTCACGCAGATACCCAAAACAGTAACAGCACAATAAAACTCCCACATAATGCTCTGCCATATTGCTTTGAACATATAATATGCCCAAGAGTGTCAACTGCAAATAACAATATTTTGCTATGGTATCTGAGGAAGAGTCTTAGAGAGGTGCGGTGGCCTGGAGGTGGAGCTCTCGCCTCATAATCAGGAGGCTGTGAGTTCGATCCTAGGTAGAGGCAGATATTTCTCTCTCTGGGCACAATGAGAATATTCCTGCTTAAAAAAACTCTGCATTGGTGACAGGAAGGGCATTTGGCCAATAAACACTCTGCTAGCTCCATTCTGTTGCCCAGACTCCACCCTGCAAGTGATTATGGGGTCATTAAAAGAAGAATAAGATGATGATGATCTGAGGAAGAGTCTTAACATATAGCAAATTCTTCATCCCCCCCCCCCCCCCCCCGCCCTTAAATCAGTGTTGACTCCTAGCACCTGCCTGGCCCCTTTACTTATTAGAATTGAATATAGTTCAGTTGATTTAAGATTCCATTTCTGAATCCCTGAATCAAAGGACAGAATTACATGAGAAGCACTGTTGCTATTTATTGTAATATGTTGTAAGGTTATTGGTGTTTTCCAATAGCTCAGTGGCATAATGGTGCCATAGTAACCAATCCCAAAGAAAAGTTCCAATGCTTCATTTTTTTTCCTCACTAGCAATTTCAAATCATACATCTGAAATTAAATCATAAATCTAAATGTATGAATATTATAACTCAACAATCCCTACTTCCCATGACACTGGAACATCCAGTAGTCTTGCTAAATAGTGAAAGTAGAACTTATATTTTTTGGAGAAAGCATCTACACATGCATCCCTGGTAGGGTGATGTAAAATCCTGGCATTTTAAAAGTGTTATATCCCTGTCACCTAAAATCCAATTACTAAACTTCTCTGGCCTGTCAACCCAATTGACTAAAATTTGTCAGTATTCCCCTACTCTCTTTTTTTGCGCATTTTTTAAAATTGTATGCATGCACTACTGGTCAGAGGTCACCTTTTGCACTGTAGTTCTCTGAGGTAAAATGGGCCTTTTAGTGATTCATCACATACACCTTTAATACAATTCTTCCACTCCTTATGCCCAATTTTTTAATTATGGATATTTCACCGATGCAGGCTTGCTGATAGCCCTTTTTATATCTTCTCTCACTCTAGATATTCTGATAGAATCTTCCAACCCAAAGTTTTTCTCCTTCCTTTACCCTTACAATTTCCCCACATACCATGTTCTTTGTCAAACTGGGCTAGCCGTATGTTACCTGGATAAGTGTGGCTGTAACATCAAATGACAGTCAGAATGTTTATGTACTAGTTAGTGAGAATTTCCAGAGCTTGCTTTCCAGAATATGGTTCAACCTTTCAGTGATATCCCCCTTAATTTTATTGTGAGTGACAAAAACACTGAACACTGTAAATCTTCACTGATTTGTTTTTTTACCTGTAATTGTAATTTACAAGTTGTAAATCCCATGTGAAAGCTCTTAAGAAAACCCACAGCTACCTGTCTCCCTGACTGTAAAAAAGCCAGCCAGAAATATTTAGATAATCTATAAATCTATCTATCTATCTATCAATCTCTATCTAAATCTCTATCTATACATATATATACACGGTACATCTACGGAGGGAGAGAGAGAGAGAGAGAGAGAGAGAGAGAGAGAGAGAGAGAGAGAGAGAGAGAGAGAGAGAGAGAGAGAGAGAGAGAGAGAGAGAGATCACTGATAAACTTTTTTCCATGACTATTTTTAAGAAAATGTATAAATAACCATAAAATCAGTCTATTATTACTGGTCTATGCTGGGCAGTACTATTTTTATTTGCATGGAAGTTGACCCCTGCAGGCTTATGAAAAGTCTAGGGTCCTAAAAGACAGATGTTAACCTGTTTCCTGAATAGCTTGTAATTACGGTTCTTGCTGTCTTGAAATAGGGAATGCACAGCCCAAAGCGCCTTACATTATCAGTCATTATTTATTTATTTGTATTATTTCTTTTCCTAACCCTCTGAAACCATTGAAACTCCAGGCAGCTTATAGAAATTTTTTAAAAAGATAAAAATAAATGATTAAATTACTGTCAAAATACAGAACTAAAAATATAAAATTAAGAAGTCGCATTACTTAGACACAGAATTGCTTTGGTAAGAGATGCATTCCATATAAATTGAAATAATCAGACATCAATCAATCCCCAAAGGCCTTCTAGACATTTTCACCAGTTTCTGGAAAGCTATGATGGTAAGGGTTGTATATGCTTCAAGGAAGCTGTTCCGGAGGAGGGGGCCTTCAACAGAGAATGTTCCTCATCAAGTCCCTTTGGCCTGTACCTCCTGCAAGGTGATGGTGCTTAACAGGCACTTCATAGTTGTCCAAGTAGGGTGGTCAGAAACTATCTGGGAAAGATAGTCTCTAAGTCATCCAGTCCCTTAGCCATATAAGGACTTCACAGATAGCAACCTTATTTTGAATTGCACTCAAAAACTTATTGGTAACAAACTGCTAAACAATGCAACAATGGTTGTACCAACCACTAAGCACATATGCTGCTGTATTCTGGATTAACTGAAGTTTATGGGTATTTTTATTTATTTTTTATTTATTTATTTTTGTCAAGTACGTGTTGGTAATATACATAGATAAAACATTGTTTATATACATAAGATGGGTACTGATAAGAGGGAACATTAGGACAGGGACGGTAGGCACGCTGGTGCACTTATGCACGCCCCTTACTGACCTCTTAGGAATCGGGTGAGGTCAACAGTGGACAGCCTAATGGTAAAGTTTTGGGGGTTTGGTGACAAAACCACAATGTCAGGTAGTGAGTTCCAGGCATTTACCACTCTGTTGCTAAAGTTGTATTTTCTACAGTCAAGTTTGGAGCGGTCCACTTTGAGTTTGTATCTGTTGTGTGCTTATGTATTGTTCTGGTTGAAGCTGAAGTAGTCGTTGACAGGAAGGACATTGTAGCAGATAATTTTATGAGCTATGCTTAGCTCATGCCGAAGGCGACGTAGTTCTAAGCTTTCTAAACCCAGGATTTCAAGTCTGGTTGTGTAAGGTATTCTGTTGCGAGTAGAGGAGTGGAGGACTCTTCTTGTAAAGTATTTCTGGACACTTTCTAATGTATTTATATTTGATATGCGGTGTGGGTTCCAGACAGATGAGCTGTATTCAAGGATTGGTCTGGCGAATGTTTTGTATGCTCTGGTTAGTAGTGTGATATTACCAGAGAAGAAGCTACGTAAGATTAGGTTAACAGTTCTTGAAGCCTTTTTGGCGATGTTGTAGCAGTGGGCTTTGGCACTTAGGTCATTTGATATGAGTATTCCAAGGTCTTTGACAGGGTGAGGATCGTTTGCAAGGTCTTGTCTGTTCAGCTTGTATTTGGTGTTCTGATTTTTTTTTGCCAATGTGTAGGACAGAGCATTTGTTGGTTGAGATTTGGAGTTGCCAGATGTTTGACCATTCTGACACAAAGTCTGGGTCTTTTTGGAGGATAGTAGTGTTGTCGGTGGTGTTGAAGAGTTTTACATCATCGGCGAAGAGAACACAGTCGCTTGTAATGTGATCGCAAAGGTCATTTATATAAAGTATAAAGAGTGTTGGTCCTAGTATGCTGCCTTGGGGAACACATGTTTTTGCAGTATAGTAGTTGTAGATTGCAGGATAATTTTTTTTCTGAAACCGAATTGCTTGTTTGAGAGTAGGTTGTTAGTTTCTAGGTGGTGGGTAATGGATTGGTTCATGATTGATTCCATGACTTTGCATGTGACGCAGCATAGAAACATTGGTCTGTAGTTATCTACTAGACTGGGATCTCCCTTTTTGAAGATGGGGATGACCGTGGCTAGTGACCATAGTTTTGGTAGGGAACTGGTCCTGAAGGATTTTTCAAAGGTTATGCTTAGTGGTTCAGCTATGGCTGTAGAGAGCTTTTTTAGGAAGTATGCACATAGTCCATCAGGTCCGATTGACAGGGAAGGTTTTTGGCTGCGTAGTGCTTTTTCAACATTGTCTTCAGTGAAGTCTATTTGTATTAAATCGTTGTGATTATTTGCAGTACAACTGGGGAATTTTGGGCATGAGCCGTTGCTGTTTACAAAGACTGAGCCAAAGAATGTGTTGAAGAGGTTTGCTTTGACTGTTTCATCATAGCATTCTTTGTTGTTGGGTCCTTTTAGTGATGGGAGGGGTCTCGAGTCCTTGAGTTTGTTATTTACGAAGTTGTAGAAGGCACGGTTGGATTTTGTGCACAGGAGGTTTTCCTCTTGTTTGCTGTGATAGTTGGAGCATTCCATCTTTATTTGGTGGCATATATTTTTGTAGCAGTTTTTGAAGTTAGCTGTATAGCCTGTTTTGTTTTTTCACCAGAGGGGTTTTTTTTTGTAGCTTCCTTATTGATATGGGTAGTTTGTTTTTCTTGGTTATGGTGGTTATTAGTGGTACGTGTAATCTGATAGTTCTTTTGATTTCGAGCAAGAAGATGTTATAGAGGTCATCGGCAGTGTTACAGTTAGAGAATAGAGTTTGCCAGTCAAGAGTTGAGAGGTCGGCGTCTATGAGTTCATAGTTGGCTTTTTTAAAGTTATACTTGGGTGTCCCATTATTAATGTGATTCTTACAATAGTGTAGATTGAGGTTAAAGTCTATCATGCTGTGGTCGCTGTAGGAAAAGGGTTCTTTTATTTGAAGTCCATAAATTGCACTTTTGCTATTGCAGAATATGAGGTCAAGGCAGTTGTTGAGTCTAGTATTGTTCGTTACTAGTTGGTCGAGTTCCAGATAGGTAACAGCGTTGTATATGGTTGTATGGATGGGTTCAGTCATGCATTCATTTAGGGTCCAGTTAATGAGAGGTAGATTTAGGTCTCCAAGGAAGATTAGGGAGTATGGGCAGGATGTTGCCCATGTTAGCAATGAGGTTAATTTGTTCGCATGTGTGATGTCATAGTCTGGGGCTCTGTAACAAAGTAGGAAGCGAAGTGTGGTATTTATTTATTATTTATTTATTTATTTATTTTGTTATTCTTATATGCCGCCCAACTCCCGAAGGATTCAGGGCGGCGTACAACAAAGAGAAATACAAGAATAATCAAAATTCATAAGATTTAAAAACAGTACAAAATTTAAAAACAATATAAAAGCAACAACATCCATTCAGCAACATACATACTTAAGGACAGATTGCAGATGATGGTTTCAGGAAGGGTGAGATCATGTGCAACTTGGATATTTTTAGGTTTAGTGACTTTTTGTAGAATATAGCTACTCCGCCTCCTCTGCGGGTTTCATGGTCAGACCTGAAGACAAGGTAGTTTCTTGGTGTGATAATGGAGTCAGGGAGGGATGCGTTTAGCCATGTTTCGCAGACGAAGATAATGTCTAAGGTATCAGTGTTTAGTAGTAGGAGGAATTCAGGCATTTTGTTTACTACACTTCTTGCATTGATTAGTTTGCATTTGAGATTAGAATTGGATTGGATCGAGGTAGTAAGGGGCGCGCTTTCCTAGTCTTGGTTTGTGGTTTGAGGGATGTTGTTATGTTGTTGGGGGATGGTTGGTTGGATGTTGTGGGATGGATTGCGGGTCTTGTTTTTGATGCAGTTGGCACGGTAATCTATGTATAAGTTTGTTTCACTTGTATCTTCAAGAGAAGTCAAATACAAAGTGAGTTTCAGTAATTTAATCAAGAAAACACAAGGATACGAGTGACCGTCTTTAGTGTATCCTATTCCAGATAGGGTAACAATGAGTACACTAGTTAAAGCTGTACAAAAGCCCTCTTGGCCACAATCTCCACTTGATCTTGGAACAGGAGTCAAGAATTCAGGAGGACTCCCAGATTACAAGCCTATCAAGGGCAACACGGGAGTTGGGCGGCATACCAATCTATTACATTAAATTAAATTAAACACAACCCTATCAAGTTGTGTTGATACAGCTACAGGATCGATTGACTTCTGAGTCAACAGCAACTCCCATCTTGTTTGAATTGAGTTTGAACCTGATTTTCCCCATTCAAAATCTGACAGATTCCAAATACTAGGACATGACTTCCATTGGATCTCTCAATGGACCTGGAGTATAGTTGTATAATTGGGTATCATCAGCATATTGAAGATTCTTCACTCTGAATTGGCAAATGATCTCCCCCAGTGATTTCATGTACATGTTGAACTGAATTGGGAGAGGACTGAACCCTGAGACTCAACCATAATGGTTATGGGTAAAGCCTGATTTCTTCTCACTCACAATCACACCCCCAGGCCCACCCACTCAGAAAAGACTGGAACTACACTGCCAGCCTTCAACTCCCTCATGGTTGATCCACAGAATCAAAAGTTGCTGAGAGATGTGCTACTTCCATTCAAGCCCCAACAAAAGTCATCCATTAAAGTGATAAGTTCAATTTCTATTCTGTGCCTAGATCTTTACCCAGACTGCCTGAGATCTAAATATCTTATATCCTCTTAAGCTCTCTGCAACTGCAGTTCAACTTTTTCAGTAACTTCCCCCAAAAGCGAAGGTTAGTGATATACGTATGGATGAATGCTCTTTAGCATTTATCATGTTCCAACATCTTGAAAGACCTCATAGAAATGATCATATGTCAAATAATGTTATTGATACACAGTCCAGTGAAACAATTTTGTGCCATTTGACATAAGCCCCACATCACCTTCAGATGCAGAAATGTCATGACATTTTATGATATGTGCTCCTTTCTTGCTGGCTGTACCTCATGACTCAGAACCCAGTCACAAGCAATCCAAGTCTTTCAATACTTAATAGTTGGATTTTCTTAACTTCAGATTTTTGTGCAGACATTTCACATTGCAACCAGCCAAGAAAATTAGAAATAAGGACTGCCTGGCATGTTTGTTGTCTGTATAACATATTCATTTAAGGAATAGCTTCTAAATCCCTGCAAGAAATATAGGTTTTCAAAAGCAGAAAAGTTTGATATGAAAATTAGGATTACTAAAAATGAGAATGGGTAATAGGCACTGTTAATAATTAACTTTAGGTTTAGCAAACCTCTTGACAAGATGTGGTTGATTGACATGCCATTTCCATTACAACAGTAAATTTCCGTGTCTATCAGGGACAGGTAATTTTTAAGTAGCTTCCCTTTCAGCAGCCAGAAACAACAAAATAACTGTGGGAAATAAGCCAACATTTTCAATTTTTTAATAATACAAGAGCGTTATTAGATTTAAGAGGCTTAACAAATCAATTTCCTTTCTTTTCTGGATGAAAAATGGCATTTCCATAACTGAGAGTTTTGTCATCAAACTACAATAGGGATTTGTAGTCTGAGGGATTTCTGAGGTTAGAGTTAGGTGTCTTGTCATACCAAATTCTTAGTGTGCCCCTTATACACACTATTGTGTATAATAGTGATTATTGGGTTCCCTATAATCTTGATCGAGTAATATTTTTAGAAACCAATCACCAAATTGAAATCAGAATTTTTTTGCTGCGACTAAAGGAAAATTAGAAAAGACTTGTGGAAGATTGTTTTTGTACATGGTAACTGTAGTGAAATTATTATATGCACAAAGATGGAAAAATCTAAAATACTCACCGTGGAGGAATGGTTGGTGAAGATGATATAATTTGCAGAGAAGGCAAAATTGACTTGTTTGGTTAAGAAAAAGACATAACTACCGGTACATCTAAAAGCCCAGCCCTTTATGGATTTTTTGTTGTTGTTGAAAATGGAAAAAATGAACTTGTGATTTATGGATTTGATGATTAGAAAGTGTAGAATATGAAAAGTATGGTGCCACAATGCAACCTTAGAGAGGATAAAATATAAATGCAAATGTAATGAAGATTGGAAGCTGCTTCTTTATATCTTTTTTCTTCTTTTCTTTTTTTGTTTTCTGCCTCCTTTATTTCTTTTTTATCACTTTTCTTTACTTTTCTTTTTTTAATTGTATTGGTTTTATTCTGTAAAAAAATTATTTAGTAAACATTCATTTAAAAAGGAAGCTACCTTATTCTGAGTCATATCATTGGTGCATCTAAGCCTATATCTATTTAACTTTCTCCTTATATTTCAAGAACAGTGTTCTCCTTTGCTCTGTTGCTTGCAGAGGGGGGGGGATGAGAAACTATCATGGAATATGCAATTTGTTAAATAGTGATGTGATGAAGGAGGAAGAGAAAGAATCTAGAGCGATATTTTTCAATTTGGCAATTTTAAGATGGATGAACTTCAACTCCCAGAATTCCCAGCCACCATGAAATTCACCCATCTTAAAGTTACCAAGGTTGAGACACACTCGTCTAGAGAGACTGGAGGTGGCAGAGCAATAAAGGAAACACAAGACAGAGATGAAGCAGGTAGGGGTATGTATTTATACAGAAGGCAGCTTGCCCAGAGTATTTATGGCCATCCACAGCTGTATGTCACTTTTGAAAAATAACAATGACAAGCAAGAAATGAAATCACAGGACTGCAGTTCAGTCCCTCTTTCTTACTGATTCAGTTACCTTTTCTTTTAAAAGTAGGTTTTCATCGGAAGAGGAAGATGTTTTTGGCATCAAAATCAGCATTAAACTTGAAATTCTTCCACCATGCAAACATATATTTTCTTATGACATATATACTGCATAAAACACATTTAACTTGGTTAGAGGATAACGTAATATCTGTCTAAGCAAAATGCATTGAATCATAAACTAATGTGCTGAGCTCACTGTGCATGCTAATGCACGTATAAACATAGTAGTCAAGGTTAAAACTAGGTTAGCATGTTGCATGCATATGGCTAATAGCCTTCTACTCATCTGGTTAAACATGTTGTGCGAATGCAACTATGGGCTGGACTTATAGAACACCTTTAACCAGTCACTCCCAATTCAATACAGCAATATGAAATTACTGGATATTAATTGATTCTGGACTATCATTGTAGAGAGTATAGAGACCTGCTCACTTCTTCCAGTCCTATCCAATCTTCTATGAGCATATTATGTCATATTATGGCATGGCTTCATTATACCAAAGGCCTCCATTCCATTGGTCATATGGGCAACAGTAGACATGGCTTGGAAGGGAAATTCTATGTTGCTGGTCTTAGCTGTGAATTTTGCATTGTTCCAATTTGCACTTTCTACTTTCCCATTTTCTTGGAGGATAACTAGTGTGGGTTTGACCACTGCCCCAAAGGCAAATTTTTGGGGATCACTTCACACAAAATCTGGGGATGGTGTTTGATTCTCAACTGCCTTGGTCCACTTTGGAATTATAACTCTCCTTTTTTACTCCAGTTCTGATTGGGGTAATAATTCCTAAAAGTAAGTTTCCTTAACTTACTTGGTTAAGTTGCTGGGTTGGATCCAGCTGTAATCTCATACTGGTCTGATCCAGGCTCACTCAAACTTCTCAGCCTATATCCCGTCAAAATTTATGCCTTTTCCAGTTGACTTGGTGGAGTTTAAATTCCACCCTCTCGTTCTCTGCTTACAGCTGTTGGTACTATAAGTAGACATGAATCAAAAGAAGGTGGGGGGATCATCAATTTAGAGCTCTTGAGTTCTCCTAGGTACATGGAGTAGGAGCCAACCTTTTCAGAAATGTTATGAGAAAGCAGAGGCTGTGGGAAACCATAACCAAAAGCAGATTTTTATTATATTTTAGAGTCTTAAGATCTTTTAAGACATTTGTAGATCGCAAGGAAAATATACCTCCAGATTCTCTATTTGTTTATACTTACAGATGACCAATGCAAAGGCTTCATATTGCCTGCCAACAATCACAGAGTGTCTTTCTCCAGGAGTCAGAATAAAACTACCACAGGAATTGATCAAGGTCCATCACAGCTTCAGGTGATATTAAAAAACAACTATTTTGAATTAAATTCTGTTCCACACTCTTAAGACCCCATGGAGTGTAATATTCAAGACACACTGAAGAAACACTGAAGAACTTGATTCTATAACCCTACCAATCATGGAGCTCACTGAATAACCCTTGGCAATCAATGTTTCTTGGTTCAATGTACATGATGAGATTGTTTTGAATCAAAAATAAAAGGCAGGTACTTTCTCATATGCACTATCTTGAGTACTCATGAAGAAAAGGAACTATGCAACAATAATAATAAAAAATAAAAATTAGAATGTCTCATGACATCTCAGTTAAGGCACTGCCTAATTAGATCCTATTCTATCGCCCCAAGGCTGCCTTTGACCTTTGAATGCTAAGCACTAAATTTTGGGATCACCCTCCTCTGGCAGTTCTCAAGATAAGCACCTTTATATTCCAGCTGTAAAGCTGGAATTCACACAAAACAAGGTGTGAGAATAACTCCCGCCACTTATGTACTGCATAAATTAACACTGGCGCTAAGGGCAAGTATAAATGGGTCAAAAATTCAAGAAGTCTAAGTTTTTCAATCCACATCCAACACAGAAAGCTACAAATGCAGGAACATATACATACAGTATACGCTTTTCCAAGTCTCCCCCTTATTAATGATCTTCCTCTCATTAATTGAGGGTCTCTGAAAAATTGTGGAGGAGGAGATGAAGTCAAGGTGGCCTTCACATCAGGGAAAATGCTGAGTTTCCCACAACAAAATGTTAACAAAATGCTGTGAATGATGAGTCAGTGTTGTACTATGCTTCCTGTGAAATTAGCAGGAGGTTTAGAAAATGATGTGGTACCAGATAAATCCAGTACTGTAGATACCACTGGATGGTAACACTTGGTCTTCAAAAAGCAGATGCAGAACACCATGATGGCTTGGAGATATGTATTTCAAAGAATATATTACATGACTCTTCCAGGGGCTGGTAATTTGGAAAGCACCCATAACTCAGTGATGACAAAAAGCTGCTGCATGCAGAAGAATATAAATTCTTTGCACATTTTCAAATAGTGATAGGAAAAATGCTGTCTTCTCCAAACCCTGAAGGCCTATTGTCAGTCAATTATAGTCCAGGATCTGCAGCAAGGTGTGACCCACCAGATACTATTGAACTACAACTCTTCACATCCTACACTAATGACCATCTTGTCAAGGGCTGCTGGAAGCTATATAATCGGCAAGTGAAGGACACATCTTTCCTCTGAAGGTAGAACTAGGTGAATCAATGTCCTGAACATAAGGTGTCTTACTTAGCTCTTTGGAGACAAGCCAAGTTCCACTAGCTTACTAGTGAAGAACATTCCTTACAAAAACTGCAGGTTCCCTCTTCAAGCAGGGCTGGAAACGATTCCTTCTAAAATCCAGAAAAATTAATACTATGAATAGTGCCATGAAAGTTGTCAAGATAATCCAGATATCTTCCAACAAGCTCACAATTTAATTAGTTTCAGGGTATCGATGTCCCTTTACTGTGGAAATATGAAGGTACCTATTTAATTGTACTGTATGTTGTGCCTGACATTCCAGTTCCATTCTTTCAAGATCTGACATTGCAAGTCCCCATAACTAAAGGCAGAATTTAAATCAGATGGATAACTGGATGCATGGATGGATAGAGGGATAGTGATAAGTATGGCCCTAGCCTAAAAATCTATTCCATTGATTATCTAGCCTTATTCCTCGCTTTATTGCACTCTTAATATGTTTGCCTCATTGGTACATTTAATCTACTTCAAAGAAGCACAGTTCCTTTACTGTCATTTTCAATTCCTATTATTTCCTATGTCTTTTTATATTTCCAGTGCTTATTCTTGCCATTGATATTTTTGATCCCTGGTCTTCACTATTTCATTAAAGGTCAGGATAAGACCTAGATATAAGCAAGTATGTAAATCACATTCCCCAACCTGTAGCCCACCAAAACAGTTGTACTAAAGGATCCCCAATCACCATGGCCACAACAGCAACAACAACTGTCTGTGAAAAACCATTATGTGAGCTCTGAATCTGTAACTCTGTTTGAAAACCTTACAAAAGGCAAGCTGTTATCTCCTCCTATAACCAATTACACATGTGCTGTCATTGTGTATGCAGTTCTTTGCATATGGATTCCACCTAGACTTTTGGTGAAAATACAAAGAAGGGCATACAATCAAGGGAAGCAAGAGCAAATCCATCTCATCATGGTGTGCACCCATTGTTCGTATATTCATGGGACATGAATTCTTAAGGAGGGAAGAGTAGTTCAAAGGAGAGATTCCAAGCAGAAAGTCTGCACGTGCCTAATGGAATAACTTGGGTGAGGAGGACCCAAGACCCAACTGGGCCACAATCATGAAACTAAGCACAATTTGGTATATTCCTGTAAAAAGCTATGGAGTTTGCATCTTGGGTTATATAGTGGTGGAGAGAGGCAAAGTGGAAAGGATAGAATACAAGAGATATCTCATGTGCATTTAGTTTGTATGAGGAAACTGCCTTTTAATACAACTCAGATTTCAGACTTCCATGGTAAGCCAAACTGAACCAAGGAAACAAGTACATAAGAGTCCAGAAATTTCTGATCAGGAGTTTGATTGTAGAAAAACTGAGAATCTGTTTTAAAATAAATCCAGTGACTGTCGTCTATCAAATGCAAATCCTCTTTATGAGTCCTATATATAATAAAACCAAAGTTCACCTCTTGCCCAAACTAAGCAATACATAGTTAGGCAGAATACCTGGTTGCCATCTATCTCTTGCTTTGGTAACAGACAGATGTGATACCAGGCTGTTGTCTCCTCACCATGTAAGGTTTGTTACAACAGAAGCCCATATGCATTACCATTATTTCTGGGCCCCATTGTCATCCAGAAGCAAAAAACAACATGCATTGACTTCATCTGGTCCAGCATAACCTGCACAAATTTGACTCATGGGCTTCATTCAGTCCTTGAACTTATAAAGAACGCTACTTCTTTTGTGATTTAGGATTGTCTTTTGTGGTTTAAGAATCCTTTCCTTCCGGTTGAACTCTCATGCATTTTTTCTAATTATACCTACCTGGATCTGAGCGGCAACCTTCCGCCTCCTTATTGGAGTCGCTACACAATGCAGCTGAGTCCAATGATTTTAAAATCCACTGAACAATTCAGCCGTTTTGCCAACTGCAGGGACCAACTGACTTGACTCTGTTCTCTTGTTCTTTTACATTTAACTGCCCACTTTGAAACTCAGATATCCAATTATGGGAAATGCTTTATGTTAACATAGTTTCCTTCTAAACTAAAGTATTATTATCATCAAATTCTCTTAATGTAGCACTAGAAATTGGCCATTGTAGCCAAGTATTAGAGAGGGAAAAAGGGGAAAGTTCAGAAATGGTGCTGAGAGATACAATGCATCACACATCTGTTAACCTACTCAACCTGGGCAAATTGGTTAAAAGGGATAGTCTAAGAATTGTTCAGTCATCAAGAGAGAGAACCAACTTTGCTGAAGAAGAGTTTGCATGGTTCTTCGGCCTGTCTTTGCAAAATAGGAAAAATGCCTGAGTAAATGCCCCCTTTCTTTTAAATTTGCTTCGAATGTTTCCATTTTGAACCTTAAAGAGGGATTTTTTTGTTGGCCCATTGTTTCTACAAAGCATCTCCTAGCACAAACTAAGTATTCACTTATAATGTGGAAATGATGGCAAATGAATATCTTCTGAGATATGCTTTGTAGATGAGGAATGAAAAGGTCTTGATGGACACCCAACTATAGCTTAAGGGTGTAACATACTTTGGAAGACTGTATAGAAAATATTAATCTAGATGGCAGGGAAGGTACCCAGAAGATCGAGCATCACATCTCCCACATACCTTTGCAGAACCCAAAATCGTTTCTGAATGCAATTGCTAAAATTGGTGTTGCAGTTTCCCAGTAACTTGAGATAAAAAAAAACATTAAAATGATGTTCTATTCCTATCCAATTATGTCCTTAGGTTTCAAGAAATGTTAAATATAGTCCTATTTATCAATATATAGCCCACTTTCTGATTTAGATGTTTTGATTCTGCATGAGGCAGGAACTTCTTATGTTTGTAAAATCAGGTTGGAAGCTGCTGCAATTTTGGGATAATGGCTCTCTTACCCCACAGGCTCTGGAATTTGGTCTAATGGTTTAAGTACCTTAAGGCTAGAAATCAGGATACTATGAGTTCTAATCCCACTTTAGGCATGAAAGTCAGCTGGGTGACTTTGGGCCAGTTACTCACTCTCAGCCCAACTCACCTCACAGGGTTGTTATTGTGGGAAAAATAGGAAGAGGAAGGAGTACTAGGCATGTTCATCACCTTGGGTTACTTGGTTTACTGATAAAAATAAAAATGGTGAGATTAAAAATCTAAAAAAGAAAAGAAAAAGACCTGACTAGGAAACTAAAGACATGCAAGCTAGTACTACTTTTATAGTAATTTATGCAAGCTTCCTTTCTCTGTCTCTTGCTGAGAAAAAGTTAGTATCTTGTCAGGGATGTTTACTCTAGTTACAAATCTGATCTGAACTCATATTTCTTTTATCTGCTGACCACTGTCCTAATTAGGGTTCTTCCTCCTGTTCTCAAGGTTGTTTTTTCTGTCCATTAAATCTGCCCAAATTTAAAAGGAATTTCCAGACCAAACGTTTATCATTACAAAATTATCTTAATGATAGTTTCCTGTTTTCATATATTCTTGTTTCAGCCTTGCTTTAAAGTTTGATTTCTGCAGAAAACTATCACTATTTTTTTAGCTGAAATCTGCTCTGAGGACAATTGCTGAGAATGGGTCAAGCAAGCAAATAAGTGAGCAAACATTGTTCATAGCCCCACTCATCTCTTTTGTAGTACAGAATTTCCCACGTGCAAAACTGAGTAGCTGCTGAGATTTTTTTTTTGTTTTACTACAATATTTCCTAATCCTCAGTGAAATGGGAGGAGCAGGTTAAAGATCTTTATGAACTGCATTTGTATTATCTATAAATGATGGTTTTGTGCTAAAATTAGAGCAGATTGGGAAGAACCAGTAAAGGTAATCAAAGAGCCACTAAGATATTTAATTTCCCTAGACCCTTGAACGATTCTATTAGGGTAGTTAAAAGGCAAAGTGAAAAGACAGGGCATAAAATTAATTTCAAACCCACTGGCAGTAGCTGAAATTCATACCACTCATGTGGGAAAGATCAGAATTGTTATCAACTGATAAATAGCTTGGAATGATAACACTAACATTGTCATGGCTCATGAAGTGGGAAGATGAATAATTTCTAGAGAAATGATCATGTTTTGGGTTTAGAATCATTAAGAATAAACAAAATGTAAATTTCAATATTGTTAGGGCAAGGTGGTAGTAAATTTGGAATGACAAACGTTTTCATAGTTTGCTTATGAATATCCAGATGATGCTTCCAAGGTTCAATAGTTTTCATGCATTTGGAGCTACAGTAAATGGCTTTAGCCTCTGAAACAAAAACCACCCACCACCCACTACTCCTCTAGGGCCAACATCACACTCTGTTGCCCCTCCAAAATGAGATTTAAAGAAAAGGACAACCCCTGACCCATAAGCATTGCCTGCTGCAGGTGACCCATCCAGGATTTTCTCCTTAGAAATATTTATTTTTATAACATTTCAGAAGATTCAAAGTAGTTTATATTAAGACTCATATCATTTTCTGCATGTTACAGATAAAGAACCAAGAGTTAATGGCCATTTGGTGAGTATGTGGCAAAAGCAAATTTCCAAGTAAGGTCCCTCCTAACATAATGCTCAGTTTCTATCAGAAACTGCTTTACTATGTAAGACATAATGGTAGCCCTTGTCATCACATATGACACCTCCGCAAAACTATAGGCTCATACGATTGTGAAAGGAATGAAATAGTTACTTAGGCCCCAATCACACAGGTTAAGTACTGTACATGCAACGTGTGTGCGCAGATTGCATATATCAGCTTAGTTACACTGGAGCTACACATGTATCATATTTATTTATTTATTATTTATTAGTGAGACTTATATACCGCCTCAAAGTGCAAGCACTCTCTAAGCGGTTTACACCATTAAGCAATGTATATTTATATTGCCCCCAACAATCTGGGTCCTCATTTTACCTACCTCGGAAGGATGGAAGGCTGAGTCAACCTTTAGCCGGTGAGATTTGAACAGCTGAACTGCTGATCACAGTCAGCTAAAGTAGCCTGCAGTACTGCACTCTAACTGCTGCCCCATCTCGGCTCATTGTAATATTCCCTGGCTGGGAATGCTGTTCCAGGACAGTCTCATGCAGAAAAGATGTGTCATCTTTAGCGGCTGCATGCACTCTATCATCTCAGTAACATTACACATCATACTTTTTACATATCATATTATAAGCTTGGGACACAATGGCTCAGCGGGTAAGACGCCAGGCTGGAAAGTTGACAGCCCGGGTTCAAAATGTGAATGCTGCACAACAGGGTGAGCTCCTGTTCCTTGCCCCAGCTCCTTCCCACCTAGCAGTTCAAAAGCATACAAATCCAAGTAGATAAATACAGGTAGTCTGAATGGGTATTGGATGATTTTAAATATTGTGTTTTTTAATTTTTATATATCTCGTTTTAATGTGTTATTTATAAATTGGTGTCCTGTATTTTTTTTCTTTGTACGCCTCCCTAAGTCCTTCGGGAGTTGGGCGGCATATAAGAACACCATAATAAATAAATAAATAAATAGTCCTCAACTTACGACCGCAATTGAGCCCAAAATTTCTGTTGTTAAAGTGAAACATTTGTTAAGTGAGTTTTGGCCCATCTTACAACCTTTCTTGCCACAGATGTTAAGTGAATCAGTGCAATTGATAAGTTAACAACCCGGTCGTTAAGTGAATCTGGTTTCCCCATTGACTTTGCTTGTCAAAAGGATGCAATGGTGATCACATAACTTTGGGACACAGCAATGGTCATAAGTATGAACCAGTTGCCAAGTGTCTGAATTCTGATCACATGATCATGGGGATGCTATAAATGTTGTAACTATGAAAAATGGCCATAAGACACTTTTTTCAGTGGCATTGTAACTTTGAACGGTCACTAAATGAACTGTTGTAAGTCAAGGACCACTTCAGTGGGAAGGAAGCGTTTCATATGCCTCGGCATATAGTCATGCTGGCCAGATGACCACAGAAGCTTTTTCCGCACAATGTTGGTTTCCTCCGTTAAGAAACAGAGATGGACATTGCCCCCTAGAGTTGGACATATCTGGAGAGGAGAAAACTTTACCTTATAATAAAGGTAGGTAAGACTTCTAGGGAAGTCTGCTCCAAGCCAAGTTGGGCCAAATCCGAAATGCTAAACAGGGTTTTATACTTGAACTGGAGAATATCCAGGGGTTCAGGATAGACTGGAAGTCAAGTTAACATCCTGGAAGAAAATGTAGTGAACTATTTCCAGCAAAATTAGCAATAGCAATAGCAATAGCACTTAGACTTATATACCGCTTCATAGTGCTTTACAGCCCTCTCTTAGCGGTTTACAGAGTTCAGCATATTGCCCCCAACAATCTGGGTCCTCAGATTTTACCCACCTCGGAAGGATGGAAGGCTGAGTCAACCTTGAGCCGGTGAGATTTGAACAGCTGAACTGCTGAACTGCAGTGCTGCACTTTAACCACTGCTCCACCTCGGCTCTTACTTGGACGTGAAATCACAAGGAGCCAAGCTTGACTCAAGAGATTTTATATTTGTGTACAGCAGTGTACCATTGCATGGTGCATGCTCCCACCCAGTCACCTGAGGCAAAAAAATAATAATCTTATTTGATTCCTACACTTCATAATACTGCAAAAAATCAGAGATATCAATATATCTATCTATCTATCTATCTATCTATCTATCTATCTATCTATCTATCTATCTATCTATCTATCTATATATATATATATATATACATACATATACATATACACATACACATACACATACACATATATACATACATACATACATACATACATACATACATACATACATACATACATACATACATACAGTATATAAAGTTTTACTTATATGTAATTACCAACCTTTACCCTCCAGGATATTCACCACCAAACTCAGTGTACTCTGCTCTTCTTGTAAAGACAGGCATTTCCAAAGAAAGCAGTGAACTGTAGATACCCATCATTTCCATTTTCTAAGAATAACTCTGCAGTCTTTATGAGGCCAGAGGCATTCTTGAAAATACAGTAAAAACTGGCAATAGCTTCTTGGTCTAAAAATTGATACTTTTTTAAACAAATCACAGAGTGTGTGTGACACCAAGAGAAATAGGGGTCATTAGGAATATAGATGCCCATGGCTTTATTGTTGGACTCAGAGTAATAGCTAGAAAAAAGGGATTGATCAAGGTTGGATAAAAGACCTGGATTCAAAAGCATTATCTTCATCATCATAAACAACAACAACAACAACAAATCATGGTTGAAAAGCAAAACCAGGCTAGAATGATTGCATGAATGAAGTGAATAGCCCTGAGATCAACACAGTATTGGACTGTGGTGACCCTTAGCTTAATCTAATTTTTCTGAATCGAGAAATATAATAGGATAAACATTTAGTACTTGAACTACCAGAGAAGTTAAATGGGCTGTTGTTTGAACCTGAGCTTCTACAAGATGAAGAGTAAACAAGAAGCTTGGAAAATCCAAAGGGATCTTGGAAGATCTAAGGAAAAGAGAGAATTAGGCAAATGAAGTCACTATCTATGAGTGTCTCTAAGTAAGGAATTGGTCTCCGCTGATCTTGGCAGAGAATTCCTGTACTTTCCTGAGCAGCTTAATATGCTGTTGCGTCCTTGCTGGCTGACTGGCATCCATGTTCTCGACCACAGCAACATTTCAAGTGTCACGACCACAGCCAACACAAAGAACTTCTCAGGGACAATGCCAGGTTATGGGGCAGATTGATGAGAACCAATCCCAAAGGATGCACTTGGCAGGAATGTTCTCAAGGAGAACAAGCCCTTCCCTTACTATCAGGTCTGCTGTTCCAGAGTGGGAGCTGACCAGATTGCAAAATTGCCTCATTTTGCTTCCTTTCATGGGCTTCATAGACTGCCCGAGCTGGCCAACAAACACGCTGTTTCTCAACCTTGGCAACTTTAAGATGCATGGCTGGGGAATTCTGGGAGTTGAAGTCCACATATTTTAAAGCTGCCAAAGCATGACCTAGCAGATTGGGGAAGACAGTATTGGCAGCCTGAAAATAAATCTTTCCATGCTCCAACATTTCAAAATCTCAAAAGGAACATACTTGCCCTCTGGCGTAGTTATCTACAAACATTTAACCTTCCAGAGTTATTAGGAAAAGCAGAGATTAGCCGTTCTCTAACAATCAGCAGAAATCTTAATTTTGCTGACAAGACAAAATTGCCTAAGTGGGATTGCGGGTGGCTGAACAGGGTAACAGAGCCATTTTCTGAAACTGGATAGGGCTACACTCACAGCAGTATGGATTAGGAATGCGAAGTGAGAGGCTAAAGGTGTAGAAGGTGCTGCTCCATTTGAAGCTACATGAATATTAAATATTTCCTTAATTACACTTTGAGAGAGTCTACTCGATGTAGTGGTTAAGGCACCAAATTAGAAACTAGGGGACCATGAGTTCTAATTCTACCTTAGGTACAAAACCAAATGGGTGACCTTGGACCAGTGGTGGGTTCCTACCAGTGCAGTCCACTCTATAGCACCGGTAGCGGCCCGCTGGTGACGTCACAGTACCGGTGCGGTCTGTTGCCGGTGCCTGGGCGCCGCCATGTTTTTTTTAAAAAAATTAAATTTTTTAAAAAAATTTCTTCTGCGCATGCCCAGAAGCCGAGCTTTTGGTACTGCGCATGCACTGCCTTCCTACCCCACAGTGAGTCCCAGCAGGGGAGGATGGCTGAGGGAGCGCGTGAGACGCTGAAAGAACGGGGGGCAGGAGCTATCTCCATTCCCCTCCCTTCAGCAGTCCGAGAAGCCACGAACATGCGGTGATGATCCCAGGTATTTTCGCACGTTCGAGGCTTCTCGAGCTGCTGAAGGGAGGGGGAACGGGCGGCAGGAGCCTAGGATCATTGAATGGAGAGAAGCATTCAGGCCGGACGGAGCCTCCTAGAAGAACCGCTGCCGCGGTCTTATTTCTCCTACTGTGGAGGGCTGTGTTGCTGGTGGGCAATGCCCCCCCCTGCTTCTCCGGCCGCTGCCAAGCTCCCGAGGCCCACGCCCACCCGGTCACATGGCTGGCAAGCCACACCCACAAAATAAGCCACGCCCACAGAGTGGTAGTAAAAAAATTAGGAACCCGCCCCTGCCTTGGACCAGTAACTCTTTCTCAGCCCTAGGCAATGGCAAAGCACTTCCAAAATCTTGTCATGAAAGCCAGGGGGATCTATCTAAGCAGTCACCATGAATCAAAAACTGATTCAGACATCAACCCCCCCCCCAAAAAAATACGGAAATTTAAATATTTTACCATCTACAGGTAGTGTTCACTTAACAACTGATTTACTTATGACTTACAACCTGATTTAGAAATTCTGACACCCTCACACACCCTTCTTGTCATGTGATCATATTTTTGATCCTTGGCAACTGGCTCACTTTTACAGCCATTTACCGCATCACCCCAATTTTTGATATTTTTGCCAGTTTTTAGTATTTATTTCTGGTTTCCAACAATCCTTCCCATTGGATAAAATTGATTTACTTAACAACCACCCCAATAAAGGTTGTAAAATTAACCCACTTAATGACCGCGAGAACTTAAGAGCATAACCTGGGCTCAATTGCAATCATACACTGAGGACTACCTGTGGACAGACAGCAACAATAAAAAATTCACCTGAATGCAGTAGGAAGCTAACGTCTCCAAAAAAGAGTTGAGCCAAGCATTTTTCCACCTGGGCTGCTTTTCTCCCTGAAGAGGATTTTTAACACAGGTGATTCATGATGCAAGAGTGAATTTAGAAGTCCAGTCGGTTGCCCTGTACAGCTAGTGAGGCTCTGGGCAAACTGTTTGCAGCAACTCATTCTTATTTTTTAATATGCATTTTAACTGTATTGGGCAGCTCTCTTTAGGTTGTTTAAAACTAGCATAGCCAACCATTCCTGTCAGGGCACATGAGATCTTAAATCAGCCCATGCTGTTCCAGAACACCAGGAAGAAAAATCCCTCAGTCCCTCAGCAATAAAAATTCTGTTTTTACAAGATGTAAAAATACATCTTTAACAGCTAACGCTATGCTTCCCTCTTCAGGACACCCCAAATCTGCAGCCTAAAGCTGTGAATTTATTCAGACCAGTTTAAAATAGAGCAGGCATGGCTCTTATATAAATAATTATGTTGAAAAGGAGAAGTCCTGCTGGATCAGATTCCTGACTTGTCTAGTCCAGTGGTCTCTTTCTCACTGGCCAATCAACTGTGCAAGGAAGCCAACTGGTTTCCCAGCAGATGGATGTCAGATGCAGGATGGGAAGGCAGATTACTTAGATGGGTAGCTTGCTTCTTCTTCACGGATTGTAAGCAAGTACAAGTAGTAACTCCCTATTCTGACTTTTATTCCTCCACAGGAACACCTCCAAGGGGGTCTCCATCGCACCTAAAAATAGGACAAGGTTTGAACTATGCAATTATAGATGCCATCCTGACTTTTCAAAGTTTGCGTACACCCCTAGGGAATCGGTTAAAAAGATGAGAACACCCCTTCAGGATCCAACCAAGGCCCATTTTAATCTGGTGTTTGGCAAACTATATTTATTTATTTGTTTGTTTGTTTGTTTGTTTGTTTGTTTATTAGATTATTAGATTATTAGATTATTAGATTATTAGATTATTAGATTATTAGATTATTAGATTATTAGATTATTAGATTATTAGATTATTAGATTATTAGATTTATATCCCATCTTTACATAATACTCCTTCTATTTTCCCCACAACAAGCATGTGAGGCGGATTAGGCTGAGAGAGCATATCTGGTCCAAAATTAACAGATTAACAGAGTTGGAAGGGACCTTGCAGGTCATCTAGTCCAACCCCCTGCCCACGCAGGAGACCCTACATCTCCCTCTACTTAGGATCAAACTCACAACTTCCTGATTGTGAGGAAAGAGCTCCACCTCTAGGCCACAGCAAATTACCCAGGTGTTTCTCATGACTCAGGGGAACTAGAACTCACAGTCTTCCAGTTTCTACTCTGGCATCTTAGGTACTACACCAAACTTGTTTCAGATACCTTTGCATTTTCACAAATAGAAAAAACAAAGATATCCCTGTTTCACTGTTGTCCCCCTTCAACTAGAGGTTTTTTTTTTCAATCAACAACAGTTGCTGCGATGTTAACATAGTAAAAATATGCATTATTGGAGCTACTTGTGTCAGATTATGGCTTCGGGACAGGTTATTTGATGGACTGCCTCCCCCCAATTACAGCTTCCCAGCCATCCGAGCAGAAAGGTAGGGCATGTGGCAAGTTCCAAGTAGCAAGGAAGTACATCTGGTTGGAACCAGAAAAGGGCCTTCTCTGTGGTGGCACCTTCCCTTTGGAACATTATTCCTCCAGAGATAAGATTGGCCCACCCACCTTGTTGTTTTTCCTCAAGGCCTTAAAGACATGGTTTTGTCAGTGGGCTTGGGGACCTCTTTCAGAGCCAATGAAGTGGCTTGTCTGATTCTGTTGTCACTGTTTGGGAGTTGTTTGGGAGAGGGATTAAATTTTGGATGTGGGTGAGTTGGGAAGTTGTATACATTTGTTAAACAAACAAACAAACAAACAAACAAACAAACAAACACTACATAAATCATTTGCGTGATTTCTCCCATTTTATCTGGTGACTATCCAGCCCCCAACTTGACTATAACTATAAATTTCAAGACTTGATGGACCATCCCTTCATGAATTTATTTACTTTCTTTTTGGAAGCCACAGAAATTATTGGCCATTTCCACATCTTGTGGTAAGAAATCCCATAGGTTAATTATGTGCTGTGTGCAGCAATGCTCTCTTTTGTGCTTTCTCAGTCTTCTTTTAATCAGTTCCATTGGATCCCGTAGTCTAGTGATGGCGAACCTTTTTTGGTTCGCGTGCCAAAAGGGGGGCGCGAGGGGTGCATGTGTGTGTGCCCATACCTATAATTCCATGCGGGGGCCCTGCACATGCACGTGTGACACCACCATCACCACCCGCTCCCGGCACGCGATGGCACGCCCGTTTTTCACTCTCCCCAGGCTTCAGAGCCTTTCTAAGAGCTTGGGGAGAGCAAAAAACGGGCCTTCCCCACCTGCTCCAGAGGCTGAAAACAGGCTGTTTCCCAACTCCCAGTGGGCCCAAAAGGCTTGAAAATCAGCTGGCAGGTGCGCACATGTGCACTGGACCTGAGCTCGCATGCCCACCGATATGGCTCCGCGTTCCACTTATGGCACATGTGCCATAGGTTCACCATCATGGCCCTAGTCTTTGTGGTTTCAGAGTTAGAGAAATGTCTGTCTACTATTGTCATGCCACATAGGGATTTTATATGCCTTGATCTTCTCTTGATCTTGTAGCATTAGAGGTATTCCCAATGAGTTTTGCGAATTTATACAAAGCTGTGGCATCATTACTCAGGATAAAAATAATAGGCTCTTGCTCCTTATTTACCCATCACCAGTGATAAAATCTCCTGTCCAAAATGTTTTTGCCAATGGCAGATAAATTTGCTCAGGCAGGTTCTGGAAATTTATTAACCCACAGCTCAGTTACATGAATATTGCAGCAAAATAAATTGATGTATTTGATGTGATTACAGCATTGCTACTCTACATATATTCATAGTGGAAGCTCAAAATGAACTGACAAAATTCACTAGAAGACAAAATCTTCCTATTACACAAAAAAAAAAGGATAATTCTTAGATTATCAGATCTGTATCTCAGATCTAGATATAATCATCAGTACTTTCCCATAATTCTGAATTCCCATAGTTAGGAAGGATATAGCAAGTACAGTAATTGTCTCAAATGAAATATTGATTAGACTCCATGACCAACCTTTTTATAAGAAAATAATTCAAGTTTATGCTCCAACTATTGTTGCATAGGGAAGTTGATAACTTCTATGATCCAGTTCAATTCAAAATCAACAGAACATGCAGGCAAAAGGTGCTGCCTATGACTGGAAGTGGAATATCAAATTTGGAAACATAAAAGAGAACATACAGTTGGATGGCTTAGGGAACCAAAATGGAACGGGAGACTGGTTTATCCATTTCTGCCATTCCAATGATTGTGTGCACACAAGCACACAAGCTTGTGCACACAAGCACACAAACAACAGTGCTTCTATACATGGACATCACCAGAAGGAATATATAATATTCAATTGACTATACCATTGCTAAAAGGAGTTGGAGGAGCTCAATCATAGCTCCAAAGACATGGTCAGGTTCTGTCTATGGAACAGATCACAGATTGCTCAAGTGCAAGCTCCAAGTTAAGCTAAGGAAGAAAAAAGGCAACCAGTTTCCCTAATAAGAGCCAGCATTTTCAAGGAGAACCATCAAGAATCATTCTGAAGTCCTGAACTTCATTGATAAAGAACCAGAGGAATTATGGGGGGGACCCTTAAAAATAGCTAAGAATGAATGTGAAAACAGATTGCTAAAAATGAAGAAAAGGAAGAAAGCAAATGTAATGTCAGAGTTAACGGTGGAAATTGCCAAGAGAAGAGATGCCAAAGCCAAAGAAGGCAACAATCTCAGCAAGGAACTTAACACAGAGTTTCAGAGAGCTGTTAGAAGAGATAAGAAGCAGCATTACAACAACTTTTGTAAAGACATTGAAGATGGAAACAAACATGAAGAAGCATGGAAAGTCTTTCAAAAGATCTCTGAACTGAGAAGGAAGTTCCAGCTTCGAATTGGTGCCGATGAACAGATAGTAACCAACTCAAAGGAGATGAAAGGATGGTAGAACAAATAAACTGAAACTCTCTGCAGTACAGATGTCAACTTCCAAGATATGTTAGAAGATATTCCTTACTTAAAAGAATCTCTAATACTAGAAGATGAAGTTAGATCAACACTCCAGTCATCGCCAAATTGAAAACTTACAAGAACTGATAGAATACCCAGGAAAATATGGCACACACCAGAAGAAAAATCAGTCATGGTTGTAATTGAGCTATGCCAAAAAATTGGAAAAATGACACAATGGCCAACTGATTGGAAAAGGTCAAGCTACATTCCATTACCAAAGGAAAGGAGGCTTAACAGAGTGTGCAAATAGCAATATCCTTAATTTCATATGCTAGCAAAATAATGCTTAGGATCATCTAATACAGATTAGAACTCTTCATGGAAAAAGAGATGCCAGATGTTCAAGCTAGCTTTAGAAAAAATCCATGAGACATTATTGCTGATGTATGCTGGATAATTGAAAAAAGAAAAGGAATACCAAAAAAGAAGTCAGTATTCATTGATTATGGAAAATCCTTTGAATATGACAATCATGCCAAGCTGTGGAGAGTGCTCAGAAAAATGAAAATCTCAGACTATTCCATTGTCCTCAGAAGAAACTTATATACAGGTCAGGAAGCCAGAGTGGCCAGACAGAACTTGATAAAACAGGCTGGCTTCAGGTTGGCAAAGAAGTGTGACAAGGCTGCATACTCTCCACTTATTTATTCAACCTATATGCAGAATATATATTAAGGGGAAGTTGATTTGGAAGAAGACGAGCATGCTTTTAAAACTGGAGGAAGAAGCTTCAATAACCTGCACTAGACTGATGGCACTAGCCCAGTGCTTCTCAAATAGTGGGGTGGGCCCCCCTGGGGGGGCGTGGAGTGATGCCAGGGGGGGCACATGACCCCGGGGAATGTGCTTTTTTTGCCGCAGGGAGTAGGGGTTTTTTGCACCAAACAATAACACACAGCACAGAGCAGAAGATATGAAGTGCAGATAACAAACCCTTAAGAGACACCATGGAAAAATATTTAACAGGGGTGAAAAGAAAGGAGGTGAGTGATGGAGATAATGAGACAAACGTGTCTCCTGAAAGCTAAGACGAGGAAATATGACGAAGCATATGTAGCGCTTGGCTTCACTGTGACTATGAGGAAAGACCGTGTCTACTGTGTCTAAAAATGTTGGCAGCGGACAGCATGAAGCCAAATAAATTAAGGCATCACTTAAACACATTACACCCCAATCACGCTGATAAGCCGCTTGAGTTTTTTCAGCGAAAATGTGCCGAATATTGCAAACAATCGTCCTGGCGGAGCGTTGGGGGGGCGCAAAATGTTTACTTCTTCCTAGGGAGGGTGTAACAAAATAATTGAGAAGCACTGCACTAGCCTAATAGTAAAAAATTCAAAGGATCCACTAGCTCTAGTAAAGGAGTGTCAAACTCAAGGCCCGGGGGCTGGATCCGGTCCAAGGGGTGCTTAGGGCCGCCCTGGAAACAGTGAAGGACTAGCCCACAGTGCCTCTGCCAGCAAAAACGGAGCTCGGAAGGGCCGCAGGCAGCTCTCCCATGCTCCGTTTTCGCTGGCAGAGGGTTGCAGGAGGCCATTGCAGTCAAAAATGGAGCTCGGGAGCCTGTTTTTGCTGGCAGAGCGCTCGGGCCACAAGAGGCATCCCTGACACGAGTGACGTCGAGCTGGCCACCCACACCCTAGCCACACCCACCCCGGACCCCCAAGGTCAAACACAACCCTGATGTGGCCCTCAATGAAATCGAGTTTGATACCCCTGCTCTACTACTAAAAGTCAAAGTGAAAAAATGGATTAAATGTAAAGAAAATAGAAAGAAGATTAATGATAAGAGGTAGAACAGCAAGCCTTAGAACTGAGAATAAAGAAATCAAAGTGGTGGCTGCCTTTTAGGATCAATATTAACCATAAAGGAATAAGCCGTCAAGAAACACACCACAGACTAGCATTTAGTAGGGTAACCATAAAGGCCTTGGAAAAGATATTCAAATGCTGTGATGTTTCTATACCTATCCAGCTATGAAAAAGATAGCAAAGTAATTTCCACAGCAACCTCCCTGTGGCCATCACGCCATTAACACAGTCTTTAGACTTGTTTCGTTGTTCTTTGAGTGACACAGTTCTTTGTGGAGCAGAAACTGTAAGCCAGAAATTCTCAGCTTGCATCCAGCAAAAATTAATTCAGATGCTGTTTGTTCTAGGCTGCCCAAATGTATGCAAGTCTGCACAAAGCCAGACCCAACTGAGCTTCTTCTTCCATTCCTTGCAGTGCATTTATTTATGCTTGATTTCGAATTTCTGGTTTAGTTTAGTTTAGTTTAGTTTAATTAAATTTATATACCGCCCTTCTCCAGGGGACTCAGGGCGGTGAACAGCCAAGTAAAAACACAATATAAACATTAAAATACATTTAAAAGAAAATATTCGATGTGGCCCTGATTTAATACAATTTAATACAATGGTTGACCTCATGTGAGCCAAACAGGGACAGTTAAAGGGCTGGATAAGGCCCAGGGGCCATAAAATGCCCAGGTCTGATCTTTGTTGTCGCTAGGAGTCATAAATGATTTGATGGCATCAATTTTCCCACTTTTTTAATCAAGAGACAGAACT
Organism: Diadophis punctatus similis; assembly: GCA_023053685.1. Lineage (NCBI taxonomy): Eukaryota > Metazoa > Chordata > Lepidosauria > Squamata > Dipsadidae > Diadophis > Diadophis punctatus. The sequence goes on from JALIGW010000009.1 coordinate 6,278,636, forward strand.
TGGGATTTTAAGTGAGCAGAGAACTACCGTATTTTTCGGAGTATAAGACGCACCTTTTTACCCCCAAAAAGAGGGTGAAAACTTGGGTGCGTCTTATACACCGAATGCAGCCCCACCCAGCCACCCCCACCCTTTGGCCTCTGCCTGCCAGCAATTTACCTCTTTGCAGCAAACAGGGCAAAGCACAAGAAGAGCACAAGAAGAGATGATCTGCCTCCCGACCTACAGCTGACTGAGGCTTACAAGCCACGTGGTAAAATGAAACTGAAACTAAGGTGGCTGTGATGAGACATATTGCTGGGAGAAAAACTGCAGGCAATATTAGACGGCTAAAATTGCAAGAAGGCAAGCTAGAGCTGCTGTAGCTCAAGAGATAGAGCTCTTGCCTCATAATCAGGAGGTTGTGAGTTCTATCCTAGGTACAGGCAGATTCTGTTAATATGTTATTTTGTTAAATGTTTGTAGAGTGTTCAAATTATTAGACTTATTTTTTAAAAACTGCTTTATTATTGTTCTAGACAACTTAACAAAATGAAGAAGCTTTTTAAAATAAATGCTTGCTCTGAAGAGGTCCAGTGCTATTGTATCTTCTTTTAAATAGCAGAGAATACTTCTAGAAAGCCACATCAATTTTAAAGATCTGTAAAAGTATAATCTGAAATGTCCTGTTTTAGTATTAAGTATTAGTATTAAGTATTAGTATTAAAATAAGCCAGCTGAGAAACCCTGACTTAGTTATGTTTGGAGTAGATGTATTTAAATAATTAGGAGGAGTTAGTGTGATTACATGTAAGAAAACTTTCTGGGATTAATGTAATGCCATAATGTACATTTCTCCAATTCTTTGCTATTTCTATGGGTCAAGCACACATGCACAGAAATACACAGCAAACAGTGTATATCATCTGTGCTGTTTGCTGTTTGGCAAATTGCTGGGAGGCAGAGGCCTTTTTTCCTTGTTTTCCTCCCCCAAAACTAAGGTGCGTCTTATACTTCGGTGCGTCTTATACTCCGAAAAATACGGTAATTCCACATATCAAATCAACAGGAAAATGAATTACTCCAAAAGTTGTATAAATGCAAGTGTCCCAATTCATAATTCTCTCCTGTCCCAAGATTCAGTCAGAATTAGTATGTAGGATTAAATGTATAAGGAAGGAGGACTCTGAGTCCAGACCATTGTGTTTTCTAACATATTTTAAATGTCAAGATTCTTGGAAGAAAACCAAGGCAGTCAGGCTGGTAAAAAATATTTTTAAAAAAGTTTCTGATTCTTAGTGAAGTTATTCATCAGAAATGCAAGACAGATTGTTTATTGATATAAACACTATAATATGTGGGTGGTGGTGGTGGTGATGGTGATGATGATGATGATGATGATCATCATCATCATCATCATCATCATCATCATCATCATCGCACCCTTGGTTGGTCAAGTGATTTGTTTATTCATTTGACTTGATTTATGGCTTGTCTTTTGTTGCTAAACTTCTCCCTAGTGGCATACAAAAGCAAAATTAAAGAAAACAATAAGGAATCATAAAATCAATAACAAACAATAGATAAAGCCACAAGAGAAAAAAGAACAGCAATTAAAGCCACTTCTGACATAGAAGATGTAAAAACCTGGGAAATTAAAACTGTCTTTGTCTAGCTATGAAAAAGATATCAAAGTAATTTCCACAGCAAACCTCCCTGAGGCCATCATGTCATTAGCACAATCTTTGGATTTGTCTTGTTGTCCTTTGAGTTACACAGAGTTCTTTGTTGTGCAGAAACAGTAAGCCAGAAATTCTCAGCTTGCACAGGGCAAAAGTTAGTTACAGATGCTATTTGTTCTAGGTTGCTCAAGTGTATGCAAGTCTGCACACACACACACACACACACACACACACACACACACACACACACACTCACACACACACATTTTGAATCCATAAACTGCCCAGACTCAGACCTGGTTATGGATTGCTCTAATAAACAAAGAATACACATTTTCCTCTTCATGCCCCTGGTCTTCTGAGGCCAGATCAATAGGGAGATTCTTATTTTAATCCAGATTTACTTATTTTTTAATTAAAAAAATACTGTTGAGATCTATTTAGTGATGAAAGGTCCCTGTGGCAAGAAGAATTATGACAGTGAGATTTGGTAAGAAACCCAACAGAGCTTTTGAGATAATATGTCAATGAAGAAAATGCAATCTAAGAAATATACTTCTAGGGGCATTTACAATACTCTTGACTAGCTTTCAAATGGGTTGGACTTTGACTCCCAAAATTCCTTACAATCATAGCCTTATAAGCCTGGATCTAATAGGGTTCCTTAAACATTTCAATTCTGTAATACCCTAAAATGATGAATGACTCTGTGCAGCTCCCCATGGGTTGGGCTAGAAATAAATATACCATTTACTTTAATAATTAAATTGCACTATTTATATCAAATAAAGCAATGGCCAGAGTTTTCAAAATAAAATTGATACAAATTCCAAACTTCAATAATGCAAAGACTTCTACAGAAATTACAAGGGTTTATTACTATTTTGCTTTTCGAGGAGAGATGCCAGAGAGAAATGTTTCCTATAAAAGCCAAACCAAGCCAAACCAATCCATTGATCTCAACCATCAGTGGTTAGGATCAATGGATTGCTAATAATAATTGTCTATTAATAAAGGAGAATATTTGTAGCTCAGAGTTGACATGAGGGGTCCTAGGTGGTCTCTGAGCTTGCTTGTTTTCTTTTTCTTTTTTAAAAAATGATTTTTATTGAACAGTTTTTAAAACATGTAAATACAAATATACATATATACAAAACCTACATTCAAAAAACACCACATAACATAACATAACAAAACTTAAACATTTAATATTGATATTTATTTAGCAGTGTTGCATATCGATATATCTTCTCTGTATCTACTGTATATCTCTTGTTCATTAACTTATTTATATATACATATTTCTTAAGCTCCAATCTATTACAATTTTCTCTATTGTTTAACATCTTGTCTAAATCTATGAATCTTTCACCCTACATACATAACTGATTATTTAATTTTGTTTTTGTGTTCCAACCAATTATACCAATTAGTCCATATTTTATAAAATTCTGTTTCCTCTTTATCTTGTATTTCCATGGTTAATTTGCTCATTTCCGCACACTCTAATATTTTTATTATTATCATTGTGCTCGAAGGGACTGTTGTTGCTTTCCAGTGTTGGGCATATGTGGTTCTAGCAGCAGTTATTATATGTAATATAAGATATCGGTTATTATTATTTGTCTTCTCCTTTATAATTCCTAATAAGAACAATTCGGGTTTTGAGTCTATTTTTTGTTTTGTAATTTCTTCAATCCACCTCTGAACCTTCTTCCAATATTTCTTTACCTCTGGGCACGTCCACCACATGTGGTAGTACATCCCCAGATCCTGCTTACATCTCCAGCATTTTGCTGATATTTTCGGTGACATTTTCACCAATCTTGCCGGAGGTAAGTGCCATCTATAAAACATCTTATAAATATTCTCTTTGTATGACGATGCCATAGTTAATTTATAGTTTTGGTTCTATATTTTTCCCAATGTTCTAATTCTAATTATTGAGGCTTCCTTGGTGGTCTCTGAGCTTGCTTGTTTTCTTATAGATGTTTCATTACCCAAACTAGGTAATATCATCAGTGCTAATGCTAATGACTACCACTGATGATGTTAGCTAGTTTGGGTAATGAAATGTCTGCAAGAAAACAAGCAAGCTCAGAGACCACCAAGGACACCTCAATAATTGTGTGTGATTACTAAGTACTATTTTGTAGAAATCAGAATTTTTTTCAATTCAATTACATCAAAAACCCTATCTATATATTACACTTTGATCAAAACAGATTTCAAGAACTTTAGCAACAGTTTAGACATAATGGTGAATTTAAAACAATACATTTAAACACTTATGAAATAAATGGAGAACTAAGGGGTGTGCATAAGTGCACCAGCGTGCCTACCATCCCTGTCCTAATGTTCCCTCTTATCAGTACCCATCTTATGTATATAAACAATGTTATATCTATGTATATTACCAACACGTACTTGACAAAAATAAATAAATAAAATAAAAATAAATAAAAGTCATTCATTTCAAAAGATTGTTTTCTAACATAAGTAACTATTGAGATCAATGTTTCTAAAACTTGGCAACTTTAAGACATGTGGACTTCAACTCCCAGAATTCCCCAAACCAGCATGCAATAATTCCTGTGTTCTGGCAATGAAACAGATAGAAAACCAATTCATAAGCTTAGTAATACTCAACTGAACTCAACTGAATACTGAAAACTCAATAATGCTCAATAATACCACATACCTCCCTACGACTGGTTAGGTCCCACAGAGAGGGCCTCCTCAGGGTCGCATCGGCCAAACAATGTCGGTTGGCGGGGCCGCGGGGGAGGGCCTTCTCTGTGGGAGCCCCGTCCCTCTGGAACCAACTCCCACCAGAGATCCGGACTATCCCCACCCTGCTGGCCTTCCGTAAAGCCATAAAAACATGGCTCTTCCAGCAGGCGGGGTGAATAAGAAGATCAGATTTCCCCATGAATGGTGTTTTTAATAATGTTTTAATAATGTTTTTAATTTTTTTGGATTGTTTACTACTGTTTTTTACTGTACATTTCTTATTCATGTTGTACGCCGCCCTGAGTCCTACAGGATTGGGCGGCCTATAAGAGCGTTTATAAATAAAATAAAATAAAATAAATAAATAATACTCAGTAATACTCAGCTGAAAGGAGAAGCAGAAAGAGAAGTGTCAAAATCTTCAGGAAGCTTTGCAATTGTAGCTCCACCCTTTTCAAAGGGACTCTGATTGCAAGATTGTAACTGCCATCTTGCAAAATTCCATATGCACACACTGCAGATGTTTTTTATGCCTAAAGCACTTTTTTTAATAAAAAAAGTTGCAATTAACCCCCTAAGTTCTTTGAAATCCCTGGTGCGACCACAGTTTGAGAAGCCTGGAAATATGGTGATGAAATCCAACACCAATAGGTATGGAGTATTGAAAGGGGAACCCCAACCCTAGTGTATTCCGGGAGATCCATTTGTGGATCACATGACAAAACACCAGGCTAGGTTTGAAGATTAAGCTAAGTAATAGCACTTAGACTTATATACCGCTTCACAGTGCTTTACAGCCCTCTCTAAGTGGTTTACAGAGTTCAGCATATTGCCCCCAACAATCTGGGTCCTCATTTTACCCACCTCAGAAGGATGGAAGGCTGAGTCAACCTTGAGCCGGTGAGATTTGAACAGCTGAACTGCTGAACTAGCAGTCAGCTGAAGTAGCCTGCAGTGCTGCACTCTAACCATTGCGCCACCTCGGCTTATTGGTTGTCTGAATAGTGCATAGTCAATAAGCTAAAATGGTTACAATTGCACAGCATGCTATGTTATAAACAATTATGCATAAAATGATCTTAAATAGCAGAGATTACATACCTTATATAGCAAACCACATCAAACCACATTATGAAGCAAAGCAAGAGTTAATGTCATGCTTGCAAACATTGCAGTATGTTTAATTAAATTGCATTAGTAAAAAGCCATCAAAGAATGGATATTGTATTCAACAGTTTACTGGTCCAGCCACACCCTTCCACTGAAACCCAGAGAATGCGGAGAGCTGAAATTGTGATGGAATCATATTCTTGTTTTGAACATATTAAGCAAAAATTAACTCCATAGAGGTATTCTGGTGCTGGGAAAAGTGGAATGAATGAGAAGAAGTGGACGATCAGCAGCAAAATGGAGGGACTCAGTTACAATGGTGATGAATGCACCATTAGAAAACCCTGAAAGAAAAGAAACAAATCATAATGGAGAAAATCTATGTAGTCGCTAAAAGTCAACACAAACTTGATAATAGCACATAATCAATCAGTCAGTCAGTCAGTCAGTTAATCATACCCTTTTATAGGCAGGAAGGTGATGGGATTTGTAGCCCCCTGTTTGGTCAGTGATACAAGCCTGTATAAATTTGTTGTTTTGAATCATGGAGTCTTTTTTGCCTCCAGCTCAACTCCTGAGTGGTGATTTTATGGATATGGTTCACATAATTTTCTCAGCAACAGTGCCAAAGTAATTTGCCACTACCTTCTTCTCAAATGTTTTTCCACTTCCCAGGTTAACCTGCAGTCTGATGTTTCCTGGAGAACTCCTAACCATGTACTAACTAGATTTGACCTAGCTACATTTCCAAGGCCAGACAAGGTCAGCCAGTAGCTGCCACTTTCTGAGGCTCTGAAATATCCATGCATACATTTTGTATAGGGCAATGCAAAATGTTTCTCAAGCAAAACACAAAAGCCCACCTTCAATCATTTTTCTTCCTTCAGTCTTTCACTTTGCAACACATGAATAAAGAAAAGGTTCAGACTATTTTCTTTGTTCTCTGGAGTGTAACAGGGCAACAAATTGACCCTCAGTGAGGGGAAATCACAATTTCTTTCTTCAATATGCTTCCCCTTTCTTTCCTGCTTCATAGATCTCATTCCTTAACCCTTGTAAAACGGAGAGGTGGTAAATGCATTTTGCTTTCCAACCCACCACAAATGTCGTACATCTGCAAACGCTATCTCTTTGGGGCACGTCTTGAGAGTCTTTTAAGCCATGATAAGATGGTACATGGAACATGTAGAGAGTTGATTTGAAATTTTTTAATTTCACAGCATTATATGCAGGGCTCCTAACATAGTCCTGCAGCATGTTATCTTCTAGGCCAGGTGTGAGCAACAACCTTGGGTTGGGGGTCTCCCTGGGGATGCAGGGAACATGCCGAGTGATGGTGTGTATATCCCTTGAAAAATTATGGGGACAGTGCAGAATTAACCCTGCACTGTCCCCATAATAGCCATCAGACACCAAGTTTGCTAATTAACCTGCAACTTAAACAGTACAAAACAAACAAGTAGAAGTGGGGGTTTCTCTTTTTCAAGGGATATACACACCATCACTCGGCATGTTCCCTGCATCCCCAGGGAGACCCCCAACCCAAGGTTGTTGCTCACACCTGGCCTAGAAGATAACATGCTGCAGGACTATGTTAGGAGCCCTGCATATAATGCTGTGAAATTAAAAAATTTCAAATCAACTCTCTACAACACATCACAAATGTAATATGTTTTAGGAAGCCTGTATGACTAGTGACTCACCAACCAAAAATATACTTCCAAATCTGGGTGGCAACTCTTCAGAGCTGTTGGCTCATTGCCTGCCTGAAATGGTACAGTACAAACAGATGCTTGCCAAGATTTTGGCAGACCATCGTATACAGAAAATGGGCTGTATTCATCTTGGTAGATCAGAAGTGCACTTTATTTATTTATAACATTCAAAAGCTGCCATTAACTTTAAAAGTTCAAGGTAGCATACATATTTAAATATATGGGGGGAAATCTAAGTAATCTAACCATTGCAGCAAATGAAAAACTAGAATGTCCTTTGCTTGCTATTTTCCATTGCTAGAGCATTGGTGGCATGAAACAGGCATGACAGATCTGAAGGAATGCCAATCCATGCATGTAAGGACTGATGGAACTAAACAACTGGCATTCACAATGGATAGTTTCCATAAAGAGCCACAAAATACCAATAGCAGCTTAGACTCAGCAAATCTAAAAATGGCTTTGTAGTTGAGATCGTGGCATGCAGAGATTATTCTGTCCAAAGAAGAAAGAATACCAAATCAGTTTATTTGATCAAGGTTAAAATAACAGGTTACTATTTAAGAGGATATTTAATAGTTTTCTGATTGGGACTGGATCATGATGGTTATTTCTGGTAATGTTTAACTGTTTTTTTTAATTGGGACTGGACTTTATATGAAAAGGGAAATGGGGAGAGAGATCAGCCCTAGGAAGGAGGCAATGGCAAATCATTTCTGGAAAAAACCTATAAGGAAAGCTGTAGGAGCCTATCTAGGGAGCTTCTGAGAATTGGACACAATGGAATAGAAAAAGAAGAAAAGTCAAATAGAGATGTTCAATCTCCTAGAGACTTGGTACATTTATTTTCCTAGAAAAAAATAATTCCTACTCCAGCCCTCCTCTAATGTTATCAGAGCAGTTCCATCACAACTTTCCCCCTCCACTTCTCATGGTGTAGAAGACAGAGGGTCCATCTTTCAAAATGGCCCAGCCATCCTCAGAACAAAGCCCTCTCAACCAACTTCAGAAAATTAAGGATGAAGAGTCCCTTCCAAAATGGTTCAAATTTGAACCTTTTGAAATAACCGCAGACCCAGAGAGAAATAGCAATGTAGTAGTGTAGCATCAGCCCATCTTGATGAATAACTGAAGTATCTTGACAACTTCTTGTGCAGTCAACTAGAGTAGACAAAAGAGAAGACAATGGCCTATAGGCCTAGGGTTCAGGTATTCAAAAAAAATCATACAATCTTTCAGGACTGTTGCATTACCCACTTTGGCAAGCAAATGCGGAAATAAGTATATTTCTACCTGTAAAGGAGGAGGTTCCACATGTTCAGAGCAGCGGTAGGTTGCTCCCGGTTTGGCCCGGTTCTGTGAATTGTTAGCGCCGGCAGCGGGAGGCTCGTCCCATCATCCTGGGAAGCTTCTGCGCATGCGCAGATGCATCACGCATGTGCGCAAGCACGTGCGCGAACTGATAGCAACGGGTTTTAGAACCCACTACTGGTTTAGAGTGCCATGTCAGGTAAAAGCTGGTCAGTGGTATGCTGGTAAATATTTAACCATCAGCTCTGCCAGCTCCATTACCACCACCATCCCATACTACTAGCTGTCAAACAGCTGACTGGCATGCCAACCATTGAGCCTCACCTCTGCTCTTAGTAGGATCCCAAAATTCCAGAAAATTTAATAAATAGCTATTGTGAATCATATCCAGCATACGCCCAAAGCTGGATGAAGCATCCTTCTTACCATCATGCTGGCTTTGTAAATAGATGAGATGGTCTTGTAGCACAGGTAGTCCTTGACTTACGACCACAATTGAGCCCAACGTTTTTGTTACTAAGTGAGACATTTGTTAAGTGAGTTTTGCCCATTTTACAACCTTTCTTGCTACAGTTGTTAAGTGAATCTGACTTCCCCATTGACTTTGCTTGTCAGAAGGTCACAAAAGGTGATGACACAACCCCAGGATACTGCAATCATCATAATTATGAGTCAGTTGCCAAGTGTCTGATCATGTGCCAATGGGAATATTGCAACAGTCGTAAGTGTGAAAAAGGTCATAAGTCATGACCTTTAAAAGGTCATAAGTCATTGTACCATTTTAAGTTAGAATGGTCACTAAATGAATTGCCTAAGTCAAGGACTACCTGTAAAAACAATGCAGATCCTTCAAATATCAGCCTTTCTCCCATATTACTAGATTTTGTCAGTTCTCCCCTTGTGCTGAGGAGCAGGGGAAACAGCAGTCTCCCTTCTTACCCACTTCATGTTTTAAATCCCACTGTCCCACACCTACTAAAACTATCTTTAATTATGTTCACCTGGCCCACTTCAAAAATAGTCTGTTTCTGTCAGTCCAAGTTATGCTGCCTGGTACACCCAAAATATATCTAGAGGTGAGATTACAGGCATGGACTGTTCTACTCCTGCTGGCCACTGACTAGTGGTGTCCACAGGATATTGTCAAAAAAGTCAAAATGCGGCCCAAAGTTTTGTAGATGAGAGTTTTCTATATATCTAAACTGTGAGGGAACATGATTGATAGGAAGAATAAGATTCAGGAAGGGTGATTTTTGTTGATGGTGGCTTTTAGGCATTTGCACAGGTCACACTTCAGGTCCTTGAAGGCCTCGAGAAATCCTTGGACCAGTGATGGATTCCTACCGGTGTGGTCCACTCTGTCGTTCCGGTAGCGGCCCGCCGATTGCACACTTTGCGCGCAACGGCTCCGGTGCCATCTTCGCCAGTCCGTCACGCGGCACTGTCTTTTTTTCTGAATTTTTGGCCTTTTTTTGCTTCCTGCGCATGCGCGGAAGCAAAATCTCATGAGGGGATGCGTGCGCGTGCACAATTTGGGTGATTTTTTGCTTTCGTGCATGCGTGGAAGCAAAAAATTGCCGAAATCACGCACGTGCACGTGTTCCCTCACGAGATTTTGGCAATTTTTTGCTTCCTGCGCATGCGTGGAAGCAAAATCGCACAAGGGGACGCGCATAGAAATGATGCGCACGCAGCATACCGGTAGACAGGTAAGAGGAATGCTGTCCTTCTGTGATGTTCTAGGACACAGATGTCCTATGCTGTCCTTCTGTGGTGTTCTAGGACAGTGATGGTGAACCTATGGCACGCGTGCCACAGGTGGCACGCGGAGCCATATCTGCTGGCACGCGAGCCATTGCCCTAACTCAGCTCTAGTGCGCATGTACGCGCCGGCCAGCTGATTTTTGGCTTTCACGGAGGCTCTGGGAGGACGTTTTTGGCCTCCGGAAGGCCTCTGGGGGGTGGGGGAAGCCGTTTTCGCCTTCCCCAGGCTCCAAGAAAACTTCTGGAGCCTGGGAAGGGCGAAAAATGGGCCTACCAGGCCCACCCAAAGTCGGGAAACGGGAGAGCGGGGGATCGTGCACGCATGCATGGGGGTGGGGCAGCACGGGGGGATCACACGCGCATGCGCTGGGGGGCAGGGTGACATTGAATTATGGGTGTGGGCACTCGCACGTGCGCAATAGTGTGCACGCGCGTGCTTTTGGCACCCGAGGAAAAAAAGGTTCGCCATCACTGTTCTAGGACACAGAGAACTGATGCAGTTTACATTAAAAAGCAGCTGGTTGTCAGATAGGAATCTCCATTTAGGCTCTCTAGTGTTGGTTTGATGTCATGGACTATTGAAAAACATAACATCCCAGGAGAGGGGGGCTGGGCTGGGCCCCAAAAAGCTGATAATCGGGACAGCAGCTGTGATCCAAGTGAAGACAGCAAAAAGGGTGGGGGGGAAGAGCCTTACACAATCTACTTCAGGATTGAAAGACTTATATTTTATTGGCAGTCATCAAGGGAAATGGGAACCAATACTTAATTTAAAAAGTAGCTTTTTGAGAGGGAGACGTTTTTCATGGAAGGAAGAGGTAGGTGTATCCAGAAACTGCATTGCCTAACCGATCTTCTGCAAAAGAGATCTGCTACAGCAATCTATTTAGGTAACGTTTTAATATTTTGCCGTATCAGGAGAGAAAAAAAATCTCATGCAATGGGAGGCAGGGAAAGCACAGGAAGTTCGATAGAGAAAAGGTGGCATTTTCTATACTGTTGATTCTTGTTGGTGCACAGCTACAGCGGCCTTGATCTCATGAGGATGAGACATGCTGGAATCCAGTTGCAACTTCTTTGGAATGCTTTTCTTTCCTTGATCTGAAATGGCAAAATTCATCTGCCATTTGTATAGTCAAGGATTCCTTCAGGGTTTAACAGCAGCAGCTGCTGCTGCTGCTCCCCTGCGGTTTTCCAGTTGCTCAGTGAGGGAGTAGCACCCCCTGCTGGAGATCAGCTGCACTACAAGGAAAATTAACCATCCTAAATCGGCATTTAATAGGCGTTTTAATGGCGCTCCATGTAACCGTAACGTCACGAGTATCGTGTTAATTTAATTCCAAGTAGAGCTAAGGACCCTTCAATAGGTAATACAGTTAATTCCTGTTGCCTAGACCAGTGGTTTTCAAACCTGGCAATTTGAACATATGCGGACTTCAACTCCCAAGATTCTTCAGCCAGCCTGCTGTGAAATGGGTAGGGTTGATTGTGCAAAAAAGAGGTGAGGTGTGAGTTGCTTGACACTGCAACCATCAATTGCTTGACACTGGCCATGCCATTTGGGATGCAGCTGGCTGTAGATTTCCCATCCTGCAGCTAAAATAGACCATAAGGATAGAAAATGAGAGTTAGGATAAATGAAAAATAAAGAGTAGCATGAAAATGAAGGCAATCTCATCTATTTATGGTTGAGGATGAGAACAAAGGGAATCATAAGACAAAACCCAAACAAAAAAATGTAACTCTTAAGGTGGGAAGAAGGGAGAGAGAGAGGTGTTGACATATTCCATTATTGATATTGAGATGGAAAAACTACCTCCGTTTGAGCCATGTCTGCCAGTCATCTGAAAATAATCAGGAATGCTGTAGCATTTTAAGGTAAACATATTTTATGGCAAAATTAGGATCAAAGCTGCTTTCTCACAGGAAATACATATTTTCAAAATACAGGTAGTCCTCAACTTACAACAGTTCACTTAGTGACCGTTCAAAGTTACAACGGCACTGGAAAAAGTGAGTTATGACCTTTTTTCACACTTACAACTGTTGCAATGCCCCCATGGTCATGTGATCAAAATTTGGACGCTTGGGAATTGACTCATATTTATGATGGTCAATGGGGAAGCCAGATTCACTTAATAACAGTGTTACTAATTAAAGAACTGCAGGGATTCATTTAACAACTGTGGCAAGAAAGGTCATAAAATGGGGCAAAATTCATTTAATAAGTGTCTCACTTAGCAATAAAAAATTTGGGCTCAATTATTATCATAAGTCAAGGACTACCTGTAATATAGCAGGTGGAACAATATAGGACCTCCCCCTCTATCATTATCATCATCCAGTTTCTTACCCTTGACCACTTTATCATATGTGGTCTATAACCCCAACTGGCTGGAGAATTCTGGGAGTTGAAGTCCACACATCTCAAAGTGGTTAAGGTTGACAAACACGTATCTAGCCACCGACTCTATTGAATCCACATCTGAATACACCACTATTTACTTATTTATTTATTTATTTATTTATTTATTTATTTATTTATTTATTTATTTATTTATTTATTTATTTATTTATTTATTTATTTATTTATTTATTTATTTATTTATTTATTTAGCAATTCTTATATGCCGCCCTACTCCCAGAGGGACTCAGGGCGGCGTACAGCATATACAAGAACAGCAATAATATAATTAAAAATATGATCATAAAAACAATTTTTAAAAATAGGAAAAAAAAACAACAAACACCATTCATACCAAGGGGGAGATTGAGATGGTCTCTCACCCTGCCTGCAGGAAGAGGCATGTCATAATGGCTTTCCGGAAGGCTAGTAAGGTGGGAATAGTTTGGATCTCTGGGGGAAGTTGGTTCCAGAGAGCCGGAGCCCCCACAGAGAAAGCTCTCCCCCTTGGTCCCGCCAACCGACATTGTTTGGCTGATGGAACCTGGAGGAGACCCTCTCTGTGCGACCTAACTGGCCATAGGGATGTATGAAGTAGGATGTAGTCCCGGAGGTAACCTGGTCCTTAGCCATGTAGGGCTTTAAAGATGATAATCAACACCTTGAATTGCACCCTGAGACCAATGGGAAGCCAATGCAGCTGGCGGAGTATAGGTGTTACATGGGTGTATCTGGTGGCACCCACCACAGCACGCGCAGCCGCATTTTGCACCAGTTGCAGTCTCTGGATACTCTTCAAGGGTAGCCCCATGTAGAGCACATTGCAGTAGTCCAAACGAGAAGTGACAAGGGCATGAGTGACCGTGAGTAGAGCCTCCTTCTCCAAATATGGTTGCAATTGGTGCACCAGGCGAACCTGTGCAAAGGCACCCCTAGCCACAGCCGTAAGATGTTGGTCTAATTTTAGCTGTGGATCTAGGAGCACCTCCAAATTGCAAACCCGGTCCGAGGGAGATAATTTATCTCCCCCGAAGACCAAGGCGGGACAATTGGTGTAATCCTTAGGAGGCAACATCCATAGCCACTCAGTCTTGTCAGGGTTGAGCTTGAGCCTGTTCCTTCCCATTCAGATCCTAACATTGTCCAGGCAGCGGCACATCACATCCACTGCCTCCCTGAATTGCGACGGGGTGTCATCAGCGTACTGTTGAAAATGCACCCCATGTCTGCGGATGATCTCCCCCAGCGGTTTCATGTAAATGTTAAACAGGATGGGTGAGAGGACCAAACCCTGAGGGACCCCACAAGTCTAGGAGACAATCTCTGCCCTCCTGTCAACACTGACTGCGACCTATCGGCGAGGTAGGAGGAGAACCACCGCAAAACAGTGCCTCCCACTCGCAGCCTGCCGAGTCAGTGCAGAAAGATACCATGGTCGAAGTAAAGTAAAGTAAAGTAAAGTAAAGTGCTAAAGTGCTATTGAAAGCCGCTGAGAGGTCAAGTAGCACCAGGATGGAGGAGTGACCCCCATCCTGGGCTCACCAGAGATCATCCATCAGGGCGACCAAGGCAGTTTCTGTGCTGTAGCCACGCCTGAAACCTGATTGAAAGGAATCTAGATAATCAGTTTCCTCCAATAGCCGTAGAAGTTCTCAACAACCTTCTCAACAACTTTACCCAAAAAGGTAAGTTAGAGACTGGACGAAAGTTCTTCAAGTCCGCTGGGTCCAGGGAAGGCCTCTTAAGGAGGGGTCTCACCAATGCAACCTTTAAGGGCTGTGTTACGGATCCCTCCCCAAGAGAAGCCTGGATCACAGCCTGGATCCAGCAACGTGAAACCTCCCTGCTGGCCGAAACCAGCCAGGAGGGACACTGCTCCAATAAACAGGTGGAAGAGCTCATCGCTCCTGCGGCCTTGTCTACATCATCAGGAGTAACTGGCTCAAACTCGTCCCATAAAACCAGACTAAGACTCGCCCCTGTCAACTCAACTGGCCCTGTCCAGCCGGAGTCCAGGTTCGACCAGATCTGAGTGACTTTATCCGTCAGAAACTGTGCAAATTCCTCAGCTCTGCCCTGCAAGTGTTCCTCGCTACCCCCTTTTGCTAGGAGGCAGCGGGTGACCCTAAACAAGGCGACTGGGCGAGAGTCTGTGGATGCAATAAGAGCAGAAAAATGTAAATGTTTTGCCGCCCTTATCGCCACTAAATAAGACTTAATAAAAGTTCTTAGTAGTGTTCGGTCCAATTCAGCCTTACTGGCTCTCCAGCGTCGCTCCAGACATCTCTTGTGGCGTTTCATCTCCCGGAGCTCCTCAGCAAATCAAGGGGCTTTCCGGGATCCACTGCCACAGAGAGGTCGCAAAGGCGCAATCCGATCTAGAGCCCCCGATGCCGCATTATTCCAGGCAGCCACCAGGGACTCAGCCGAATTGTGAACAAGGGTTTCAGGTATCTTCCCAATTTCCCTCTGGAATCCTTCCAGCTCCATTAGGCGCCTGGGGCGGAACCACCTAGTCGGTCCCGCCTCCCTGCGGGGGAGGAGTGGGGCTCTGGAATCCAACCTCAGTAGGAAATGATCTGACCATGACAACGGGGAGATGGCTATATTGCTTAACTTCAGATCATCTCTCCACTGCCCCAAGAGAAATACTAGGTTGAGCATGTGACCTCCCTCATGAGTCCTACTCCCTCCTACTATGACTGTAGCATCCAGCAGTGTAATCAGAGAGGACTTTAAGATGTTCACAGCTGCAGTAAATTTGAAATATTGACTTAAATCACATAGCAGATCAATGGGGAAGTCCGGCATCTGAGATCATGATATAATATTTAGGAAATAAGAAAGAAATTTAAAAAAAACAGTACATGCAGAAAAAAATAAGAGAAAATATAATATTGTACTTTAAATGTATGCAGTTTTTATTTTTATAAAAAGGGGAACAATTTGGATGGAAGCAGGGATAAACATGTGGGGCCCAACTGAGTTACAGCACTTAGCTGACTTTGGCTGAGTTTATAAAAATAAGCAGGTCTAAGCATAATTGATACTGGATGGAACAGTATTAGCCTTCCCAGGTAGACAGGAAAACACAACTAGGTGAACTAATTCTGCTTTATTATAAGGCTACAAAGTCTTGCAAGTCTAAAGTACAAATTTCCTGCCATCTTTTTTGATTATCTGATAAGTAAGGGAAGGTTATTTCTGAGTTTCTATCTTAGGCAGCTGCAGGCTCCTCCCACCTTTTATCTGACCATTTCCTAGGCAGCATCTCTTCTCCCCCATCTCCCAAGGTTGTTCCCACACACCTTTATAGAGACCACCAGTAAATCCCAGGGATAAGGTGGCAAAATAGGTGTCAAAAGAGCATCACAGAAGAAAGTAGTGATAAATCACTTGCATTATTGCAAGTAAACTGCATTACCTACAGTCACTGGAGTAAATTTCAATTTGAGGGAATTTTTAACTTTAAACATCAAAAAATCACCAGAAGTTTCAGACTGACAGTTCCCACAATCCCTTATTATTGTTCATGCTCATTTGGGCTGATGGTAGTTGGGGGGGGGGACTCTGAAGAGCTCAAGATTGCCTGTTTGGGTTAAAGCTTAAAGTGAAGTGTTTCTTACAGGGTTTTCTGTAGTGAAGTTAATTATAGGCTGCTCTGTAAACAAAATTGTGCATTCTCTGCCAGTCTTCCAAACATCCCTTTCTTAATACTGTACTCCAAACCATGTAACTATTTGTGATCATAGATTTATTGGGACTACAATTGTAATCATTCTCAATTGCTTTGGCAAAAGACTGGGATTTGGAGTTTATCTGGAACACACTAGGCTGGGGAAAATTCTTGTATAATTTGCTGTACGCCGCCCTGAGTCCCTCGGGAGTAGGGCGGCATAGAAGAACCAATAATAAATAAATAAATAAATAAATAAATAAATAAATAAATAAATAAATAAATAAATAAATAAATAAATAAATAAATAAATAAATAAATAAATAAATAAATAAAACGAAGGAAAGAACATGGCTCCTGTAAGTTCAAATGAATATTAAGTAAAATTGATTTGCACTCTAGAAAGGCAGTTCTGCTTGATTTTTAAGCCAGGAGTTTGGATTCTCTAGTGAGCCTTTCCTTCCAGTCCTGTTTTTTTGCAGACATCTGCCTTGAAGAGTGGTGTGTAGTACCATAATGTATCTGGAAAAAAATCTAACATATGATGACCACTAGATGGCAGGAAAGGATACGAGTTTTCTGCATCTCTGCTGTGGCCATTCAGACCATTGACTGATATGGTAGTAGTGCCTCAAAGATATCCAAGAAAAATGTGTTCTATTGAGCCAAAGACTGTTACTGAACTTAAATTAGTATGGTTAAACACTTAACAGGCAGAGGCTCTTTTGGATGTTAGTCAAAAGTGTTTCAACTCCTTTCAGAAATCAGATAATGAAACAATGATTGTTTGTGTCTATGGATATTTTCAGTCATCCAGGTCGTGTTGACTTTTTTTTTCTTTGAAGACATTTTGCTTCCCATCCAAGAAGCTGAAGAAGCTGAGAAACGAAACATCTTCAAAGAAAAAAAATCAGAAAAAAACAGTTGCCTCTTCAAAAAGCACCTTTGGGACAATGATTGTTTGTATGCAAAGCATATGTTTTACTCCAGTATAATGGATATGGAAAGATTAATTTACTGTTAGATATCAGCAGTAAGTGGGAACAAACCCATGGAAAATAGTTACATGGAGGATTTGAGGATGGATTAGTCATAATTCATCCTTCAACTCCAGAGACAACATGTAACTGAATTCAGAGAGCTGGGGAGCAATTGCAGTGAAGGAGAGCTATAGCTTCATGCAGCTTCTCAACAGTATCTAATAGGCTTCCAAGGGACCCTCAGTCTGATCCAGTAGGACTCTCGTTCCTATTGCCATTATGTGCAGTCCCACCAATGAGCCATAAATGTATTTAAATGGGGCTGTGCAAGCAAGAGAATGTATCAGAATGGGTAGAAGGAGAGCAGGGAAAGAAAAACCAAGGAAAGAGGAAGAATGAGGGTGAAGGTTTGTTCTCTGAGCTTGTGGGTTGGTTTCCAAATGTTTCATTGCCATGTTAGGTAACAACTTCAGCAAAAAGAGGGGAAAAACAGCAGTTCAACTTCTCCTACCTGATGCTCTCCAGACATGTAGGACCAACTTTCATAATCCCTACCCTTGGTAGACAAATTTAATTGGCTGAGTTATAGACGGTGAATACATCTGGACTATCAGGTTGGAAGAAAGCTGAATAGACAATACATATTATGTCTAATGCCACTCCATAAAGCCTTAGTTAGACCACAACTAGAGTACTGCATCCAGTTCTGGTCACCACACTATAAAAAAAAGACATTGAAGCTCTAGAGAAAACTCAGAGGAGAGCAACCAGGATGATAAGGGGACTGGAAACTAAAACATACGAAGAGCTATTGCAGGAACTGAGCTTGGCCAGTCTGACAAAGAGAAGGACCAGGGGAGACATGATAGCAGTGGTCCAATACTTGAGGGGCTGCCACAGAGAGGAGGGGGTCAGGCTGTTTTCCAAGGCACCAGAAGGCCAGACAAGGAATAATTGATGGAAGGTGACCAAGGAGAGATTCAACCTGGAAATAAGGATGAACTTTCTGACAATGAGAGCGATCAACCAGTGGGACAGCTTGCCTGTGGAGGTTGTGAGAGCTCCAACACTTGAGACTTTCAAAGGGAGATTGGACTGCCATTTATCCGAAATGGTGTAGGGACTCCTGCTTGAGCAGGGGTTGGACTAGATGACCTATAAGGTCCCTTCCAACTCTAATAATAATCTAAACTGTTTCTTATTCAAATGGTCTTGAAAAGTTGCAACAAGCTTGGTTAAGATTAGTTAAACTTTCTACTATCTGTTATTTCTGACATGGATGTTGTCATTAATTACTACAGTTCTTCCCCCGCCAGCTTTACAAAGAGTACCCACTGGCAGCGTGTCCATTAGTAGTTAGTTATTGCTGCTGCCATTCCCTTAAATAGAAGGGTTTCCAAACCAGGAAACGGGAACTTTCCTTAATTTACAGGTAGTTTACTCAGAGAGAAAAAAGTAGACAATCAGGGAAAGTTCAGTCTCACTGACTAATGATTAGTTTATCTCACCTTTGCTCCATAAAAGACAACATTTAGCAGCCTCAGCGGGTGAAGGGATCCTATCCCTTAGAGGTGCAAAGAAATAAAATAAGGAAAGACTGAAGAAAGTACAAAAACAGCAGCAAAAAAAATCAGGATGTGCACAACAATAGAAATAGACCTAATTGTTTCCAAGCAGATTGATCTATGGCAGTGTTTCTCCAACCTTAAGAAGTATGGACATAGCTAGCTGGGGAAATCTGGGAGTTAAAGTCCATGCATCTTAAAGTTCCCAAGTTAGAGAAACACTGTCTATAGCAAACTACTCCAGCTGAAGAGATGTAAGTCTCTTTCATTTGCAGTAATTATGCCACTCTGAGATCTGTACAATTTCCGTATGTCCTCGCTCTGCTGCAGTGCTCCCATGAGGTTTGGGAAGCTCAGGAGCACCAAAGGAAATGTTGCAAAGACAATTTTGCAGTGCCTCATCTGAATAGCAATAGCACTTAGACTTATATACCGCTTCATAGTGCTTTACAGCCCTCTCTAAGCAGTTTACAGAGTTCAGCATATTGCCCCCAACAATCTGGGTCCTCATTTTACCGACCTCGGAAGGATGGAAGGCTGAGTCAACTTTGAGCCGGTGAGATTTGAACAGCTGAACTGCTGAACTAGCAGTAGCCTGCAGTGCTGCATTTAACCACTGCACCAACTCGGCTCTTACTCGACTCTGAAGTTGCAGGGTAGACAATGAATGATCCATCAGTGTGAGGAACACCCACTTTATCCTCCCTCCTGGATCCAGAGATTTCTGCTATTCTTCCTGTGGCTAAAGCAGTATGATGACTTGCAGCACAAGTTATCTTGCCTCCACCCCACCCCATCAGCACAGTGGTCAGCTGGAGGTTTTAAAATATTTTTTCCTTTATGATGGAGGAGAACAGTGGGTGGATGCCACTAACTACTACCTTTAGCATTTCCATCAATCAACTGTACAACATTTCCTTTTATCAGCCATGATCTTGTCTTCTCTTACAACAGTCTGCTGCCATCACAGCATTTGAGTACTTGAGTTTCACTTGAGTGTCATAGTTTAACTAGTTGTGCCATGTGTCAAGGAGGAAAAGGTGAAGTCACCTCCCTCCCTCCCTCCAGAGGGCTTGTGGCTGGCCAAGGCGTATCATGGAAGGACGCCTCTTGAGAATTTCTGGGTCAACAATTGGTTTGTGCAGTTCTAGGGTGCAAAAACAGAAAGGCTTTTAGAGCATGGAGAGCCATATAGGTAGTTCCTGTCCGAATCAGCATCCTCTATACAAGCTAAAAACACACTTGGGAGTATTATCATACACTCACACCCTCACACAGGATGTACATTTTACACAGAAAAAAGGGGCATCACTTCTTACTTTGTATGGAAAGGGTGAGACTCTGATGCCTTTTACAGTGTCACGTTGTGACAAACTTTTACGATGCCTCACAAGTGACAAATTATTGAATTAATAACATGTATGCAGACGTTGGAGGCTGCAGCTTTTGAGTCACACTTAGGCAAAGTACAACTTGGGACAAGGACAGGATGAGTAGAAATAAACATTTTAGAGTGTGATAATTATTATAATTACACAGTGCAGGAGATGGTGGCCTTTCATCATTCGCTGTTCTCCAAAAAGTGGAAGGTAATTTTCAATACAAAGTGTTCTAGCTGAATTGCAAGCCCTTAAAAATCTTGCCTTTTAAACCAAGTGTTTCCTGTTTTCCAGTAAAGTAAATTATAAAGTAGTTCTACCATCTAAAGCGGAATTCTCCGAAGTGGTTCATATTGCCCCCCCCCCAATGGTTAATGGACTATCCAAGGGGTTGACAAATGTCTAAGAGCCAATAGGTAATTGCTAAATAATGGAAGGTTGAATGAGGTAAATTAATTTGGGGGGGGGGTGTCTCCACAGAACTCCATGCCAGTCCTTAGTCCTGAAGTTGAAATGGCTAGCAACAATGGAATAACAATATCCAGGGTTGATAGCTGCCAGAAAGAGTATCCTTGAATTGTCTCTATTATTGCTGTTGTTGTTTGTAATGTTATTGATTAAAGCAGTATTTATTATTTTCATATAATAAATGTTTAGGGTCATTGAGCAGATCCAGACAGGATCATCTTCCATTAGTGTTTTAATAGCTACATAATGATTTTTGGTTGAAGATACAAGGAACTTCTATAAAAACTCCCATTGCTGGAGAATTCTGACGGGCATGTTCTTGACTTGGGAGAATAGGGAAAAGGAAAAACAAGAAGCATCACAGAATCAGTCCTAGCTCACAGCAATTCTTCCAAAACATCCAAACAACAACAAAAAATGATGAACTTTTCCTACAAAAGGAAGCAGTAAGCAAACTGTGTTTCTGACTTCTACTTATATCCATAGCTTTTTCCTGTTGTATTGTTCCTAATCAAAAGCAACCTTTACTAACACTCCACAGCCATTTGGAGGAAGGGTAAACTCATAGAGTGTGGTACCTAAGAAACACAGATCTCATCCATACAACCTCTTGGCCCTTGCTCCAAGGCCACCCAGTTACTGTTGATTGAAGACATGTCCTTCCAGAGTGTAGGAAGCTGATCTGGAAGGAAAGATGTGCTTTCCATGGGAAAATAGAAAAATGCTTCCCATGCAAATATTCTGGGTCTTGGGGTAGAGGGGTTTTTGGAGGTTGACAACATGCTCCCATTGGATTGCTACAAGGAGACCATCTGTCTGCACTGCTCTGGGCCTCCATAGAAATTTCTGGTTTGACTGCAGAACCTCATCCAACAACTTTTATCTTTTGCTATGAGGTCATTATTCCTATTAGAGAAACTGTGGTGAACAGATTGAAGCAGTAACCACAAGCAGAGGCTGAAAGACAGAGGGCTGATTGTCTATCTCTCTTATAGCTGTAATTAGGAAGCAAAGCCTAATTAGCATCCAATTAGAACACCCACATGGACTGGGGAGGAGCAGAGAAAGGAAAATGCCTATGGCAGTCAGGCCATGTGAGCTGGCAGATGGCTCCAAAAGACATGGATTCTGTTGTGGCCCGCCAGCAGCCCGTGCAGCTGATAGCGGATCCCGTTCAAGAGGAGACTGACTTGGTGTTGCGCTGGCGGCCAGTGCAGCTGGCACCCGAGTCGGACAGTGAGGAGGCTGGCGAGGACTCAGTGCCAGAGGCAGAGGTTCAGCCAGGGCCTTCGGAACCTCCAGCACCTCATAGCAGTGATGAGGGAGAAGAGGCTTTTCCTCTGCTGAATGCAAGGGCCCGCAGAGCTGCTAAGAGGCCAGAGATCTCCTCAGGAGTAAGACTTGGGGTTAATTGGCCATTCCCCTAGTCTACTTAAGAACATCAGAGGCAGCTGAAAGACTGCAGGAAACAACGTTTGGAAATCCATCTGGTCTTCGTGAGCTCCGTGTCTGAAAAACTTCTGATTTGTTTCTCTGCTTCGGTTTGGATTATCAAGAACTACTTCTAGGCATTTTGCCAACTCTCTGAAGCTTCGTAAGATATCAAGACCTAATTGCTCTTCTTGGCTTTAAGACTCTTTGAACTGATACCAGCTGTTAATGAAGATTAATTAGCAGCTGGTTGCTTGCATGAAAATACTGCTTGTAGAATTGTTGTGTGCATATTCCACTGCTAAGACGTTCATTAGTAGTGTTTATTGGAATTAAATAAGTTCGTACCAACTAGGTGTTGTGTTACGTTCTTAGCTGGGGCAGAACAGATTCTCTACCATTTTGGGGTCCCCTTCCATCCCCCTCTGCCTGGATCCTGCTTCCCCATGTGCTGGAGGCAATAGCAATAGCAATAGCACTTACTTATATACCGCTTCATAGTGCTTTACAGCCCTCTCTAAGCGGTTTACAGAGTTCAGCATATTGCCCCCAACAATCTGGGTCCTCATTTTACCCACCTCGAAAGGATGGAAGGCTGAGTCAACCTTGAGCCTGGTGGGATTTGAACAGCTGAACTGCTGAACTAGCAGTTCAGATTGCAGTGCTGCTTTTAACCACTGCGCCACCACAGGCATCACCACCACCTGCAAAAGCTAACCACCACAGGGCAGCACGTCTGCTGGCCTTATTCCGGGTATGTCTTGGGGAGTAAATTTCACAATGACATTGGAGGATGGGAGGAAACAGGCTGTGTGGATGACCTCTGAATCACAACATCAGAGCTTTCACAAAGTGAAAAGGATCTGTAAGGTCATTTAGTCCAACTCCATGTGGAACATTTATAATTTTTTTTGGAGAAATTTCTGTCAAATGTCTATTTTAATACATCCAGCCAAAATGAGAGTCTTCCGACATTGAATTCCATGGCTGAAAAACTTTACTGCAAAGAAGCCCCTCAAAGGATTTAAATGAAATCTTCCTCTCTACAATGTTCACCTGTAACTCCAGCCATAGATATTAGGACTGTGAAAATCTGATCCACCCTCCGCAGACTCCTATCATATTGCGATGAGGAGTAAGAATACTATATACTGAATATAACCAACATGTTCAATACCAAGACCTTCTCCCCATTTCTGAGGTCAAATGTTACTTATCCATTGGTGAGATGGCCCCAAACAAACAAATCACAGGATAGCCATAAGCCAGCAAAGGCCACCTTCATTATTTTCAGGACGCTATACGTATCTTTGGATAAGGTTGATGCAGGTAAGATGGCAAGGAATGAAAGACAGTGGTAGGGCGAGCAACAGTGCAAAAGAGGGAAGCCAATGAGCAGTGCAGTAATAAGGGTCACCTGGTTGCTAATGTGGCTCCAAAGGCTGCTTTAGCACCAACCTCATAAAGAAGGAGGAAGATGATTATCCTCTTGTAAAAAAAAAAAAAAACCCAAGCATTGCCAAATAGAGCAGAAATGGCCCGAGTTGGGGTTCAGTGGTAGAGCCAGGCACAAATTTATTTATTATTTATTTATTTAAATGGATTTCTATGCCGCCCAACTCCCAGAGGACAAATACCAACATCACGTGTTCAGGATGTCCATAAGAAAGTCAGCATTGGAAAAGAATTCGGAAATGGTTGACAGAAATGATATCACAGAAAATAGAATTAAAACCAGAAACATTCCTCTTAGACATTATGGATGATAAAATAAATAAAAATAACCAATATTTGATGATACATATTCTAACAGCGGCAAGGATTACCTATGCTCAAATGTGGAGAAAAGAAGTAGTTCCAACCAACTTAATGGTCATAAATAAAATATTTGAATGTGCCGAAATGAGCAGACTAACCATGCGAATAAAAGATAAAGAAGAAACAGATTTTTATAAAATTTGGAAAACATTTTACAACTGGTTGAACTGTAAAAATACAACAAAATAGCAGGTTTTGTATAGCGAAGATGAATTATATTATTCGTGTTCCATCTTGTTGCTTTTTTCTTCGTTGTTTTTTTTTCCTAAGGATTGTTGTAAAACAAAAGAGATACATGTAGAGATATAAATATATATAAACAGAAAGATATTTAGAAAGATAAATGATACGCTAAACTGCTTAATGTAAAATAGCTATATTGTTTTATGTGAGATGTTAAGTTTTGTTTTTTCTGTGGGTTTTGTTAGGTTTGTACTGTGTGTACTTTTTTAAAAAATTGCATCTATTTTCATAAATATATTTGTGTATATGTAGTTATGTTCATATATGTTTTGTCTTTTATGTTCTATGTATTTTTAAATTTACTTAATAAAAATTATTTTATAATAAAAAAAAGAAAGTCAGCATTGGTGTAATGGTGAAGATTGCAGAGAACCTGGCAGGAAGGGCACCAGCGTGGCCAAAGATGCTGAAGAATTCCAGATAAAGACTTGAAAGGAGCATCCTGAACAGTGAGCCACCCCACCATGCTTGGGGATCTGAGTAAAGTCTGCAGGATGGTTGTACTGCTCAGGATGTATGTATTGTAAATGTTACTGATTACATTTTGTAATTGTAATTCGGTGGTTGACTTTTTGCTGTTTATTATCTTTATTATCTTTTGTTGTAGCTTTTAATTTTGTAAGCCTCTCAGTGTTACTTATGTGAGAAGGCATCTATATAAACTGAATAATTAAATAATGCCCTCCTACTGGTTCGGACCGGTTCTATAGATTAGTAACTTAGTATTTTATTAGTAACTTGGTGGCCTGGGTTGCTGGTACCAGCAACAACCCAGGCCTGCCATGCCCCCCGAGCCAGTTCTCTCAGTGGCGCCATAGGCAGCGCCATCTTGTTTTTTGCTTCTGCACATGCGCAGAAGCATTTTTAGTACTGCGCATGTGCGCGTATGCACAAAGCATGTGCACCCGCCAGCGGGGCGCGTCCCTGAGCGAACCGGAAGTAGCAGAATCTGGAACCCACCCCTGCCTCCCACCACCCCAAGCAGGAGGTAGCAAGTTTGAAGCTATATACATAGCATAGAAGGCAACATTACCATTGCTCTCCACCCCAGATTAGGTTGATTCTGACCCTGCTAGCTTTTTGGAAAGACCCTTATGACATGGCTGTTCTCCTAATTGAAGGAAATAAATAATTATTCATTTCCTTTATAATAACAAGCATGGTGGCAAAATCAGACCTTGACTCAGAAATGTCCAAACAAACAACATTCAGATTAATTTGCATCTCATAAAAGGTATTTAAAGACCTGACAGACAAGCACAACTCAAAACGCACTGGCGATGTCTACTCGAATGGTGACAAAACCAAATTGCCAAGCTCAGAGCTCAAACCAACAGCCTACTGTAACTACCAACCTGAGCACATTCAAACACATTTCATGGTAGCTATTCTCAGCTGCCATTCTTTTCCATTTTTTGTTGTGAATTGTCATTTTATGATTATACCGATGTTTTTACCCCTATTTGCCCTCCAATTCACTTGGGCAAGATGGGCAGATCTCTACATTGGATAAATAAAATGTCAGGCAGCACCAGTGATAAATCAGACATCTCAGTGGCCAAATGCAGAGGCAGAGCCGCTGAAGGAGAGATTGCTGGAGGCCAGAGAAAAGAGCAAAGGACAAGGACAGAAAGAAATGAATAAGAAAGTGTTAAGATGGAACAAAGATATAAACAACAAAAATTTCAGGTTGGGGGAGTATAAGATGTATAGAAAATGAGGATAGAAAAATAAAACGTTACAGTGTCAATTTCTGTATTGTAAAATAGCAAGAAGCATAGAAGGAAATTCTGTACAAGTTGTCCTAGTTTAGGAACCACAATTGGGACTGGCAACTCAGTCATTAAACAAATCAGTCATTAAGTAAATCTGCAACTTCAGTTTTCCTTTGCTTTGTAGATCTGAAAAGGTCATAATGCAAGGATTAGTCATAAAGTTACTTTTTCATCACCATAAAAATTATGAGCAGTCTCTAAATAAGGACTACAGTACATACTGTATAAAACAAAGCTATTTAAATTAGTGGATAGAAATAAGATAATTGAAAGAATAAACTTAGGCTTATCAAACTAGATAGTGAAGGAGCACAGTGATCAAACCAATATTTGCTGTTTGCTTCTGATATGATATACTGCTAGAAATAATTTATTAGGAATTAAGCTTTATTATTGGCTTCTGCTTATATTATTGTATACTGTCAGAAATTAGTTGTTAGGAACTAATTCTAGCTTAGTAAATTGTAACCTTAATACTGGATGGCATTAGTTCAAAGTTTGTCATCTCGCTTCTGTGTCTTGCTTCTATTCTTGGCTTCAAAGCTAGGCATATCCTTGAAAATATAGAAGAAACTGTTACCCAGGAATATCAGGCCCCATTGATAAAGGAACCAGAGTAGGGAGTTTTCCTGCCTCATAAATTCTGAATCCTGAAAGCATTCTGCTGGAATGCTCCATAGATAAGGTGGACAGAGACAGGGGTCTGAACAAAGAACGCTTTAAAGATCACATTGGTAATGAACCTTTGTCTCTGATTGGGTAAACTTTGTTTCTAACAGCATAAAATGTATACTCTGAGCCACTCTCGCAGAGGTGTGGCTCAGCGGTGAAATCTACTTACCTTCCTAATAGATTTTAGATAATGTGGAGGGGGGGTTTTTTTGGTTTTTTTTTTCCCCTTGGGGAAAAAGGAAAAAGGAAAAAAAAGTATATATATATATATAAGAGGAATTTTTGAATTTATATTTTGTTAGTATATTTTAAGTTTATGGTTATTTGAAGATTATATCCTGTGTTCTTTCTGGGAAGCCGGGGAAGGGGAGGGAGGGGGTTGGGGGGAAGGGGGGGATTAAAAAAATGTTTGTACTTTGTACTAATAAAACTTTTTGAATAAAAAATCTACTTACCTTCCCTACCGGTTCAGAAGGACGTGCTTTCTGCGCATGCGCGCCACCATTGCACATGCTTTTTAACTCTCTGTGCATGTGCAGAAGGCTTTGCACATGCGCAGAGGGTTAAAAAAAAGAAAATGGCAATGTCCGGGCGGTTGGGTGGAGCCTCGCGCTGCCACCGCTACCGGTTCTCCAAATTACCAGAGGTTGCCGCTACCGGTACGCCCAAACCGGGCCGAACCGGTAGCATTTCACCTCTGGTGTGGCTATTCCTTACATGCATTTTGTCTGTATGTTTTGGATATAGTTTTGTCACCCAGCTTTTGTTTTGGTCATAAATAAAAGCTGATATTTTTTTGCAAGCCTCGTCTCGAGTCTCACTCTTTTTGGCATCTCAGTGGCTTCGGGGAAACTTCTGGGATCTTACAATAGAAAAGCAGTAGGAGTATAGTACAAGAATAAATAGGAAGAATAAGATATAAGAAGAATAAATAAAAGAAAATGGGGCTAGATAAGAATTGTTGAAAGGTGCGTAGAAATTATAATCAGATAAGCCATGGGAATAGCAAGATGATAGGGAAATTTTTGTATTATACCTCCTTTTTTTAAAATAACAAAAGTAATTTTCACAATGGGAGTTGGCATGTGTGGATCCTGCTTGGGTTTGCTCCATATCTCCTCTCTCAACAACCAGCATAAAAGAACCAGCATCTTAACTTAACACCAAATTTGCTGCCTCCTGCTCACCTTTCTGAATCGCTGCTGAGAGTTGTTGTTTTGATGGGCTTGTCTCCTGTTTTAGGCAAGGTGAATGATACTCTCGTCTGGCTTTGCTAATTTCCTCTTTCAAGCAGTCACCAGCCACTATGGAAAATATCTACCTCTCAAGCACTGAAACAGAAATGGGGAGGGTCTGATTGGCCACATGCCATTTGGGTACCAGTTAAAATAATGTGAAACCAGGAACTTTATAAGAAGTCAGGACTGAAACAGAAGGGGGAGGGGGAGGGGGAGGGGGGGGAGAGAGAGAGAGAGAGAGAGACAGACAGAGAGAGAGAGAGAGAGAGAGAGAGAGAGAGAGAGAGAGAGAGAGAGAGAGAATGAATGAATGAATGAATGAATGAATGAATGAATGAATGAATGAATGAATGAATGAATGAATGAGAATGAATTTTGCTTCAGCTCCCTGACAAGCTGGTGGTCAGCTCACCACTGCTCTTTTTTCCCTGGAAGCATGGCATGGTTGAAATAGACAAATAAAGATAACTGCAGTAAACAAAAAATATCCAATTGGTTGTGGCAGAAGCTGACTAGTAATTATAATGGAGAGTGATCACTTGCTTCCTAATACTCTAAACCAGTTTTTTTTTCAATCATGGCAACTTTGAGATGTATAGACTTTAACTCCCAGATTTCCTCAACCAAATTTGAAAAGCACTGCTCTAAACATACTTCTGATCATACCTATTACTATGAACCTGATTTCACCTTCAAGATAATGAAGGTGACAAAGTGTAGCAAACTGACAGTGGACAGGAAGAAAATACTATTATACCATTGCAGATACTATAGTGACTACTTAAGTCTATCTTGTTTATGAGCTAAGGATAATATATGGCAGCATCATGAGGATAAGAAGGAGAGTCAGTGCTGTCGGGGTTAAAAACAAATGGGGATCAGGCCTTAGAAGCACTATATAAATATTAAGTATTACTTTTTTTTCTTGCTATGCACAAAACCTGAATCACCTAAAGCAAGCAATTCACTTTGAAGAAACAACATAAATGTATTAGTGTGCAAAGAACTGAACAGTGTGCATGGAGCTTCCAGCAAGACACTGGCTGTTTGTCAGGCAGCCCTGAGCAACAGTAGAACCACAACTGATATATCTTGGACCTACAGTGCTACATTTCCAGGATAATGCAAAAAAGAAAGGGTGACACCATAGAAATTACATAAGGTGTTGGAATGTTTTTGATAATATAAGCACATCCATATGCTTATATCATGAGTTATGGGGTCACTATGGAAGCTACACTATATAGCAGTGATGGCTAATCTTTTTTTGCTTGGGTGCCAAAAGGGTGCACACGCATGCCCACACCCATAATGCAATGCCCTCCCCCCTGCCATGCGCACACAACCCCCCCCATGCTGCCCGGCCCCATGCATGTGCACAAGGCCTCACTGAAGCCTCCGGACTTCCGGTAGGCCCATTGGGCCATTTTTTGCCCTCCCCAGGCTTTAGGAAAGCCTCTGGAGCCTGTGGATGGGCTCCAGAGGCTTTCCTGAAGCCTGGGGAGGGCAAAAACGGCCTCCTCCGCCCTCCAGAAGGCTGAAAATCAGCTGGCCAGCAAGCACATGCGCGCTGGAGCTGACATAGGACAAAGCCTCGCATGCCCTCGCGTGCCATAGGTTCGCCATCATGGCTATATAGTCAATGAACAGAAATAATTTGGTTTACTGGGTCACCAGTTCCTGTTTGATTCCTCACTCAGTCAACTCAGTTTGGTGTTAATTTTCTTATAAGGCCACTCACACATGTGTAGGGGGAGCATACCTTTGCCACTACACCTGCCAATTTTTGGTTCAAGATACTCCTAGGTTAAGGTGACCAGACGTCCCGCTTTTGGCAGGACAGTCCCGCTTTTTAATAATTTGTCCCGCGTCCTGCGGCGTTTCAAAAAAGTCCCGCTTTTTTAATTTAAATTTGCCCTGCACACCCCTCTGCCTCCTGCCTCGCCTGCCTCCTCCTGCCAGGCGGAGAGGGAGGGCAGTGAGAGGGGCAGCGGCGGTCTTGCCTGTTTGTTGCCGCAGAGCCGAAGAAGCTGGTGGTGTTCGCGGCGCGGGCCTTCCCCCGCCCTCTTTCCCCGGCCACCGGGACGCCGCCATTTGCGTTCTTTTGCCCTCTGTGCAAGCAGAATGCTTTGCGCATGTGCAGAGGACAAAAGAACGCAAATGGCGGCGTCCCGGTGGCCGGGGAAAGCGGGCAGGGGAAGCCCCATGCCGCGAACGCCACCAGCTTCTTCGGCTCTGCGGCGATGAACAGGTAAGCCTGCGCCGGTAGGAACCCACCCCTGGCTGCGATGAAGGGGGGGTGTTTGGGGGGGGTGCACAAAGCTGCAGGATAAGAGAGACAGACCCCTCCTGTCTTGCTCCCCTAGAAACCCCCCCCCATCAATGGTATCCCGCTTTACAAAAAATAAAATCTGGTCACCTTATCCTAGGTGTACTTCAGATCCTTTTCAACCCTACTAGCATTGATGAGTTAAAAAAAAGTCAAGAGTGGAAAGATTTATTTCGTGTTGTTCCACATTTCACATGTAGTTTATCTTTGAGGCCACCAGAGGCTGCTCTAAGATTATTTTAGGGCCTCTAAAATGCATTATGGTCTGAGGTGGTCCAGGAAATAAGGATCAGTAAACACAGGATCTAGGGTTTACGGTGCTCCTCTCAACCACTGTCACCCTCACTCCTCCAACCTCAGCAAATAAATTAATATATATTTTAAAAACAACCATTTGGAGAGGAAATCTTCCATTTGTATTGCAAACAATTGGATCTAAAGAAAATATTGAAAGTAGAACATGGGCAGCATTTGATAGTTGCATGTGGTTCAATTGTTCATTATGAACAGATGTTCCCAATAAATTGCTCTTCCTTTTCGCCTCATTTAAAAAGTGTAACTTTGAAGTATGGCTAGTCAGCCTGGCTTCAGGGAGGAAAAGAAACACTGCTAAATGATAACTTTGCTGACTGCCCTAAATTTGTCTTCTGACAGCCTCACTGATCCTGAAGTGGCTAAGCTTCTCTCTCACTTCAAAGACTGCAGTAAATAAAGCCAGAACCTTAGTCACATGCAATAGAACAAGCTGTTATATCTCATTCTAAGTGTGATAATCAAGGTAAAACAAACAGAAAAGTCATGTTTCCATAAGAAGTTACTTTGACTGTGCAGTCCAGGTTGAGCTTCTCCAGTCTCTGCTGAACTCCATAAAGTACTGTAAAATTGTGTTGAAGTGATATAAAACAATCATATCCATACTAAATTTGAGATGTTAAAACTGTTACAGCTTTCTCCAAAGAGTCCTAGAGAATGCAGGATGGTTCAAACAACTGTTCCCATCAGTGGTGGGTTGCTCCCGATTCAGCCCTGTTCTACGAACCGGTAGTGGCGGTGGCGGGAGGCTCCGCCCACCTGCTTAGGACGCTTCTGCACATGTGTAGAAGTGTCACGCGCATGTACAAGCGCGAACCGGTAGCAACGGGTTTTAGAACCCCCTACTGATTCCCATTCATTTATATCTACAGAGAAAGAAATAAAAACAATTAAAGAAACACTACAAAACAATTAAGGATTCTGTAATTGTTCCATAAAAAAGGAATGGTATATAAATAACTTTCTATTTGATGCTAAGCTATAACTTAATATATGTCAAGATGTGGGATGCTGGCAATTGTAGTCCAGTTGCCTCTTAATGGTCTCATTTTGTCCTTTCCCACAGATAGGATGAAATACTCCTCATATACTACTCATCTTGAGGACTCCTTTGCAAACTAGAATCTTACTTATCTGAGTATGAAAATGCTAGCAGTAATACGTGCTAGCAACAATACTACTCAATTCTTAAACTACTGTTCTTAAGCCGTGCTCTCTACACATGAGGAAATGCTAATGCTAACTCCAGTCTGGAAAACTAAGAAAAAACCTGTTGGAAATCAGTTGCTGTTAAAAAAATTAGGATGTACGAGAGACCATCTTCTATTTGCCAATTGATGACCAAATTGCTAGCTCATTAAATAACAAGCTTTTCTTTTAAATTATCAGAATGTATCCTTAAATTTACCATTTTTGCTGAATACATAAGAAAGTAAGTATTATTGGGAACAATAATACTTGATTTAATTCAAGTGATTTAATTCAAAAAATTTTTAAAGCAAATGTTCAACTGAAACCAGAGGTTTTTGTTTTAGGTTTGATGGAAAGCAGCTGTTGAAAAAAAAAATAAGTTACCTTGTTTCCTCCATATGTTATTGGAGCAAGACGATGGTATGCACAGAAGAATCTACAGTTTCCCACAATGGAAGAATGGATGGTGAAATACAGTAAATGAAACTGGCTGGGATGGCAAAATTAACCACTTTGATTTTAAAAAAAGACTGTGTCTAGCTTTGCTTCTACATAGGAACCAGTTTTGATTATTATTTTTTTGCTTGAACTGAAAAAAAAATTAAAATTTAATATTGGGATTGACAATCAGAATTGTTTATGATTATAAAAATACTGTGCATTATTGAATTTTAGAGCAAAAGGTTAATGTATTTTGTATTGATATCAAAGAAAGTCAGAAGATGATCTTTTTTCTTACCCTTTGCATTTCCTTCCTTCTTAATTGTTTTCCTTTTCAATTCCTTTTTCTCCCATTTTTAATTTTTAGCTTTGGTAGAAATGTATATTTATACACACACATACATATACACAGATGTATGGATGTCCACACTTTATATATGGATGTCTACACTGCTATAACAAAAATTTTGGTAGAGGAGAATGAAAACATAGCAATAACTATTTTAGAGGGTACAACTCTTCTTTAACATTATTATATCCTCTCATAGAATATACGCATAGTCATCTGATCATTAAGACATGTAAATCATATATAGCCACATTAAGTATGAAGTGTATATCAATGTCTTAATGCCTGCATGCTGTCCCTAACATATAATGTCAATCATTATCTAATGTCATGGTATAATGGTAATGTGTAATATATGCCGCATATATTATGAGGAATGGAGTTATATGACAAATGAAACATCTGTGCTCTTTCAAAGGCAACTAAATAGACAGAAAGATTTGTTAAGGAAAAATTCAGTTTACACAGCATGTGGAGAATGATGGCTCCAAAGAAAACACAACACGGCATCAAAGATAAGGTTTTCATAACAAAAGATTGTTCCCAAAACAACAGATTGTTCCCGTGTGGTTTGAATTGTTTAATGTCATTCTGGTGGAAATATACTAGGAGGTGTACAAAAAGTGCCAAGATGGATTTGGCCAAAATTTGAATCAAGCTTATTGGAAAATATAAAAATATATGGAAACTGTAACATTTTGCACCATCGTGTAGAACAATATTCATGCATAATTCATGAATGTAATTGAACAGTGAAAGTATAAACCTGCATTTGTTCCTATCTATGAGCACAGGTGGTACTAAAGCTGCTTTATAGCTTTCAAGGTGGCATTGCTATTTCCTTGCAAGGAACCAATATTATGCAGAATAGTGAAAAGAAGTACCGTATTTTTTGGAGTATAAGATGCACCTTTTTACCCCCAAAAAGAGGATGAAAATTTGGGTGCGTCTTATACACCGAATATAGCCCTACCCACCTGTCAGCCCCCACCCTTTGTCGCATTATCAGCCGGTTCCAGTTGTTTCTGGCCACCACCACCGCCGCCACCGTTGCTGGCCGCTGCTGCCGCCGCTGCTGCCCACAACCACTGTTGCTGTTGCTGGCCGCCGCCGCCGCCATTGCTGGCTGCCGCCGCTGCTGCCCAGAGCCACTGCCACTGTTGCTGGCCGATGCTGCCGCCTCTGTTACTGACTACCACCGCCGAAGCCGCTGCCATTGCTGGCCGGCGCCAGCGCCGCTACTGCCCGGCGCTGCCACCACCGTTGCTGTCCGCCGCCACCGTAGCTGCCGTTGCTGTCCGCTACCGCCACTGCTGCTGCCCGGAGCCGCTGCTGCCGTTGCTGACTGCCGCTGCCGCGTTACTGGCCGCCGCCGCCAGAGCTGCCACCGCCATTGCTGGCTGCTGCTGCTGCTGCTGCTGTCTGGAGCCACTGCCGCCACCGCCGCCACCACTGTTGCTGCCCAAAGCTAGCAGCCTGACAGGTTTGAAGACCAACTTTGAAGTTTGAAGACTGGTTTAGGGGTTAGGGGTGTAAGGGTCTTCAAACTTGGCAAGTTTAAGACTTGTGGACTTCAACTTCCATTCCTGAGCTAGCATGACTGGAGGAGGAATTCTGAGAGTTGAAGTCCACTAGTCTTAAACTTGCCAAGTTTGAAGTTTAGGGCAGTGGCGTGTGCATATGAATGTATAACATGGTTCTGCATTGTTATAAAGGAAACATTATTGTTCTTTCTTGCAGAAAAATGTCAAAGCCAAAAAGTGTAAAAAGTGTACATGGTTGTAAAAAGTATTCTGCTATACTGTTATTTTATTGAATAATATATTACTACACCATTTGGTTCAGAATACTTTTTTTCCTTGTTTTCTTCCTCTAAAATCTAGGGTCGTCTTATACTCCGAAAAATACAGTAAGATAAAGTAGCAATAAATAAATAAGGTACATAATAAAAAAAGAAAAAATATGGTCCTTGATTTATGTATATAATTGAGATTGGAATGTCGATGACTGAGTGAAATAAGACATTATGTGATGACTGCTTCACTCAATGACTACTATTATTAAGCAATCTTAAGCAGATACAATTCCAGGTGTGGGAAGAAATATCCATCTGGTTCAATTCCAAACCAGGAGAAAGACACTGGAAGCATGGAGGCTGATTGGAAAGATGATTTAATGATGAAGCAGAACCACATGGAGTTGAGAGTGGGTGGCTTTAATACCCCCTCTTGGGCTTTGAACTTGAGCTTTCTGTTCCTGTGCAAGAACATGTATTCTATTGGCTGTTGTCAGATTCCCATGGAGCCATGTAGGGGTTATGTAGGGGTCATAGCTGGCTCTGTAGGTTGTCTGAGCTCCCAGGTTTGGTTGAAGTTTGGACTGCTGATGCAAAGAAAGAGCGTTGGGCAATTCCTATTGTGGCTGAGGGTTTTGCCCTGTGTAGGATCTTGAGTGAGGGCTAATCCTACCATTCTACCTAATCCTGCCTTTGTTCAAAATACCCTGTCTTGAATGGATTACCAAATCTGCATCTCCAAAAGTTGGCCTCAGCTTTTTCTGGGGCTATTAAAAAGTACTTAGTCTGTTTTCTGTCTTTTTTAAAAAAACAGGTTTCTCCATTTCTCATACAGGGAAGTATAATATTCTGCCTTTTTAAATATTTCTCAAAATATTCCATTCTTCCAGGTGAGGGGTGGGTGATAACTTTCTACACAGGTAAGGAGCATGAGAGGAGGGGCTCGAGTTGTGGGTGTCCCATGGACAAGACTGCCTGCTTTGCAACTGAAAATCCTTTTGCTGAAATGTAGGATTTTCAGCCCCAGTGTGGAAAGACTTGTTTTCCTTATATTGAAATTGCTGTGTTGCTTGTCGGGATGGGTGCAATTCCTGAGGCGACTCCCGTGGAAGGTAAGTATAACGCTTTAATGTCTTAACATAACGGCAACTTTGATAGCAATGCATAAACAGAACTGAGGTAACTCTTGTTGACAGCTCGCCTTTTATAGCTGGCTGTCAAAACCCCTCAACCAATCACAACTCCTGCTGTTCCTGCTCCTAGAGCGGCCCCTGGTGGCCTTCCGGTACATTACAGAAATGAAATCTAAATTGCTACAACTTATACCCATTCTTTCTACTACTAGCTTCAGTAGCCATGGGGGGAAAATCATGTCTGACTTCCCTAGTTTCCCTTTATCTATCTGAAGGGCTAAAGGGTCTTAGGATGTTTAGTCTTAATGAAATACTGAGGTAAGACCCTTTATACCTCAGTATTTCATTAAGACTAAACATCCCAAGTTCTTATATATCTTGTCCTCATGAGGCATATCCTCAAGTCTCTATATCAACTTTGTTGACCTCCTCTGAGACTTGTGCAACCTGTCAGTATCTTGGAAATGGGATGCCCAGCAAGTTTTTTTTAAATCTAGACACTATCTTGCAAGGCAAATACTGCTCTCCATGTCTCACCCACTGTGAAGCACATGTAGGGTGCTGACATACATTCAGGATATAGATGGCAGAACCTCATTCATACAAATTTAATTGACCTCACTTAAGAATCCATTCTTGGCCACCTGTAGTAAGATTGAACTATGAATATCCAATTTAAAATTATCACTCATCAAATTGCTATAGAAAGCCACTATATTATAATAGAGCTTCACAAATTAGTGTGAAGTTTTGATTATTTCATTATGGATTTTCTAGCCTGCTCCTCTTCCAAGAGATGTGATTCTCCTTTCCATTACTTATTCTTATGGGATAAGTTACAATCAGAGTTAATGGCTGAATACCCACCCCATAAAAGCACCATAGCAGAATGAGATTTGAACCCCATATATGTCCTTATTTGGCCAGACATATAAAAGAGGGTGGGGGCTCCTACACCTTTATTTGAAATATTCCATCCAATGGAATTTTCTCTTCTGCACAGCCATTAATAATAAAGAACAGTAGTGGGTTCTAAATCCCATTGCTACTGGTTCGCTTGTGCACATGCCGCTTCTGCGCATGCGCAGAAGCGTCCTGGGTGGGTGGGCGGAGCCTCCCACCGCCGCTACTGGTTCGCCGAACTGGGCCAAACCAGGAGCAACCCACCGCTGGTACAGAAGCTCCCCATCCTGTTGGTATCCCTGGTCATCCTAAACTGGATACTCTGAGCAATACCTTTATTAGGCCAAACAAAATAATTGCAAACTTCCAAGAATTTGTCATTAAGGAAAATGCTTACAAATCGGGTTGTTGGTGAAGTGGGGAAAGGAAAAGACGGAATTGATGTTAAAAGTCAAGTTTTCAACTAGTTAATTTCTTAGATGGAATGGTAGAAATGTCAACAGATGTACAGTAGCAGTGATATTTCACTGTATTAACTAATGATGAAATAATAGGTTGCAATAAAATGTCTTCCAAAGTTGGTGAGGAGACTGGAAAATACTGTATGTGAACCCAGCCTTTTATTAAATGAATCCTTAGGTTCTGGCCTAAAGATGGAGGAAGTGACAAAGATGTCTGGTACAGGGTAACCAAAGGACTTTGGCTAGAAGTCCTTCTGCAGCTCTATTCAAAGTTGCAGTGAACTCAGAAAAGGCCTGCCCAGGTCAGCCTACAGAGACAGAAGCAGTCTCTGTTATGGTATGCAGAGTATTTTTAGATCTCTGTGCCCCCCAGCCAATGGAAGCAGGGGCTGGGATGCTTTATTTTTAGCTCCCACGTGTGGTTCCACTCTCTGCCTCCAGCTCTCATTGCATCAACAGATACATATTGGTCACGTTTTTTGGCTGCTAAAAGTGTGCCTGGCTCTCCATTCTCACACATCCACCTATCATTGCTGTTTATGTATCTCACCAGTCACCCTTTTTTCTTATTTTTAGCCTTAACCTCAGTACTATGTTATCCATGAAGAAGGGCATGAACATTTCTCAGCCATTCAGTGGGATGAGGGGTCTGAATAAAACCCAAACCTTTTCTTCTTTTCCAATCTTCAGTTTTATATCTGACATCTGTTCAAATCCCTACATAGGAACATGTATCAGTTTATCCTCACTGTTCCTGTAGGTGTGTGGGTAGAACAGGGATAGGGAGGCAGTGAATAATTCCCCAAATAAATGAATGGAAAACATGATGCAGAGAGAAATAGGAGTGAATGTGGTGAAAGCATGAATGAATTAAAGCATGAATTGTTTGAATGAGCAGATGCATAGGAGGTAGGTTGGTTGTTGTTTTTAGAAAAGCAGGAATATGATGAATGCACATTTATAAAAAGGAATCTGAGGGAATATCTTTTTTGGTTTTTTGTAATAAAAGTTGATGAGACATAATGAAAGACTAAGAATCTTAATGGTAGATGTTTCAGTAGAAACATTGAAGGATTTCAAGCATCTTTGAAAGGAAGAGAAAAGGATAGGGAAGACAAGGAGCAATATCGTCATTTATCATCAAATGGTTTATAGCATCTTCTAGTGTTACTGAATCCTCTGTGTGACAATACAAAGCCTATCTTCATGACTTTTATATTGGCACAGCAATGACTGGATAATATTAACAGACTCTATAAATCATCACCCAAGAAAGGGGTTTTCGTGAGAAAAATGGCTTCAAAAATAATATTTGATCATTGTACTGAAGTTGACTGACTCTCCCATGTTTCTTGATATCTGATTTGCATTTGCAAAAATCCCATAATTTTTTCTCATATTTTTTGGGCATCACTGTTTTAAACAGGGAGATCATCCTATTTTGAGTATTATGTGCCTCCAAACCAAAAGATCAGTTCTGATATTGCAAGATGACCACAATGTCCTGTATGTTTCGGGGCTTCCACTTAATTGAAGGAATTTCTATCCAAATAACTTTATTTATAATAATAACATCTGTAGGAATTGATATATAGGTTTTGCCCTGATACTCTTTACATTCAGGCTTTTGCCATCCTCTCTAATGGTGGAAGGGAACACTTAAAAGGCAAGATGGCAGCCACATCCAAATGATGATGATGATGATGATGATGATGATCTTATCCATTCAATCGTGTCCTACTCTTGGCGATTCTTTGGGCCAGGTCTCTCCACATCTTCTGATCTTGCACTACTTCTTTGAGTTTTTCTATGCTGTGGTTGGTACTATCAGCTTGGATAGTGTCCAGCCACCATGTTCTTTGACAACCTGGTTTCCTTTTACCACTAACGCTTCTCCTGTAAATTCCCCTGCATGACACATTCTCATGATCAACCCCTTTTCTAATATGACACATATATAACAAGCATAAAAAGGAGTATGACTTTGACTGTATAGTCACAGATGCTATCTTGACTTTTTTAGCCTCCCGTGGATGTCCCTGTTTGTCTCTTTTGCCAAGGATGGGCAAAAGCTATATAGAGATCAATTCTGTTTGATTACTTTTTTATTTATTTAATTTATTTATTTGTCAAACATGTATAGTAGTAATTTGTATAAACATAAGTAAAAAGTAACGATAAAAGAGGACAATAGGACAGTAGGACAGGGACGGTAGGCACGCTGGTGCGCTTATGCACGCCCCTTACAGACCTCTTAGAAACGAGGAGAGGTCGACTGTAGACAGTCTAAGGTTAAAGTTTTTGGGGTTTGGGGAAGAAACCACAGAGTCAGGTAGTGCATTCCAGGCATTGATCACTCTGTTGCTGAAGTCGTATTTTCTGCAGTCGAGTTTGGAGCGCTTTACATTTAGTTTGAATCTATTACGTGCTCATGTATTGTTGTGGTTGAAGCTGAAGTAGTCATTAACAGGAAGGACATTTTGGTATATGATTTTATGAACTACATTTATATCAGATCGGAGGCGACGTAGTTGTAAATTGTCTAATCCCAGTATTTCAAGTCTGGTGGAATAAGGTATTTTGTTGTGAGCTGAGGAGTGAAGGACTCTTCTTGTGAAATATTTCTGGACTCTCTCGATTGTATTGATGTCTGATATGCAGTGCGGGTTCCAGAAAGGTGAGCTGTATTCCAGAATTGGTCTAACAAATGTTTTGTATGCTCTGGTTAGTAATGTAATGTTGCCAGATAAGAAGCTACGCAAGATTAGATTAACAACTCTTAGTGCCTTTTGGCAATGTTGTTACAGTGGGCTCTAGCACTTAGGTCGTTGTAGATGAGCAAGGTTATCTGATTCTCAGAAGTATACTGCTGGAATGAAAAGCATTAATAGAATTCAGAGGTGGATTTAAGAGATGAATTCCCTCCTCTTTCAGTCTTCCACAGTTTCACACTAAACAGAATCCAAAATGAAAAACAATTCTCAGGCTTAGTATTATTTTATGAGTACTATTAACAGGCAAAGGGCATCTTCTCTGATCACAAGGCTAAGACGTAGCAGCAAGTTGTAGGGTGAAAAAGCAGTGGAGCTGACTCTAAGTTGCCTAAATTTGCTTGGTAGTTTCAATGACATCATTACAGAAAAATATTTTTCTGCGTGTCCTATTGGTTATTGTATATGGAGTGATTGGAAGCACTCCAGAAGCGATGGTTGATGGGTCTTGAAGTTCAATTAAAAATAAACAGATATTACTAGCCAAAAATTCTGGGACACTTTCAATTCTCTACCCTTCATTTGTTTGTGACTTGCCTGCCCTCTGAATTATAGTTGTCAAAGATGACAGTTTCTAAGTGAACAGGTGTCTCTGCTTCTTGCACTACACAGCCAGAGGGACTCAATTCACACCTCCTGTCTCTTCTTTCTCGTTATTATGTTTCCTGTGCATTCATTCTCCCACCTTCAAAGCCAAAGCTGCAACCTCTTCAGTCTTCCTGTCCTAAGCAAAGTTAATTGCTGCATCTAGCTGAAGGCTGACATTTGGAGATGACTGCAGCAAGGTAAGAAGGAGAGGAGGGGAGGGGAGCTAAACATCAGTGACCACTTGGAGAATGGAAATTTCCCAGAAAGGAATAAAGGCTGCATCTCTGCTGCAAATATAAACCAGTCTAAGGTCAGCTTCTGCCCTGTAGCAGATTTTACAGGCATTTCTAAGCTTAGTGGTAGGGCATGTCTTCTTAACATTCAGAAGGTCCAAGCTTCAATTCCTGGCATTCTCAACTAAGGTCTAGGGAGAAAGTGTAAAGAAAGCAATCAGTAAAAGAGAGAAAGGTTCTTAAGGCAGAATGAAGACCAAATGTGACATCTCAGCTTTATTGTGGTCTGATTAACAGAGATTGGCATTTGGGAATCAGCTTACAGTGCATTCAGGTGACCTAAATGTAATGCAGCTTCAATAGTGCCTTTAAAAGCTATAGATTAGCTTGCCAGAATTTCAGTGGCGGGGAAACAGAGCATAATGGTGAGACCATGAGAAAGGTGATGGAACTTGATTGTTGAGTGCCTGGTTCACAATACATGTGTAGCTATACATTCAAAGATTAATGCTCTGATGCACTGTGTTCTTAATGCTAAACTGGGACTAATGGTTCTAATGCAGGGATGAGCACTTTCTGACTGAGGACCGTATCAGATCAGATCTCTTTAGAGTTTTCTGTCCCTCCAATTAGGAAAAAAGAAATAGGAATCAGAAAGAGGCAGAGAAGATCCTCACCCATTTGGACTCTGGCCCTACCACTTTAATCCTACATACAATTCAGTCCCCAAAATATTACCCCTGAGTAGCCCTTGACAGATTAGTGCATTGGTAACTAAGTGATGACATATTCCTTCTCTCTGATCAACCTGTCAATCCTCTGATCTACTTACCATGATATATTTTCCTGATTTTTTTTGAAGAATCATAGGAGTTGAATTGTGCCATTAAATCAAAGTATAATGGCATATCTCACAGACCAAGATTACACAATATGTTAGGCTAAAGTACAATTGGTTCAATAGGTTATCCAAATTCAGCCTATACATTTACCTTATTCTACACTGTGTCATGGGAAGCCAGGAAACTGGATTAATTGAGTAAATCCTGTATAGTGTATTCTAAAAACGTAGTTCATAATATGTGGAATACTTGGTAGTCACTGAGCTTGGCTGTTTTCCTGCAGACAATCAAGCAGAAAGCACCAAAGCCCACAAAGGTCATCCCTGAGCTACATTTATTCTCTTCTATCGATACATAGTTGTAATATACTTTGGTGGACTTATAAAAGGCTTTGTAGTTTCTTGCACAACTTCAGAGCTGGAATATTAATAAGGAAGGAAGGAAGGAAGGAAGGAAGGAAGGAAGGAAGGAAGGAAGGAAGGAAGGAAGGAAGGAAGGAAGGAAGGAAGGAAGGAAGGAAGGAAGGAAGGAAATTCCCACTGCTCATTCACTTTGTGAACTTGTTTTTGCTCAATTGTCATTTCATATCTATGTACTTTGATGTATCATACACTGATACATATCCATAAATACAGTTTATGTATAAGTGTCCACTAATTAGACCTTACTTACTTCTCTTACTTGATTTATATCCCACATTTTCTTCAGGAGATTAAGGATTAGTAGACAACATGTTGCTACCCAAATTTTCCTCACAAGAACTTCTGTGAGGTAGGCTGACTGAGACCTAGCTCATTAGATCTCTATGGCTGGAAATGGATTTGAGCCTCAATCTCCTGGCCCCGCTTGTGGTTTTTAATATGTTTATTTATTTGAGAAGTGGTGTTTTTGTTTGTTTGTAGAATAACTTATTGTGTGAATCCCCAGCTTCAGCTTAATGAATCAGTGATGGTTACCTATAGCTTAATGTATAGTATGATCACTGTGAGTTAATAGATCATGAAAACTGAATTGTGAATTATATGGAAAGCATTGGAGGAATCCAGGATTTTAGTACAGCCATGACTGGACAGCATCATATTCTCCCAATTAAAAGGGGAAGCCCCAAACGTTCTTCAAGTATTTTTTAGAACTTCTCCCTTGTTTTTAGTTAGCTCTATATCACACAAATTCACTTTTAAAGAGAATGAGCGTGTTTGAACAATTTTATTGCCCACTTTCCATCCCTTTTTCCTGCAGCATAATGCCCTTTCTGAAACTGAGCATGGCTCACCAGGAAGTTCAGCTTTCAGGCATCCAGTAGATTTGATCACTTCTTTCATCCCTGGAGCAAGAGCTTCCCAACCACGATACTGTGTCCCAGAATCAAGCTGAAAACAGGCTTTTCTCTGCCAATATTAAATTGAATCAGTCCAAAGGTAGGCAACAATAGTAGGTTGTCAAGGACAACAAAGGAGTTGTGAAAATTCCAAGTGGTATCCGGAGAGTTGTCTAAAGACTGTTTTGACTCTTCTGTCTTGGGTGTGTGGATTTTTGCATTGCTCTGATTAATTAATATAAATAATTTAAAAATATGTCCATGAAAGATTGGATAAGAATAGATGTTCAGTTGAGGGGGAGAAACAAAGGTTTGTGTGCACAGGAAACCACAAAACACATCACAGACTTGTCCAAAGATTTCCTCTCATTATTTTTTCCATCAGGGAAGACTTTTTTCCCATACAGTGGCCTTGCTGATAATGATATGCAAAAAAAGCCCTAATGTGCAAGGTACAACATACATTGTAATATTGTTGCCAAGCTAAGTGTCCACACTAGTCCTGTGATTAGGCAGAGGAAACCATTGTCTAAAAGGTTGGACAACATGAAGGGGCAGCAATTATTCATTAATTGATATGTTCTTTTTACACTTTTGTTGTCAAGAAAAGGAGATTATAAGAGTTTCTATTTCACATATGTTTGTGAGTAGAGAGATAACACTGCTAACTGGATTTGGTATTGGTAAGAAGTATCTCCTTGGTAAGAAAATTATCTTGGCCTAGCCTTGAGAGTAGGGAAGCTTTGATAGAAAGTGGGGATAAAAGGAGCGATACAAATTCACAGATAACTTACTATACTATGGAACTGTTACAATAGCCCACATAAAGGACTTGAGAATCTCACCTCTTCTTCAAGAATGAGGCATTGCAACTGTTTTGAAAGCTGGCTTGGAGGAATTTTATGATATTTTTAAAACTGATAAAGAGGTACGCGCACTTCTGGCTTGACCATTCCTCAAAAATTGGGGGCAACATCTGCCAGATATTACCCAAGAGTCAAAAATAGAGCTAGACTAGGACGTTTTGCTTCTTAACACTCAAAAACCCTAAGATTACAACCCTTCCTAGTCCAAGAATAAAACCTTATTTGACTAGCTCTTGTATCTTTCTTATAGTGTAGTACTTATAATGGTGCAAGTATCTACCACTACAACTGAAAAGCACCAACTTAGCTTAGAGCAGTGCTTCTCAATTATTTTCTGTTACGCCCCCCCTAGGAAGAAGTAAACCTTTCGCGCCCCCACAACTCTCCAATCTGGGCCCCAATAGAATTTTAGTGTTAATATTTATTATTTTACTTATTATAAGCTGCAAGCAAACTATTGGCTGGGGAAGGCTGCTCTACCCACTTACCTGGGAGTAAGTCACACTGAACTCAGTGGAGCCTGTTTTCGGTTACGCAGGCATAGGCTACCATGGTTAGGGCCCTCTTTTGACACGGGGCAGGCCAGCTTAATCAAGCCGATGTTTTGGGGTCGCCAGCCTGGCCCATAAGCGCTGCCTCTGCCGGGCACTCACAGCGAATAATTGGAGCAGCAGAGGCCTCCCTGCAGCCCACCCCGCTTCCTGGGAGGCTGCAATGCCAGGAAGGAGCTGGCACAGGAGCATGGGTGCAACTGGGAAAACACTCCCCGTCTGGGGGAATCGATCGAGAGGGACCACGCATGTTCCCCAGGGTCATACACGCCCCCCTTGGCATCACTCCGCGCCCCCCCAGGGGGGCCGCCCCCCTATTTAAGAACCACTGGCTTAGAGGGGCAGAGCAAGGCACTTGACATACCTCTCTCCCATTTGACATCTTAATCAAAGGAAATAAAGTGTTGATCCCTAAGAGGACTAGGCTATTTGGTAACCTGACCAAGCAAAATTTATAGGGATACATCTCAACATAATAAATAACATATTGCAATTATATGGGTGATTTTGCAATAAGACCTATTTGGATACAGCAGGAACTAACTTTGTAATGGCTTGGGTTGATAATTTTATTGTGAATTATTCACCACCCCAACACATATGACAACTTTGCAGTAATTATTGATGCATGACTCCATTTATTATATGTAAATAATGAGTTTTCATGTAAAACAAAGTTGTTGTTACT
Source organism: Diadophis punctatus similis (assembly GCA_023053685.1). Lineage (NCBI taxonomy): Eukaryota > Metazoa > Chordata > Lepidosauria > Squamata > Dipsadidae > Diadophis > Diadophis punctatus. The sequence goes on from JALIGW010000009.1 coordinate 6,323,350, forward strand.
AATAAAAGATTTTCCAAAACCAATTTTCTGCAATGTTTGCTTTTCATGATCTTCTTCCCATGGCAGAACACGTTGTATTTCAAGGACAAATGCAATTATGGTTTATACTTTCAATTTAGTAAAAGTCAACACGATGTAAGATTGAAGTGATGAACTAGGGTTAGAAAAACTTGAATAAAGATCCAGTTCAGCCTTTAAACTCTGGGCAGCCTTTAGTGAATTGTCCCCTCTAAATAACTAAAAAAAAGTTTATAAGGAACAAATTATAATTTCCAGTATTTTCATTTTTTAAGAGGAAAGATCAGACAAATGGTTGTGCATAAATACATTTTAAAAATTAAGACAGCAATGAGCAAATTGTTAAAATATTTTGAATTTATTAGAAAAGATTCTATTGAATGAGAACAGTCCCTTTAAAAACAGCATATTTTTTAAAATATATTCATTGTTTTTAATACAAACGAATATATAAAGCAGTGAATAAAAGGCACCATCCTTAAAGAACATGGCACTTTACAAAGTCACACATTATTTTAGAAGTTAAATATTCCACTCAGGTTTTGAATTTAAATATGGAAGTGGAGAAAAGTTTTTTGAATCTCAAATACGCCAATTAGTTTTGAGAGGTTATGTCTCTGAATATGTTGACATTTGTGAGGAATAAGTTCAGGGAAGTAAATTTTGAAGTTTGCACAGTTGGAACGGTAAACATTTTTTATGACTCAGGCTATTTAAATACAGCTTTTAGAGCTTATTGATATTCTAAGAATGATGGGAGAAAAATCCAGTTGATCTAAAAAGAGTGCTCTTTTTTCTTCTTGAGGATATTGAATAAATTAATCATTTACATGTGCATAATCAGTTACATCTCACATATTTGATTTCAAATGTATTTACATTAAGAATCATTCCACTGAAATAAATATGAGTTATCATTGCTAACTTAAATCTCATTGATTTCATTTGGCTGATGCTAAGCTTGTCTGAATTATGGTATTCAACCTATGAGTTTTCATACCTAAGATATATCCAGAAATCAATTGTCATACCCAGAAAAAATATTTACAGTACTAATCTTAGGTTGTTGCTTTCTATTACAACAGCTTATTCTATATATCAGTGTATTTCAAACCTTGTGAACTTTATGATATGTGAACTAATTCCCAGCATTCCCCAGCCAGCCAACCGGCTGGGGAATTCAGAGAGTTGAAGTCCACACACCTTAAAATTCACAAGGCTTGTATACAATGATATATATTAACAGCAAATTAATTTTCCAGTTGTGGACTTTTCAAAAAGCCGAAACAACACTACTCATACACAAGCAGGTGGCATAATGTTTTGAGGAATCCCAAAGCTTGCAGAAATGCAAACAATCTGAGAGGCAAAAACTAAGCAAGTGGAAATCACCAAAGCAGCCTCATGAAGATACCAAGAAGCCTCCATGGGGATGGAATACTAAGTGACATTTAGGGAAGGAAATTGAAGATTAGGAAGGTGGGACCAATGGGACATGGTATAATGGAAAAACTGCTGAAATTCTGGCATACTGCAACGCTCTGTTTTAGGACCATTGTGTAATTCCATAACCCAGGTGTTAGATGAGCATCTTCTGAAGTCAACTGTGTCTATTCATGCAAAAGGTATGGTGGTGAATCATCTCATTTGATCATAAACCTTCTAGCCATATACAGTAGCTTTCAGTTTTGTATTTGAAGTTCACAGTGGTTGCTAGATTTGTAGAATACGATTAATTTACAACTCAATTCACTTGCTTGGAGGTCCAGATAACATATTGAATCATAAAGTAACTCTATAACATACTAAGGTTAAAACTAAGTTTTCTGCAAATACTGCTGTTAGCTCTTAGGTAATATTGTTAAACACATATGAACCCATTATATATGTGATTGACTGTACCTCTCATGTGATCTGAATATGGTATTGTTTATTTTGTGAACATAATATATTGAAGAGCATCACATTGTCAGAGAAAGTGTTATTTTAGGATAGGTAAGGACCTTAAAAAGGCAATATTTCCAATCAGGGAGATAACAGAACAAAGAGTAAGAAATAATCTGTATGACCAGAAGAACCATATCAGACTATCATTTCAACTGCATGTTGTAATTCAAATATTGCTTTTCACCAGTCTCAGCCAGAACAGCCAACAGCCACAGAAAAAGGAATTCTTGAACAACAACATCTAGGTAACTCTCTAGGACAGTGTTTCCCAACCTTGGCAACTTGAAGATGTCTGGACTTCAACTCCCAGAATTCCCCAGCCAGCGAATGCTGGGAGTTGAAGTCCAGACATCTTCAAGTTGCCAAGGTTGGGAAACACTGCTCTAGGAAATACTACTTATAAAAATATCCTAGTTCTAAAAGGACCCAATCATCAGCTGGAATAACAGCAGTGGAATGGTATACCATGTCCATCAAAGCTCCAAACTGGGGGGGGGGGCTTTGGTTGCTTTTTCCTAATCTGACACCTTTCAGGTGAAATGGGACTAAGTGTCCTACAGCTACCATGCTAGTTAAACATTTTGGGCATTGCAGCTTTAAGGCACAGGGAGCTCCAGACGGTAAGCAGAAATAATCAACTAGTTGATTAAACTGGTTGTGTTGGTTTTAGGTGCCGTCTTTTCCAGTAGATAGCATGATCTTCCTCCCAATGTTGTTCCTGAGACTGAGGACTACGAGTGCCAACTTGAGGAGAGGCAGGTCGACTGCATATCAATCAGAGTTTATCCATCCATACAGAAGAGATGTAAGGACTTTTTGACTCATACGATTTGGGATTTGGTCGTGTCCATTCATGGCTCCCTTTTGGTTTCAAGTTACAATGTAAGCTAACATGGCTGGGAAGAGGGGAATACAGCAGCTAAAGATGTAAATGTGATCTTGAACTGTATCCCTAAACTATAGATTTTGACATTTCGTGATGGAATTTGGTTTTGCCATGCCCAGGCATCCGCAAAGATATTTTTTATTATTTATTTCTCAGATTTATATTATGCCATGATCCTAAATAGAGTCTCAGCGGTTTACAATAACTACAAAAGATAGTAATTCCAAAGAACCCATAAAATAAACGCTTTTAAAAATAATAATAATAATAATAATAACAGTATCTGACACCATGCCACAAATATACTTCTAGAAAAGCACTGTTTTCAGCTTTTTCAAGAAGGCAGACATTGTTGGGGATAAATAAATATTCAGTGGAAGCCATTCTAGAGATCCAGCCCAAAATGCTCTCAAAAATGGGGAATAAAGAAACTGATACTCCTGAAATTAAGTAATAGTTAGAACATATGCATTTTTTATTCCAAATCAATGTCTGAAAATTTTTTATTTTAAAAGTGAAAAAAATGAAGCAATATGTTTCCATGTGATCAAGATTTAACGGTAAGTTTAAAGATTGAATTAATTTTATGGATAGATAGATAGATAGATAGATAGATAGATAGATAGATAGATAGATAGATAGATAGATAGATAGATAGATAGATAGATAGATAGATAGATAGATAGATAGATAGATAGAGACAGAGACAGAGACAGAGACAGAGACAGAGATAGACATAGAGATAGACATAGAGATAGAGATAGACATAGACATAGACATAGACATAGATATAGATATAGATATAGATATAGATATAGATATAGATATAGATATAGATATAGATATATAAGTGGTGAAATCTACTTACCTTCCTTACTGGTTTGGAAGTGCGTGCAGAAGGCTTTGAGCATGCGCAGAGGGTTAAAACAAGAAAATGGTGACGTCCAGGTGGGTGGGCAGAGCCTCGTGCTGCCACCGCTACCGGTTCTCCAAACCACCGGCGGCCTCTGCTACCAGTACATTTGAACCAGGCCAAACCAGTAGCATTTCATCCCTGATATGGATCATATTTATTTTTCCTATTTTCATTTTTTTTCCTTTTATGTTTATCTTAACCACTGTATGTAATTTGTTAGATACTGTTAATCACACTTCATTTTTTTTTAAAAGCAAAATTGACCCCATACTGCAAAAGTTGTGTATATTTTAGTATCCTGGAATAAGATATATTTTTAAATATCTAGCTATTTCCATGTGAGGATTGGTATTTTGCTTTTTCATATTACAAATTATACGTTAAGGCAAATATGTATATTATGGCCAGTGGTTTGCATATGATTATAAAAATCAAAAGCTCTTCTTCTCCCAAAATGATTTTTTAAAAAAACCCAAAGGAACAGGTGGGGGGGGAAATGAAGCTGTTGCATAAGGTAAGTCAGTCTTTGCTGTAAAGTGATCCAGACATGGATTATATACCCGCTATGATTTCTCTTGTTCTCTCTGACCTTTTCTATCTCCTTAAACATTTGGTCTGATTCAAAGTTCTTTAAAAAACAGAAAATCTGACATATTTTTCATCCTTCAGTTGGCTTAATTAAAGCATTGCCTTTATATAGATTTGGAATTATTTTTATGCTTTGCTTTAAAAAATATATTAAATATTTTATTGCTGTATCTTTTGAAGATAAGGACTGGACAGATGTAATCTTCCAGCTCTCCAGATGGGATATATCTGTACTTCTGTCCCTTGATTCATTTTCCCCAAACGCAGAAGAAGGATTATGGAGAATTGCCCTTCTCCACAACAGCAACCCTACTGTGTGATATGAGTTGGGTTGAGTGAAACTGACTGGTCTGAATGACGTAGCTAAAAGTAAGCTTCAAGTCTTAGCCTTTCTGGGTCTTAATTCAACACCTTCATACCTACAGATACCAGTTTAACTTGACTACTGAACTTATTCATTTTCTGGATGGGTATAATACCGTAAATCGAACTGCCCCTAACTGCTCTAAATCTGAATCTGAACCAAAATGTAAAGCACACAAAGATTAAAAAAGAAAGAGAGAAAAAGAGAAACATAAACCTAACACAAATCTAGCGTAGTATGTTGTACAAATTAAATTAAATTAAATTTAAAAATATCTAGGTTTTTAACTGATCTAACTTAAAAGGACAAAAACTAGCATATTTTTTATCTAGAGTATAAACTGCCTAGAGCAAAACAAAACAGATTTTGGTTGAATGTTAGGAGTAACATCCTTGAAAGTAAACACAATAGAAATAAATGCATACAAATATGAACTTCCTCACTGAAGAATTGTTTCTACATGGAGAGAATGAACAGCTATATGGTGGAACTGCTCCGACTTTCATTGACCAAGCAGAGAATAGCTTGTCCAGCATGGATCTGCTTCAAATTAGAATTATAAGCTACTACTGAGTTGAAGAGATCCCAGTACTTTGCTTTTCTTATACCATTGTAAATTATACAATTGGTTTGGTGGCTCTTTCATTTATTTGCAAAAACATGCCAAGTGTCTGACCAAACATCACCTAACCAGATGCATCTGACAAGCAGATTTGGAGATCCCACTTTCCTCTTCTGCTTGATCCTATGGTGGTATCTGTTGATCTTCAGGGAGATAAGGCAGTGGAAACCTTGAAAAGTGTGTCCATGTTGTTAAAGAAGATTTCAAAAGCAATATTTAACGACAGGATATTTTTAATCATTAGTACTTCCTAATTTGTCTTGTCAAAAACCACAGTTATGCAGGCACCTAATAGACAGAGGCACACAAAAGCTAAAAAGTATAATGGTGTCTCCATGTCCATGCAGAAAATCCATGTGCATTAGTACAGAGATTGAAATCTAATGTATCCAAATCCACATTCCAAAATAATCTATGAGCAGGCTGAGGTTAACTGACTGAAAGGTCAATAAGACTCAGCTTCCCCATTTACCAAACATATCCGAGTAATATATGTCGCCACCATGTTCTATGGAAAAGACATATCTATGCAAAAATTTTCTGTGTATGAAGGATTGTGAAATTTATCAACAAAATAAGCACATATAAATTCTGTATTATGTCATTTTCCCCACATTAATTATCTATTGTATCTTTTCCATTGCCCTACCTGTTATTTTCACAGAAGCCTAGTAAAAATGCATTCGGCTGAAAAACAGTGAGTACATGAAGAATGTCATTAAAAAAACTTCTCAATCTTTATCTAGTATTCAAATTACAATAGAAGCATAGGAGGAGGGATCTGGATCAGGCAACGTCCCACAATCTGGAGGTTATTGGTTTAGCAAGCATGTGAACCACCTGGTTGCTTAAGTCTTATCCAACACGTCTTGCCTCCAGATGTGTTGAACTTCAACTCCCCGAAAGGCCAAGCAATCTGGGAGTTCTGGGAGTTGAAATCCAACACTTCTGGAGGGCACCAGGTTGCAGAAGGCTGATCAGATGTTAACCAAGCTAAACCTAGCACAAGTAACCACTGAAAATTAAAAGAACTAGTCAGCCCATTTTGCCCAGGGCTCAGTGGTTGGGAAGAAGTGAAGTGATGGGATGTGATACAAAACTGCCAAAGGGAAGGGAGAATGAGAGAGCAGGACATTCCTTCATGCGTAAAAGGCTCCTGGAAGTTAAGTGGAACAATTTGCACTGTAATACAGCCCAGGGAATGAAGAGGTTCTTCTATTGAAGAAAGTCACTTGATCCAGTTTTCCAAAGTGCATCATGGAATCCAAAGTTAAGCTGTTCCTTCCTGGTGACATCAATCAGCCTACATAAGAAATCAACTGGAGATGGGGGAATTATTCCTGCATTCAGTCTTACGCTGGACAAGGGTCTGTGTGCCACCTGGGCAATGGACACCACCATTCTCACCTCCTGAAGTGGCACGAGGCCAGACAAAGCCATCAGCTTCAACTTGCAGATACCCCTTTGTGTGATTCCAGCGATGCCATTGTACAACCCCGGATGCTTTTTGGGGTAAGGGCTTTCTGATACGGAGTTGGACAGACCCAGAAAGCCCAGACCGCAAAAAGACCCAGAGAAGACCTGTCATTGCTTCTTCTTGCCTTAGTAGCAGGTGAAAGCTGCAGCTTCAGTTACATGCCATCCCAGGATATGTGGTACTTGGGATTCATAGAACCCCACTCTCCCTTTGCTATTTGTTGATTGCACTTAGAAGCAGCCATACTTGGCCTCCATCAGATAACAATTGCTATCACTACCAGCCAGTGAGGCTTCATCAACTGAAGGTGAGGGATGTTGGGTAGGTGCAAAGTTATGGAGAGGCTGCATTAGGACTAAAAGATTTCTAATGGGTCATCTGCACACCACCAATACCTTGTCATCTCACTTGTAGTCCTCATCCTCCAGTTTCAGTTTTGCCCGAGGGCATCGAGGTTCTTTTTCTGCGGGTTTCTTATGCTTTTCTCCATGGCTGGAAGTTTCATCACCCCAGAAAGCAAGGTTCTCCAATTTTTTCTTTTCTGAGATATGCCCCTTTTATCCTTCTGGGAAGCTCCCTGTTTCCACCACCCACGCACTCAGCCACCATCTATCTGTAGGCAGGGGAATCTCTCATCACCAAACAACACTCTCTCTCTCTCTCTCTCTCTCTCTCTCTCTCTCTCTCTCTCTCTCTCTCTCTCTCTCTCTCTCTCTCTCTCTCTCTCTCCTCCCTCCCTCCCTCCCTCCCTCCCTCCCTCCCTCCCTCTCCCTCTCCATCCATCCATCCATCTATCCCCCCCCTCTCCTCTACCTCAGAAAAACCACTTCCCAGCCCTTGTCTTCCCAACTGCACCACACACATAAACACAAACATGTATACAAACGATTACCTCCACCACAATGCCAAAAACCTCTGCAGAACTCCAGAACCAAGGCCTTTTCAAAAGATTCAGGTTAATTCCTTCCCAATTGTCTGAAATTTTAAGACACCCTTCTAGCTCTTTTTTCTTACAATGGAAGAGGAAAAGGCTGCTTGGATCAATGATCACTCCCCACATCCTAGTCACTGTTCAGTGACATCTTATACTATAAAAGGGATCTTAGGAAGGTTAGCTAAAGACCTAGCAATAGCAGTCATGCAACATTCTGAGCTTGATGAATATTAAGTTCAGGGTTTATTTATCAGTTTGCTATTAGCATGTTTTGTCAAACCAATCCATAAGATATGGTATTATATGACTATTACGGATTCAGTATGTTATCTGAATCCAGATACAGGCTAATTCATTAGCCATGTTAAGCGTATTCTGTGAACATAGCTAGTACTTGTTAGTAGAGAGTGTGCTAAGCAGACTACAGGGTCCTCCATGTTCCATAGATATCCCTATATTATGACTTTGGTTATATTAATACTTTTCAGACTGATAAAACTCTCTGCTGAATGGTAGTAGATGTGCATGTATGTTTTAAACATGCACAGGAAGGAACCACATACCCATAAATGAATGCACAATGTTTATCTTTTGCATGCTTAGGCACCCAAAAATATGTGTTGATATGTACACACACACAAACACACACACTCACACACGTGTGTGTGTGTGTGTGTGTGGATCATAAATCTGTCCAAATATTTTTATCTTAGATGTATATCCCAGTTTAAATCTCCACTGTCTGAACATACTATTCTCATCCTCCATATGCCCAAGGATACCTTTTTTCATGTACATACCAGCTAAAGCACATATCTAGATTGGCGCACAAACTATAGACATACATATCTAACTCTTCTTCAGGAACACTGAATCACAAACAGTTTCATTGGCTCACAAGTCTTTCTAAGAGCTTCATGCCTACATGTTTTTGCAAAACAGACTGCACACAAGTAGTATCACGTGTAAGATCTGCACATATATCTATTGCCACATACATGTACTAGGAAACCATAACCAATGGTGTCTTTTCAGCTTCTATGCCCATAGCCCACACAAATAACTGCAGTGAAGTCCTAACAAGAGTCATGATTAGGCACAATGATCTATGGTTTGCATTTTTTCCTAACATATTTTACAAAGCAAAAATCTTTCATGTCTGAAACTGACCTGCAGGGAATGTTACAGATCAGGCATGGTGCAATCTGTTCTGCACAAGCACATTTAGTCAGTTAACAGAACACTCTGGTATGCTTTCACAGACCAAAAGCCACACACAATTCTTCACACCCCTGCCCTTTCCTTGCCACCAGCATACAACCCCAAATGTAAGGGAAATATGTATACTAATTCAATAAGGGATCAAGCCCTCTACTCCACAATATACAGATGGAAATAACAGCAACATATACATTCCTGAAACTAAGGTCTGAAAAGGCACAAATGGGTAACTGTGGAGTGGGGCTTAATAACCATATTTAGAAGGAAATAACTGCACAGAAATAACTATCATCAGCCACATCATACCCACCCACCCTTCCCAGAACAAGCCAGCTCTTCCGTCTCTCCATATCAAACCAAAACACAATCACACACTTGATTGTCTCTGGCACATCATTTTATTTTTCCCCCTTCTCAACCCCCTTTTTCTGAGTAAGTCATATGCACATGGAAGCACACATACATGCACACATATACACACAAACACATACGGAGAGTGATTTGTTCAAGTCTTAGCCCTAGTTAGATCTATTCATGGAACTCTAATTGTCCATATCACATCTATATTGCCCAGTCCATTTAAGAGTGTCCCCTGGGTATTTCCAGAGTCCCAATCCATTCCCATACCCCTTATTCTTCCTCATCCACCAGGACCCCTTTCTCCAATAACTTTGCCTAGAGACCTTTAGAAGGGTATTAAAGAGATCTTTGAAAGCTGCCTTTCCATTTCTTTCTTCCTATCTGTTCCCGTTGGACAGAAGCTCACCTTCTCCAAAAGGGCACCTCAGAGGGTTAGGAGCACAGGAACTGTCAGTTGGGGGGGAGAGAAAAGGAGGGGATCCGTCCAGGCACGGAGCTGCAGAGATTGCCGAGTCCCGCCCGAGACTCCGGCAGGCGAGTCACGAATCGGGGAAGGGAACTCCGGGCCCAAGCGTGACGCATCTGCCAGGCAGTCACGAAGCACCGCTGATTGGGGAGGGAAGCGGGCGGGGGGGGGCGCAAGGCGCAGACAGGCGGTAGAGAAGGAAGGGCGGGCTGGTGGTGCTAAGAGGAACAGTGTCTTAGGTACGATCGCTACCATGGACAGCTCCCTGGTAGAAGGCTACTTCAGCACTCAGGACAGCTACTTAGGTAACAAAATGCTGGACAAACTCAAGGGATCAACCCAATTAGTCTCCTTTAACAGGAAGAAATTGCAGCGGGAAGGAGGGGTGTGAGGGCATCAAAAGCAATTTTAAAAATAATTAAATGGTTCACATGACATTAGAATAATGTATGTATCAATTGACAACTGGTGGATATATGACCATCCTATCCTAGTTTTCTAAAAATGTTTCCTGTAGATCAGGTAGTATCATTGAAGGGAGGGAGGAAGGCTGCTTTTTAGATAGATAGATAGATAGATAGATAGATAGATAGATAGATAGATAGATAGATAGATAGATAGATAGATAGATAGATAGATAGATAGATAATTTCTTTCCACTCTCTCCTGAATTTATTTTAAATCCTGTTTTCAATTGAATTCACACAACACAATAAATTCTAAACAAAGAATAACAAAACACAGCCAGTGTGTCCAAATATGCCCAAGCAAGTAAACAACATAATGTCTTAACCTGATGCCTCTTTCACGCAATAGGACCACCAGATGTCCATCCCAATTTTAGCCTAAATTAGCTGGCTTTGCAAACCCAGTTTGTTGTCAGTGATTACAACTGAAAACATTCTTTTATTTCTAAAGACAAGACAAATTTGTCAGGTTAGCAAGGGTACAACCCCATATATACTTTGATGTTGTTCAATCATTTCTTGGGAAATAAACTACACAGTACCCATACTTACATATCAGATATTATGCTAACTTTAATTGAGCAAGTCTATACATGCTTACTCAAAAATAAGTTGCAGAGTTCAACTGAAATTAGTCCCAAGTAATAAGAAATAAGGTTTGAGAGGCTAAAATCTAAGTTATTCAAATATTGTTTTTTAGAAAATATGACAGCTATTTTGGCATGTCTGCTTGGCATTTCCCACTTGATTGCAGAATTTATGAGAAGATACAAGGAATTCATTCATGGGCAGTGATATTTTTATCAATAACTAAGAGCAATCAAAACTCAGTGTATTAATAAGAAATTTGGAAAACTGTATTCCAAAATAGAAGTACTTGACAGTGCTGCTTTTGTTCTTAATACAATCATTGTAATAATAATAATAATTCATCAACGTTTCAACAAATGTTTCATGTCTTGATTTTATTCCATGTGTATTTTCAGTCAAAGAAATATGAAAAAACATTCCCATAAGTAATTGGAATGAGAAAGACTATCTAGACATATTAACACTATTGCAGAAGACAAGGCAAGAAACAAAAGGTTAAAAACACAGGAAAGCAGGTTTTGGTTGATAACTGATCCTAAAGGTCAAAGCTGCTCAAAAATAGATTGCCTCAGGAGGTGATGGATTCTCCATTGCTGGGAAGTGTTTAATGAATGGTTGTCAGGCTTCCCCTTTATTCTGCACTAAGCCATTTAAGAAAGCTCATTAAAAAATCCAAGGACTTCAGAATATTTTTTTTTCATTGAGGAAAGTGTTAAGTCACAACCAAGAAGTGTCTCATATTTGGTTTTTGTTCTTTACACCTTTTGTAGCACAATGTTTGTCCTCTTATTTCCAGCAGCTGGGCTCCTCTCCATCTGTACATTTGTTATCATCAAATTTGCTTTCATGTTGTTTCTCACTGACACTGACTCATTCTCACACTGACCATAGGTTGGGAAAGCTGTAACAGTGGAAGCTGGACTAGATAATCTCCAAGATCCCTTCCAATGCTTCCATTTGATAATTCTATGAATAAAAGAGGGAAAGGTATCTGATTTTGTAGACCTTCTGTTGCTAAGAAAGCACATTTGTGACAATTAGATGGCACAAAGAGAGTCATAAAGCTGCCTTATATTGAGCTATGCTATTAATTCATCAAGTCCCAAGATGCCCAAACTGGTGCATGCAGATGCCAGTGTGCTATGGTGCTTGCCAGGTCTCCTGCTCCACTGTATTTTTGATATTTTTAAAATATTGTTTTTATTTTAAAAGGAAGTTGGCATGCTGCAAATTGAAGGACATATCCAGGTTATTTATTTTACAGAATGTTTTGGATTCCCCCAAGACAGTCTTAAAAATTAAAAACAGTGAGAGACTGCAGCCCTGTGCTTGTCTGTAAATGTGTCTATGTATGGTAAATTTTATTTAAAAAGTAATTGAGATTGATAATCAGTATTTGGAGAACTAGAGGTAAAGCAGTCTCTCCAATCCCGGTTAAAATTAATTGCTGGGGTGTTTTGTTTTGTTTTTACTATCAGATGCACTATTTTGTGGCAATCCTGTAGCAGCCATTTTCTTCGAGTGCCCAAGGCATGCTCTTAAAATATCAAATGGGGCCACTGGTCCAGGAAGAGTGGAAATTCTTAAACTAGGCCAGGACTGTCTGATTCAGTGGCTCTCCAAGATTTTACATCAAAGTCTTTTTCTGCCCTGTCAGGTGATGCCAGGCAACTGGCACCTTTTAAAGGATGTGCTCTAGCACAGTGGTCACCAACCAGTAGTCCACGGACCACTGGTGGTCCACAGGAAAATTTTGGTGGTCCACAGAAAATTATTTGCATTTTTTATATTGCACTAAATACTATTTATCTTTTTTTTAATTCATATTAGTGGTCCGTGGGATTTAAAATTATGAATTTAGTGGTCCTTGCAGTCTGAAAGGTTGGTGACCCCTGCTCTAGCAGCAAGCTAACATTCCCACGGAACATACGGAGATGCTACCTTTACCAAATTATTAACTACATCTGGCATGCAATGTATTTATTGGAAACAGCAAGAGAAAAGTCTGGCTTTTCCCCTCTCTTTGGGAGTAAACCAGGGGCGGGTTCCTAATTTTTTTACTACCACTCTGTGGGAGTGGCTTATTTTGTGGGTGTGGCTTGCTGGCCATGTGACCGGGTGGGCATGGCTTCTCGGACTGCTGAAGGGAGGGGAACTGAGATAGGTCCTGCCACCCATTCCCCCTCCCCTCAGCAGCTCGAGAAGCCTCAAACGTGCGAAAATGCCTAGGATCATCACCGCGCGTTCGTGGCTTCTCGGACTGCTGAAGGGAGGGGAATGGAGATAGCTCATGCCGCCCGTTCTTTCAGCATCTCACGCGCTCCCTCAGCCATCTTCCCCTGCTTGGACTCACTGTGGGGTAGGAAGGCAGCGCATGTGCAGTGCCGGAAGCTCGGCTTCTGGGCATGTGCAGAAGAAAATTTTTTTAAAAAATTACAAAAAACTTTTTTTAATGGTGGCGCCCAGGCACCGGCAACCGACCGCACTGTTACTGTGACGTCACCAGCGGGCCGCTACCGGTGCTATAGAGTGGACCGCACCGGTAGGAACCCACCACTGGAGTAAACTATCATTCTAGCAACAGATGGGACTTAAGTCAGTGGTAAAGGGTAAAGATTTCCCTGTCCAGTTGTGTCTGATTCTAGGGTGCAGTGCTTATCTCCGTTTCTTGGCTGAGGGAGCCAGCATTGTTTGAAAACATTTTCCAGGGTCACATGGCCAGCATGGTTATATAACAAAGGCACACAGAATGTGGTTACCTTCCCACCAAAGTGGTACCTATTAATCTACTCGCATTTGCATGCTTTCAAACTGTTAGATGAGCAGGAGCTCAAGCATCATGCAGTGCTCGGATCTCGAACCTGAGCTGCCGGCTTTCCAGCTGACAAACTCAACCTCTTTATCTGCAGAGGTACTCCTAAGCAGTGGTAGATAGTTAAAGCCACATCCTCTTTTTGTCACTGTCTTTTGCAACAGTACTTTTGTTATCCCCTTTTTCTACTTTTCTCCATGCCTAAAAATCTTCCAGGGAAGAGGCAAATGCCCTTACAAGAGTACTAAACTGATTGTTTGCAAAAAAAACCTTGTGAAATTAAACTAATGGATGCATGAGGTGTCTGGTTATCCGTCTTTTTACAAATAGTTTTTATTAAATTTGTATCCAGTTCCTTGTCCAAAGAAATCAGGATAGGTATATGGATCTTCTCACATTTTCTTCTCACAGTTCTGAAAATAGGGTAAGTTAAAGAGCAAGAAACTCAGGCAAAATTGCTCAATAAGCAAATAGGCTGAATATTTATTTCCATATTTTAACTGAACTTCTTGTCTACTACAGCATATGTAAATGTCATGGACTGCTTACTGAGAAGTTTCAGGCAATGTTTATGAGTAAAATGCTAAAACTGTGTGACTACTTTCTATATTATTTCTTCATTGTTTTCTAATTTCTAATCTTCCTTACCTCCAAAGAATTCATGTGACCTTTTTCTACTAAATTTACATATTTCTATTAAACAATTTAACTATTAATCTGCCTAAATAAATTGAATGGATTATTTTGTGCTGTGTTTATTAAACAAGAGAGAGCCAGTCTGGTGTAATGGTTAAGGTAGCAAACTAGAAACTCAAGAGATTGTGATTTCTAGTCCTGCCTGAGGCATGATAATCCTGGGCCAGTCACTCTCTCTTAGCCCTAAAAAGGAGGCAATGCCAAGTCTGAATTCTTGCCAAGGAAACTTCAGGTAGTCTATAGGAGTCAATCTTGATTTTAAGGATGCATGCACAGAAACATACATACAATTATTAAATGTCGCTTTTTATTAAGAGTAAAGTACGGTAATTCCAAAATAATTCAACGAAGCATGATTCACACCCTGGCCAGTGTCTCTTTTCACTTCTGCCATTGGGCAGAAGACATCGAAATATAGCCAGCTAACCCCCACAAAATGTTCTTTTTGGATGATGGAATTGGGATAACAAGTCATAGCAATGGCTGTATAGATATTAAAATATATGATCAAGGGTGACAGAAGATTCTGCTTACAAAAAATAGTAATGATAAATTAGGGGTGAAAACAATGGATTATTATAATTGATATAATTAAGAGCTAAAGGTTTTTTAATTGGGTTTTATGTATTTTTTTAAATATACAGTATACATATATATTATTAGGGCATTCTGAGATGGTTAAATAAATTAAAAGAAGTGAGGAGAAAGGTCAAAAGAATAAAATAAAGCAAAAAAGATAAATAATATAATATAGATAGATAGATTTGAAACAAGATTTGGAGGGGAGGAAAAAGAGCGATACCTAGACGACAATGATACAAGGAATAGGAGTAGGGTAGGGATGGGGAGGGAGAGGGAAGGAGGGGGAAAAGGGGGAAACCATAAGTATGAAAACTTTTGATTGATAAACACATAAAAATAAAAGAAATAAACTTTAAGAATATATATGAAATAAAGTGTAAAATGTAAAAATGGGTAAAAGAATTCGGAGTTGCTGGAATACCATCCCAAATAAATAGAGAAAGCATTGCAAAGGAGGGAAGGAGAGGAGTGAGAGGAAGAAGGAAGAACGATGAGGATGGGAGAGAGGGGGGAAAGTGAGGTGAGAAGGAGGAGAGGGAGGAGAGGAGAGGAGAGGAGAGGAGAGGAGAGGAGAGGAGAGGAGAGGAGAGGAGGTGGAGAAGAAGGGAAAGAAAGTAGAAAGGGAAGGAAGGACTATAAGACGGGAAAAGGGATGGTAAAAAAGTACCATATTTTTCGGAGTATAAGACGCACCTTAGTTTTGGGGGAGGAAAACAAGGAAAAAAGGCCTCTGCCTCCCAGCAATTTGCCAAACAGCAAACAGTACAGATGATATACACTGTTTGCTGTGTATTTCTGTGCATGTGTTCCTGACCCATAGAAATAGCAAAGAATTTGAGAAACGTACATTATGGCAGTATATTAATCCCAGAAAGTTTTCTTAAATGTAATCACACTAACTCCTCCCAATTATTTAAATAGATCAACTCCAAAAATGACTAAGTCAGGGTTTAATTCAGCTGCCTTATTTTAATACTAATACTTAATACTAAAACAGGACATTTCAGATTATACTTTTACAGATCTTTAAAATTGATGTGGCTTTCTGGAAGGCTTTCTGCTATTTAAAAGAAGATACAATAGCACTGGGCCTCTTCAGAGCAAGCATTTATTTTAAAAAGCTTCTTCATTTTGTTAAGTTGTCTAGAACAATAATAAAGCAGTCTTTAAAAAATAAGTCTTATAATTTGAGCACTCTACAAACATTTAACAAAATAACATATTAACAGAATCTGCCTCTACCTAGGATAGAACTCACAACCTCCTGACTGTGAGGCAAGAGCTCTACCTCTAGGCCAGTGTTTCCCAACCTTGGCAACTTGAAGATGTCTGGACTTCAACTCCCAGAATTCCCCAGCCAGCGAATGCTGGCTGGGGAATTCTGGGAGTTGAAGTCCAGACATCTTCAAGTTGCCAAGGTTGGGAAACACTGCTCTAGGCTACAGCAGCTATATCTTACATCCTTGCAATTTCAGCAGTGTAACATTGCCAGCAGTTTATCTCCCAGCAGTTTGTCTCATTACAGCCACCGTAGTTAGTTTCATTTTACCACGTGGCTTGCAAGCCTCAGTCAGCTGTAGGTCGAGAGGCAAGTAATCTCTTCGTGAGCTAATCAGGTTTTGCCCTGTTTGCTGCAAAGAGGTAAATTGCTGGCAGGCAGAGGCCAAAGGGTGGGGGTGGCTGGGTGGGGCTACATTTGGTGTATAAGACGCACCCAAATTTTCACCCTCTTTTTGAGGGTAAAAAGGTGCGTCTTATACTCCGAAAAATACGGTAACTCTGAACTGAATAAAGTAATAAGATAAGTATAAGATATTTGTATAAAATGTGTAATGATTATTCACAAAATGAAATGAGAAATGAGATGATAAATATGTGAATTGCCTACATGGAAATAAAAATAAAAAAACTTGAGGGGGGGGAAATATAGCCAGCTGGACAAACTTGTTTAAAAACAGCTTCTACCCATGGACTGACTCAAGGTCACTCACTTGACTTCATGCCTAAGACAAAACTAAAACTCATGATCTCATTTCTAACCTGGTGCCTTAATCATTCACCAAATCATACATTGTTTAACCATGATATATTAAATGTATCACAATTGGCCGGGTTCACCAAAAACACTAAAATATTAATACAAACCATAATGTCTTAACCATGATGTTAAGACTAATCTACCTTTTTTATTATGATCATAGGCTACATTCTCTCAACTTTCTTAATTAGGGTTAACATTTGGTTATTGAATTCAGCCAGTTAAATGACTCACTGAGCCAGAAAAAGAAACTAAACATTAAAATTTAACTAATTTACTAATCTGTGAAAACACACGTCTCAGTTTGCAGGAAGAATTTTCCAGTATATACTTATGTTAACTTGTGAATTACATACAAGAAACCATTTCAGGACTGAAATTTTCAGAAGCAGGCATAATGTCACCGTGGGGATAAATCATACAGTTCTGTTTCAGGTATCCTGCAGAAGTACAGATCAACTGCATAAATCAGAAATAATGTTGTGGAAACAACCATTTTCCAAAGTTCTTCCCACAGGCCAAAAATTTCAACAGAAAAAGAATAGAAAGAGTCCATGACTGAGATCCTAATAAAATATCTAGGAGGATTGTCTAGAGAAAGGGGATCAAAACAAAATTCAATCATTTAAGATTCCAGTCTGAGATGGAAACTATGAGAATATCTACACCCCTTCCCCTCGACTTGCTTGCACATCTCTCTCTCTCTCTCTCTCTCTCTCTCTCTCTCTCTCTCTCTCTCTCTCTCTCTCTCTCTCCCCCACCCACCCACCCACCCACCCACCATGGGTTATTAGAATGTGAGTCGGGTGCTGCTGCTGAGAGCTAGTTGCTATAAATAGCTCAGCTGCTCCACACGATCCCTTTTGCACCAGGCTGCAGAGAACTATATATAGCACTTGGCAACTCAAGGAGCTTCCCATCACCCTCCCCAGCATGGCCAGAGATCACTGCTCTTCTTGCTTCACCAGGATTATTGATCTGGTCCCCTCCAACAGAGACCAAGAGTCTCCCAGGAATAACGAGAAAGAGACATTCATTGTGTGGTAGCGACCATGAAATGACCTTTTGCCAGCTGCTTTACCTGGATGGCACTTTATGTGCAGTGACTAAGGAATGAAGAGCTCATTCAGTTCCACATTGCCTGATGCTTAATACAATCATGAATTGGCCCTTCAGACTCAGGATTATCAATATAGATGGGCAGCAATTTTCCAGGAATTTTCCTAATCCTACTTTGCAGGCCGAATTATAGATCAGCTCTCTTCCCTTTGTTCATATGAGCTTGTCCTGGAGGATACAATTTCTATTCCATTTTACTGCACATGCCTGTAATCTTTGGCAACAGCAGGCTGTACAACGAAGAACCCCAAGCAACAAAATGGACATTAGGAAGGAACCAAAAGGGCTCGAGATGTGCTCAAGTCATGGCTGTTTTATTATCAAGGCAGAATCATCAGAATTTATCAGCGGTATGCTAGGGATGAATGCAGTAGTAAGAGCTGAGTGTTGATATATAACAAGCCATATGCTTAATCTCTACTCTAGTTCTCACCACTTGAATGTCTTTATTTCCTAGATGCCTCCCTTAAATAACCACTTTGAGCCTTGCTGAATTCACACAACACATTTCCCACATCAGGTTGAAGAATTTGCAGTTGCATTTCCATAGCATGCAAAGCTTGGGCAGTTTTAACGTTGCTAAGCATGTTGCATTAATCCATCTCCTTTGATTCATTTATGATTCCATGCATTGTGTAAAAAACAGAAAAATGCTTAATTCAATAACCAACTCAAGTGTGTGGTACAAATCCAGTTAGAGAGTAACAATGCAATGAGTTAACATTAGACATTGGGCTTGCATTAAGATTTTATTGAAGATTTTAAATAGGAGTTCAATAATTATTATCACATTTCTGGTATAGGTGAGGAAGAACATATTTTAAAACAGTTTTAGCAATTAACTGTAAGGTCCATTTTAGGATAAGAAAAGAACATGGGGTGGGGCCAATCATCCATCTCAGCCTAGTCTAGACTATTTCTTATTTTAGCCCAGAACAAATAATTAAGCAATGTCAGCATTGTCTATTATGAACTCATAAACCATTTCTTGAAGTATTATATGACCTACTATAAATATCTCCTCCCATCTTAGATAGTCAGAAGAGAAGCACAATTTTGTTAAACTTGGGAGTCCTGGGAGTAATTAAGTATTTGTTTAACCTTCTGCCACTTAAATTTATAAAATGAATGTTTATACTTACTCTGACCTTTCTAATCTCCTGTCAAGAATATCCTCTAAACAAATCTTCAGCCTCACAGTTCCCCAAACATTTTGGGGCCTTTCTGCTGGAAATACAGCTGCAACAAATCCAAGAGAGTGCCAGGTTGGGAAAGCTGTTCTAAAGCTATTCTCCCAGTAGAAAATGCCCAATGTGTAGCATATTTTACCAACAATAAAGAAAGCACAAAGCAGCTGAAGAAGTCCATGTCTTTGAAAATCCAAAGTAAGGGAGATTTTGCTTCTGGCATAAGTAAGAAGGCTATCTATAATCCTTTTTTAATCTGGAAGATTCAATGACCAGGCTGGAGAGACAAAGTCTGGATTAAGTTTGACAACATTTCACAATATGGATAAGGTGACCAGACGTCCCACTTTTGGCAGGACAGACACGCTTTTCAAGCATGTGTCCCGCGTTCCGCATTGTTTCCAAAAAGTCACGCTTTTTTGGAAAGAATGCCGAAACAGCGGGACGTCTGGTCACCTTATCCTCATGCCCGGTGAGGGGCGGCTGGCTCGTTCGCGGATCTCGTCGCCTCCCGGCCCCGAAGCTTCTCTGCCGCCACTCACCCTGCCCGCAGCCAGAAGGAGATGCCGACACCGACGCCACCGCGCTCAACTGGCAACTCTCGGCCGTCCGAAACAACACAAGCAGCCTCTGCGCAGCCTCCCATTGGCTGCCGGGTCACGCGACTCTGCCGCGCTCCTCCAATCGGCGCAGGCAGGGGGAGCGTTGAAAACTTTTGTATCTTTCCTGGCTCTCGCTCCCTTTTTTCTCAATGGGGGAGGCGCGCGCACGCTGGCGGAAAGGGGGAGGGAGGAGCTGTTGGAAGCAGCCAGCAACGGCAGAGTTCCCCCCCCCAGAAAGAAACGCAGCCCCCGCAGGGACCCTCCCACCAGCCCTCGACCACAATACTCGGCACCCAGCCAGTAGGGTAGCTCCCACGCCCAACTTTTGGCTCTGCATGGCCAGAATGATGGGATTTGCAGTAGCTCAATGCGTCTTGGCTCTCCTGCTCCCGCTCCGCCAGTGCTGGGCTGCTGGAGTGACAGGGGGAGAAAGGAGATCAGGAGGCGGCGGATGCCGCTGGGGTTGTTGTGATCCGCCGCCGCCTCCTGATCCCCTTTCTCCCCCTGTCACTCCAGCAGCCCAGCGCTGGCGGAGGGGGAGCAGGAGAGCCAAGAGACGCTGGGTTGGAGCACCATCTTCGGGCTGCTCCCCTTCCCAAGCCAGCCCCTTGCCAGCCAGCCCAAGCCATTGCCGGCTCCCGAAGGGGAGGCGGGAGGCGAGGAAAGGCCTCCCGCCTCCCCCCACCCACCTGGACGCCGACATTTGCATTCTTTTGCCCTCTGCGCATGCGCACAGCATTCTGCGCATGCGCAGAGGGCAAAACTCAAATGGCGGCTCCCCTAGAAACCCACCCCCCGTCAATGGTGTCCCACTTTAAAAAAAAAATCTGGTCACCTTAAATATGGACAAACTTTCAAACTGCCACCTGCATACAATCACCTTTACTGAAGAGCTCTCTACTGATCTTGAATCAGTAGAAAATTATGATTATGTGCCAACAAATCATTTTTTACTTCTAGTGACCACATAGAGAGATAGATTGTCTCCATGGCAATCTATCCTTGATCTGGTCCTTTGAGTCTTCCAGTGTGCACCCATCATCTGTGTAACTGAGGCCATTCACCTGCTCCTGGTCATCTTCTTCTCTTTTCTTCCACCTTTCCCAGCAATACAGCCTTTTCCAGAGTAATGAATCTTTGCATAATGTGTCCAAAGTAGAATCATTTGAGCCTGACCATTTGTGCCTCAAGTGAGAAATCTGGGTTGATTTGTTCGATAATTGATTTGCTTTCTTGGCTGTCTACAGTATTCTCCAATACTCAAGTCCAAAGGTATCAATGCTCTTTGTGTTCAGTTTCTT
Organism: Diadophis punctatus similis; assembly: GCA_023053685.1. Taxonomy (NCBI): domain Eukaryota; kingdom Metazoa; phylum Chordata; class Lepidosauria; order Squamata; family Dipsadidae; genus Diadophis; species Diadophis punctatus. The sequence continues at coordinate 6,344,544 of JALIGW010000009.1, forward strand.
CAAAGTTGAACTATCACTTATCAGGGAATACCAGTGGCTTGCACAATTGTGATCCTTGTGGATATAGACAGATTGCATCATTTGAATATCTTTTTCAAGGGCTTCATGGCTGCTCTATACCAGCATGATATTTGCTATCCCCACTGCTGATTTCTACTTTACTTCCATGCCTCCGTCCTAACTCACTGCTGAATAATGATGCTTGATTATGCACTTAAAACACAGTTGGGCAATTTTTGAGAGTAAGGGCAGTTGGTAGTTATTGGCCACTCTCAGTTGGTGCAGACACTTCCATTTCACATTGGACATTTCACTTTTGAGAAAATGGTGGGGGCAACCAAAGTAGGGTAGAAATGATGGAAATCAAATCTCCCCTTACAGGGATAAAGAAACTACTTAGGATGCAAATCATTAATGGGGTAGAAGAGAGAGAAAAAGAATTGTGGAGGGAGGGAGGGAGGGAGGGAGGGAGAGAGAAATGGAACTAAAATAACAAAAAGTAAATGTACTGTAGATACAAACTCTGTAAAAATTAAATGCATTTCTCTATGCAAACCATTGAAAATGCAATGTTTAATTAGAAATATTTATGTGATCTTCCTTCCTGCCTGCCTTCCTGCCTTCTGCCTTCCTGCCTTCCTGTTTCTTAACTAAAATCTAAAAGCAATAGAGCTGAGGCCTTAAGTCTTTCATCCAGACACTGAATAGACGCATACGTGCTTAGTGCATGATGCTCCAAGTGACTTCAAAGCTTATCTAGAAACCTCTATTTTTTAATTTTTGTGCCTTCAAAATCAGTTTTTGACTCTTGTCAAATATCTGGAGCCACTGTAGTTTTTATGTCAAAGTTTTTCCTGAAGTGATTTGCAATTGCTTTCTATCTAATGTAGAGATGGAGGCCATGTGGAGGTTGTGTGCAGCAAACTGCCTACCTCTAACAGGCCTCTCATGCCTACATGATCTCACCCAGTTCACATAGCCAGGATGTTTTAGGACATTATCCCTGACTGGTACATGATCTCATCTAGATTGTATCAACAGGATGTTCTTAAGGATTTGCAGAAAGAATTCACCAATAAAAATGCTGTTACTTTCTTCTACCGCTTGCTGCTTGGAAAACTGTATAAAAAGCAATAAACACTGCAAAGGCAGTCAGACATCTTAGCATCCTGCAATGCCTTGTCTCTAACTCCATCAATCTAGGGCTGAATGAAAGTGACTGGCTTAAGATCAGCCAGCTAACTTCATGCTTAAGATAGGACTAGAACTCATGGTCTCTCTGTTTCTAGCCTGATACCTTAAGCACTGGGTTTAAGTATCTATCACAACTTCAAGTAGGCAGCCAAAGCATCTGGTTGCATACTGATGCAATAAGTTGGGTCACATCAGATTGCATGTTACCTTTTGCATGTTCTTCAGATTTAAAAACTTTCCACAATGAAAATTAACATCAGACAGGGCAACTCTCTTCACCTACCACCACATTTTTATTAATGTTAATTATTTGTATTTTCATTGGTGTGGCAACTGTGGTTTGCAACATGGATGTGTAAATAATAAGCACATCTGTTGGATCCTGCTGGCAATATGATTGTAGTGTAATCCTATCAACTTGTGGTAATAAATTCTACAAGCCATGGATCTGACATATAATTCCTATGTGAAGATAACATTTGTTGGTTTGATAGATTTCTATCCTACCATTTTTCCAAGAGCTTAAGGCACTTCACATTGTTCTCCACTTTTATCTATTTGACAATAAGCCCAAAAGGTAGACATGGCGAAAATAGAGTGACAAGTTCATGTTCCCCCAGCCCCAAGTGTGTTTCCTTGTCTGACAGGGAAATGAACTCAGTCCACATCAAAATTACTGCACCATACAAGCTCATTATAACTAGGGATATGCAAAATTTGGTAATCTTGAGAACAGAATATTTGGGGAACCATGCTGAACTTCCTCTTGGATGACACTGCTCCACCAAACCGCCTCCAGAATGGCACAATCCAGAAAAAGAATCAGCATGTTCTGGAAGAAAATAAAACATTCCAGAATTCACTCCCAGATCAACATGTGCTGCATATTCTTAATTGTACACTTTTTACTGGTTGCTTGACCATCTCTTTATTAAAAGATTTCTGAAATGGAGACAACTGGCTCTAATATCTGTTGTTATTGATAGCTTTCATTTTAGGATGAAAAGAAGAGTTCAGCTGTCTCACACAAAAAGTCTATCTAATCCAGTGTCTTGTTTCCACAGAAGACGAGCAGAAGCTTCCAGAAAGCTCAAAGGTGAGGCATGAAGATAATAACCACATCCCTGTTTCCCTCCATCAAATAATATTGCCTGGGAAATTGTCACACAGCATGGAATCAGTATTCCAAGACAGTATCTCTTGCACTTACCCAATCAACATTCGGAAATATGTTAAACTATTAATTCCTTAGCTGATTGTCTTTAACAGACACAGATGTTATGAGCATCAGTCGGTTGGATTTGGTCATGATTCGCTAACTGGATAATGGTTGAAAGTCACTTTTCATTCTAAGTAATCGGAATTCGGAACCTAAAAGCAACATGCTTTGCTTCAGTGTTTTTTTATTTGTTCTCTGCAGCTCAGTCAGCATGTGTTAATGAATTTTTGCACATGGTCACTTTTCTTAAAGAAAGGGGAAAGGGATTAAAAAAATGGAACAGTTTTGCCACTTGGTGGAAGAAAGGCAAACTGCATTCCCAACAATTGAACACAATATTCACATTGAAGAGTGGTGTGAGTGTATATGCATGCATGCATGCGTGCACGCATGTTTATACATTCCAATAGAAGAAAAGACTATATACCAGTGATGGCGAACCTTTTTTCCCTTGTGTGCCGAAAGCGCGTGCGCGTGCTCTATCATGCACGTGCGAGTGCCCACACCCATAATTCAATTCCTGGGGAGGGCAAAAATGGCCTCCCCTGCCCCCACAGAGGTCCTCTGGAGGCCGGAAATGGCCCGTTTTCCGACCTCCGGTGGGCCCGGTAAGCCCGTTTTTTGCCCTCCCCAGGCTCCAGAGGCTTCCCTGGAGCCTGGGGAGGGCGAAAACGCCCCCCTGCCCTCCTGGAGGCCCTCCTGAAGCCTAAAATGCCCTCCCAGAGCCTCCGTGTGAGCCAAAAATCAGCTGGCCAGCGCGCACATGCACGCTGGAGTTGAGCTAGGGCAACGGCTCGCGTGCCAGCAGATATGGTTCCGCGTGTCACCTGTGGCACGCGTGCCATAGGTTCGCCATCACTGCTATATACATTCAAAATAGAGATAATGGAGTCCCTAGTCTTTTGAGTAAGTGGTGTTTTCACAAAATGACTTGGTGGACATAACCGATCCCAAGCCACTCACTTTGCAAGACCATAAATGGTTAAATATGTTCTTTAACACCTAATTAATTTCCAGAATGTTTCTATCCCCTTTATTTTTGAGGCAGATGAACATACTGCAATCCAAAGTCCAGACAAAGTAATCCAAAATACATTCATTCTTAAAGATTATACAAAACCTGCCACTACTTTGTAGTGTGTCATTTCCTATTTTTTTTAATAATATAATTAAAAAAAATAAAAACTAGAGCCTTGGTTGAAGAATTTTTATCTAAAAAGTAATATCGTAAGAGCAATACTCTGGAGAAGCTGGGTATAGGCTAATAACTTCATTCATTCTTTGAATGGTGGACCTTTAGTAGAACAACATCAGTTATGAACAGAAAAGAATGTTGATACTGGAAAGCTTTGGGAAACCAAGATTTATAGAACTGTCAAAATATAAATATAAAAATTAGAAAAGGATACATTTTCACTGGTGTTTCTTTTTTCAATTTCTTTTCTTGTTAAGCAAAAACACCATTCCTATTAGTCTCCTGCAGTTACACATATAGAAAAAATATGTGTGAAATACTCTGAATGCTCTAAGAATACACAAATAGTTGTAAAGCAAGGAAAAAACTATCTACTGAACTATTTAATGGATTTGTTTAAAAAATGTGTTAAATCTTCAAGGTATTCATTGTATCTTTGAAAGTAAAAACAAAAAGGAGCAGATCAGGTTGAAGGTAGCATTCCAGCTTCTTCGAATGTCATCGTTATGTGACCACCACAACTCCTGTAATCTTGTTTGGACCCTGAAAAAAAAGTTTTTAAAAGTGCAGACTGCTTCTCCTACTTTAAACTCTTACAAACTCTGAGCCCTGTAAACTTTAAAAACTGTTTTTCTTTTACAAATAGTTATTTTCCATTTATGTTTACCAGTTTATCTAAAATCTCCTAACATCTCCAGGGCATTTTATGGTATCCAATTGAGAATATTAGTTGCAAGCAGAAATCAGTGATCAAACAGTGAGAATCAAACAGGGCAATCCCATCTCCCCCAATTGCAACCAGCAGGAATCGAAATGCTGCATTCAGAGTCAATTTTGAAGCAATGTAAAAGGAAACCGAGTAGCAGGTGTTCACCTATTCCTTGCATGATGAAGCAAGGCAAAATGGAGTTTCAAGTAACAGTGAGGACAAGCAAGCAAATGAGTAAGGGGGGGAAAGCACTGGATCTTTTGCCTTCCTTAATTCCATTTCCCCAAAGCTGGTTGCTCCAACTTCTTTTCTATGTCCTGAATAAATAAACAATAAAATATTGGCTAGGTAGCCCTGATGAAGTAACCTTAAGATTTTTTTTTTTTACATGCTTTTTGCATGTTAGTCTCAATTACTCTAAAGGAGGTTGTCACAAAGGTTTTCTATTTTCCCCAGGTTGCTGCTTGGAAGATTCATTCAACTGTTTCAATCTGATCTTAGCAGCATTATCCTTTCTTGATACAGCCTATAGCACCATTCAGTTCAGCATTTTCACTTTCTCCAAGCCAAAAGTAAGTTTATAGATTTGTGCTGGGGCCAATTAGCATTGCACATCTAAAATCATTTATTTGGAATTTAACCATACAATCCTTTGGAATAAACAAGCAAGGGTTAGCATTCAATCACATTTTTCTAAATTAAACTGTCAAACCAACCCTGTAGCCTCAACTAAAGGTGGAGATATCTTGCAGCAAAATGGGCGACAAACAAATTAAATAAATAAATAAATAAATACATACATACATACATACATACATACATACATACATACATACATACATACATACATACATCTGTAACACAATCAGTAGCCTACACAACCCACCCAGACATCATCCAGTTGAATATTACTTGGGTTGCTCCCGGTTCGGCCCAGTTCTGCGAACCGGTAGCAGCGGCAGCAGAATGCTCTGTCCACCTGCCCGGGATGCTTCTGCGCATGCACAGAAGCGTCACGCATGTGCAAGCGTGCATGCGAACTGGTAGCAATGGGTTTTAGAACCCACTATTGCTCTGAATGCTTTACATCTTTTCTCATGAGCAAAGTGTGATTATAGATAGAAATGCAGCTGTCATTACAACATGTTATTTGAAGCTAAGTGTGCACCTCATCCAGTTTTTAAAATGTATGTTGTATTTGCACAGTCAGTATGGTGCAGCAGTGTGCTCCAGCGGTGTGTTACTAGGCTGTATCAACGGAAGAATAGTATTAAGATGATGTGAAGTGTTAGTACTGCTTTATATTGCACTGGTAAGACCATACTTGGAATACTGTGTCCTGTTCTGGTCACCTTGATTTTAAAAAAAGATGTTGAAACTCTAGAAAGAGTGCAGAGAAGAGCAATTAGGGAAGCAGGGGCTAAACTGTATGATAAACGGTTGCAGGAACTAGGTATGTCTAGTCCAGGGGTTGGCAATTAACTTTCCCAAGGGGCCATATGAGAAACTGAAACTGTTGTGGAGGCCTGCCAATGCCCTGCCTTCTGCCAATGCCACCCTGCTCTCCTGCTGACACCGCCCCAACATCCCTCCACACCAATCTGGGCTATGGGGCATAAAATGCCCAAGTCTAATCTAATCCAATGAAGAGAAGGATTAGGGGTGATATGATAGCAGTTTCCAGTACTTGAAAAGTTGTCACAGAAAAGAGGGGGTTGGTCTATTCTCCAAAGCAGGGGTCTCCAACCTTGGCAACTTTAACACTTTAACTCCCAGAATTCCTCAACCAGCAAATTCTGGGAGTTGACGTCCACAAGCCTTAAAGTTGCCAAGGTTGGAGACCCCTGTTCCAAAGCACCTGAGGGCAGGACAAGAAATAATGGATGGAAGATTATCAAAGACAGATCCAGCTAGAGTTAAGGAGAAATTTCCTGTCAGTGAAAACAATTAATCAGTGGAACAACCTGCCTCCAGTAGTAGTGAGTGCTCCTTCACTGGAAGTTTTTAGAAAGAGATTGGATAGCCATTTGTCTAGAATGGTGTGACATCTTGAGAAGGGGGGTGGACTAGAAGACCTTCAAGGTCCTTTCCAACTCTGTAATTCTGTATCTGTTCCGTATTCAGTCCCATCTTCTCAAATGAATGGATTGTTTCATTGCCTTTTCAGCAGGAGACCACAATGTGTCCATTTGTCCACTAGATGTCAGAATTATCCCATCTTTTCAACTTTAATGTACGGGTAGTCCTGGAGTTACGACCACAATTGAGCCCAAAATTTATGTTGCTAAGTGAAATATTTGTTAAGTGAGTTTTGCCCCATTTTACGTCTTTCCTTGCCACAGTTGTTAAGTTAATAACACAGTTGTGAAGAGAATCTGGCTTCCCCATTCACTTTGCTTGTCAGAAGATAGTAAAAGGGGATCACATGACCCCAGGACACTGCAACCATCATAAGTACGAGTCAATTGCCAAAGCGTCTGAATTTTGATCATGTGACCATGGGAATATTGCAATGATCAGATGTGTGAAAAACGGCCATACATCTCTTTTTTAATTTAATTTAATTTAATTTAATAGATTTGTATGCCGCCCAACTCCCGAGGGACTCGGGAGTTTTTTCAGTGCTGTTATAACTTTGAACAGGCACTAAATGAACTGTTGTAAATTGAGGACTGCCTGTAATATTTGACTCTGAGTCCTTGTAATCTCACAATTCTTGTGAACAAGAATTATATTGTTAATTTAAAACAGAGGTCTTCAAACTTGGCAACTTTAAGACTTGTGGACTTCAACTCCCAGAATTCTCCAGTCAGCTATGCTGGCTGGAGAATTCTGGGAGTTGAAGTCCACAAGTTTTAAAGTTGCCAAGTTTGGGGACCCCTGATTTAAAAAAACACCACAATTTTTAATTAAGCTTCTTTGTTTTCTCCTTTCTTCACCAGATTTCAAGAGACGCTGCTGAGGTAAAAGAGTCACTTCTGGGTTGAGAAACACTGACATAGTGATTCCATCTGGCTTATAACAATCTGAAAGTTGGGACAAGGAGAAATAATATCAAATGATTTTTTTAGACATTTTCCAGCCACTAATCCTTGCTGCAACTGTTTTTAGGATATGATAGGAAAAAGGTCAGAGTCCACATTTTTATACCAGCTACTATGGGAGCCTTTCTATTTAAAAATAACAATTTGCTTCCTCGAGAAATTTCATATTGCTACTAAAGAAAGAAAACCCTTTTTATGACCTTTTATTTATACATTGCTAAAAAGGAAAAGGAAAAAAAATATTGTTTAATCCACAGCACGTTCACACAAGCTCTTGGCTCTGGTTTGAGTCAAGAGGCCTATGTAGTACTCTGGTTCCAATTTTGAGAGCTGAATCATTTCCACCTCCCTATTTCAGTTTATTTGAAAACAGAACAAAGGAGAGTTTGATTTGGTACTCTGCAGAATCTGGTGACTGGTCCGTGTTTCCATTTGTGGGAAATCTTGAATCCTCTTCCTAACAAACAGGGAGCAGCAGGTGAAGCTAAGCAGAATCACATCAGATACCTGTACAATTAGCACAGGGGCCCCCCAAGGCTGTGTGCTCTCTCCACTTCTCTCTATATACCAATGACTGCATCTCTAATGATCCATCTGTTAAACTGCTGAAGTTCGCAGATGATACAACAGTGATTGGCCTCATTCGAGACAATGATGAATCCGCATACAGACGGAAGGTTGAACAACTAGCCTCGTGGTGCGACCAGAACAATCTGGAACTGAACACACTCAAAACCGTAGAAATGGTGGTAGACTTTAGGAGAAACCCACCCATACTTCCACCTCTTACAATACTAGACAACACAATATCAACAATAGAGACCTTCAAATTTCTAGGTTATACCATATCGCAATATCTAAAATGGACACCAACATCAAAAACATCATCAAAAAAGCACAACAAAGAATGTTCTTTCTGCGTCAACTCAGAAAGCTCAAACTGCCCAAGGAGCTGCTGATACAGTTCTACAGAGGAATCATTGAGTCTGTCATCTGCACCTCTATAACTGTCTGGTTTGGTTCTGCAACCAAACAAGACAGACGCAGACTTGAGAGGATAATCAGAACTGCAGAAAAAAACAATTGCTACCAACCTGCCTCCCATTGAGGATCTGTATACTGCATGAGTCAAAAAGAGGGCTGTGAAAATATTTACAGACATCTCACATCCTGGACACAAATTGTTTCAACTCCTAACCTCAAAATGACACTATAGAGCACTGGACACCAAGACAAGTAGACACAATAACAGTTTTTCCCCGAACGCCATCACTCTGCTAAACAAATAATTCCCTCAACATTGTCAAACTATTTACTAAGTCTGCACTACTATTAATCTTCTCATCGTTCCCATCACCCATCTCCTCCCACTAATGACTGTATGACTGTAACTTTGTTGCTTGTATCCTTACAATTTATATTGACTGGTTCCTAATATGATTTGATTGCTTATTTGTACCCAGACTATCATTAAATGTTGTATCTTATGATTCTTGATGAACTTATCTTTTCTTTTATGTACACTGAGAGGATATGTACCAAGACAAATTCCTTGTGTGTCCAATCACACTTGGCCAATAAAGAATTCTATTCTATTCTATTCTATTCTATTCTATTCTATTCTATTCTATTCTATTCTATTCTATTCTATTCCAATTCTATTCCAATTCTATTGCTTTCTGGCTCCTAGACTCCCTCTCCTGTGCCACTTCCCCATCCCTCGGGAGTTGGGCGGCATAGAAATCCAGTTAAATAAAATAAATAAATAAATAAAATCACCACCAATATGGTGTTACTGCACCTTCTGAAGCCTTCATTTCCAAAGGTAATCCTCCCTTAAGGACAGCCCAGTTAGTGATTGTTCAGAGTTATGACAGCACTGAAAAACAAGATGTGCAACTGGACCTTGAACTACGACTATTGCGCAACCTCACAGTCCAGTTATCCAGATTCAGGTACTTCACAACTGGTGGGCAGTGTCACATGGTCATGACTGCCACCTGTATGCTTCACAACAGGCAAGAGTCAAATGGCGAAGCCAGCGGTAAAATTGCAAGTCACGGTCACGTGATGTCTTGCTTAAAGCCCGTGGATGATTGGCTTAGTGACCGCAAAAGAAGTGGTTGTAAGTCCGATGCAGTCACATGATATTTCACTTAACAACCACATTGGTTAGGGATGGATTTTCTAGTCCCAACCGCGGATCGTTAAATGAAGACAGGAGTAGAATGATACAGCAAGGTAGTTTGGCTTTCCATCTCATAGCATCTGAGCTAATCAGGGATTTTGTTTTTATGTGCCGTGCAGACAAATGGACTTTTGTTAGCTGAGGGCCATGTCACCAATTGCACAACATTTTTTGCAATACTTCTATTGACCAGCCTGAGTTGATTAGTATATTGTGCAAACGTAGCAAAATCTTTGCCAAATCTGTTCTCTCTAGCCAAGCCTCTCCGATGCTATTACTTTGAAATTATCTTCTACAACAGCAACCCAGCTCTTTAAAGACACATCTTTAAAAATACGTAAGTGCTTTTGCTGTTGCTTTCTTTAACAGTCCTGTGATTTCATAACTGTAACCTTCCAAATGTAACTGGCTTTGATCTGATTAGCTTCGGAACCCAAACACCATCGGCCGAGTAGCGCCACCTACTGTTTAAAAATCCTATTACTGTACAAGGCACAAGGCCCCGCCTTTTAACGACTCTTGTCTCCCATTGGTCCCAACGTTTTTATGTGCTCCTTCTATCTCTAGAACAGTGTTCCAACCTTGGCAACTTGAAGATATCTGGACTTCAACTCCCAGAATTCCCCAGCCAGCATTCGCTGGCTGGGGAATTCTGGGAGTTGAAGTCCAGATATCTTCAAGTTGCCAAGGTTGAGAAACACTGCTCTAGAATCTAGAGAGACTAGTGCTCCACCGTTCCCCCTTATTCCAATTCAGTGAATCCATTGGATGCAACTCAAACAACCCGCCGATCTGGTTTTCGAGAAAGTACTTTATTGGCCGAGCAAAAAAAAAAAAAAAGCTCCTGTGAGACTCTCATTGGATACTCCCGCCCCCAAGCGAGTTTTGATTGGCGAGGCTGAGCTGTCACAGAAGGAAAGTGGTGGCACCCTTGCTAGCAACGATGGGCTGTTGACGCTGACCGGGCGTCGCGCGGCGGGCAGGTTCGCTGTCTCGAATGGGGAGGGAGGAGAACGGCGCGTAAGGGTCGCCTGGCTTCCCTCCCTCCCTCCGTCTTCCTCTGAGTGCGCGTGCGCGTCCCCTATCCACCGGTACGCCGCGATCCTTTCCACGAGGGCGCCCGCCGGGAGGAGCTGCCGCAGCGGCATCGATCCAACTCCGCCCAGACTGGGCAAGCAGAGCCCTACGTCGCAATTTCCGTTCGGACACGGGGAAGGAGCAGGGCGGCGAGGAGGGCTATTGCGGGTGGGAGAGGATTAGCAACAGCTGCCCGCCTTGGGGTGGGGAGACCCTTATTGCTTGCTTGACTGCTGTTGCAGGTGCTGCACGTAGAGTAGAGAGAGCAACTCTCTCCAGTTCTGTGCATGTGGAGTACAAACGCAATTCATCCCCTGCTTGCATGGGCAGCCGCAGGAGTGATGAGACATCTGAGAACAGCAATTTGGGGATAAGACTCTAGAATTTTGCATGCTGGGGAGGGGGCAGGGGAAGAGGAAGGGTCGCATTTGAGAAGAGGTCAGATGGCAGGATGGCAGAGGAGATAGGGGACTGTGCCTATTGATCTCAGCAGGTGTCAGGCAATTGCCAACCTAAGTATTTTTTGATAAAAAGAAAAAAACCAGAAAGTCCGGTTGCCTCTTGAGAGAAAGAAAAAGCACCCGTGGGATATTCTTTGATAAGTAACTAAGCTTTCTAAGGGGAAATGAGTTACTGAGATGGCTAATTTTCTCTTTGTAAAAAGTAGAGAGGGAGTGAGGTGTCGCTATTTGGGTGTATGATCTAATATGATGGTTGGGGGATGCAGGAGACTTTGAAAAGTAGAAAAGTTAGAGGTTAGAATATGATGTTGGGGTTGTGGGTGGCTTAACTGGCATTGTCATCGTGCTGGCTGAGGGTGATGGGAACTATAATCCAATACATCTGGGGAATTTCAGGGTTGGATAGAATGGGTTAGAAGGGAAGGATTAACAATGATAGTAGCTGTGCCAAAGAAATGGAACAGGAAGGAGGAAAGGTAGGATAAACATCATTTTAGAGAGAGGGGAGGATTGCAGTTCCATGAAAAAGGAATGTCTGTATCAGTTGATAGAGATTGGATTGGGTCTAATCTTACTTTTAGGGGGGAGAACAAGCTGTGTTTGTGCCAGGAAAAATGGTTTTCCAGATATCTCTGCATGATGTAGGAATGCAGTAAGGATATCTCAGTGTTTTGTTCAAGACATTGCACAGTAAGGAAAGAAATGGGGAAAATATACCGGTAACTCATTATTTTGCAGATACCCCAATCCTTCACACCATGCAAGTGGCTGAGGATGCCTGCACCCATTTGGAGGATGAACTGCTCTGTGAGTTGCATGTAAAATTATTTTCAGCACTTTCAGAGTATCCGCAGCCCATTTCTTTTAGCAGAGAAATCCACAGTATTTACTAGAGTAGTGCATTTATTCACCAGTGTCTCAGTGGTTGAATAACAGGCTGTTTCCCACAAATTACCCACTCTGTTTCTAGCCATATTGTATGGAGGGAGGGAATGAAAACAAGAACAATTAAGTTTTGAAAACCTCCTCTGGCTTATGATAGTTTGAGTTTAGGTGAGTGGTTGGTTTGCACACTTGCTAATTCTGCTTTTGCATCATCTCTAGGTAATGATGGGGAGGGGGAATACTTGGGCTGTGTAGACTTTGAAAATGATGTAAATAAACTGACTCTTTAAAGCAGTTATTTTTTCAGACTTGCATTAGAATCCTGAAAAAAGATGAGTTGTTTTAATGACTAGAAGAGAAATGCTGTGCTTGCCCTTGTATGAGATCTGTGTCATTTCTTTTGGTTCATTTTAAAAGCAGGCATCTTATGAACAAAATGTTCACAATCTTATAGATACACATATGTTGACACACAATTACAGATGGTTGTTTGTCCTGTATAAGAGAAAGAGGGTAACAAGTGACCATGCTCCCCCACCTCAGTACATAGGATGTACAAAAGACATAGGAGCTGTAGTCCGTCTTTTTCTATCCTTTAGATATGCCAGGAATTCTGAGAATTACAGTTTTAATATATGGAGAAGGCTCACAGGTGAAGAATACCAGCAAAGAATGAGGGAATGGGGCAGGGGCGGGTTGCTCTTGCCTTGCTACCGGTGCGCTGCGCGCGCATCGTCATGTTGCGCGCGCGCCCCCTCACGCGATTTTGCTTCCGCACATGCGCAGAAGCAAAATCGTGCCAAATTCCGCGCATGCACGGAAGCAAAATCTTGCCGAAATCTCGCACGCGTGTCCCCTCGCGAGATTTTGCTTTCGTGCATGCTATGCATGGAGCATAGTAAGTTTAGGACATCCTTCAAGCACCATCTTATATGGTTATAAGCAGGAAGCTATCCCTAAACAGCCTCAAGTTGGTGCACAAGAATAAGCTTGGTTTAGGCCATTTTCTTTTTCAAGTCTTCTCTAAAATCAAGTGACCTGAAAGACATGACAGGATCCTCTTGAAATCTTGTGAAAATTGCATTTGTTTGTTAGTTTGTTTCCTAAATCAGGCATAGTCTTTCCTGCCTATTCAGCATGGCTCTGCTGCTTAGATTAATAGTTTAAAGGTGGTGAGGAACCTATCAGCAATTGAGGGGTACACATTTCAAAAATTTAAAATGGTCAGCCGAAAGTTGTGATGAACAAAACAGCGATGAAGTTAAGTCTTTCACATGCTAAATCTAGAACAACACTGAAACATTTTGTTGCTTATTTATTTTGTGCAAGAAAATGAGAAATCATAACTCAGCATTCAATAGACCATGGATTGCTGACCCATGATTTAAAGGAGAAACACCCAGAAAAGGGTGTAAAGTAGGCATTGTAAGTGTGCATTGTAACTGTAATAGTCTTATGGCATATTCATTGATCACTGATTTCCCCAGATTATACTGTATGGTGTATGGTCTTTGCTATTTTTGAGCTTGTCCCAGCACACACAACTCTCTCAAGACCCAATTTTTAAACTTATATTTTTTCCCTTACAGTCTGTGAAGACTGTCGTCTTTATTTCCGCGATTCCTGCCCACAACATGGACCCCCCACCTTTGTGGCTGACACACCTGTTCCAGAAAGAGCTCCATCACGGGCACTGCTGTCCCTGCCTGAGGGATTTCTGGTCAAGGAGCGTTCCCAAGGAGGCTTTGGAGTGTGGAGTGCACTCCCAGCCCTACCCCGTGGCTGCATCTTTGGGCCCTATGAGGGGGAAGTGGTCCGAGAACATCGTGACTGCACCCGTTATTCTTGGGCGGTAAGGCACACCCAGATGCACAACACACCAACCAGTCCACCACAATACACAACTCTTGCTGTCAATGTTAGCTAATCACAGACTTCAACTGAATTTTTTTTCTTGATTTTGGAATTGTTGAGTATTGAAAGAGATTTGCCTGTTTTTTCTTGTCTGTGTTTGTCTCAGTACAGTTACAACTTATGGTGCTGAGCTACTATTTGATACTTACTTACAGTGGCTGCCCCTGTGATCACATGAACACATTTCAGGCACATTTATGACAGCTTGCAGCATCCTGTAGTCACGAGACCATCATTTGTAATGTTTTTGCCAAAACCTAGAATTTACTTCTGGTCTTCAGCAAAAGCACAATAGGTTTGCTTAATGACTGTGGCATTCATTAACAACTGTAGATTCACCTAATGACCAGAGTGTGTCACTTAACAACTGCCAGAAAAAATGTAATATTGAGTTAGTCACATGATGACATGCTTTAAAGTAACTTTCATGACTTTGGACTGTAATGGGCAGGCTCCAACTTGGTTATAAATCAAGGACTACCTGTGTAAAAAAGTGGGAGATGGGTGGACTGGCACTTCTTGACAAGGACTTTATAGTATTGTGCAACTTCTCTTCCTTGTTCACAGAAAAATTCCAGGAGCTTCAGGTATCGCTGATGTCAATTTAATCTATGCTTACCTCACCCCTTTTTGGCTTTAGTTTTTCCTCAGCAAAACCTTGTGATAATGTTTCACCACCAGAGTCATCTGGTAGAACTTTGTAAATCCTTTTATTTGGAAAAAAAATGTGTTCTTGGATAAAATGTGATTTCTATAAATGCCTGGGAGTAAAAATTAGTAGTATTGGAAGTGGAAAGTAATATTGCCATTCTGGCTAGAGGTGCGTGGGATGTGTCGCCAATTTGGATCCACCTCCCTTTCCCAATCTACCCCCTAGCCTTATTTCCTGCAGTAGAAGGTCTAACTTCAGTTTTCCACAACCTTAATTGAGATATTGGAATGGAAAACAAGAGGTTTGAATCTTATTTATTTATTTATTTATTAGAATTTGTCAAACAAAAACTAGAACAAGAATAAAAGAATAAAAATACAGTGACAGGGACAATGGGCACGTTAATGCACTTATGCACACCCCCTCTACTAACCACTTAAGTATGATGTAAGGTCCACGGAAGTCAATTTGTGACTGAAACACTGAAAATTTGTAGCTGAAACAACTGAATCAGGTAGCGCATTCCAGACTTTGACAACTCTATTACAGAAATAATATTTTTACACTCAAGTTTAGAACGATTTACATTAAGTTTAAAGCGGTTGCTAGCGCGCGTATTATTGCGATTAAAACAAAAAAAAGACATTTACAGGTAAAACATTACTACGTATAATTTTGTATACAATACCTAGGTCTGACCGCAAGCGTCGCAGTTCTAAGTTATCCAAACTGAGAATTTCGAGCCTAGTAGCATAAAGAATTCTATTGTGAACAGAAGAATGCAAGACTTTTCTCTTGAAATACTTCTGAACCCGCTCAATTGTACTGATGTCAGATATGTGATGGGGATTCCAAACAGTTGAACAATACTTTAAGACTGGTCTAGCACAGTAGTGGGTTCCTACCGGTGCGCTCTTGGCTATCCGTCGCCGCCGAGCCGAAGAAGCTGGCGGCGTTCGCGGCGCGGGGCTTCCCCCGCCCGCTTCCCCGGGATGCTGGAACGCCGCCATTTGCGTTCTTCTGCCCTCTGCGCAAGCGCTTGCGCAGAGGGCAGAAGAACACAAATGGCGGCGGGCGGGGGAAGCCCTGCGCCGCGAACGCCGCCAGCTTCTTCGGCTCGGCGGCGACGGATAGCCAAGAGTGCACCGGTAGGAACTCACTACTGGTCTAGCATAAGTTTTATAAGCTCTAATTACCAGAAAAAAACCTGTGCAAAATTAAATTTACAACTCTTAATGCTTTTTTAGCAACGCTGTTACAGTGAACTTTGGAGCATAGATCGTCAGAGATAAGTACACCTAGGTCCTTGACAAACTTGCTACCAAAAAAAAGTTAGCTACTGGTGTCAGGCTGAAGCCAAAATACTGGTTTGTAACAGGAAATAGGAGTTAAGGGGTTAGCATATATTTCCAGAGCCCCCTCTCAAACCCAAATTTGGCCATGGAAACACAATGAATGGGATAATGTACAAACTGAAGATAACGTGTGCGTTTACATATATTAGTCTTAAGGACATGCATTAAAGTTGAGATATCTTCAAGGAGATCACTTTACAAACTGCCCTAAATTGTAGTTGAACTGTTCTTAATTGCAATCTAGTATATTATCCACTACAAAAGAGATCCAGTGTGGCATCAAAGCTATTGTTGGTCTTAAGCCAGAGAAATCCAGAATCAAATTTCTATACATAGGAAAGTTTGATCCTGAGCCAGGCCTAATCACTTCAATAAGTTTTCATAGATTTTTAAATGATGGATGATGTAGTTGAATCTGCTATAATGAACCCTTTGGTCAAAGTATAGGATAAAGATATAAGACTTTATCTTTTCTCCAAAGTAATGTTAGATCCAGAGATGCTGGGTTGCAATTGCCATTCACAGGCAGATAGCCAATGTGCTTGGAGATAATCAGGTTGAGGAAAGATCTCCCACTGGCACTTTATATTGGTTCCTATATTATTCTAAACAGATTCCTTCTCCACTCCCAAGATTCGGTTCACACAACCCTGCCAAGAATCTGTAGTTCTTAGTCTAATTTTCAAACTGTCTGCAAGGGATTGTTTCAGACTTTCAGCAAAAATAATTTGTTTGTCTCTTAGCAGAAAAGGGTAGAGAGAGAAATGGGTGTTCTAAAGACAGATGTACAAAAAGATGTCAGGGAGAAAAATGCTATGTTTTAACTCAGGGTGTTTCTGTTGCTGCCTTTGGTCATGTCCTTTGCTTGCCCAGAGTCCCTATCAAATAATTCCTGCAGAGGGGGTGGAAAATCCATTGCTGTGTTACATGAAAAATGTTACTGCATTTTTCAGCTTGTTTTCTTTTCAGCAGTGATCAATCAGTCTGTGCAGGGAATAGGCAGATCTAATTGTTCCTTCTTTTGTTATAGAGACGGAAGGAGGGAGGGGAATTTTCTCCCAAGTTATTTGGGGAAGAATGGAAACAAAAGATGCTTTCTCTTTCCAGGTTAGATTTTGTGTACAACCCATTGTGTTTACTGAGTAGCTCTGCATCAACACCAATAAAATCCAGTGATTCTGAAACTTTGGGGGTACAAAGGGTGGACTATCCATCCTCCCTGGACATGAAAACTATGCAAATTTCTTTAGGTCAAGAACCACATCACTCTTGAATGGTGTGGTTAGAATCAAAATTGCAAAAGAGACAGGCCACATAGGACTATTTTAAAATGGATGAGAGATAAAAAAATGAGAGAGAGAGAGAGAGAGGCTTGGATCGGCCTCCCGATGATCAGCTGTTTCAGGCTGCAAGGAATGCCATAGCCAATTGCCGCCTCCGTGTGCCCCATTTTTGGCGGGTGGGCTACATTCTGTGTATAAGACACACCCAAATTTTCACCCTCTTTTAGGGGGGGAGTGCATCTTATACTCCATAAAATACAGTATATGTTACATTTTAAGTTACCGTACTTTTCGGAGTATAAGATGCACTTCTCCCCCACCCCGAAAGTGGGTGAAAATTGCAGTGTGTCTTATACACCAAATGTTGCCCAAGCCCCGTCCACCTGTCGGCCCCCACCCTTCGGCTGTTTTTGGCCTCCATGCGTCACGTTTTCGGCCTCCGCATGCTCCATTTTAGACATGTTCCAGGCTGCGGGAATTGGCATAGCACATCGCGTTTTTGGCCTCTGTGTGTCGCAATTTCAGCTGGTTCCAGGCGGGAAGCAGTGGCGGGTATCCCCGCCACCTGGAACCAGCCGAAAATGCAATACGTGGAGGCCAAAAATAGGGTGTGCGGAGACCATAAATGCAACACACAGAGGCCGAAGACGCGAAGTGCGGAGGCAGCAATCGGCAGTGATGTGCTGTGGTGATCCCCGCAGCCTGGAACAGGTCTAAAATGGAGCATGTGGAGGCTGAAAACATGATGTGCGGAGGTCAAAAATGTGACGCACGGAGGCCAAAAAAGTGACGCATGGAGGCGGTGATGGGCTCTGGCGCTCCCCAAAGCCTGGAACAGCTTATTGGCAGTATTCTGGGAGGCCAATCCAACCGCCAATCAGCTGTTCGTGCTAATCAGGCTGCTATAATGTGCTGAAGCTGGCCAGCCTGTTTGCTGTTTGCTGCAAGGACGCTAGCCAGATGGATGCTGGTAGGCAGAGGCAGAATTTTTTTCTCTCGTTTTCCTCCCCCAAAAAGGTAAGTGCATCTTATAGTCCGGAGTATCTTATACTTCGAAAAATATGGTAGTTCATGCATTTTAAAACATGCACACACCTTTTTATAATGATCCGTTTCCCTTCACATAGCCAAAGTGCCTGATTTAAAATAATATGTGAAGAAAACCTCTACTACTTTTCTCATACAGTATTTACATCAACACATAGTCGTAGACACAGGTTAGGACAGGGTGGACCTAGTCAGCTTATAGGCTTGGTGCTTGGTGGGCAGCAGATTCTAAGAGAGGATAAAGGCCACATTTGACTTCTTGGTGAGGTGTATGAAGTCCTTATGCTATACACCCAGAATTATGCAGCCCACAAGCCATTCCAGCTCCTTTTTGGTCTGCTCAGAGCATATTTATAATTAAATTTATATACCGCCCTTCTCCGGGGACTCAGGGCGGTGAACAGCCAAGTAAAAATACAATGTAAACATTAAAATATATATACATTTAAAAGAAAATATTAGATGTGGCCCTGATTTAAGAGCATATCCTGGACAGAGTAAAACATTTGGGCCTCAAGGGATAAAATGGATCTCTTAAGCCCCAAAGTCCTTTGAAAATGGCTCTGTACCTCTAGTGTGGGCAGTTCAAAGTATCCATTTTGCCTGAAAATGTCAATGGCATCCACTGCAATGACATCACCAGGCTACCATCTTGCAGAGGCCACCAAAAAAAGATGATCAGCCTGGCCTCCCGAGGTGTCTTGTTTTCTGATCCTCTCCTTAGCTTAGATTCCCAACAACCTCAGAAAGATAGGATGCTTCTGGGGAAGAGCAGGAATTTAACAGAGGAATCCTGCCAGTCAAAGCACTTTGTACATACAGTATATTTCTCATATCTTTTAAGATGAAGAAGAAAATAAAATGCAGGCAAACAAATGATTTACCATTTAAACCAAATATTAGGAAACCCTATCGTGCTGTCTTGCAATTGCCTTTTGAAGAGGAAGCTTGAAAAGGTATACCTGCAGGATCTTAAGAGCTGTATTGTCATTAGCAGGTCCACACCCTTCCCCCCCCCCCAAAATACTGCAAGCATTCATGACAGTTCAGAAGGCAGAAGGGTGGGGTGGATGCTGACAAGTGCCAGCAATCTCATATTCCCAGATAGAAAACAATGGACTCTGATCACTCATGATTTACGGCATTCCTTTCAAAGAAGTACAGCTGTGAAGAAGGATTCAGGGATTGTGAGTAACAAATGCAAACTCAATTTCCCCAATAAGCTGAGTGAGTAGACAAAAGCTGATAATGAAGCGAGGGGAGGGCTGAAACTCTGCTGGGTTCCAATAATTGGTAGAGGATAATTTACAAAGGGTTCGGTGTTGAAATTGATTATCAATCACAAGAACAAAATGGTTTCTTCCTCACTACTGAGAATCTCTCATCTGTGCTAGTTGTTCATTTGTATCTGCATACACTGTGAGGACTTGAAGTGGTATACAGTTTGCTAAACAATACTTGCAAGCTGCCATTTCAGATCTACCTTTGCCTCCCTTGGCCACTACTCTCTGCATAGCTTTGTTGATGAACCTTGGTGTTATAGTAAATAACACTAATATATAGTTCCTACCAGCAGTCTGATTTCCCTATTGCCTTAAGATAGATGGAGTTTTTCAGATCCACTGCAGATGGCACTCTTTACCTCATGAGCCCATTTTTTTTACCTTGGCTGTAGGTTATCTACAACCAGCTTAAAATCCCAAACAAATTCTAAAATAAAGGTGGGGTTGATTGGATCTTTCTATTCCTTCCATTCTGTCTGCAGGTTCAGAACAATGGGTCCTATTTTTTCATTGATGCTTCTGATGATTCCAAATCCAACTGGATGAGGTGAGCATCTTATCAGAGAAACCCAGTAGAAACCCGAAAGGGAAATGACCACTATCTCAACTGTTATGACATCTGCAGAAACCGGGATCCATGGAACTTCTGGCACCATCAGATAGCAGCACAGGGAGAAAGCAAATGATTGCCAAATTTTTCTTAAGATAATTGCATATGATCTCACTTGAATCTTGTGAGATGTGGTGATCTATGAGAGGACGTAGAGGGAAGAATAGGGATAAATGGGATTTTAGTTTTTTAAGATAGAAAGACATGTGAATGCTTAACTTTCATTTTGTTATACCATATTTTTATGGCACGGTTATGGCATAAAACCACATATTTGCCTCACCCTTGTGGCTTTAATCCAAACACTACTATATTTGTTCCTTGGAGACTCCAAATGAGCCTAACCCTTTTTTAAAAAAAGAAGTGGCTTCCTTAGTCATAGGAGAGTCCTTAAATCCACTAGGCCTGTAGTTCCTGGAGACATAATCTGCAATTACTGCTAGTATAAAAACCAAGAATTAAAATATGTTGCCTCCCCCAACTCTAGTGACTCATCATCCCTGTTCTCCATGCAGATATGTGGCATGTGCCTCCACTGAGGATGAGCAGAACCTAACTGTATTCCAATACCGAGGTTACATCTACTACCGGGTCTGCCAAATTATACCTGCTGACACAGAGCTGCTGGTCTGGATCGGAGAGGAATATGCTCGCACTCTAGGACTGCGTTTGGGTAAGTGAAAGAGGAGAGGGGAACAGGGCTAATGGCAAGCCCCTGTGCTTCCCTCAGTCTTAGCAGCCATATAAGTTTTTCTAAAAGAATCTACCACCTGGGTTAAACCACTGTGGCCATGAGCACACTATATCTTCTACATCCCCAAAGCAAAGCTAAGCATTAAAACAAAGGCTATTGTTATATTTAAAATTAAATGTAGTTAATTTGATTGCTTTCCAGATTAGTACTTGATAACTTTCCCTATCATTTAAAAGTCGCAATTTGGACATCGATTTTGCCCCATCCTTGTAGGCTGCAAATTAAGATGTGTGGAGTTCAATTCCCAGAATTCCCCATACTGGCTGGGAAACTCTGGGAAATGAAGTTCACACATTTTCAGGTTGCCAAGGTTGAGATAGCGGTTATATTGTTTCAACTAAGACCAGTTAGTTGAGGCAGAAGATTTTTTTTTGTGCAATAAAACGAGCATCAACAGGAGCAAGATCAAAATATGGGGCCTGGCCAGGCCCAAACTCTCACAAAATTGTGATTTTCCAAGAATAAAAATTAAGCATATTTAGACACCCACAAAATGAAAGAAACATACAAGGTAGCAAGTTTTGATTCTGATTTTTGATAGCAACCACAGCATCACATTATAGCCTTGTAATGTGCATCCTGAGTAAGGAACAATATAGGGTTTCATTCCTCATCCCATGACACACACACACACAAAAGTTGTCAGGGCTTAAATTTCCAAGTGAATGCAATGTGGGCCATGGCAACAGCAACATGGCAAGGGGAGTAAATTAGAACAGTCAATATTTTCCTTTTATTTTAATATACATGTGCGCACACATTCAAACAACAAAAGAAACAAAAAGTGAAACCAAATAAGAAAATTTATCTAGCTATCTTGCCAGTTTGACCCAGTGGTTAAGGCACCAGGCTAGAAATCAAGAGACTGTGAGTTTTAGTCCTACCTTAGGCATGAAAGCCAGCTGGTTGTCTTTGGGCCTGTCACGGTTTTCCTCAGCCCATGACATCAGGCTTGGGCGACAGACCTGTTGGTCAATTCCTGTCACAACCAGTGAATTAACACAGTGGGGGGGGGGGGAAGCAGACTTTGCACTAACAAGAAAATGCTAGGAAGAAAGTGTATTAATGGCCAAAGTGACCCCAGTGGTAGTAGTTAGCACTTGGGGCTATGATTCCTAAGGTGGCAGAGTGGCTCCAGCAAATCCCAGGAACAACATCAGAGCTCTCTGTCCAGAAGAGTCCACTGCTAGCAGCAACTAAGATATTGCACAGAACCCTCAAACTCCCAGGCGTCTAGTAGGGGATCTGAGATTAAGAAAGACACATACCACCCATAAAGTTGAGAAGGGAGATTTCTGTCTGTCTGTCTGTCTATGTATCTATATCTAGCTATCATACTAAACAGATCCTTGGACACATACACTACTACTACTACTACTTGTCAAGTATTAGCATATGTTGTATGTCAGTTTACCAATATTAGTGATATCTCCTATCAGAGATTGGTAACCACCAGAGCTATTCTTAGGATTTCTTTTGCGCCCTTGGACTGTTTAAAGCCTCCCAGGGATCAGAGGCCCTAGGCTTCTTGTTTTCAGCCATTTATGGTTTTCCTAGGAAAATAATATTGCACTGGTTTTCTATTGCTTTCTGAGGTGAATTGTCTCAGCAATAGAAAAAAGAAACACCAGGAACTTCTCACAATGTAATATTTTTTCTCTCTATTAGTAATTGTGTTCAAATATATCCAATGGCTCCACAGTTCAGTATATTTAATATAGAAACGGACAAACTCTGCTTAACTTGCAAGCTTTCCAAAGAGATCAGCTGAGGTCTCTGAAAAAGGTTTTGTCCCTTCCTTGCTGCTTGTTATGGAAGAGAGAGAAAAATAAGTTGTTAAGAAATAATGACCTTGTTCACATGACATGAATGATCCAATTATTTATTCTCCAAGTTAAATGATTCACCTTTGTGTGCTCGGTACTCGCAATCCTTAATTATTCAAATAGTGATTTAACAGCCTCTTTTTAGTCTTCTCAGGAGCTAAGCGAGTTGTCACTTTCCTCTCCCTGTAAATTTTTTTTCCTCTCTGGGGGTGAAAAAAACAGTATAGCTGGATTGGACCAGTGCAGTAAAGTTATATTCCCAACCATTTCTGTCCCTTTTTCATTTGCATTTCATCCTGGTTATGGAGGATAAATGGCAAAAAAAAATAGGACCTCTCTAGGCTTCATCTCAATCGTGGACATCAGAATTTTAAGGGGAAGGGTGCGCTCCTATATTTCAGATGTTAGGAGAGTTACTTCTGTAGTAAATAGTTCACATAACACACGTGAAGTTAGTTGACCAGGAAGGTTGGGTTAGCTCCAAACAATGCCAACTCTGTATCAATTAATACAGGTTTTTTTAAAAAAAGTTTGCACCCTGTTATCCAAATGGGGCTATTGAGTCTCACCATGTGACCCCCAAATTATATCTTGAAAAAATGCAACCCTCCCTTAGAAGAAGCTTGCATACCCCTGGTTTAACAAGCTTGCTAGAAGACATACTTATCCATGGTTTGTTTCTCAATCTTAGTACCATTAATATACATGGACTTCAACTTCCAGAATTCCCCCAGCCAGCATGCTGAGGTTAAGAAACACAGTTTTACTCAATTAATTAAATTGTCTGAATTTCAGGATACATTGGGGGTATGTAGATTGATTTTGGCTAATGGCACCCCCAAACAAAAATTGTAACCAATTTTAAAACAAAATCCAGGCTAATGGAAGCTTTGCTGCTTCACTTCTTCCCTTTTAAATTGATAGAGTTAGCATCCTAATTGTAATATAGCAGCGGTCCCCAGCCTTTTTGGCACCAGGGACTGGTTTCGTGGAAGTCAATTTTTCCTCGAACTGGGATGGGGGTGATGGTTTCGGTATCACTTTCTTGCCTGCTGCTAACCTCCATCTGGGCAGCCCCCTGCCTAACAGGCCACAGACAAGTATTGTTCCGTGGCCTGGGAGTTTGGGGATCCCTGTTATAAAGCAAGATGAAGAACTTTTTTTTCTTATGAGGGTCACATTCTATTAGGCTAAGTATCTGCTGTGTTTATAGGCAGTGAACATTACACAGTATAACACAGTGTTGCTAGACACCCCAAAAAACCCGTCCTTTTTCATTTTTTTAGTTGACATTTCAGAATCCTATAAGAAAGCAGAGCTCTTTGCATGATTTGGCTATCGTGAGTTTTCAGCCATTTTTACATTTGTATTTCTTTGCTTTAACTTGGGAAGTCTATCTGGGCTTTCTAATGGTGTTGTAGGCATAGGGTACTTGTAGTCGCCTACTCATGCCAGTGACAATTCCCAGTGGTACTTAACCTAGTTGTGGCTAAGGTCAGAACCAATCACTGGTGGGGGTCATCCATCCTCGTCCCCACCCCCCCTCTGTCTTTTTCCCTCTCCTCACATCTAGATTCATGTCCAGCGCAAAACCAAGAACAACATGTGGTCATTGTTTCAAATGGAGTTCTTTATTATTTCACACCTGTAGACAAAATCTTGCCAGATTGAGCTCTCTGCATGTATCATATACTCCAGGGGTGTCAATCTCAAGGCCCGTAGCCTGATTTGGCCCACGGAGGCTTAGATCTGGCCCGCGGGGCTGCCCTGGAAATAGTCAAGGACTGGCCTACAGTGCCTCTACCAGCGAAACACGCCCCCCCCCACCCGAGCTCCGTTTTTGCTGGCAGAGGCATCAGGAGGCTGTTGCAAATGAAGATGGGGCCCAGAAGGGTGCGTGCAGCCATCCCAAGCTCCGTTTTCGCTGGCAGAGGCATCAGGAGGCCGTTGCAGATGAAAACGGGGTCCGGAGGGGGCGTGCGCAGCCCTCCCGAGCTCCCGTTTTCGCTGGCAGAGGACTAAAGGAGGCCATCGCAGCCGAAAACGGAACTCGGAAGCCTGTTTTTGCTGGCAGAGCGCTCGGGCCACCAGAGGCACCCCCAATATGAGTGACGTCAAGCTGGCCACGCCCACCCTGGCCACGCCCACCCCAGCCCCTGAGATCAAACTGCCATCAATGAAATCGAGTTCGACACGCCTAATATACACTGTGAACTATTAGGGAGGGGCTGCCTTCACCCTCTTTTTCTCACACACAATCGTCAGACTTAGTTGCCTCTTATTCCTCTGTAATGCACTCCCTCCTCCTGGGAATCCACCTCCTCATTATGTTCCATCACACCTCCTCTAGCCAGGTATCTGCCCTGCTTGCTCACCAAAGAATTTTGCAATTGAAAAACTGCACATGTCTCCAGGTGCACAAAAGCAAGGAGGAAAATTCAGCCTTTGAAAGTTGTTGTGGGAGGAAGGACATACAGTATATGTCTATCAGAATTGGTACTACTTTTTAATGCTAAGGAAAAGAAACCTCCCTTCAAATATAAGGGGCCAGCGTCTTGTCCCTGTGATGCAATTTCTCCCATTCCCCCACAGGTGAGCATTTCAAATATGAATTTGGCGAGAAAGAATTACTGATGAAACTCTTCCAAGAGCTGCATGTCAAGACTCAGTCGCCACCTCCAGCTCCCCATGCTCCTTCTTCTCGAACTCAGTATCTGTGTGGAGATGCCACTGCATCATCTTTCCTGTCCCTCCACAAGCCAGGCCTTCCTGTAGGAGGAAGCACATTTCCCCTGCTGGAAGGGACACAAAATCTGGTGGGTTTGGGCCGGGCTCAAAGCCGCTACTGGACTTTTTTTGGCTTCCAGGGGGATGCCTACGGACGCATCCTCGACAAGAGCAAGATCATCTGCAAGCTTTGTGGAGTCCGGCTGAGCTACAGCGGAAACACCACCAACTTACGCCAACATCTCATCTACAAGCATCGGTGTGAGTACAACCAGCTTGTTGGGACGCAGGTTGCCACCCTTGCCAAAGGAATGGCTGGTACAGGTGAGTTTGGAACTCCCCGGCCTCCAGTCCCTGGCCGGACGACACGGGCAGTGGCTGACTTTATCGTGTTGGACCTGATGCCAGTGGAGGTGGTAGAAGGTGATGGGTTTGGGCAGATGCTAGCGGTCCTGGACCCCAACTACAAACCCCCTGAAGCTGCTGCCCTTGCCCACACAGTGCTGAAGGACATGTATACCCAGGTGAAAGGGAAAATCTGGGAACTGGTCCGGGCCCTGCCTCAGTGTTCTCTTAGTCTGGATGTATGGCACCACAGCAGCACTCTGACCTACCTCACACTCACTGTGCATTATGTGGATGACTGCTTTGAACCCCGGGCCAGGGTCCTCTCGAGCCGCCCTATTCCTGAGAACCCCAGCACTGAAAGCCTGGTGGAGACTCTGACTGAGGCCACCAAAGAGTGGGGAGTACACGACAGCACTTTGTACACTGTGGGAGGCCTTGGCTCTGCTGTCCAGCAAGCAGCTGCAGCTCTGGGGTGGACAGCCCTGCCTTGCATTGGGCAGGCCTTGCGGGCAGCGATGGAAGCAGTGCTGGGCCAGCCGGTGGCCCAGAGTGCTCTGGGAAGCCTCCGTCGCTTGGCTTCTTGGGCACTGACCGGAGCAGGTCGTAATGAAAAACTATGGTTCCAGGAGCCCCTCCTGCAAGCCCACCTCAGTCGTTTCCTGAGAGATGGGAGCAGATGGCACAGTGTCTACACAATTCTACAGGATTTGCTAGAGTATAGCAATTCTCTGTCAGGGCTCGGTCCTGATGGGGAGGCAGTCCTGCACCCACAGGACTGGGCTGCCCTTCAGGACATAGTCCAAGTTCTCAAGCCCATGGCAATTGCTACCTCAACGTTTACCAAAGATCCCTTTTCCAGTCTCGCCCTAGTCAAACCTGTGTTAACTAGCCTCCTCTACAAGCACTTGGTAGCCAGTGAGCGGGACTCTGCTTTGGTCCTTGAAGCCAAAGCAGCAGCTCGGAAAGAACTGAACCACCATTTCTCCAGCCCTGAAGTTAACCAGGCACTCAATCTGGCCTGCGCTCTGGACCCCCGCTTTCATGGCCTGGACTTCTTGAGCCATTCTGATCAGGTGGAAACTTTGCACTTGCTCAAGGCCGAAGTGTCCCACTTGGCCGAGGCCCCTGCCTTCTTAACCTCCCGCCTGCCTGATGTAGCTTCCTCATCGCCCCCTTCCAAGCTGCCAAAGCAAGATGCAGGCATTGAATTCCTGCTGGGAGATCTTTGCAGCATGCGTGGTGGCCCAGGTATCAGCTCTGCCCATCAGCAAGCCGAGCAGGAGACAGCCAGCTTCCAGACCAGCAAAGCGTCTGCCCTCGCTCAGGAACCCCTGCAGTGGTGGAAGATCCACCACACCCAGTACCCATTACTGGCCCGGGCAGCCCGCAAGCTCCTAGGAGTGCCTGCCACCTCAGTGCCTGCTGGCTGGCTCTTCAGCAGCACTGGAGATGCCATCCACACTAAGCGCCAAGCCTTGACACCAGAGCATGTCGATATGCTTGTATTCCTCCATGGCAACCGTGCGATGCTCTATTAGAATACACAAAGAAAGCAGGTTTGGGTAAGCATCTGTCTGCAGGATCCTAGAGCATTCCACCACAAAAGACTGAAATGGGAGAAAAGTTCCCATGTGTCCTGTATCTGCTTGGCTGGCCAAAAAGGTCCAGAGGACAACTACGGTCTGTGTGTTTTGGAGAAAGGGGAATAGAACAAACCGTTTTTGTGGGGGAGGGGGAGGGAAAGTCCATGAGCCAAACTAGGGCAGACCACCTCGAATTGCATCATCCAGGGATCAAAATACAATTTCCCTCTACTCCCACCAGCTGACTGGGAGCTATGAAAATATTAGTTCAATGAAGTTGTAGAGCACCGGCTAAGAAGGCTGATCTGGAATAAAAGAAACAGCTGTGGCTTTTAGTAGGCTCTGTTTGGAGGGGGGAGGGAGGGAGGCCGAATTAGATCATGTTGAATCTTCCAGAGAAGTAGGAGGGCTGATGTGCTGGAATATTCCATAAATGTGAGGGAAATGAATGTTTTTGAGAGAGTATAGCTGTGTATTCTACACCGTAGACCTAGCCTGTCAGAGAAGAAATACCACAGGGGGCGGGAACAAACCATGTATGGGTCAGAAGGAGAGATCATTTGAGGACAGAAATGATGTATTAAGAGTAAGTGAGGGCATAAAAAGAGAAATAGGAGTGGACTAGTCCATGCCTACCATAGAGAGACAGATTCATAACAGGGAAAAAGATAAGGGGTCAGGGGAAATAAACTGGTGTAGGGAGCTGAAAATAATGACAGCAGTAGTTCAGGGAAACTACTGCATGGAATATTTCAAGAAGTTTGGGTTGTAATTCAGACACAGACCAAGCAGGCATGTGGTTGGTGTCAAGGTGTCTTTGCAAAACCAAGCCTTTTCTCTTACTAACTTATGGAATGATGATGGACAGCATAATTGATGGCTGATTTCCTGGTACTGAGATATATTGCTTGCACTATGAATTCTGTGAATATATGTAGCATTCCTTTCTCTCCCCACACATCCCCCAAAATCAAGATACAGAGCCCAAAGAAGAAAAGATGCTAGAAAAATACTGTGATTCCACTGGCCTTCCTTCCATTTGCGGGACGTTTGATCTTTAAACCAAAGAAAGTATCAACCATTTCTCTATTTTACTTATTTATACCCCGCCTTTATTATTTTTACAAATAACTCAAGGTTATTTGTAAATACATCCAACTTTCCGTTTTCTCTACCACAATAAGAACTCTATGAGATAAATTGGACTGAGAGAGTGACTGTCCCATTGTCCCAAGATCACCCAGTTGACTTTCATGGCTAAGACGGGACTAGAAAAAGAGGTAGTATTCAGCCGGTTCGGATCGGTTCAGGCGAACCGGTAGTGGCCATTTTGACCAGTTCAGAGAACCGGCAAATGCCACCTCTGATTGGTTCTGCCCCTGCCATTCCCTGTCCTATTTTCCCTTTTTTTTTTAGCTCAACTGATTTGCGTGGCAGAGTGGATTGCCACGCCTCAGCTGAGCTAAACAACAGCTCAGCTCACCAACACTGACACCGAGGGCGGTCTTTGAGTGCTGCCACATTTTCAAGCAGCGTGTGCGAGCCAAACGTATGCGCGGAAGCTTTTTGGTGCTGCTGGGCAAACCAGTAGGTAAATTATGTGAATACCACCCCTGGCTAGAGTCTCCCACTTTCTAGCTTGGTGCCTTAACCAGTAGACTTCATTGCCTCTTGATCATGCCCTTCCCCATGTAATGCCTTTCTTATTCTTCCTAGGTCAGTGATGGCGAACCTTTTTTTCCTCGAGTGCCGAAATAGTGCACGTGCGCGCTATCACACACGCGTGCGTGCCCACACCCATAATTCAAAGCCCCTCACTCGCCCCACCCCCCTGCACATGCGTGCGCGACCCATCCCACTCCCCCGTTTCCCGACTTCCAGTGGGCCCGGTAGGCCCGTTTTTCGCCCTCCCCAGGCTCCAGAGGCTTTCTTGGAGCTTGGGGAGGGCAAAAACGCTCCACCCCCGCCACCCTGGAGGCCCTCCAGAGGCCAAAATCACCCTCCCAGAGCCTCCGCGCAAGCCAAAAATCAGCTGGCGGGCACACACATGCGCACTGGAGCTGAGCTAGGGCAATGGCTCGCGTGCCGGCAGATATGGCTCCGTGTGCCATAGGTTCGCCATCACTGTCCTAGGTCATGCCCCCTCCTGTTTGCACACATTAAAAAGTTCAGGGTTATCACATGAAAGAGGAACAGCCTAAGACAGGTTTATACAGGCCGGATCCTTCCTCTTCTCCACTTTAAAACAAGTTTAATTTGTTTTATTTGGGGGGGGGGGGTTTAATAATTCAAAGAGCAACAAGAAAATAAAAGACATTTTATTTTTAAAAAGATGGTGCTTCTTGTACTAAGATGGGGGAGGGGGAAGACTGAGGAAATTTTTCTCCAGATTGTAATAGGAATGGTGATTTTTTAGGGCACCAACACCCAAGGATGCAGTAGAGCTAAAAACTATAGAAAACATCCCCCTCTGGCCTATAATCCAGTTCTGTTGGCTTTAGTTGCTAGTCTCATCCAACATTTCTTCAAATTGGCTAGGAATAATAGAAGTTATGGAGCTGACTCGTAGCAGTTCCAAAAATAGCCTGTCTGCAGATCACATCTGGTGAATTGTTCATGGCTATCCCTTTATGAATCGGAATATTTAGTAGCCATTGTTTTTTTTATTAGTGCCAAAAGGGAAGTCAAGTTGCCCTATAGAGGCCAATGCCACAAGAGAGTTAATGCTTAAGCCAGGACAAATACTATTCCTAAAGCTGCAGGGGTGGTACACAAGACTTTTTACAAGTTGCTGAATGGCATCTCTTAGTGTGTCCCATTATTGCCATGCTCATGCTGGAAGTTGTAGTTTGGTAGCATCTGGTGGGTGATATGAAGCCCACCAGCTGTTAGACATCATCCTTCTTCATATGACCCTGATTTGATACAGTTAATAGAATATGGTTCTCAGCAGGTGACAGTACCTAACCAACCTTGGCTGATTTAGAAAGCTAAGCAGTGCTGGTTGTAGTTGATACTCAGAGGGATGTCACCTAGAAAGTCAAGGGCTGTTGAATGACAGGTAGTTAAAAAAAAATCCCAGTAGAAGACAGCAGCAAACAATGAAGGGGGATAGGAATGGGAAACATCAGCTACATTAATGCATCCAAGTAAGTCATCAAGAGTTCAATTCCCGACATAATTTTGTTTTTACTCCTGGAGTATTGTATTAAATAGAAATAAGTTATCTGTTACTCATCCTGCTTTCAGAAAGCTGTGAATCCTTGCATCATTTTCAGTCTTTATGAAAAACGTAGAATCAGTTGTAACCTCGTTTAATGTGTAGAACTTTTAAAAAGGAAATTGATTTAGTCATGATGTTAATACGGCCATGGCATATGGTTGGGTTGGCAGTGTTAACATTCAAGGGTAGGGTAATGGTACAAAATAGGTCAGACTGAATCATACAAATGGATGTTCCCAGCCCCCTCTCACTTCCCCCTTGGTTTAAGGGAGAGTTTAGGGCAATTTCTTCATTGATGTTGCATGGTATTTTGTACCCCACGTTTTGTTTTGTGCCTCAAAAGGTCAGAACACCAGGGCTGATTTTCAGAAGTTGTAGTTGGAAGCAACTTTTCCAAAAGGGTTTAGGAATTGCATGCAGTCCTGCAGGGTCAGAAGACTCCTCCAAATCATATAGGACGGAAATCTTTTTCATCCCAACTACATCCCAACCCAGTTACAAGTGCAGGACTGTAGGAAATAAGCTCTCCAAGAAGGACGTTTTCTTCCAATGCTAATGCTAAGTGCCTGGATCAGTGGTGGGTTCCTACCAGTGCGGTCCACTCTATAGCACCGGTAGCAGCCCGCTGGTGACGTCACAGTACCGGTGCAGTCGGTTGCCGTTGCCTGGGCACCGCCATTTTAAAAAAAAATTATTTTTTTTTTTAAATTTTCTTTTGCGCATGCCCAGAAGCCGAGCTTCTGGCACTGTGCATGTGCTGCCTTCCCACCCCACAGTGAGTCCAAGCAGGGGAGGATGGCTGAGGGAGCACGTGAGATGCTGAAAGAATGGGCGGCAGGAGCTATCTCCATTCCCCTCCCTTCAGCAGTCCGAGAAGCCACGAACGTGTGGTGATGATCCTAGACATTTTTGCACGTTCGAGGCTTCTCGAGCTGCTGAGGGGAGGGGGAACGGG
Organism: Diadophis punctatus similis; assembly: GCA_023053685.1. Taxonomy (NCBI): domain Eukaryota; kingdom Metazoa; phylum Chordata; class Lepidosauria; order Squamata; family Dipsadidae; genus Diadophis; species Diadophis punctatus. The sequence continues at coordinate 6,376,076 of JALIGW010000009.1, forward strand.
CAGCAGGAGCCTAGGATCATTGAATGGGGAGAAGCATTCAGGCCGGACGGAGCCTCCTAGAAGAACCGCTACCGCGGTCTTGCTGCTCCCACTGCAGGGGGCTGCGTTGCGGGTGGGCAATGCCCCCCACTTCTCCAGCCGCTGCCAAGCTCCCGAGGCCCACGCCCACCCGGTCACATTGCTGGCAAGCCACATCCACAAAATAAGCCACGCCCACAGAGTGGTAGTAAAAAAATTAGGAACCCGCCCCTGGCCTGGATCAGTTAACTGGGGTAAGGACAAAGGGCTAAAACTTCAGAAGACAATGATCCCGACTAAATTTTGAGTTCCGCCATTCCTGAAGAGATCCAATGAGGAGTGTTTTCTGTAATCTCCATGTTGTCAGTGAACACAGTATTGTAAAGAGAGGATTTTCAATACAGATGTAGATTCCAGGCTTTTTTCCTGGCTTTGGCATGTAATGAATATTCAACTGTTACTGCAGATTTACTATGCACTAAAAAGAAGAAGCAAGAGGCACTTTATGTATCTTTTCCGTTTGCTTAGGGCTAAATAAGTGATTCCCTACCACCACCACCAGGAGCCCGGCATTTTAAAAAATTGTCTTTTGTGGCCTGCAGGGGGCATGCCAGTGATTTAGGAATGTCATCAAAGAAGGATGGGCTCTAAGCGTCCTTTTTAATTTTTTTCAAGAGACTTCCAAAACATGGGTTAACCCTTTTAGACACTGAACATGTTATCTACTTTAATAAAAGAATTTTTTAAAATCCCATTTTCTCTGCAGATTGTAGAATACAGCTGCTTTCTGAGTGAAATGCTGTATGTTTGGGACTGAAACTTGCCCAGTACAGAAAAATTCATTCGGACAAAAATACCAGGAAGCTGCCATTCCTTACATTTGAAGAGTATTAGGCTGGGGGCGGGGGGGGGGTATGGCAGGTAAAAAAGGGAAAGCAAATAGATCCATGTATAAAATTGGGGAGGGGTGGAATGTCCATAACTTTTAGCTGTCACTGCACAGTGCACCCATAGGCTAGTAGTGAAAGGGCACCAATGTAACCGAAACCACCAAGGACTGAGCATTGAAAAGGGATACAACACTAGAGGCGATATTCACAGATGTAATACATGCGCCTTTCACAGTCATTGTCCCACCATTTCCCATCATCCGAGCTGAGGGAGACACAATTCTCGCGGGTACCACCATTGGGTTGAGTCACCAGATAGTCTCGGTACCAATCAAAGACAGAGACGCGTTGGCCATTCTCAAAAAGCCACAACCCTTCAGAACGCCGGTCATGGATGCCCACCCAGGATGGCCAGTTGTAAGGCTGAAAAGCATCATAAAGATAGCGGCGCAGGACAGTCAACTCAGTATCATCCACTGGCATGGCTAAATGCCCTCCTCTGGCTTCACAAAGTTTTTGGGCTGCATCGTAGACCTCAAAGTGCTTGAAGATCAGGAAGCATTTAGTTTGAGTGCGCCGGCCCCGCAAGCAACCTGGGTTGGGCAAAGATAAGTGATTAATAGTAATAGCAATAGCACTTAGACTTATATACTTTTCATAGTGCTTTGCAGAACACTCTAATCAGCTTATAGAATCCGCACATTGCCCCCAACAATCTGGGTCCTCATTTTACAGACATCAGAAGGAAGAGTCAACCTTGACCCAGTCAGGAACAAACTCCTGGTAGTGGGCAGAGTTAGCCTGCAGTACTACATTCTAACCACTGTGCCACCATGGCTCTTAGTGGTTTTGTATGCCACTAGCTACAGAATGCCTGGAGATATATATAGGATGCAAAGGGCCAGATCCCTGCCCTATGAATTTTATAAAAGTTTAATGAAAAATGTATAAGCAATGATTAATTTATTTGCTCGGTTTATTTCTTCATAAGGCTTTCGTTTTATCCACACAGCAGCAAGCCTGAGAAATAGGTTCGGCAAAAAGAGTGATCAGGCCCAAGTCATCCAGTGACTTTCTGTGGCTGAACCTAAACCTGTTTTTCCACAATCAATTCTAGTCCAATATTTCACAACTGCATCACAGTACAGTGGACATAACAGCAGGGGAATGACCCTGAAAACCGGATTCTTATTCTTAGTTCTCTCAACTCATGCGCCTATTTCAGCCAACCCTTTGAATAACCTTTCCTTTGATCTTTTTGTCTCAGCTGATAGCAGAGATCAGCAAACCCTGAGCAATATGTTACAACTGATTCTTTCAAGTAGTATGTCTGCTTTATGTAAAATAAAGTGATAACCTTTCCCTTTTTGAGGGATTTTGCAACGGAAACCAGCTTTCAGGGTGATCTCCAATTTCCAAAGATTCTGGACAGTGTCCTCCATTCCTTGTAGGTTGGAGATCAAAGATACTTATGCTTCTGGAGAATTAAGCTCAGCTTGACCATCTTTGTTGTTCCTGGGATTAATTTCATGCAAACTGCTAGTGCAATTTTCCTCCATTCTGGGCTTTTACGTGTTGGGTTGTAATTCAGATCCTATAGAACAGCGTTTCTGTCTCAGCAACTTTACAATGAGTGGACCTCAATTCCCAGAATTCCCCAGCCAAGATGCTGGATGGAATTCTGGGAACTGAAATTCACATTTCTTAAAATAGCTGAAATTCAGAAATATTGCTATAGAATTGGGGTGGGTGGGAGGAAGACTGATTCCACTCCCCTTTTCCATCCTCACCATCAATGCGTCCAAGTTCTTTCTGATTGCGTGTGGCAACTTCGTTCAGAGAGGCAAGTGACTCACTAGCCTGAGCCAGGCCCCCCTTCAATTCAGCCAGACCTTGGGAGAACTGTGACACTCGCACATCCATGTGATAGAATTGCACGTTGAGACGGTGGACCGCTGCCTCGAGACTGTTCAGTCGTGATACTGTTTGTGCACCAGGAAAAAGAATGAAAAAGAGAAGAAAGCAATTACCATTTTTAAGGATTTGAAAACCAGAAGATATTGGAGTCACCTTACCTAGGGAAGAGAATACATCAGGAGTGAATCATAATACAGAAATAAGGGAGAGGGACACTAAAGAGAAATGGAAATTGGGAAGAGGGATTGGATCTTCTTAAAGAATGTTAGGATCAGATGAGAAACGTTTATGCACTGGATTAAGTCCCAGGCCATATCCACTTTTCCAGTTCTTTAAAAGCCATATAGGTATTTATTAAGGAGAGGGGAAATCACTCTCTGAAACCAACCAACCAATTTTGTTGTCCTGCTGGTGATCTATTTTTCCAGATAACATTGGACAAAGAGTAGACAAAGTGTCCACAATCACCAGCACTAATAAGGCTCAATGGTCTTTAAGGAAGCTTTGGACAGCATGATTGAAATTTCTGCAAAAATCAAAAACATAATCAGAAAACAGGGAAACCCAATTGCAATGCAACATATACTACTAAAACTCTCATTCCTGTAACCTTTAACTGGGTGAAATGGTGCATCATAGGTCAAAACCTTTTGAACCAAATTAGTGCAAATGGACTAACTTACAGAATGCATCTAAAATCTAAGACGCAGGACTCCTATAAAATTGAAATTTGGCAAATTTTATAAAACATTTTATGACATAAAATTGTCATAAAGACATAGTAAAAAAAATGCGATGAAACATTTCCTGTGGTAAACTGATGCTTGAATATGCTACACAGTTCAACATCAGCTACTTTCAAGGCAGGTACATCTTCAAATGTGTCTCTGGGTTTTTAAGAATTTTTCTAGTACATTGCAAGCTGCCATTGTTGAAGGCATTGAGGACTCTGGTAAGAAAGGATTTCTGAAACGATGAGTCAAGGGGTCACGGGTTGTCTAATACAGCATAAACAGAGGGGGAGGACATAACAAGAGAAAGTGGCATTACGACAGCTAGTTACAGGGAGTACATTAGCAACTCTTTAATAATTTCTGGCATGTGAATTTACATTTTAGCCTGCCTTCATTGTAAAATCATCACATGACAAGATTATCAAGCTACAGATACCACAGACACATCCATCTAGTTCTCTTGGCAATGATGCCAAAGCAGTTTTGTATTACCTTCTTCCAGGATACTGGTAGGCCTTGACTTACAACTGTATTTGAGCCTAGAATGATAGTGGTAAGTCATTGAAGTCATAAGTTGAGGCATCCCATGTGATCAGAAGTGATTCTCTGCTCTTTTATAACTCTGTAGTGTTAATTAGCAAATACTACAGCTTTAAGTGAATTCCATGGCCGTTCCTTGAATGCCATGGTCATTGAGTGACTCCATTCATTTGAAAACCAGAAACTGGCAAAACCTATTGCAAATTGGAGTCATGTGACCATGGAATGCTGTAACCAGTCACAAAGCTGACCTGCCAGACATCTGATCATGTGACCACAGAGGGGCAGCACAATCAGTTATGTTGACTGGGGTGGCTTTACAGATTATAAAACAATCATTTTGTGATCATTGTAACTTTGGTCATAAACAAATGATCATTAAGCAAGGACCACCTGTATCTTTTTGACTTCTTATCTATTTCTGGTGATCTCTCATCCAAATACTAATTGTATCCCTGTTTAACTTTTTAGAGAGTCAACTAAGTACTGCCATGTAGCTCGACCAACTCCTTACTATTAAAAAAAAATGCCACTTCACTTGCCCCATGATATATTTGTGGTCCAATATGGGTGGGCACCTACCCAGAAGCTTCTGTGCTACATTTGTGCAATCTAATGACAAAGTGTAACTCTTAGCTCAAAAATTATGGCATATCCTGATACGTAATCTACTCCTACATAAATTATATGTGAAAACTGTCTGTACTGTCTGTTAAATTACTTTAACAGAACTTGGCCTTCTGCTAAGAAGGTGAGGTCCACTTTCCACATAACCAGTGAAATATCTCTTAACTGAGCTATGGATCATGCTGTGGTCAAATTGTCATTACAGACAGCCCGATTCCAGTTGAGCAGGCAGGCCGGGAAGGTGCATTAGCTAACGGGAGATCCTATCTGATATTTGTATCTATATGTACCTCCTTGTGCAATAGGTGGGAAAGAGAAAAACAGCTATAGGACATCCAAAATATGTGATGAGTCCTAGATGCCATGGGGATTTTATCTTGAATGTATTGGATAGTTAATAGGAATATAAAAAGAAAGGGGTAGTTGAATACCAAGAGCAGGAGTAAGAGAGAGAAAAAGTCAGTAAAAATAAAAAAAGGATTTTCATCCAAATCAGATCCTTCCCTTTGTTCTCTGATATCTTCAGGAATACCGAAAGGATCAATAAGTTGCTCCCTCCCCACTGCATTTTATGTTTTTATAAATGTGCATATTAGATGCAGGATGCCTTTAGTGTCAGAAAATGATTAACCTTTAACTTAAGGAAGGAATAAAGAGCCACAGAGTGTTATCCTTGAATCTTTCCATCTCCTCAACATATATAAATCTAAAATGTGAAAGGTTCAATTCTCAGACAATTTCGTTAAAATGCTTCACTAACTATTGTAATTGGGTTGAAATCAAATCAGGATTAGGACAGATGTGGCACCCTAACTAGCTTAATTTACCAGTTGCTTTTGCAGGAACCCACAGCATGCAGATGAACTCTCTTGCTATGGGCAGCTCTCAGATTACAGGAGAAAGTAGAGCCGAGTTGCGTACTTACCAATACCGGTGCGCTGCACGCGCATCTCCACGTCGTGCACGCGTCCCCTTATGCGATTTTGGTGACATTTTGCTTCTGCGCATGCGCAGAAGCAAAATCTCGCACACGCATGCGTTCCCTCATGAGATTTCAGCGAGATTTTGCTTCCGTGCATGCGCAGAAGCAAAAAAGCTGAAAAATTCTTTTAAAAAGATGGCGACGCGCGCGACTGTCCGGCGAAGACGGCACCGGAGCAGTCGCACGCAAATTGCGTAATCAGCAGGTCCCTACTGGAGCTGCGCACTGGACCGCACCGTTAGGAACCCACCCCTGGTAGAAAGGGTCACTACCACCTTACCTTTTGCAACTATACATTTTAAACAGGAATAAGAGAGGTAAAATATAGTTGGAAAGTGGGCTTGCTTGCCAATTTCATTAAGAATCTCCTTTTTCTCCCAGTAACTTGAGCACTAGTGCAAAATGCAGGGCAACCCAATTCCATAGTTTCTTCTTTCTTTACCTGCATGATTAGGCTGCTACAGCGATGAAATCTACTTACCTTCCCTACTGGTTTGGAAGCGTACCATGCTTTTTCACCCTCTGTGCATGCGCAGAAGTCTTTGCCCATGCGCAGAGGGTTAAAAACAAGAAAATGACGACATGCAGATGGGCGGAGCCTCATGCTGCCGCCACTACCGGTTCTCCAAACCACCAGCGGCCGCCGCTACCGGTACACCCAAACCGGGGCATACCGGTAGGATTTCACCACTGGGTTGCTATAAGGAACAATGTCTATGTGCATTTCCCAGTGGTGCACAAACATAATAAATGAGCCATTGTAAAAAAAAATGACAGTTCAGGGAGTAGGGAAGACAAGAGAGTCTCCGACTTAGACCATTTGTTTAAGGACCATTCAAAATTACAACAGCAGGGGGTGGGGGAGAAAGACTTACCACAGCGGAAGATTGCCGCTTCCCAGGATCATTTGATCTTGCCCTTCGTGACCTTCCCAACCAACTTCCAACAAGCAAAGTCATTGGGATGAGCCAGATTCACTTAATGACCATATGATTCACCTAATAACTGCAGGAATTTAGTCATGGCAAAAAAAAGTTTTCAAAATTGGGCATGATTCACTTAACTGCCTTGCTTAGCAATGAAAATTCTGGTCCCAATTGTGGGTTTTAAGTTAACGACTGCTTACATACCCCAAGTCATGCCCCATAAACAATTTATTCTATAAACTGTGGTGTCCTTAGTGCTCTTTGAGCTTCTTGGTTTTCTTGCAGGTAAACTAGGTAACATCATCAGTGCTAGTATGGAATGAGTTTACTTTCGTTTTATATACTACTGGCTTGTCTGTCAGTATTTGTGGAAGTGGTCTTGGCCGTTCCTTGATTAGGTTGTTGTTTACTGTTAGCTTGTTTGTCTGAGTATTTATTCTATTAACTACTATATATTAAATGTTCAAATTGGTTGCATTTTTTAAAAAAACTTATTTAAATATTTGATGTACAACCTTTGAACGTTTCAAAGGAGGGTAATCTTTTCCCTATTTTTTTAAATCATAAAACATATTTTGATTGGGCTATGCCTTGACTTCTGCTATACCCTGTATATTTAGATCAGGGTTGGAGTATTATTGCAATTACATCTCATCTTTCACTGTGAAAAGTTTGAGCAATATAATAGCAAAGAAAGTGATTAATCAGATGAACTATCCCTGCACTTATTCACATATATTTATATAGAAATATACTACACAAACACACACACACACACACACTTATGCCTGATTTAAGCCTCACAACACACTGAATAAGTACATTTGGGGATAAGGGTCACACTTGATCCAGGATCCACTGGTAATGATTAGACAGCATTAAATTGATAAACTAAATAAGAGCAAGCTAAAACCTAAAATTCATTAATTAAATAAAATTAAAATCTTACCCCATTTATCCATTTTGTTTTAAATGAAAATAATGGTTTGCAGAACATTTCTGAAAGGAAATGATCACATTCAAATATTTCCAGGGTCTCATCCTTATACTAAGTCATAATTTGGTTTGCTTGGTTTATGCTTAGTAAGTTCATGTCAGCCAGTTGTGGTTTCTTCAGTAAACCAAATAAACTCTGGCTGGTTGTGAAATGTGAAGTTAGTCATAAGTTTTGTTAATGCTAAGTCAAAGTTACAGTTTTACTAAAATACATTTCAGGGTTCTGCACTCGATCTTTCTCTCTTCTCTTACATACAATAACTCGCACACGCACACACACACAACCAAAAAAATCTCTGAAGTGAGGTTGGTATAGGACAGATCAAGATCTAAATCCCCCCTCATCCACGAAAGCCAATACAACAATTTGGGATATTCACTCTTGCTGCCTAACCTATTTCAATGGATTTCTGTAAGAATAATATGGACCAGATAATGGGAGCCAGGACAATAGGAATCATACACATTATCTTGAGATTTAAATGAAATTCAGCAATAATACTAGCCATATGCAGAGATGTGGTTAGAATTATTGAGGTAATATTGGTGAAATGCTTGCAAGACTCCAATGTCCTAATTATGTGCTGGGTTCACAATCAATTATTTGTATTTTAAAAAATACAATTGACAGTTGAACACAAAGGTGTGTTCATGGGGGTTTCTACCCACCGTGAGTGAAGGCTGAACAAAAACTCAGATACATTGTTTTAATAGAAGGCATTCTCCAGAGTTTGGGCAGAAATAAAACAGGAGACAATGCCTTTTCTTTGATAATTATATTCCTACAATAATTTTCATTTCAGCCATTAAGTAAAGCATTCAGAGTTAAAATTTGCTTCATATACAGCTAAGCATATTGCGTGTGTGTATGTGTTTGCACGAGCATGTGTGTGTTTTTCCCTTATGTACATGTTATGCTGGAAAATGTTCCCTGGATAAGAAATTTATAGAAGCCGGTAAAAAAATGAATCTACCACGAGTAATAATCTTCCCTTTCTTTTAAAAAAAGAAAAGAAATTTTAAAAAACCTTAAGTAGCTGTATCCACACCCTTTTCATACATACACATGCTCCTTCTTTTAAAAACTAGAGGCTGAATTAAATCCAACACAACACTGAACGTTATTTTTTCTTCTGACAGTGCACATGTGGGGCACGTTGTTAGGGTTACCAAACCTGACCATCAAAAATTGGACAATCTCAAGGTGGCAGAAATGAGGTAACATAAAACAAACTTCCTTATTTCCATTTAGTGGAATTTTTGGTAGCTCAGATTTGATAGCTCACGTTTTGTGTGTTTGTGTGCATTGTACAGAGGAAAGGCATTGCATGAGCAGAAATGTTGAAAAAGAAGAGCTTGACCCCCTTAGCCCTCTTTATACCCCAATTCATCTCTGTGTTGCTTTCCACACACACGGATAGACATGAAGAAAGCAGTTGCTGAAGACAACTTTAAACACAAATGATTTTTTTAAAAAAACCGTTTATCTCTCTTTGTCCCTGGTAAACAGCTATGAGCACAGAGAGAAAGAAAGAAATTCTTTTGCTCAAAACTCACGCCTCTGATACCTTTCATCTACTGAGACAAAATGACACATAACTTATTCTTAAGGGCAGGCAGTTCCTAAAATACAATTTAAGAAACTATAGCCATCCCTATATGCAGCTCTTGAGCTCGTACTTTCAGCCTGCAGATACCATTTCCAGCTGTATCACATGATTTCATTTTTTTTTACAATTCTGAGGCAGCAAACCCACAAAACTGATATATAACCTTAAAATGGGCTTAGCAGTATTATTATTATTATTTTAGAAAAAAACCAATCCCACTCAGAAACCATGAGAATTGTCTGCCTCTGCTGTGCTAGATGGTCCATTTTGTGGTTCTGCTCTACCTGTTGCCCCTACCCAGCAGTTAAACTCACACTTAACACAAAAACAGCAAAAGCAGCCTTAAAATGTCTCGTTTCTGGGATAAGGAAAGCTGTAACTGATCTGAATATTAAAATCAAGCTTGTTTATGAAGGGCAAGAAAACAATCATTACATTTCAGGCAGGAAGGACAGACCTCAATGTTTATTTCTTCTGGTGGAAAATGGGAGTTAGATGGGTAAAAATCATCCCTCCTTTTGACATCAAATGCTTTTATCTATAGTTTTTTTCTAATGGCTTTTATAAACCCTATGGAGGCTATACTGTAAACATATGTTTTAAGAGTTTGGAACCAGTGATGGGAAAAGGGGTTGGGGGAGAAGATGGAAGCTTGGCATGGGGAAAAAGTTAAGCACCTGCTCTCTTCCTATCTTCTCCGGTGACATTCTATGCTGACAGAAACAGCCTTCTGGGTTTTGCCTTCTAATATGTTCTCGTAAGGTGGAGAGTTCTGTCTTTTGAACATGTACCTTGTCAAATCATTTGCACTTTTAGCCTATGATGTCTGAAATCAGGCACAGCTGGGAGATCAGGGTGTATTAGCCACAAGCCAGTCTAGTGTTGTGGGGCTTGTAGAATTCCTTGGGGTGCAAGTAGCATTCAAACACAGTAAAACATCTGAACTACAAAACAGAAACGTAACAAATGCCTGTGATTTAGATAAAGTACATAACTTTATGTTGTAGGCTGAATTCACACAGCAGGCAGACATTAAAGACATCTAGAACCGCTATGGATCAGAGAGTGGATGGCATCTGTATGAGCTTTTCATCTACTGAGCAAGAGAGCCTCATTCCTTCCTTTGCTGAAGTGAGCACCCACAGATATCTCTTCTGCAAGCTCATTTACAAGCACAGGAACTTGCACTTTTATTCTATCACTCTGGGATTATTTCACAGATGTTTGGGAATCAGAAGGGGTCTTTGAGGATATCCAGTCCAACCTTTGTTCAAGACCATGATCTTGCGTCTGCAGTGTCAGAAAAAGTTGTTGCTCTGCCTCAACCAGTTTCTCAATTTAACTCAGTTCAGCTCATCTCAGCTCAACCTCTTTCCTTAGCTTAGCCATGGAGCCTCACTACCTACTAATGAATTGTTTCAAACAGCACTTATTATTAAGAAAGGTTTTCTGGAGCTTAATTGAAAGTTGCTTTTTTATTTACCATTTCTACCATTCATTTTTGTCCTACCTTCTAGAGCAGTTTCTCAAGCTTTGCAGCTTTAAGCCATGTGGCTTAAAACTCAACTCCCAGAATACCACAGCCAGTATTTCTTGCTATTTCACTGCTGGCTGGGGGAATTCTGGAAGTTGAAGCCCACACAGTTTAAAGTTGCTAAACTTGAAAAATGCTGCTCTGGATGTAGTACATCTCTTTCATCTTCCACAGAACAATCATTAGGACAGTTGAAGACTGCTATCATGTTGCCTCTTAATTTTGACTCTTAATCGTCTTTTGTCCAGGGTAAACATGCCTGTTTTCATGATCCTTTATATAGACATGCTTCATGACAACTGTTCTGTCCACATTACAAAAAGAATTCATGGTACAATGATACTATATTGTTTTAAGAAAACATTTCCTCCTTAGTACCCTGCTTCCCCCAAAATAAGACATTCCCTGATAAAAAGCCCAATCGGGCTTTTGAGTGCATGGCAATAAGGCCAAGCGCTTATTTCAGGGTTCAAAAAAATATAAGACAGGGTCTTATTTTCGGGGAAACATGGTACTTGTTTTGTGTATCAATGTGGTACTTGCAAGTACTTGCTTTGTGTAGCAATATAGCAACATAATTGCCCTTAAAATAATTGCCCTTAAAATAAAGTCAGATCTCTCTCAATTTATATTTAATGCCATGGACAGGTCCAGTTTTCTTAATAATCATATGGAAGTGGGGGGTCCCTATTTTAATAAGGTTGTAGTTTATCAATACAGCTTCTAATCCTCTCTAGTACTTTCTGTTGATTTTCACCCAATTTATTGAAGTTCAGGAAACATTCTGAAATGGCAAAATAAGCACATACTTTCTTTGCAGGTGTGATTTGTGGTATGTAAGCCATACATTTTATTTTGAAACAAATGCTTGTGTGTAACTCAGATGAATTTTCCAGTGTGTTTAAAAGAAAGTAAAATGATATGGCAATAATATCCTGAAACTACAATGCTGTTCTGTGCTCCACTGGTTGGTAACATGTACTGTATTTAAAATCAACAACCCAGCAGACTGGGACAGATAGATAGACATCCAGTTACTGGATTTTTTTTAGAGGAATCTGAAGCAGCAATATGACCTTCTGTTTCTCCTGCCTCCTAGCATGTGTGTCCTAACAAGAATGAAGTACACTCAACCTTCAAGTGTCTCTCAGGAGTTACAGCCATTGCCATACTATATATTGATGTGTGCTGCTTGATTGCATTAAAAATACAGAAGATGCTGTGTTGTACTTCTTCTACACGCTGCCAACCAAGTTGCAATTGCATTTCTAAAAAAAGAAACACCAGCATGGCAGTATATCTGAAACAAAAGGGGTTCAGTGCACACTCTGTTCAAATGGTGAGGAAAAAAGACAATGCAATACTATCACACTCCTGCCTTTCTCATTAATCTTCAAAGGGATTTTAGATGGTTCTTTGAAACAAGCAAATCTTATTGCTAGAGAGATACCAAAACTCTTGACTACTATTGTGATTTTGAACCTAGAGAGGTGCAGGCTTATTTGACAGTAAATGGCCCAAAGCTTAGGTTTTTTTATAAAGTGGAAGGAGGAATGACGGTAGGTTTACTATTACTTCCAAGGCAAAACCAAGAATTCAGGATCTATGCAATCCCTGATTTGAGCAAAATGTCATTGGCACATATGCCTGAGGACAAGGAAGAAACCAGAAAGTGATGGCTTTGAAAAATATCAATCCATCATTTGGAGACATAAGACAAATGCAAGGAGAAGCTTGAGAAAGTGGATGTGTTTAGTTACTCATAATAGCTGCTAAGGGAAGGCACAGTAGCAGTTCTCACATCAGTTCATGGTTCAGCTGAGATGCAAAGCCGGCTCTCTCTGGAATAAATCCAGTGATTCTGCAGAGGATGCTTAAATAAATAATGCTGTACAATCTCCTATTTAATAAAAAGAAAAAGCTCATGTTGGAGTTACGCAATTGTAGAACTGCATTTCCCAACATGATGCTATCCAGATGTTTCAGGCAGGAGGGCAACTGCTATACTTCCATCCTGCATATAGTACTCTTGCCAAGGATGAGAGGAGCCATTATAGTCAAATGTTTGCACCAATCAGGAATGAGATTGTTCTGAAGACCCATCAGAGTCTGCCTTTGCACCAACCTGACAACTTTGGTATGTTTCCATGACACCACCTCTCTTTGGCAGCCAGGCTGGTTTTCTTGTAATCCAGCTATGGTGCATTTCAAACCTCAAAATAATCTTCTTAGGATTGGCAATGCTGGAGCTCTGCAGGGCTTGGGAGCAAGCCATCTTCTGATTTACAGCAAGTATGGCCTGATCTCACCTGCCACCTCCAATCTTGAGGGTCTCCAATACAGAAGTCTACAACTTCTTGTTACCTCAAGGACTGTGCTAGGCTTTGCATGGCACTCTAAGAACCAAACTCCAAGAGTAGATGTGGCCAGGTTGTCTTCTGGGAGAGGATTTCAGAACTTTTAAAAAGGGAAATGGGTATCTTAACAATCACAACATTTGAAGCAGAGGTGGGTTCCTCCCGGTTTGGACCAGTTCTATAGAACTGGTAGTAACTTGGTGGCCTGGGTTGCTGGAACCGGCAGCGACCCAGGCCTGCCACGTCCCCGAGCCACATCCTCTCAGCGGCGCCATAGGCACCGCCATCTTGCTTTTTAAAGTACTGTGCATGGCTGTGTGAAGCGTGCGTGCAGCATGCCCGTGCAGCGCGTCCCTGAGCAAACTGGTAGCGGGAGAATCCAGAACCCACCCCTGATTTGAAGAATACATTTGCCCCATAGACTTCCCAGATCCAAAAAGTTGCAACAAATAAGATGCAGGTATTTAGACTTACCTGTTCTGAATGGGTTTTGGGTGCCATAGAAGGGATGGTGATGGCGCAGGAGCATTCATAAGAGGATGGGACAAAAAGGTCAAATGTGAAGTTAAAGAAGGGGTGGGACTTTAATCATACAGTTGCAGCTGCTGTCTTGACTTTTTTGCCTGCCCTCTGCAGACACCCCTGCTAGTGAGCCATCTGCAGTCTCTCGGTCATACTTTTCCATTTTGCTCCAATAAATAACAAATGGACTTTTACAGTATTAACAAATCCAGTCTTCAACCTTTGAGCCAGTTTTACAAGCCCTACACAAAATGCTCAGCTATATATAAACAATGGTTATCAAACTATTGACTCATCCTATTTCCCATCTCTGGGATCCAATGAAACATTCTGCAGCCCACCATCCAAACGACCATATACTATAGGCTTTGTAGTAAAACCAAAAGCCATGGCTATAACCACCCAGAAAAGCATTTGGTTGCAAAATATGCAACCTGCAATGGTCATAGTTTCCAGCGATAATTTATAGGCAAGAAGAATGACTTCTTGATATTCAGGCAGCTTTCCTCTTATACCAACAATTAAGGTGTTCTTTTCTTTAAAAAAAATATGGTAGTCCCCTCCCCCAATCCCTTGATTTCTGTAGTGTTGCAGGACTAAGGAGAAAGTATTGCACCAGCAGCTGTACTAACTCAGGAGGCACAGCACTGTTTGAATCACAATTTTTGCATTCTCTGATTGGCTGATTGGCAAGAATGCTGATTGGCTCATGGTGATCCCCGCTTTTCTCAGTGTTCCATGTTGACTCTGAAGGTGAAACTTTGCTGGATTATACAGGTAGTCCTCAATTTTACAACCATTAGTTGTAATTACAATGGCACTGAAAAAAGTGACATATGACTGTCCTCACATTTACATCCCTTGTAGCATCCCCTTGTCATTCCATTACATGACAAAAATATGGGCGCTTGAAAACTGGCTTGTATTTATTATATTTGCAGCATCCTAGGCTCATGTGTTCACCATTTAAGATCTTTCCAACTGGCTTCCAATAAGCAAACTCAAGAGGGGAAGTCGGATTTTGCTTACTAACTGTGTGGCAAACTTAATAATGGCAGTGATTCACTTAATAACCTTGCAAAAAAGGTCATAACATGGGTTTGACCTACTTAACTGCTATCTTGCTTAGCAACAGAAATTCTGGATCTAATTGTGGTCATAAGTCTAGGACAGCCTGAATATAAAGCCGACAAACTATAGTGAATGGTATTTGTGGCTCTGCACTGCAATGGTACATCATATAGGCCTCATTATTCCCATTATCTTCATTTCCCTCCTCATTTTTCCATTTTTTTTTCTTTGATAGTCAAGTTTCTATAAGCCCTGAGCATGGTTCAACCAAGCCATCTTGAGACCTGTGTTTTTGGAGAATTTTCCACCTCAAAATTTCCTGTAATTTTTCAAATCTCAGAGTACCCCAAACGTACTAATAATGCTCTCTTATTTGTGAATGGGCACTGTTTTGGTTGCCTGGCAACAGCCCTCTGCCTCACATGTAAAATAAAGGAAATCATTCTGCTCTTAAATATGGAAGTTCCATTTCAATGCCATAATGTACAGGACTTACTATATTCCATTAACATACGCCATCGTCTTTTAAAAGCAGGAGGGAAACCTGTTCCATCCTCTGGGACAAAGTAAACTAAAGATTCCCTTTGATAGAAAGGATGTCTTAGACAAGAGAGGTGGCCTCGCTGCTGAGCATTACTCACACACATAAGTGAAGCTATCCTCTTCCTCAGATGGGGCTGCTGTAGATGCCAGCCATGGCTGGGTGGGCTGCGGAACCTGTTCTTCAAGTTCTTCCTTCTTGGTCTCATCATCCAGCTTCTCCTTGCCATCTGGTTCCTTCACTTCAGTCAACACCACCTCATGGGCATCCTCTTGGTCAGTCATTTCAGACAACTCCAAGACTTCTTGCAAATGCTTCAGAAAGAAGATCCACAAAAACAGTTACAGAAGTAATTTTCACATGGCATTGCCTTCTGGGAAATCCAGGGAGGACACAAGGTAAAGATGGTTGCTGGGATAGGCACAAGGTAAAGATGGCTGTCTCTCAACTTGTGTATTCTGTTTTATTCCAAAACACACACACATCATTCCTTCCCTCCCCTTCTCTTCCCCCCCCCCCCGCCTTTTTGCTCTCTCTCCAAAATACAGTCATGGGAGGTGGGCGGAACAGAACAGAAGGGGGAAAAAACTCCAGGAAAAAATCCAGAGTTTCTTCTTCCTTTTTTTTTTAAACAATATTTTTTATTTCTCTTGGGTCACTGTTCAGACTTAGTGGGAGGGAGAGAGGAGAGGAGAGGAGAGGAGGGGCAGGGAGAGGAGTGGGAGAGGAAGGGAAGGGAGAGGAAGAGAAGGGAAAGAGGGGGAAATCTCCAATTTGGGGAGGGAATCTTCATATTGCTAGGATTTACAAGCTCTAACATGAAACATATACTTCCATATCTTAATACAAAATTCTAATTTATAATATTTGCACTTGATAAACATATAGCCATTCTTTTATTGATTGATTCAGTTTCTTAGCCCTGAAGTTCTATTTTTTTAAAAAAGACAGGCTGGCACCAGGTTGCATATGTGAATTCACATTCAATATTCGTTGCTATTTTGCAATTAACATTCTTCTGTTACCATAGCTCTGATCCTACTGTTTGCTTTGCACAACTTGGTCTTTTTAAATTAAAAAAAAAATCTCTTTGCTGTAGGTTATTTTTTCCCCCTAACTAACTAAATCATATTTCTGCACAATGAAAGACCCATTGATGTTAAGAAAAAATGGGCCATACCTACACCCAGGGGAAACTAGACTTATTAACTGCTGTCAGGCCATATGCTAATATATTTAAGTCTGAGATGGGGGTGGCATCATCAGTTAGCTTCCATCTCCTCTCCTAGATAACATCTACCTAAAACCACTTTCCTTTTCCAGTTAGGCCAATATCTAGGGCAGTTTTTCTCAATCTGGACAACTGTGTGGACTTCAACACATGCTGTTTGAGGAATTTTGAGAGTTGAAGTCCACACATCTTAAAGGTTCAAGGTTGAGAAATTCTGATCTGGAACAGTGACTGGAAATCTTTTGGGCTTAGTGCCGTGATGGCAAACCTATGGCACGTGTGCCACAGGTGGCACGCGGAGCCATATCTGCCGGCACGCAAGCCATTGCCTAGCTCAGTTCCATCGCGCATGTGCGCACCGGCCAGCTGATTTTTGGCTCGCACGGAGGCTCTGGGAGGGCGTTTTCGGCTCTGGGGGGACAAGGGAGGGCGTTTTTGCCCTCCCCAGGCTCCAGGGAAACCTCTGGAGCCTGGGGAGGGCGAAAAATGGGCCTACCGGGCCCACCAGAAGTTGGGAAACTGGCCATTTCTGGCCTCCAGAGGGCCTCCGGGGGGGCAGTTTTTGCCCTCCCCAGGCAGTGAATTATGGGTGTGGGCACTCACGCATGTGCGATAGCACACACGCATGCACTTTCGGCACCCGAGGAAAAAAAGGTTCGCCATCACTGGCTTAGTACGTCAAAAATTTAAAAATGCTTTAACATGACTCTGCTGGAATAAACACACACATATACACACACACACAAACCCCTCCCAAACAAAAGAGAAACAATTCTTTAGATATTTATTTATAATTCAGCACACTTCTTGTTCATCAAACACAAAAGATGATTTCACTTGATCATTGATTGTGCACTCATTTTGGAGCCTGAAGTTGCAGATATCCTCTGCCCTTGTGTCTTGAAAATAAGCTTTTGCTGTGCAAACAGCTGTCTCATGAAGTAGTGGGAAGATGGCTGAACTGTGCAGCTGCCATGTTCCTATCACATTTTGCAAGTTGCTCTCTCTTTCAATCACAGTTCTGAAATTGATAGATCATATTTTATTTATTTTTATTTATTTATTTTTATCAAGTATGTGTTGGTAATATACATAGATATAACATTGTTTATATACATAAAATGAGTACTGATAAGAGGGAAAATTAGGACAGGGACAGTAGGCACGCTGGTGCACTTATGCACGCCCCTTACTGACCTCTTAGGAATCGGGTGAGGTCAACAGTGGACAGTCTAAGGGTAAAGTTTTGGGGGTTCGGTGACGAAACCACAGAGTCAGGTAGTGAGTTCCAGGCATTTCCATATGCTGATATGGATGGTGATAATCCATTTTAAGCTTTGGGGGGGGGGGTGTTGCAGGGTCGCATATTCCTTGTATTTGCTTCTCTCAGTTTCTTTGGTAACTCAAACGGGAAATAGTTCTTGTCAGGTATTGGTGAACGCTAGCATGTAACCCATAACATCGTGGCATGCCACTTTTTGCATGCATTTCATACGATTGCCATCACTGATCTTGAAGATCGGGGTGTGTGTGTGTGTGTGTGAAGCTTCTGTTTTTCTTCTTTATATTCTTTCCACTGTTTCAGAGCCTTTTCCCACCTTAACCTTTCCAATTCACTCCTTGTTCAACTACATTTACAGATTGGTTTTGTGAGATTCAAAAAACACTTCTTTTTGCAGTCCTTTACAAAGTTGGAAGGACCATTCTTTTCAGTTGCTGTAGCCAATACCAATTCAAATTATGGTAGTGTGGGATTTTGAGGGGCACATGATTTTGTAACTTGTTAACTAACATAGTTACTTTGTATTTTAATTTAACTTATTTCTCTCTTTTATGAGGATTTATCAAACTACTATAGATTGGAATGTAAGAAAAGTTTCTATTCTATCCTGTATGGATTGATTGATTGATTGATTGATTGATTGATTCTAACATTCCTAAACTGAAAAGATAAACTACAGAAGAGTGGATGGATATTATTTCCTGATAAGAAAAAGTTTAGTGCATCTCGTTTATCTGTTTGTGAATTTTCAAACAACCTTTGTAGCTGATTTACTGTGCAAAAGAGCGGTTACTTTTATCCTGTCCAATAAACTTTCCTATTTCATTTTCTTTGTTGTGTTAACTATAAAAAGGAATGTAAGATGGGTCTCCCTTTTCATAGGGAGATCACACTTTATCAGGGTACCCTAATAAACTGCTTTTAAATCATCTTCCGACTTGGTTGCTTATTGGGAAAATAAAGGTAGGCAGAACCTAAGATCAGATTTGGCTATCAATTAGGTATGCATTTTTAATCAATTGTTTGACATATGCATGTATGCACTTTTTTTTTGCAGGGGTTCCACAAAAAAGTTAATGTGACCCATCCTTTTTTTTTGCATGCTTTATAGTGGGCATCTGCAATCTTGACTTTTTTTAATCAATAAATGTCAACATGACAATATAACTATCTGATTGAAGCCTGGCCCATTATATAGGCCTGTTTAAAAGGCTTGGCTTTGATTGGACACACAGAAGTGAGTTTTTTTTAGTTGCTGCCTCTGTTTGACCCTGATCTTCATCCTCCCAACTGAGTTCTGGATGTAGCTGCTTCCTGAAGTTCTATGTGGGATAAGTTGTTAAATTTGTACTATCCATTATTGAGTGTGGTGGTAGCCCTCCTTCCCTTTTACCTGAAATCTAGGTAAGGCAGAACAGGAAATGCCCCTCCTTTTGTGATTGTTTTGGAGTATATAGTTTTGGAGTATGTGGTGCTACTATAAACCCAATGCTAGCATAACAATTAATAAATGCATTTTATTTTAGTAAATGCGACAAAATAGACAGTTGGGGAATTAGATAGCTGAACCAAATTATACCAGACTGCATACAAGTGCCAGAAATTGATCAAGCAAACAGACAAACTTAGAAACAGGGATAACCATGAGAATGAAGACAAGTCTACAGAGCAGAATCAAACAGAACTGAAAACAAAGAAATAATGCCTGATGCTTTTGCTTATATTTTTTCTGCCCAATTCTGCACTTTTAATTCTAGTACTTTCAGAACTTGAGTACCGGGAAAAACCTGCTCCTTCAGCTCCGCCCTTCCTACTACTCTCAGGAATCTACTGCCAATGTTGACTGGAAAAAAGAAACTTCTACCTGCCTCCTCCAGCCTGGAAAGGGATAGTAGCTTTTGCAGAAATATTTGTTTTGTAGAAAGAAAAATATTATTTATTTAGTCTTGCATATAACATGAAGGCCACTATCAGTATTATCACCTCCATCCACGATCAGTAATTCTCAAACTTGACAACTTTAAGTTGTGTAAACTTTAATTCCCATGCTGGCTGGGAATTCTGCAAGCTGAAGTCCAGTGTTTCTTAAAATTGTTAATTTTAGAAATCACTGCATTACATTATTTAACTTCTCTCTATGCATTTCTACTATTGATTCATGTAGCAACATAGACCTGCATTATTTACGAATTTTAAAATGTGGTTAGAAACCACACGCAATTTGTCCAGTACTGGACTATTTTCCAGTTTTTGCTTGGCTAGGCAGGGACCAAAACAGAAAGCTGATGCGCAATGCTCATGACTATGGTCCTTTTACTTTTTATGTTGTCAGTTATGGAAACATGGAGTACTATGATTTAGAAACTTAATAGGAGCATATATCGTAAGTTTAAAAGTCACCCAGTTAAAAATGCTAGGTATTTAAACAATTGTATTTGTTCTGTAGTAAAACAATAAGCATAGCATCTAGAAAAGAAATGCAAAAGAATGCAAAAGAAAAATTAAGATTATTTAAACAAGGTTCAAAGATCCAGAATTTATTCTCATTTTCAGCCAGTGAATGGAAGGAACATTGTGGCAACTATTCAGTTAGCAATCAAGACATGGTCTTGTTCATATTAAAATACCTTTCTAAAAAGAAAAGGGATGAAAATGCCCTTGCTGTAGACCCGAGGTCTTCAAACTTGGCAACTTTAAGACTTGTGGACTTCCCAGCCAGCTAAGCTGGCTGGAGAATTCTGGGGGTTGAAGTCCACAAGTCTTAAAGTTGCCAAGTTTGAAGACCTCTGCTGTAAACATTACAGCCTAGTAGGCAAGCAAACTGAGTCCTGTCATTGAGGGGGGGGAGAGGGGGGGAGGGAGCGAGGGAGAGAGAGAGAGAGAGAGAGAGAGAGAGAGAGAGAGAGAGAGAGAGTATATACACACCTGCATATACACGTATTTACTGTATATATTCATACTTCCCTGCATACATACACTTATCCGTACTAGACAATCTGTGACTTGTTGATCGTGCTTTGAGCAAAAGGTCATGCAGTCTGATGCAACCACATTGAGTAAAATTTATATGATCTGTATTGCTATTAGTTTGATTTGAAAATTAACCGTGATTCCAAAATTGTCATGGCATAATGCTAAGGTAGAAACAACTTCTGACTTCCTCCTGGCTTCCCCATTGGCTTTGCTTGTGAGAAGCTGACAGGGAGTGTTGGAAATCACAATTTCATGACTGAGAGCATGCTGCAACATCAAGAGCTTTGCAAATATAAGTGGTGTTGATATTGTGCAAACTTCAGTTCCACAGAAGTAATAGGTCCCAGATTTGTTATGCATTCTTTAAATTAGCAGAGTTGAGACAACTTCAACTCAAAAATAGTTCTGCAATGATGCACCTTATTAATTGGTGGTACAAAAAAAAACAATCAGAAGAATGTTAGTAATATATAGATATAGCCAACCCCAGGCAGAAAACATACCTTATAATTCAACCTTCTATTTTCCCCAGAACAATAATTGTGATGTGAGTTGGACTGAGAGAGAGAGAGCAACCAGCTCAAAGTCACCCAGTTGCTTTTCATGCCTAAGTGAGACCTCCTTGATAGTTGATTGATAGTCTTCTGGTTTCTAGGCCAGCACCTTCAAAAATTGTTGAACTGAGCAATCTGAACTCGAGTTCTAAGTTTCTTCCCAACATTTCTGCAAAGGTATGTAAGGCACGGTAATTTTATTGAGATCTAATTTGGTATAGTGATTAAAAGCACCAAACTAGAAACAGATAGACTGTGAGTTCTAGTCCCATTTTCGGCATGAAGCCAGCTGGATAACCTTGAACCAGTCACTTTCTCTCATCTATACACCTATACTCCGCCAGCTGCATTGGTTGCCCATTAGTCTCCGGGTACAATTCAAGGTGCTGATCATCATCTTTAAAGCCCTACATGGCTTAGGACCAGGCTATCTCCAGGACCTCATTCTTCCCTTCGAACGGTCAGGTCCCACAGAGTGGGTCTCCTCCAGGTCCCGTCAGCCAAACAGTGTTGACTGGCGGGGCCTAGGGGGAGGGCCTTCTCGGTAGGGGCCCCTGCTCTCTGGAACCAACTTCCCCCAGAGATTCGAATCATCCCCACCCTGCTGGCCTTCCGAAAAGCCATTAAGACATGGCTCTTCCTGCAGGCGGGGTGAGTCTGAGACGACTTTATATCTGATGTCTCCCCCATGTATGTATGTTGTTTATGTTTTTTAAACTGTTTTTAAAAATTGCTTTTTTAATGATTTGTTTGGAGTTTTCATAAAATGTACGCCGCCTTGAGTCCTGAGGGAGTAGGGCGGCATAGAAAAACTGCCAAATAAAATAAAATCTCTAGAAAGGAGACAATTTGTCCAGGCAATCACCAGCAGTCAATATGGACTGAAGGCAGGGGTGGGTTCCTCCCAGTTCAGACCGGTTTGCCCGAACTGGTAGCAACACACTGGTGACATCCCGATGACATCACCAAACCAGATTGGTCGGTGCGGGTCTGTGGGCGCCACCATCTTTTTAAAAAAGAATTGCAATTTTTTTTTCTTCTGAGCATGCGCAGAAGCCGAGTTCTGGCACTGTGCATGCAGTCGCCATCTTTTTTTCCATTACTGCGCATGTGCACGCCCATGAGGTGCACCCATGCGGCGAGAAAGGGAGGGAGCGAACCGGCAGTGAGGTAAGTTGGAATTCATCTCTGATTTGGGCTGGAAAACACCCCCATACCCCACCTTTATCCACTAGAGTTGTCTTTCTGCTTTCCCCGGTTGCTTCCCTGACTCCTGCACTACAAAAAAACCATTGAAAAATCAGAACGGTTGGCCCTTTTTGCAGGAGGCTCTCCTAACAGGAAAGGAAGGGAAGGGACTGGTGAGGAGAAATACACCGAATCAGTATGAGGAAACCTCCCAGTTTTATAGCAGCGCTACTGAATTTCAAAAGAGAACCCAACAGTTCCCCCAACGTGAGTTATTTGTGCATGTGGAAAGCAAAACTTTACTGAAGGGGGAAAAAAAGCAACAGGAGGAATCAGGGAAGCAACCGGGGAAAGCAGAAAGACAACTCCAGTGAATAAAGGGATGAGGTGGGTGGGGGTTTTTTCCAGGCCAAATGATTTGGAGCAACGTTTATTCTCAGCAGAGCCAGGGTGGGCAGGAAGGAAGGCAGCGGTACAAAGTTAGTTTATTTATTTAGCTATGCTGGGTGGGGAATTCTGGGAGTTGAAGTCCACAAGTCTTAAAGTTGCCATGGTTGGAGACCCCTGTTCTAGAGGTTTCTCTGCGGTAGTTTGTACTAAGAGTAGCTCCCTACATATGTGTGTGTGTCTCTGTGGGTACTAGGTTGTATTCCTCTTCACTCCCAAGATGGCCTACTGTCCTCCCCGAGAAGGCGAGGGGACAATGAACGGGAGTCGGGAGGGACTTGCGAGCCAATCTGTTCACCCGGCGGGCTGAGCCCCAGCTGAGGCGAAGGGAAAGAGTACAGTGCGGAGATCGGAAACATAGGAGCCACTTTTGCCTCTGCTGGTAGTGGCAGCGGAGAGCCTATCACCAGGGTAACAAGCAGCTACCGAGGCCGCGGTAGGGCAAAAAGGACTCCGAATGTGAATGCCTTTAGGCGAGGACGAGCGCTGCTGCGGCTGCTGTCCAGGGTCCGCCCCCCCCACCGCTTAGTCCAACCCTGGGGTCATTTTTGCCGGCCCATGTAATCTACCCGTGTGGTTATTAGTCAAGAGTTTTTAAAAATGTCAATTTTTCCCTGTGGTTTGCAGCCATTCTTCTGAGTCCTACTGTTGGGATTGCTGGGGAAGAGGGGAGGCGGAACTGCGGTTCTTGCTCGATGCCTTTGGGCCAGGTTCCTTATAGCTGGATTCAGATGCAGCCAAGCATAGCCTTGCTTAAACATAGTTTAGCTGCCCCACATGAGCCATTCTCACCCTGCCCAAACGTACAGCCGCCTCTCACCCGCCCCGCTCCCTCGCACCCGGGGGCAGCAGGGACAAGCCATGGGCTCAACTGCAGGGGAGCAGCTCCAGACGAGCCCGCATCTCCCGAAGCCGCCGCCATTGGAGCCGCGACAGGCGAGAGGCGGCCACGACGGCTGTATGTTCAGAAAGGACGAAGGGGAGGGGGAATGGCTCCGGACCTGTTCCACCGCACCAGCAAAGAAGCACGGAAGTTCCAGCCCATCCGCCCCTTGAGTGAGGCCCCTTGAGTCCACGCACGAAGATCAGCCGCCACCTGCCCTGAACTCCTCGCCGCTCTCACACTAACACCCCAATCCCCTCAACCGCACTTCTTTGCTGGTCTCGGAGCCAAAGCCAGGAAGGCGAGAGGGGCAGCAACGGCACTCCAGGACAGCAGAGCCCTCCCAGTCCCAGAGCACTTTCTTCCTTCTCCCGCCGCCGAGAAGAGAGAGAGAGAGAGAGAGAGAGAGAGAGAGAGAGAGAGAGAGAGAGAAGGAAGGAAGGAAGGAAGGAAGGAAGGAAGGAAGGAAGGAAGGAAGGAAGGAAGGACAGGACAGGACAGGACAGGACAGGACAGGACAGGACAGGACAGGACAGGACAGGAGGAAAAAAAGGAAAGGAAAGGAGGAAAAAAGGAAAGGAGGAGGAGGAAAAGAAAGGAAAGAAGGAAAGGGTGAGGAGAGGAGAGGAAAGGAAAGAAGGAAAGGAAATGATAGGAAAGGAGGAAAAAGAAAGGAGGAAAGGAAAGGAAAAAAGGAAAGGAAAGTAGGAAAGGAAAGAAGGAAAGGGGGAGGAGGGGAGAGGAGAGGAAAGGAAAGGAGGAAAAGGGAAAGGAAGGAAAGAAAAGAAGGAAAAAAGGAAAGGAGGAGGAATGGAAAGGAGAAAGGAAAGGAAAAAAGGAATGGAACGGGAAAGGGAAAGGGAAGGGAGGGGAAGGGGGAAGGGAGGAGAGGAGAGCAGAGGAAATGGAAGGAAAGGAAGGGAGGAAAGGAATGGAACAGGGGAAAAGAAAGGAAAAAAGGAAAGGAAAGGGGAGGGGAAGGGAAGGGAAGGGAGGGAAGGAAAGGGGGAAGGGAGGAGAGGAGAGGGGAGGAAATGGAAGGAAAGGAAAGGAATGGAACGGGAAAAGAAAGGAAAGGAAAGGGGGAGGGGAGGGGAGGGACTACAGCTACAGGTCTGGAATATGGGACTGACTTTCCCACCAACTTCAGCAAGCCACTGTCAGTCTGCCTGCCCATCTTCATTTTCCTTCACTCAGATTGACCAAGCTTCTTGAGAGAAGGAACACAAAAGAGGTTTCCAGGCTGTGTGTCTGGACCAGGCACTTTCTCTCGGGCCTCCCACCCGGAGGCCTTGTAGAAGCAGACAGGTAGGCCTGAAAGGCAGCTGAGCTCCCCCCCCCACCAGTAGTCCGCGGGATTTAAAATTATGAATTTGGTGGTTCCTGAGGTCCAAAAGGTTGGAGACACCTGGTCTATCACACTCTTGAGCAAAGCGTGTGAGCCATTTCCTCCTTTCAGTGGTCCATGAAAGTACATCTATAATATGTAGATAATAAAGTTGAAAAAAGGTGAACAACATTTTTACAGATCTATAGATAACTTGAGGCTGGGTGTGACAAGTAATGGCTGGGAGGGGAGAGGCTAGGCGAGGCATCCCTTGACGTGAGTGACATTGAGTTGCCATACCCACCCAGTCACATGACCACGAAGCCACTCCCACCTGGTCACATGACCATCAATCCACTCCCGCCTGGTCACATGACCATGAAGCCACTCCCACCCAGTCACATGGCCGTCAAGCCACTCCCACCCAGTCACATGGCCGTCAAGCCACTCCCACAAAATCAAGCCACACCCACAGAGCCGTAGTAAAAAAAATTGGAACCCACCCTTGACTGAAGGTGCACCCACGCACCCACATACACACACACACACACACACACACACACACACACATAAACACACACACATAAAGCACTGTGATAGAAAGAATTGCAATGAAAAAATACTAACAAAGAACTAAGATATAATTAAAAGAATTGTAATGCGTGATTTCCAGATGCAATGTAAGTGAATATATTACCTGACACACATATTGCCACCACATTGCCACAAATGCACACATACCTACTAGAAAACAAGCAAATCCTTTTGGTTTGTTAAGAATGATGAAAATCCTTCTTACAGAGCTGTATGATGGATAACAAGGTGGAAAAAAGCCTATTCCTAAACTATTTGAGAGGAGAACCTAGGCTACTATTGTTAGAAACTTGGCATAGTCTCTTCAATCCCAGTCCACTGCTGATCCCCCAAAGTTTCTTCTTCTTCCTTGTTGCCGTAGTTACTATACATCCACACTCACCAAAAATATAGTCAGTGGTACTAGTGGCAATATTTTTATTTGGGTGTGCTTATATACAGTGTAGAAATAACAGTGAAGTTACTGTTTAAACGTGTGATCTAGGGAAAAGATAAATGAGGTTTGTGTTTGTGATAGCAGATAGCAAAAAGAAAATAATTGTATCCACTGTCTACATAAATGTTAGGAGCCATCATAATAAACACTGGCTATAAATTCAGCTTTTGTTTATTCAGATTCTCATATAAAAATCTTTAGGCTGCAGCTTTGCAGTTGAGCACATTGTTAGCATGCAACAAATATAGATTTAGAATTCTCAAAAAGGATAAACTGATGTTCTGTTAACATCTATGAAGGAAGAATCAAAACCATAGTTTTGCTTCAGGTTTTGGATGATGGGATCCTAAAAGTAGTTCACATGGAGCCTCCCACATCCAGTCAGATTTCAGAGCTTTGATAACTTGGCTAATGTACCTGGCCAGCATACCTGGTTTTGATAAAGACAGCAATAATGCTACATTTTTCCAGGCACGAGCCACCATTTTAATTCTTTGCATTGTTCTTGATAAAATATGACATTTTCCTGTGATTCACCTATGGTTAAGTGAGCTGTCTAAATCTGAGTACCATCATTTCTGGTTTAGAGTGACCAAAATTTAAGGCCAATATCTACTCATGATCTCATTAGCATTTGCCAAAAATGATGGCACCTCTGGCTTGAGATAAGGTGCTTAATTACAGGAGAGCTGTATTATGTGGAAAAGCAGCTACAAAAAATGTTACATTGATATGCATTTGTACGGGAAATGCTTTAGAAATATATGACATTGAAAAGCACGTGCCCTCTCTTTTCATGGGCTCTAGTTTTAATTTCCTTCCAAAATAAAATTCTTTGTATGAGAGGGAGGGAGGGAAGGAGGGAGGGAGGGGAGGTTGGCTAGATTCCTCTGTTCGTAGCCCAAGCACCTACGCTCCTTGTCTGCCAATATTCTCAACCTGCTGCCCTCTAAATGTACAGAGATTATGACTCAAAGAAAGGCTAGAAATGTTGCTTGCAGAGGTGGGTTCTACTTACCTTCCCCACCTGTTCGCATTGCGACAGAATTCCCCTTCTTGCACATGCATGCGCTCTTTGCTCTCTCTCATTCCCTTCCCGGAAATGACCCTTTGCACATGCGCAGAAGCCTTTGTGCATGCGCAGATGTTTTTTTTGCAATCCGCGGCAACTGGAGGACCGGTTCGGGAGCGTGGACTGTCGGTCATCGCTGCTGGTTCGGCGAACAGCTCTGAATTTCTGCTACCAGTTCTAAAGAACTGGTCCGAACCGGCAACAACCCACCACTGGGTACTTGTCAAATTGTTTGGCCAGAACTTAAGTCTGAAAGAGGAGATTCATTAGCAACCATTCCACAAACGTGAGAAAGGAAACAAAAGAGCTGCACATTCCAATTTTTCCTGACAAGGAAAAGAGTTGGAGAAAGTGTAACTGCAGGAGCTAGATAGCCAGGATGTCTGTTCCTGTTGCCAGATTTTGTAGTAAAGTGCAACTTGCCAGGAGGGAAATTCTGTTACCTAAAGTGGCTGCATGAATTTCGTAAGACCATTGCCAAACAAAGATGAAGAAGGTCTTTATGCCAGAGCCATCCAAGTTTCTGTTAGGACTGTTTGGTTCTTCTTTCCTTGCCACTCTAATTTCAGTGCAGAATCTTCTGGGATGGTTCAATGACTTCTACATCAGGGGTCTCCAACCTTGGCAACTTTAAGACTTGTGGACTTCAACTCCCAGAAGTCCTTAGCCAGCTTTGCTGACTGAGGGATTCTGGGAATTTAAGTCCACAAGACTTAAAGTTGCCAAGGTTGGAGACCCCTGTTAAATCATTCCTTTTCTTTTCCTGTGACACCTATTTATTTATTTATTTTTTAATAATTTTTATTAAATATTTTCTAAAAAAGATTTTTTACAATCTATTTTTTGACAATCTTTCCATATCAATTTACAACCATTATACATCCATTTGTCCCTCTTTTTCAATTAACAATTAATTATACATGTAAATCCATCCTTATGTGTATTTCTATTTTATTACACAATGATAGTTTCATTTCTTATATGTTGATCCCATTTCTCCAAATTCTTTGCTCCTTTCTTACTTCTGTGACATCTATTTAAGCTACTTACGAAGCAACTCAAGATTCACTGTTTCTAGCAAGCAAGTAAGCATCTTTGATCGGTATTGGCCCGAGAAGATGCCCAGTGGTGGGTTCTAATTTACCTTGCCACCGGTTCACTTCCTCCCATGCCGCATGGCTGCGCATGCATTGCACGCCGTATGTCCATGCGGGTGTGCGCGCATGCACAGCGCCGAAAATTCACTAAAACAATTTTTAAGGCACAAACAAGATGGCAGTGCATGCACAGTGCTAGAAACTCAGCTTCTGCGCATGTGCAGAAGAAAAAATCAGCAAAAAAATCCCCCCAAAATATTTATTTTTTAAAAAAAACATTCCAAAAAAAGATGGCGGCGTCCATGGACCGGCACCAACAGAACCAGCTCCATGATGTCACCAGCGGTTTGCTACCGGTTCTATAGAACCGGTGCAAACCGGGAGGAACCCACCTCTGAAGCTGCCTAGTTATTAAGTCAACAGCCCCGCTGAGGCTAGAGATCCCAGGGCAAAGATAATGTTTTTCTCACCTTGAGCATCAGAGCTTTTCGTTCTTCTTCAGAGCTGAGTTCATCTCCTTGTCCCTGAGCTACACCCAACAGTGTCCCCAGGAGTAGCAGCTGCATCAGAGCCCAAAACTCCATGATGTTTCCTTCTCTGCACAGATCTGTCCAAACAATGGAAGAGGACACCAATTCTCTTGAATTTGCACAAATATGAGGAAAGAATGAGTCTTCCTTTTTTATCCTGGAATTCGCTGCTGTCTGCCCACTCAGGCATTGGGGCAGAAATGAGGAGGGAGGAACAAAGCTTCAGCCATCCAAAAGCTGGAATGTCTAATCTGATCCAGATGTGAGAATATGAAGCCAAAACCTCACCCACACTGAACCTCAGCTCAGAACTGCCTGTGGGTTGTCACCTGGCCAGTTTAAATTTAAATTTTTCCTTTTCATGGAATATAACTTTATGATGGCTACTATGGCGATAATCAGGGGTGGCTTCAAAAATTTTAGCAAGGGGTTCTCTGCCCAGTTGCTGGGTGGGCGTTGCCATGGTGGGCGTGGACTAGTTGACCTCCTGCACCACAGCAGGGGAGGCATTTTTGCCCTCCCGGGCTCCGGAGGCTTTCCTCAAGCCTCCGGGAGGGCGAAAACGGCCTCCTCAGGCTCCAGAGGCCCTCTGGAGGCCGGAAACGGGCCCGTTTTGGGCCTTCCCCAACTTACGGTAGGCCAGTTTTCACCCCTCCCTGAGTATCCGCGCGTACCCTGCACTCACCTAAATCCAAAACAGGCTGCGTGGGGACTCCTGGGAGGGGTGGGGCGGGGTGGGTGGGACAGGGCCAGCCAGGAGTGGGATTTGGGGGTTTTCCAAATTGCACAGAATCTTAGCTAGAGGTTCTCCCGAACTCCTACGAACCCCCAGCAGCTCACCCCTGACGATAATGATGATGACACCTAGGATTCAAGAGAGTTAATCTCTATGACGTAAAAGCATGTACATTTGTACATTTTTACACATGAAATAATGTATTATATATAATGCAATGTAAACAATGCATTTCAGTTGGAAGATGCTGCATCTAATTCAAGAAAGTCAATTTTTACCTTAACTTGTAAAGGAGCAGTACAAGTGGAAGCATAGAAAAAGATATCATGGCAAGCCAGCCCAAAAGGCATTTGTAGGTTCCTGCTGCAAAGGACAATTCAAATACAAAATGGGCAGGCTTGACCTTCCAATAAGAAATGGTCATGCTGTGTGTGGTTCTCTCAAAATACATTACAAATGTAAGCGCTTTTGTATATGTTTCTTTGCAACTAGTTGGTGGCAAATGGACACTGGGCAAGGTAGACTGAAGGAACCAATGTACATTATGTTTTTTTTAATCCCATCATTATAGGAAAATTTGGTTAAGTACATATTACAGTCCTCAACCCATGCCCTTATATTAATTATATGCTGGGTTTTTGTCTAGGCTTTTTATTACTTATTTTACTGCCATTTCTTGCAGTTTTCATGTGCTACTATGTTACATATGTTGAAATATAGTATATTATAACTTTTAAGAAGGCAAACACCTTTAAATATATAAAATTATTTTTGCAACATTTTTCTCCACCTTCATCATTTTGTTCCATTTCCTCTCATTTCAGGAAGGTGGTAATTGGTCAGGTGTTTTCTTGTGATAGTGGGTACTTAATTTTAGTTGCACAATTGTAAATAACCACATTTTAAAACCTGCATATATTCATCCATCCATCCTTCCATTGATTCATATAGAATTGTTCATTAATTTGTTAGATTTCTTTCTTTCCAAAAACTCAAGGCAGCATGATAAGTATTGCTCATTTAGCAACCTTTTTGCATTTACAGTGGTCGTGAAAAAATAACTTTCAACCAATCGATCTTTACAAACTTTGCAAGTCTGTAAAGGAAAGTTCTAAATAAGATCATAAGCACAGTTCTGTTTTCATTTAGTGACCACTTTATTTATGACCAAGTTGCCAGTTCCAATTGTGATCACAAAATGACCACAATACAGGTATTCTCATAGAGATGGGGAGTTAAGTGATGAAGCATGCTAGTAATATTGTAACCAAACTCTTTCCTTACATATTTGCAAATGAATTGCCAAGCAAATATGAAAATGTAGGGCTTTCATTGTGACATCATCATGCATATTTCTCCATCATCATGGAGATAGTTCTGGGTTACCATAGGTATGTTGTCTATGGGATAAACATGTTTTAAGAACAGAGATGTGAAATTACCTTTGTGATTTCCTGTTTCTTCTGCAGTTTCAACAGTACATTGCCAACTTCTTGGCATGAGTGAGTTTCCATGGTAAATGCAAGTGATGAAGCACATATGCTCTTTCAAAATCTGTCTTCTTGTCCTATGCATTGGCCTAAAACATTTGCTAAAATTAAAAATCCAGTAAATATTGTGCTGAATTCATTATATCTGATCAAAGAGCAGCAGTTATTCTTAAAAAAAATAATACCAGCCTAGAGATGCTTCAGAAACAAAATAAAACGAAAAGGTTCCAGGATAATCTGTCTTTGCAAGGTTTTTCTCATTTTCACCTGGAAGGATGTTTCATTCCACTTGTGACTATTGGAAATATTATACCACCAGTTAACAGTTAGCTCTCACCATATTTGAGTCTCTTCTCTGCCAGAATGACAGCTTCCATCAGTGAAATGAATGGAAAAAAGGAAGGCAGCTGCTAACAAACTCTCTGTCAACCTGGGTTCCAGTCTCAATGAGGACAGCCTTTGGCACTGTAATTTTAATGGCTGAGAGCTACTTTAGAAGTCGAATTTGGCACAAAAGCAAGGCTAATATAATTAACATAATATATCAAATATCTATACCAGGGGTCTCCAACCTTGGCAACTTTAAGACTTGTGGACTTCAACTCTCAGAGCTCTGAAAGTTGAAGTCCACAAGTCTTAAAGTTGCCAAGGTTGGAGACCCCTGGTCTATACCATCCAAAATATGTCTGCATATCATATCCCTGCAATATTTGGCTATATTACCACTTTGTCATATATTTGTATGTGATTCAGTGAGCTCTGTATATAGATGAGTTTCTGTATCTCTCTCTCTAGAACTGAGCAGATAGTAGATCGGGATTCAGGATCGAGTTCTGGATGAGTCACAGCCAATTACTAAGGATCTTCCAATTGTTTAACCATAGCAACACTTTCCTCTAAGGAAATTAGGTTAGTGAAATAGAGAAAGCTAGGGAAAATAATAATGGACTCTGTTTAAAAGAGCTTTCCTAGTATTGAAAATATATATTTGCTCTGAACCAAAGTATAAACATGGCCCAGAAACCTCATTCTCTGCCACATCCTCAAAATGTTGTTTTCATCTCATTCCCAGCCTGTATCTGAGTAAGTTTAAAGTTGTCCTGAGCAGTTCCAGGTTTGAAGTAGGGCTGTTTCCCTTCTCCTGGTTCAATTTTTGTCCAGGTTATGACCTCACACTCTTCACTAATCATTTGCTTGCTGATGGATTAGGAATTTCAAGTTGCTGCAGATCCACCTCATTGGTAAGTGCTTTCTAGGACTATTTTAACTTGAGCCACAGGAAACATTGGACCCTGGCTTGTTCAGAGGCTTTTGTCTACATAAGACTTGATGAGTGCTTTTCACAGCATTTGTCAAGTCTCATGTGTCGTTGAGTTGCTATGTTGTGTCTAACTCTTCACGACTCCATGGAGCACAACATGCCATGTTCCCTTGTTCTCCACTGTCTCCCAGAGTTTGCCCAAATTCATGTTCATTGCATCAATGATGCTATCTAACCATCTAATCATCTGCCAACCCCCTCTCCTCTTGCCTTCAATCTTTCTCAACCTCAGTGTTTTTTCCAACCAGTCTTCTCATTAAGTGGCCAAAGTACTTGAGCTTTACCTTCAGCTAATCTCTTGTGGCTCCTTAGAAATACAGGTTTAGTGCTCTACTGAAAGAATACTAATCCCACTTGGCCCAGAAAGTACATTTAAACTGGGAAAACATGCTGGGCTCTGCCTGCTTTGTGTTGGTAGTTCTGCTATCATTGCATCCACTACATGATTTCCATTACAAGGTTTTATATTGCTAAACTTTTTATTATGCCTGAGGATTATACAAAAACACTACAAGTGATGTTTTGACTGGAGAATGCTTCCAGGATTAACCTTATTCAACTGCAGTTTCCATGGCTGTTTATGCACTGTCTCACCATTACTTATGTCCCCACTGATAGGGAGTGTGTATCAGTAGCAGCTGCATTGTTCCTGAGGTCTAGCCTGGTATATGTGTTCTCCTTGGCCATTCCTTGCCTACTTTTGCATGCTGCCAATCATGAGCTCAGAAGTGGGTGCCTTGGTAGTCCATGGTCTTAGTAACCTTTCAGAAGAATCTAAACGAATGACCAGATACAGCGTAATAAACAGGTAACAGGAATAGAGAAGAGATTGTGTTAAGCAGGTGCAATGGGAGATTTCCTTCACTCCATGGCCCATCTCACTCTTAACCCCTGCCTCCAATACCTGTTATCGGTCAGCCATTCCTAAATACAAGTTTAGTGCTTTTTTCAGAAGAATGCTTCATTATTTACTATTTATTAAATATGGATGCTGTCCATCTTGCCTGTAAGGTGACTGTGGGCGGCTTACAGATTATAAAAAATAGAAAAATAATTAAAATATTATAATTATGCAAATTAAAAAATTAAAACTATACAAAATATATGTCTAATAGATGGATGGCACAGGGATGAGGTCTTCTTACCCCATCAACCACCTCCAGCTTAGGGCCTCAAGTCAACCAGCCAAACCAAGTTTTAATATTCTTCTGAAAGGCCAAAATGATGGGAGTAGTTCTCACCTCCGATAGGAGTTTTCCACAGGGACAGGGCCACAGCAGAAAAGGCTCTTCTCCTTGATCCCACCTGCTGAAATTACTTAGCAGATTGGGTCCATAGGAAGCCTCTTTTGCTGGGTGCAAGTGAGTCCCATTAGAGTGAGATGGATCCTCAGATACCCTAGATCCATGTCATATAGGGCTTTAAAGGTAATAACCAACACCTTGAATTGGACTCGGAAGCAAACCAGTAATCAATGCAAGTCACCCAACAGTAATGTTATATGTAGCACATAGGGCCCCTCAGAACTATGCACATTGCTGCATCAGCTGTAGGCTATGAATGATGATGATGTTCGTCCATCGTATTTGAAGAGGACCTTGACATCTATCAATTGGGGGGGATGTCAAGACTTGCGCGTGAATTGGATTAAAGTGAGGGAGAAGTGCACATAGCCTCACTCTCTCTTCCCAGATTCCATCTTGCTCCAAATAGCAGGACAAGAGTCGAGACAGTTGGAGATGGGCTGGGCACAGTGGTTGACCAGGGCGTCTTTTGTGTCTTGCTGTGCTCTTAGTGTACCACATCACTTGCAGAGACTGCCTTCATGACCGTTGTCCTATTCTAGTAGGTTTCATCTGCTCAGTCCGCCAGAATCTGTCTTCACATGCTCAGGATAGACAAGTCCCTATCTCACCGAAGGTCGATGACCCAATGGCTACTCTCAACCTGGTTTGGCCTGTCGAAGCTGTTGCCCGGGGTGTGACCGCTGCACATGCTACAGCTGCTAGGAGCCACAGGTGAGAGCTGAGTGACAGGTGGGGACCAAAGGTGAATGAGCTGCCCTAAAATGAGCTGCCGTAAAAGGACATGACATACCCCTACACCAGAGGTGCTACCCCTCCCTGAGTACCCCATACACCCCGGGCTATATGAATACTCTTCAAGGGTAGCCCCATGTAGAGGTGTTGCAGTAATCCAACTGAGAGATGACTAGGACATGAGTGACCATGAGCAAGGCTTCATTATCCAGGGGTGTGTATCTGTGTCTACATATAGTAGTTATTTGTAGAAATAGTTTACCTGATATTAACAGGTGCAGAAGAAAGATTGCAAAGAATATCAAGACATCTCCTTCCAGTATACTCTGCTTGCCATCTATTGGTCAGACTACTTGACAGAAAGCTAAAAACATGCCCTTCTAACATCAGTCGAAACTTGTTCCAGACTGTATTTGGAAGACAATTTGTTCTTGTTTCCCCACCGATGCTGGGTGGGAGGGAAAACAAAGCCGGGGGATTCCACCAATCCCTTTCCTTGACTTGGACTGCAGTAAGTAAACTGGAACAGCATCATTTATCAGCTTCATTACTGTGGCATATTTGGGAGGAACATAATTTATGCTGGCAGTTCAAGGTGGTGGATAGCACTTTAAGCTTGTCTATGAGGATGAGGTCTGAGCATTCTTCTTCCCATTTACTGAACTATTATTTGGCACTTGGTTCCAGATAGTACACTTCAAGATTTAGGCAAAAATGAAGGAGAATCACTCAAATTAAAATTAATTCATCCCACCACATACATGGCTTTCAATTATGTCTCAGGAGCATCTATGCTTTTGGACATATCACTGCTTCTACATACTGAATCATGCATAGAAAATGAACTTAGTGTTTTAGCAAGTATAAACAGAGAGAACTCCAAAGACCATAGAAAAATAATTCAGTACTCCATGCAACCTTAGGGCCATAATCTCCCCACGCCTGCCAGGAAATAGGAAATAAGAAATTATTGCTATATATCTTGCGATAGACTAAGATGTATATTAAAAGTCCTTTGGGAGTTGGGCGGCATATAAATGTAATAAAATAAATAAATAAATAAATAAAAATAAAAAGGCACACATCATTTTTCTTAAAAGAACACCATTTTAAATATTTCTGTGCTTAGGAGAGGACAACCTACAATTAATAACCATGGTAATTCATTGTTATTAATGGCGATAATGTATATATTCATGTTTACATGTAGCACTATTATGGATATCTGGGCAGTAGACTGGGACCTACTGGTAACTGTTCTGCATCATTCCCAGCAGATTGCCACAGGTCTTATTCCTAGCAGTTCAACAATTATAAGAAAGATTGCATAATGTGAGATTTTCTCAATTTATTAGAGCAGCTTTCCTTGGGAGTTATTTAGCGCAGGGGTCTCCAACCTTGGCAACTTTAAGACTTGTGGACTTCAAAGCTTTGCTGGCTGAAGAGCTCTGGAAGTTGAAGTCCATAAGTCTTAAAGTTGCCAAGGTTGAAGACCCCTGATTTAGCAGTTGCTGACTCAACAAATCTGTTTGGTGAATCCAGTCAGATGTATCATATCTGATTTGGTTTGGACTTGTACATGCAGGCCTGTTTATGAAAGTTCACTGGATCCAGAAAAGAACTTGATCTATTCTTAGATCCACAGGTTGCATTGGGTTTTATTCTGTGTGATACCAAGCTTCAACATTATTGAACTTCAGAGTTCTAAGAATATATTTCATAAATTTGATGTCTGTCCACATCCATTATATGTCATCATCTAAAAAATAATTAGAACTGTGTGGCAAAGAAAGACAATGTTCCTCAATTGCACTGGGTGAGACAGGTTGGTCAGAAACTAGCAGATAAACTAAATGAGTTTATTCCAAAATAGATACTTTGGGGTTCACAGTTCTAGGCACTTACAGTAAACCAGCTCTCAAAAATAATAAGAAATATTTCTAAAATTTGTTGAATTTGTTGAGGAATGTTTTATGCTGCCTTTCTTATAGTACAAGTCTTTGGACTTTACTATGTGGCATTTTTTTCAATTCAAATCTGAAATAATGAGATGTCTATATCATTTTAAACACACAAAATTGCACATTTCAAAACTGGGATTTTACAAAATCCCTTGTCCCTATTCCAGGAGTAATAGTAATAGCAACAGTATATTGTAGACTCTCCAAAATAACCAATTTGACCAGAAAAAACTCAATGTTTATACACATGCATCCACACGTAATGATTCATACAGGCATAATGATAACTCTTGTTGGTTCCAGACATATCCCATTACATGTCCCATTCTTCCCTGAGTGTTCATATATCCAAGCATATCGAATTACAAGACATGCCATGTACCTAATTGCATTTACAGCAAACGCCAGCACTTCTGCTGTAGGAATGGGAAACTTGCAGTCCCATACTGCCACTGACTGAACTATAACTCCCAACATCTTTAGGCGTTGGCCATTCTGGTTAAGCCTTTCTAAGTTATAGTACAGCAACATCTGAAGGGTCTAACTTCTTTCTTTAGCCAGATTGTTCCCTCTACTCAATCCCTTTCCTGAACACACATGGTTTTTAAAAGGATTGTAAACTGCAGCAAGATTTTATTTTTTAAAAAAACTGGACATTTAATAGCTTTAATAGGCTATTATTAAATGCATAGTATGAATGGTATTTATACTATTTATAGTACATAGTATGTATGAGTCAAAATGCATGATATAGTAATACTATATATTCAATAGGATAGTAGTATAAATTGACATGTTTTAAATAGTGTATCTAACTAGGAAAGACCAATTAGGTGGTAGAACCTAGCAGATCTTGGCTGAGCCCCCAAAAGAAATACAGGAAATATCAAAGTTGAAGAAGTTGAAACATGGTTCAGAAGATATCTATGGCTGATTTTCTGTCAATCTCTCATTAATAAAGACTATACTACAGGATTGCCATTTCCTTTTCATGCGGGGCATTATGTCGATGTGTTGGGATATAAAATTTGGTTTTTTTATTTTAAGCAGCTTTAAACGGGGACTGAGACATGCTTTTCCCCCCATAGAGGTTTAACGTACTATTTTCATTTTTTGTTAAATTGTGAATGCTTAAAAATGAGGGTGGATCACACCTAGGGGCTTGTGAGCCAGGGGTTCTCCCTTTCTAATCTTACACCAGTGCCATATATAATTATGTATTTGCCATGTTCTTAAAAAAATCCATTGTTGCTATACGACATATAGAAATATATTTGTCTCTATTACCTTTTCATTGCTTTAACAATATCAGAATTAAAATCAAATCAGTTACAATACATTAGAACACATACAATGTAGAAATGAGTAATTCAATAAAAATCTCTCTGTGTAAAGATATGTGTGTGGGAGCATCGGTATGAAACTATAGATCTCCTAAAATTCTACAAATATTAGGCAATCATGCCATGCAGACAGATATGCATAGCAGTATCAGTTAACTAAAGGTTGATAGTATGGTGTCACATATATTTACTTCTTCTTCTTTGACTCACCCAAGTCGTACTAGTTTTCCAAATTTTTAGGGCAAATACTGAGCATTGTGCATGGACAAGCAGCAATTTACTGCTGCTACAGCCTGTTGTTAGTACATGAATTTGGGTTACACCATTTGCCATATGGTGATGCACTGAGTTGTATTGGGCAAGTCCACACTTTTTGGATTATAACTGTGAATTATGGTTTAGGATACAGGAATGACTTGGCAGCCAGGAGCTGCATTTTAATAGTTAGGGACACTGTATTTTACAAAATAAAATTGAGTAGCTATTATTTCAGAGTTTGCTGTCTTAGTCTTGCTGGAGTCTGTGCGTCACAAAAATATGACTAGACTCTACAGATCACAGATAGCCCAGCCTGCCTTAATATGCTGTGTCAACCATGTGGCTTATTCACACAACATGATTAAAGCATGATTCCACACAATAAATAAAGCTGTTGTGTAAGTTCTATTCTAAATATTATTTCCGATTGGTGAAATCAGGGATAAAGAATGAAGTGAAACAACAGTTCATTTAATGATCGTTCAAAGTTACAACGGCACTGAAAAAAGTGACTTAAGATGATTTTTCACACTTATGACCGATACAGCATCCCAGTGTCATGTGATCAAAATTCAGATACTTGGCAACTGAATCATATTTAGTTATGGCTGCAGCGTCATGTGAACACCATTTTCAATCTTCTGACAAGTCAACAGGGAAGCCAGATTCACTTAACAACTTTGGCAAAAAGGGTCGTAAAAAGGGGCAAAATTATCTTAATAGTTGTCTCGTTTATCAACATAACTTTTGGGCTCAATTGTGGTTGTAAGTGAAGGACTATTGTGAAGTTTGTTCCTCATACAGATCTTTATCCCAGGTGCCCCAACCAAGAGGGCAGTACAGATATACAAGGCTAAAGTACCATTTGGGGGTGCACAATACAAGTTAAGACTGAGCGCTCAGTGTGAATGCTGCAACCAAACATCTAAAGTACTAACATGAGTGAGTTTTTAAATGGGAGATATAACACATGGAATGGGGAAAAAAATAGAGTACTAGAGAAGAGAGCCAAGCCTCTTGGAAGCCTCCCCTATGAAAACCGATGAAGTTGGATTGCTGCTGCTGGAGATAGAGAAGATTCCTTCGGGTTTTTTTTTTTTTTTTTTTTTGAAACGCCGTGTCAGGAATCCGAAGAGAGCGCAAAACGGGCAGAGACGTAAATGAAGTTGATCGTTCTCGAGGACGCAAAGGAAAGGGGGACGCTGAAGAAGGGCAACGGCCGGGCTTTAGAAGAAGGGGAGGGGAGAAACGAAGAGCTAAGGTAGAACAAGAAGGGTCGGTCGTAGCGCAGCAGGAGATGGGAGGGGGACTGAGGTGGGGTCCGGGCGGGTGTCCGAAGCGTGAGTGGGCCTTCTCCCCCCCGCCCCCCAACCACCCTCGGATCCATGTGACGCTATGAATGAGTCTGGGGAGGGGGCTGGGCGAAGCGCTGCATTCCTGAACAGCAGAAAGCGAGCGAGCGAGCGAGCGAGCAGGAGGAGGGGGCGGGGTGGGCGAGCGAGCGATTGAGCGGAGAGGCTTCTTCCCGGGCTAGGAGGGGAGGCGGGCTTGGAGGGAGGGAGCGGCTGGCAGCAGCGCAGCCCTAGGAGACTGAGCTGCTCGTCCACGGCTAAGGGGCGCCGCCATGGAAGCCTGACGCGCGCCCCCCCTCCTCCTTTAGCGTGGCTGCGCCTCCGCCCCTTCTTTCCCAGAGGAAATCACTGGACCTCCGCTCCCTCCCCGCCCACCTTCCTCCGTACAGGACCGCAAGGACATCATCGGGCGAAGAGAGAAGGGGGTAGATAAAGGGCGGGGGGGGACCAGCCGGTGGGTCCCCCCCGAGAAGAACATGTGCTGAGCGGCTTCTATCCGTGGCAGGTAATGGGAGCGCTTAGGGCCAGGGAGGTGCGGGGCTTGCTCTGGGAGGTGCATGCGGAGGCTGGGTTTTTCTGCGGGGGAGCCAAAATGTCAGCAAACCCTAGTGGTTGGAAGAGGAGCTCGGAGTTCCCACGACGGAAACATGCCGCCTGATCGTGATTCGAAGGTGCGGTCGTGGCTGGAGGTGACACCGGAGCCACCGCGTGGGCCACTGCCGTGGCCCCTGCCACGCCCCCTTCCTAGCAAGGTGGGGGCTCCCGTGGTGAACTTTTAGAGCGGGAAAGCTGCTACGGGACCCCGGTAAAGGAGAAAAGGGGTTTGCCCGAATGACAGCTGCATGAAGGTTTTTTTTTTCTTTTACAACCTCACTTTTGGCATGGGGTCGCCGAAAGCTAGGGTGTTGGAGCTTCCAACATATCGGGGTATGTGGTGGACATGTGTTCTCCATATGTGTATGTTTGCACAGGCATGTGGAAATGCACAGGTGCACGTGCGCAGGCTGGGCTTTGGAGCCTCAGTGAGTATATGTGTGAGCATGCACACATTTTGGTGTGTCCGTAGTAATGTGCTTGACACTGACACTGAGAAAGGACACCTGAAGAAGAGATTTTCTATTTGTTTTACAATGTGCATGCATCCTGCTTTGTGTGTGTGTGTGTGTGTGTGTGTGTGTGTGTGTGTGTGTGTGTGTGTGTCTATATTTCTGTATATCTTTATGGGCATCATTATGTGAGCTCCCCTCCATAAAAGCTTAATCAGTAAGTGTGACAGTGCCTGCCTCCTTTTTGCCTGATGTGTGCAAATGGCTTTTCCTGCACCACCCATGTATGTGTCAAGATACCTTTTTTTTAGCACTCATGCATGCATGTTTTGCACACTTTCAATGATCCAACCTTTGTGGGGCTATTTCTCTCTCTCTGTCTTGGTGCATATGCACTTGAGGTTGTGAACGAGAGGCAGTAAGAGTTTTGTAGGCTAAACTGATCTGCATGATGGGGTTACAGCAGTTGAAATGTATTTGAATCCCACCTTAATGTGCATATGAATAAATGAGTTTAAAACTGCGAGTTCACATATTTATATCCTTATAGATGGAGCTATACTTTTCTGTATCCCAATGTGTGCATTTCTAATTTCACTGTACAAGGGCACACACTTGTATCCTAGTAATCTCAGTTTTCATACAAAATAGGAATGTAGGTTCCTAGTCCTCTGGGTAATAAAACAGAATATGTGTCGATACTCTCTTACCCATTCGGATATATAGTTGGGTCTTGAGTGGCTTTTGTACCCTTATTTATGATTTCCTCTTTCACCTCCTTTAATTATCCTTGTAAAATACAGAAATCAATCAGGTTTTTAAAAAAAAATTATTTCAGAAGCAGCAGATATAGTAACAGAGAACGTGTCATATTTCTGTATTTCCATCCTGCCTATGGCATTACAAATTGGAATTGCCCATGTGTGTGTGCTGGCATAGCTTTCACACAAGCCCAAATTTGCAGTATGCCTGCCTATTGCTGAATGGGTGTAGTCATGAGGTCCGCCATCCCCTTCACCTACATGTGAGCAGTGACTGTCATAAGCTCTTTAAGAGCAAGCACTCATTTGATTCTCAGAGCCACTTGCCCCTTCTGGCTAGGCTCTCATTTGCTGCAAAGCTCATGCAAGCTAGCATTGCCTCCCTCTGGCTTCTTGGGTGCAAGAGCACATG
Source organism: Diadophis punctatus similis (assembly GCA_023053685.1). Taxonomy (NCBI): domain Eukaryota; kingdom Metazoa; phylum Chordata; class Lepidosauria; order Squamata; family Dipsadidae; genus Diadophis; species Diadophis punctatus. The sequence goes on from JALIGW010000009.1 coordinate 6,417,674, forward strand.
TTGTGTGTGCACATGTCTGCATGCATACAGAATTTCCATAGTGCACTTGCTTGGCCTTTAATGAGTGCAAGGTTTCATTGCTTTCATACAATAGCATCCCCATGATGGATCGTCGTACAAATATAGCTTGTACTACATTTATTTGTAGAGTTTGCCTGTGTATTGTGCACCATGGTTCCAGGCATAGTAGAAAACTCTTAGATGGATTTTTCTTATTCTGTTGCTTCTGATACGTTTCCTAGTTTCCAATTTCTATGAATCTAAGAACTTATGTCCCATAGAATTCCAGGCATTGTTACATATAATAGAAGTGCAGTGCAGAATATTTGCCTAAAAGGACCACAGCAATGATTGTATGAGGGAGGGGGAGAGAGGGGGGGAGGGATGGGGGGAGGGAGGGAAGGAGAGAGAAAGGGGGAGGGGGAGAGAGAGATGCATGTTATATATCTTTTGGTGTATATGCATGCACTTGCATGGAGATAAAATTCTCTTTTTAATCACACAATTATGTAAGGCTAATTGTCTTTTCACAATTTGTAACATTTTAACAACCCAAACCTTTGTTCATTGACTCAGGAATAAGTCTGATGTTTTTTAATGGACTTTCGTCCTTATGGAAAGTGAATATAAAAGAAATGTTTGACTGCAAACCTGTGCCAATGTACTTTTGGGATGTGGCTCCCTGAACAAAATGGGATTGAACAGGCTTGACTCTTGGTCTGCCTTTCTCAGCGTACATTGTGAACAGGGTTGTAGCTTAAGCTAGTCCACTTGCTTTGGTTGCTGTTGGAGCTTGGTTGGATTCCTGGCATCTGAAGGTGCGCCTGGAAAATGTTCTCCTGCCATTAACCTTGAAGGGCTTTCTCCCAATAAATGAAAGCAACATTGGGAAAGATGGGTTAATGCTCTTAATTCGTAGAAGACAGCTCCATTAATCTTAGTAGGGCTTCATGGTGAGCAAACCAGCTTATAATTACATTGACAAACTTCAAAGATCTTTTTCTCATAACAGCTCAGCTTCTTTGAATTTGGTTAAGGTGGCTTAATCTTGCTCTCTTGGGCCATTGCAGAGCATATATCTGCTTTCCTGTATAATCCCATGTGGTTCTTGAAGAGACATATATCTCAAAAATACTTGCAGGATTCTGCATATAAACATGCCCTGACATATATGGCATGTCTCTTTTGCAGGTATCTCTGCAAATTACGTCTCTTATTTAAGAATCAATTATCTGTAGTTTCCTCAGAAATACTTACAAGAGGCTCATGTACTTATAACTCTTTGCTGGACTTGACCTGCTGCCACAGCACTGTGAAAACTCTTTATCTACAGGTTCATGCCAATATATTACAGCAACATTAAGATAACATTACAATGTACTAAGTGACCTGGCCCATGTGGGTGCTTAACTTTATATGGTAGAGCAACTTCCTAAACTTATCCTTTTCCAGATGTGATCGCACTTCTTAGAATTCCTATCTCACATAATTATGGTGATTGGGAATTGCAGGTTGTTGTACAGGTACTCATCGATTTTGCAATCACATGTAAGCCCAAAATTTCTGTTGCTAAATTAGTTTTGCTCCATTTTACGACCTTTCTTGCCACAGTTGTTAACTGAATCACTGCAGTTGTTCAGTTAGTAACACGGTTGTTAAGTGACTACCCCATTGACTTTACTTATTAGAAGGTCACAAAAGGTCATCACATGACCCCAACACACTGCATCATAAATATGAGACAGTTGCCAAGTGTCTGAATTTTGATCACATGACTATGGCGATGATGCAATGGTTGAGTGAAAAAACAGTCATAAGTCACAAATGCCATTGTAACTTTGAATGGTCACTAAATGAACTGTTGTAAGTCGAAGACTACCTGGATATCTAGAGTTTCCTATGGGGATGGCTGTTCTAAAGGACCATTCCAGTTGAAATGGCCTTTTGGCAAGATATTTCTTTATGCAGAAAATGGTTTAGCCTCCAGGGAACCTCCAGGTGTCCTAGGATTTCTTTCTTAAGTTACATACAAATTGCATAGATGTACTGGCAAGAGAATATGATTTGTTTCATTTGAGAATTCTACAATTACTCATGGATGGATATGTGGCAGGATTATCTGTAGAATATGGAGATTGGAGGGGGGCATTATTGACGTTTCCTTATTTCTTATCCTAACAATCATGAGAAAGTAGGTTAAATGATACAGTTCAGCAAGCTTGTTTTCCAAAGCCACATGCTCCATCAAAACCTTTAGTTTGGCCTAAGAGAAAACACTCCAATAAAATATACACACCTATAATTGTTATTAAAACTGAAGAGTAGGCATAAAATACAATAAAATTACATGCAAATAAATTAATTTAGTAGCAGTGCTACAGGTAATGGTTGAAATCACCCAAATTTGTACTAGTCTTCAGCAGTAGGTTGGACAGTTAGAACCAATAGTGACGCCATATTGGGCAACCTGGAAAGATACATCTGTCAGACAGAAGAAGTGACGGATAAATATCTTGCTCTCTTCCATGGTACATTCAACCTGGCCAAGGTGAAGGGCAGAAGCCACATGCTCAGAAAGCACAACCAGAGATGTATTTGCATATATGTATTATAAGAAGAAAAGCCACAAATGGAAGAGACGCAAGCCCTCCTCTTCCCCCATCCCAATTTCCCCATGTATGTATCTTCCAGAGCAGTTCTTCTACACTGGGCATGTGGAAAGGATGCAGCACCCCTATTTGTTTTGGATCCATTCTGCATAATACTGAAGTTGCCTGAAAAATACAGGATTGTGAAACACACAGTTGCCTTGTAACACATTGTTTTGTCCTATTTTTATTTAATTGATAAGGGAACTAGGACTTAGAGAAACAGGGAGAGTGACTCACCCAAGGCTCACCCAAATAGATCTGACTGGTAAAAGCAGTCCATGTTCTTGTAAGACCAGGTTCTTTCTAAGGTCTAAACTTGAAAGGTTTGTCTTGAGATGGCCAGACTGCTTCATAGGATGATATCTCACTTGAACTAGTATGTGCCTAGAGATGGTTGCATAAGAGAAAGGAGGAAAAGACAGACAGACATAAGTAAAAGGATCAATACACCATTACAACATAGCAAAGAGGATAAAAGTATTTATGCTCCAAGAAGATGAATGCCCCCTGGATTAGATACGTATCTTAAGAAGAATTGCCCTCACTTGCCTCTTTTTCTCACATATTGCACGTGACACCAACGGGGGTGGGGGTGGGGAGTGAAAAGGCCTGAGAAAGCAACATACACATTGAAGCACACATGAAGCTTTAAAAGAAATCTGGGCTTTTATTCCCAAAATAGCTGACTGCTGCAGTCTATATAGATAACATTCTCTCCTCGTGCACCAGATTTTTGTCTGTGTGTTTGCTATGCAATGACATACACTGGTACATGGATGTAACCTATCTGTAAAGAATATCCCACAAGCAAGGTTTTATGGCGATGGAGGAGGAGGCAGCATTTGGATTAATAAGATGAAAGAAAATGACAAGATTTCCTCTCTCCCTTTATCTTTCGGCCATTCTCGGCTTTGTCTTCATGATCTTTGTTTGCCAGGTCTATCCGTCTGCCCTCTCTTTTTAAATACTCCTTGGATGGAGCTCTTTGTTGAGCTGTGAAGGTCCAGGGTGCGTCTCCTCCTTTCCCGAATGCCCCAGTGCCAGCATAGATGGAGTCTTTGTAGAAGAAGGCCATCCTTTCTCTATCTCACCATTCTCAGGCTGGCTATACTCCAAACAGCGCGTGCGCTGCCTCTCCCTCACCCAGCTGGGCTTGGCTATTCTTAGCTCCCAAGTCTTTGATTCATGCTTCTGAGAGTATTTCATTTGGGTGTGCAGAGAGAACAGCTACTGCGGTGTGTGAGGGAGTGGAGTGGGGTGGGTTGGGGGAGAGGGCTGCACATGCCCAGCTCAGTGCATGCGAGAATGTCTGTCTGTGCAGGCTTGCAAGTGCACACCTATGAGGCTGTATATGAGCATACATGCAGGCATGCTTAAGATAAAACATACGTTCAGGTGAAGTGTATTTCTGCTATGTATTCCTTTTGTTTCTCTTGTCATATTTGGTATGCAAACTTGCTTGGGTCTAATGCATGGCATGCATAATGACACAAATGTACTTTTATGCCCCAATACAGAATGAAAAGGTATAATTGTTGAAAAACTGTTTACGTATGCACATTTCTTTCAGGGGTAATGGGGGATTTATGACACTAGAGACACTTGAATTGTTGGTGCACTGCAACCAACAGATGCATAAGAATCATTAGTTTAGAGCGTGTCTGCACCTATCTATCTATTTGGGGATATGCATAATATATGAACACAGAAATAAAAAAAAACATACACTAATATAAAGAGCTTTTGCATCTGCTCTTTCCAGCATGCCAAAATTCATGTGACTGCTATAAATAGAGAGAAATTAGTTCTATTTGCATTTTAACACAGATTTTTCCTATGATGTCAAATCACTTATATGAATCACATTTTGCCTTCAAAACTCAAGAATTTTGGAAAAGTTATGTTATTGTAAAGTATCTATTAAACACTTAGAGCAAATACAAATATCTGAGAATAGTATAAGGAAGACAGTCAGTTAGGGATAGTTATTTGGAAAAAAAATGCACAGATAGAAATTCACAAAAAAGTATGTACAGTTTTTTTGGGAATTAAAAAAATCTACAAGTAATGTAACGCTAACATCAAATTTTAGAAAAAGAACAATTGACAGATTTCCCTGTTCCTCAGTAATAGCACAGTTTGAGTAGGTTCTTACCAAAAATACACAATCTTGCTTTGCGAGAGAATTAAATGATTGAGGAAGGGAGTTTACAGACAGAAAAAGATAATGCCCACTTCTGCTTTGGGGGAAATTGGAAAAAGGGGTTCCAATAGTAGATCATGCTAAGACCCTAACATTTGCCTGGATATGCAACATGCTACGGTGCTAGGCTTGTGCTGTGCATACATTTTTTTAGTTGAAATTAAGTAAAAAAAACCAAAGAATTCCATGAAGAATGTAGAATTGTATAAGAATGCGTAAATTTCACTTATGTGAATGTGTACGTGTTCAAAAATATATGGTGACACATCGCTGAAAAGGAAGCTACCCAAATACAAATTGAGAAGCAAGTCTCTGTGTAAATAAAAACACAGACATCTCACTCTTATTGGAAAGACCTTGATTAGGAAACCCATCTGTTCACTAACTCAGGCCAAAGATACTTTGGCCCTAATCCTTGTCATGGTTCTTCTCTTTTTAAACGGGTATCGGATTGGTAGCCCCTCAAATACAGAACTGTCTATGGCAGCCTATCAAATAGAATAAAGATGAATAACAGTTATTCCTTGACTTATGACCACAGATGACCAAAATACAGATAGTCTTTGACTTATGATCACAACAAGCCCAACATTTCTGTTGCTAAGTGAGACAGTGGTTAAGTGAACTTTGCCCATTTGATTACCTTTCTTGCCACATTTGTTAAGTGAATCACTGCAGTTGTTAAGTTAGTGACATGGTTATTAAGTGACTTTGAATGATTGCTAAATGAACTGTTGTAAGTCAAAGACTATCTACATATTTCTGATCATCCTGTGAGAGATTACTGGGAGTAAGCAATCTCTAAGACAGTGTTTCCCAACCTCGGCAACTTGAAGATGTCTGGACTTCAACTCCCAGAATTCCCCAGCCAGCATTTGCTGGCTGGGGAATTCTGGGAGTTGAAGTCCAGACATCTTCAAGTTGCCAAGGTTGGGAAACACTGCTCTAAAAAGAAACCCTGTGCATTAACACCTTGAGGGCTACACTCCTGAAATAGAAAATTATAAATTGAATACATGAATAGTTTACAAAGAACGTGACTAATACTTACTACGTGTCTATATTTTACCTATATACAGGACTATCAAAGTTCCTCCCCTCACTGTAATCCTAAGAGACAGTGACTGACTGAACTCAGTACATGGCTTTCTTGTTTTTCTAAGGTTTGATATCCTAATCTTGATCTGCACTGTCATTGTGAGAAAGTTTTCAGTATGAGTAAGTCACACATGTGGAGGGGAAAAAAACACCTCTATTCTTGAGGGTGGCCTGATGAACATAATATGCTAGCCCATAATGTGATCTGTTTAATTTCGGCTTAGTCATTATGGTTCCTAAATCATAACTTATGACTCAGTGTGCTATGAAATTCCAGCCTATTGGGCTTCATTCACTAAACATGGGAAAAAGAAACCCTACTTTGAAGGAATTTATAAAACCATTGGGAAATAGGAGGTATTAGCTTTGGTCTGTCTGGCAAGACAAAAAAAGTCCACAGCTGCTCTAGGAAATCCATTTTTCTAAGTTATTTTGTATTTCACATTTCTCCTCTGCCTTCCTATCACACAGTGTGTGAGGCTAGTAGAGCTGGGCTGCAAAAATCAAAAAAATCACTAGATGGCAGCAAAGAATTACAGTTATCTACCTTTTCCTGCCGCCTAGCAATGGTATGGATTTTTGTGGACTAGGTAGAACAGGGAATGGATTTTTGTAGCCCAAGTTGCAGTATAGGGAAGTGATCGAAAAGGGAGGCTTCCCAGTTCCATCCATGGTGGGGCTGATTCTAATTGGGAGACTGGTTTTTTTAAACATATTATAAAAAGCAAAAAATGAAACACATTAGCATCTGCTGGGTGGATATCAGAATTGGCTGTTCTCCATTTGCTCAGACATCTGCAACCATACACTGCTGGAGGATGGATTTAGCAGTTATCCAAAGAAACCAGTGGTTGTCCAAAGTCAGACTATTGTCCAGATCCTAATCGGGAATGTTCTGTATAAATCCGTTTGCAGAAAATGGGAACTCAGCTTCTTCCAGCCATTTCAACAGTACTGTACTTTCTTAAGAAACCTTCCCTGCGGTAGTTTGTGCAGTGTAGGAGTGTTGCATATGAAGCACATGCCTTAACATTAAGTACAAATGTGTGGAGGGAGGAAGATGACTTGGGTTTAGTTATTGCCGGATGTACAGGCTTTATAATATCAATACATGTGACACTTTTCTGTGTCATGTACCACCCACCCAGCCATTCTAGCCTTATTAAATATGAATCTATCTTTCAAGTAAGTAGTTAGGACTAACTCTTTCACCATTTCAAATTTCAATCATGGTTGGTGGCAGAGCTCCAAATCTTGCCATTGAATAAGGAACAGATTTAGGTCTTCAAGGGAATGTCCAGTCTGTATTTGCTCATTACTGGAATACATTTACTATTAATTTAATTTAATTTAATTTAATTTAATTAAAAGTTCTTATAGGCCGCCCAGTCCCGTAGGACTCAGGGATTAAGCTTCATTTTGATGAGGGGCTTACCATTTATTTATTGACTGTACCACTTGTCCATCAGATAGCTGCAGTTCCGCTGTTCAGATCTCACCGGCTCAAGGTTGACTCAGCCTTCCATCCTTCTGAGGTCGGTAAAATGAGGACCCAGATTGCTGGGGGCAATATGCTGAACTCTGTAAACCACTTAGAGAGGGCTGTAAAGCACTATGAAGCAGTATATAAGTCTAAGTGCTATTGCCATTGTTTGGAAGTACCACTTCTGCCAACTAAGCAAGTTGAGCATAGTGCTTTCATTAAAACCAAATTTGGAAATATTATCCCTGTCTGAGAGATATTCAGAAAGTGTATCACACTTGAGCTAAAGAACAGGTGCTTCCATTTAAAATATGCATGATTTTAACCAAGCCATGGGATCATAGGTCACCTTCGGGTTACGATGGAAATTGGGGCTAGAATTTCTGTTGCTAAACAATGTGGTTGTAAAGATTAATATCGTGTGCTTGCATTGGTTAGAGATGGCAGTCCTGGTTGCTGTTGTAATCCCAGGACTGTATGGGTCATTAAGCAAGGACCTTGCATGACATGACATGGGAAGAGGCAGGAGTAGCAGGCAAGCAGGCAGGCACGTGAGAGCAACAGGAGGACAGGTGTTAGAGGTATCGCAGGCAGGAGTACGGACGAGTGTTGCAGACAGGAACTACACAAGGTGAGTGGAAGAATCTGGCAGGCTGGCACATGCTAGAGTCCAGGCAGATGCTGCAAGCAGGCGTGAGTGGGCGAAAAAGAGGCAGCAGCAAGAACAACTTGCGACCTCCTGCTGGCTTCCCCATTGACTTTGCTTGTGGAGAGTCAGCGGGGAAGATTGCAAACGGCGATCGTAACTGCGGGACACTGCAACTGTTGTATTTGAGAGCTGGTTGCCAAGCACCCGAACTATGATCTTGTGGCCATGGGGATGCTGTGATGGCTGCAATGTCTATGACCAGTCCTAAGTCCCCCTCATTAAGCACCTTTGTAACTTTGAACAGTCACTGAACAATGGTCATAACCTGAGGACTACTTGGAACTGATTTTAGAAACTATGAATAAGTTACAGATTGGAACACTTCTCATCTTGCCCTTGCATTGTTTGAGCAAACCATACATCCAATCTAACTGAACCATGGTTTGACTTCATATTAAACCTAATTACAATACTATCTCAAACAATAGCCACTATCTGTGGATTTGATAATCCTTCTGAGGCCTCCTGAACACACCTACAAACCTAATCTGTTTTAGATTATGTCATCTGGCAACTGTTTCCCTGATTATATTGGCCACAAAGAGCTTAACCATTAATTCAAGATATAGGAGCTGTGGGAAACAGATAACCCAAATGTCTGCTTGTTGGTTTTTTAACTGAGCTGCTTAGAGTAAACATGAAGCACCAAAGACATTCATGATATGTCCTATGGCTTAACACTTGCTGAGATAGTGCTGCATTTGCTCTTAAAATACCGAGAAGGGACAATTTTTGAGAAATATACAAAGATTTTAATAGATGTTCTAAAACAGGCTTAACATAATGTAGGAGAAAACAAATTCAGCCTATGTGTAATATAGTTCAGTGCATTTTACATCCTTGCTCCATTCATTGCAGTTTTCAGCTTCCCCAAAGTGCAAAGTGTCATCTAATTCCCCAAAAGTTAGCGTGAGTACATGGATAGAGACTGACCCCACTGTTAGTGAATTTGACAGATCCTGTTTGGCTTTGTTCAGATAAGAGACGGGGAATATGTACTGTCAAATAGAATGTGGAAGGTATGAATAACTCAGTGCGGCACAGAATATGTATAATCTGGTTACTGAATTAACCCACTGTCTATGTTTGCAATAATAATTGAACTATTAACTACAGTACAGGTAGTCCTCGACTTAATGACCACAATTGAGCCTAGAATTTATGTTGCTAAGTGAGAAATTTGTTAAGTGAGTTTTGCCCCATTTTACCATTTTTCTTGCCACATTTGTTAAGTGAATCACTGCAATTGTTAAATTAGTAACACGTTTGTTAAGTGAATCTGGCTTCCCCATTGAATTTGCTTGTCAGAAGATCGCAAAAGTTGGTTGTGTGACTCTGTCATAAATGTGAACTGGTTGTCAAGCATCCAAATGAAAATCACATGACCATGGGGATGCTGCAAAGGTCATAAGTGTGAAAAATGGTCATAACTCACTTTTTTCAGTGCCGTTGTAACTTTGAACGGTCACTAAATGAACTGTTGTAAGTCGAGGACTACCTGAAATCAAAGGAGGTGGGTTTACCCAACATTCTAAGCCAGGTCTGACAAACTGGCAGCCCGCAGGCCGGATAAGGCCCGCACAGGCCATGCCCACCCTGGCTCCGCAAAAGCAAAAAACGTCCTGATACGGCCCACGATGCAATCAGGTTTGACTAAGCTATAGCCAAGAAATCAAGCTTAAAACAGCAGTCAGTGTTTTTCAAACTAGACAACTTTATACTTTAGAGAGGTTTAAGAATGCTACCTGTCTAAATTCTGGGAGTTGAAGTCAATTCATCTTAAAGTTGTCCAGTTTGAAAAACAGTTTTCTGTGAACACAGCTGGTGGTTCTTCCCTTCACCTGGTTAAGCATGTTTTTGTGAAGCCAACCACTGTGTTTCTACTTAAATATGCATCTCCCAGAGAGAGAATTGCAATAACATTATTGGCCTACTTCACAGGGTTGGTATATCTATTTCTGGTGTAATCTTAAAAGCTTCTGAGTAGTAAATGGCATATAATAACACAGCCCCTCTTTAGGAGAGAGCATTCTGTATTGGGATTGGCCAATTTTTTTCTTTGCAGTTTCCACACATATCTTTACAAACACTTGCCTGCCCAACCTTCTTTTTCCCAACTATTTAATCATTCTATTACAAATCCAGATGGGTGGTGGGGAGCGTTTGATGTCTGATTTGGAACCCGTAATGCAAACAGAGCAAAATTATGTCAGGAAAGCCAATAAATGTTTATTGAATTGTTTGGCATCCTGCTTTGAAAGCAACATTTTAATTTTCTGAGTGAACAATACAGAGCTTGAATAGTTTCAAGAGTTGGCATGAGATCTTTTATTCAGTTTTCTTATATTCTAGAAAGCAAGGAAGAAAGTCCACAGCACACGACTGAGGTTTCTGGATATAGCATTCTGGCTATGGGGACTGCATCGTTTACTTTTAGGATAGGATAGGAGTACCACTTCTGGCCTGCAAACCTCTGGATGACCATTAGATGACAGCCAAGGGATATGGAAAACACTCTTTGCTGCTATCTAGTGGTTCTCCAAAGTTTTGCAGCCCATATATAGAAGCTCTGAGGAGTGGTGCGGTGGCCTAGAGGTGGAGCTCTTGCCTCACACTTAGGAGGCTATGTGTTCGATCCTAGGTAGAGGCAGATATTTCTCTCTCTGGGCACACTGTGAATAACAAAACTCCGCATTGGTGACAGGAAGGGCATCCGGCCATTAAAACACTCTGGTAGCTCCATTCAGTTGCCCAGACTCCACCCCGTAAGGGATTATGGGGTCGTTAGAAGGAGAAGGAGAAGAAGAGAAGAGGAAAAGGAGAAAAGGAGAAGAAGATATAGAAGCTCTGAGATGGGCTAAGATTGGACTAAGCACTACTCACTTTAAATCAAGAGTATCCACTTTTTGAGCCAATCTATGGCCCAGAGGTGGGTTTCAGCAGGTTCTGACCAGTTCTGGAGAACCGGTAGTGGAAATTTTGAGTAGTTCAGCAAACCTGTAGCGGAAATTTTGAGTAGTTCGGAGAACTGGTAAATACCACCTCTGACTGGCCCCACCCCCATCTATTCTCTGCCTCCTGAGTCCCAGCTGATCTGGAGGAAATGGGGATTTTGCAGTAACCTTACCCCGGAATGGGGAGGAAATGGGGATTTTACAGTATCCTTCCTCTGCCACGCCCACCAAGCCACACCCACAGAACCGGTAGTAAAAAAAATTGAATCCCACCACTGGTATGGCCCTCTTTTATATTATATTTCAATAACTATATTATTGCTATAACAAAATTACTACCGTATGTTCCGGCGTATAAGATGACTTGTTACCCCTTGAAAATCTCCTCAAAAGTCGGGGGTCGTCTTATACGCTGGGTACTAAAACTTCCGAGCTGGGGGAGCTCAAAAATGGCCGCGGCCACATCCCTGCTGTTCTCCGGCCAAACGGCCGAAGGAGCCCTGGAGTCCCGACGCCGCCCTGCATCTCAGTCTCTTCGGGCTTGTCCAGCAGCCTGCTGGGAAGGCTGCGGCGCATGGGAGGGAAGAAGAGGGCGAGCTACCGCCGCCGCTGCTGCTATTGCCACTCCGGTGTGTCTCCCCGGTCACCGTGGAGCGGTCACCCGCTCTCATTCTTTTAAATGCTAAGACAAGAGGTGGGCAGGCGGGCGGGAGATGCGGGCAGGAGCCTGCCGCAGATGCCGCCACTCGCCTCGCTCATCAGGCGCCTCTGCTCCGTGGTCCCTCCCGCACGCGCAGCGTCTCCATTGTTGACAAGGACGCGGGCTCCCCGGTGCAGCCACAGCAACCGGGGAGACTTCGCACATGCAGCGCCTTGCGCGAAGGACACGCCGGAGCGGCAGTAGCAGCAGCGGTAGCGCTCTCTCTCCTTCCCTCCCATGCGCGTTAACCCTGGTGGCGGCGCGGTCAGGGACTCAGTCAGATGGCTGGAGCCCCGCGGGAGACGGCAACAGAGGTTCCTTCTTCCTCCTGCAGGGAGAAAGAAGGAAGGAAGGAAGGAAGGAAGGAAGGAAGGAAGGAAGAGAGAGAGAGAGTGAGAGAGAGAAAGAAAGAAAGAAAGAAAGAAAGAAAGAAAGAAAGAAAGAAAGAAAGAAAGAAAGAAAGAAAGAAGAAAGAAAATGTTAGGAAGGAAGGAAGATGAAAGAAAGAAGGAAGGAAGGAAGGAAGGAAGAAGAAAGAAGACAGACAGAAAGAAAGAAGTTAGGAAGGAAGGAAGACAGAAAGAAAGAAAAAGAAAGATGTTAGGAAGGAAGGAAGATGAAAGAAGGAAGGAAAAAAGGAAGAAGAAAGAAGACACAGAAAGAAAGAAAGAAGGAAGTTAGGAAGGAAGGAAGACAGACAGAAAGAAAGAAAGAAAAAGAAAGATGTTAGGAAGGAAGGAAGGAAGAAGAAAGAAGACACCGTAAGAAAGAAAGAAAGAAAGGAAGGAAGGAAGGAAGGAAGGAAGGAAGGAAGAAAGGAAGAAAGGAAGTTAGGAAGGAAGACAGACAGACAGACAGAAAAAGAAAGATGTTAGGAAGGAAGGAAGGAGACAGAAAGAAAGAGAAAGAAAGAAAGAAAGAAGTTAGGAAGGAAAGAAGACAGAAAGAAAGACAGAAAGACAGAAAGATGTTAGGAAGGAAGAAAGACAGAAAGAAAAAGAAAGATGGTAGGAGGGGTAGTCTTATACGGCGAGTATATCCCAAACTCTATATTTTAATTGGAAAAGTTGGGGGTCGTCTTATACGCCGGAACATACGGTACCACTGAAAGTACTATTTTATCCGAAATCCTACAGGGCTATTAGCAATAGCAGACTTATATGCAGCCTTACAGTGCTTTACAGCCCTCTCTAAGCGGTTTATAGAGTCAGCATATTGCCCCCAACAATTTGGGTCCTCATTTTACCAACCTTGGAAGGCTGAGTCAACCTTGAGCCGGTGAGAATCAAACTGCCAAACTTCTGGCAGCCGGTAGTCAGCAGGATTAGCCTGCAGTACTGCATTCTAAAAGGCAAGCCCATCTCAGGGGAAAAAAAACAAGTAATGAAAATAAAAGGCAAATAACTTGACCGAAAAACTGAAAACAAAAACAAATCCACAATTTTAATCCTTCTTTCAGGATCACATCTCAAGTATGCACTGGCTGTTGGACATAACATTTATGAAATGTATTTATTTAACAAAACTCAGAACTTACCTCGTCCCCAAGATTCCAGGCAATTTCTCTAGATACAGGTAGTCCTCAACTTACAACCATTCGGTTAGCGACTGCTCAAAGTTACAGCAGAACTGAAAAAGACGACTCATGACCATCCCTTGTACTTAGGACAGCATCTCCACAGTCACATGATTAAAATTTGTGATCTTCCCAGCCAGCTTCTGACAAGCAAAGTCAATAGGGGAAGCTTAATTTAGCTCAACAACTGCATGGTTCACTTAAACTGCAGTGATTCACTTAACAACCATGACAAAAAGGTGGTAAAATCAGTTGTGATTCACTTAATAACTGCCTTGCTTAGCAACAGAAATTCTGATCCCAAGAGGGAGGGGAGCAGTATGAAATCTAGAAGGAAAGCAGACTGGAGATAAAAGTATAAAAGGAGCAGACTAAGGATATATGTTTATATACTTTGGATAGAAATATATAATTATGAATGTTTTGATAATATGGTATATGTATGGATGTTTATGTACGTTTGGTGAAATTTTTTTTAAATTTTTTTAAAAAAAATCTGATCCCAGTTGTGGCCGTAACTGGAGGACCACAGTAATACAACAGAAATATAGCAACCTTAAAGACAGAAATTCTCTAAAGAAAATCTGTGCTGCCATTTTATATTTTAAAAGAATCCAAAGCTTCTGTAACTTTATGAAATGATCCAGTATTAATATGCATCCAGTGAAACATGGCCAAAATAGAGTGGATTAAAAAAAACACGCTAAACCTCAACAAAGTAGTCATGGTGAAAAATTAATCAAATTTCATATGCTGCGCAAATGCAGTTTCTAGGTGTTTAATCAACCTGGTTTAAACGTTTTTTATGCCACCTCCCCAGTAATATAAATGTTACAGTCACCTCAATTGACTCACTTCTTTGTCTGTCAAGATCAGACACCCAACACCTACCTACACTGTCTTTCAATCTCTCTCACTTAACCAGCATACAGTAAATCAGAGAGATCAAATTTCACTTCCTTACTGCTGTTTTTCAAACCATTTTCCTTGCTCTCAGGTGCCTCCTTCATCCTAACCAGGGGTGGGTTCCTGATATTTTTACTACCACTCTATGGGCGTGGCTTATTTTGTGGGTGTGGCTTGCCAGCCATGTGACTGGGTAGGCATGGCTTCTCGGACTGCTGAAGGGAGGGGAACTGAGATAGGTCCTGCCGCCCATTCCCCCTCCCCTCAGCAGCTCGAGAAGCCTCAAACGTGCGAAAATGCCTAGGATCATCACTGGTGTTCGTGGCTTCTCGGACTGCTGAAGGGAGGGGAATGGAGATAGCTCCTGCGGCCCGTTCTTTCAGCGTCTCATGCGCTCCCTCAGCCATCCTCCCCTGCTTGGACTCACTGTGGGGTAGGAAGGCAGTGCATGAGCAGTGCCGGAAACTCGGCTTCTGGGCATGCGCAGAAGAAAATTTAAAAAAAAATCAAATCTTTTTTAAAAAATGGTGGTGCCCAGGCACCGGCAACCGACCGCACCGGTACTGTGACGTCACCAGGGGGCCGCTACTGGTGCTATAGAGTGGACCGCACTGGTAGAAACCCACCACTGATCCTAACCTCAGCATTTTCATTTCTCCATCTAGCCACCTGCATCCAAACCAGACCCACCTGTACCTACAGATTCACAGGGCCTGCTGTCTTGCTCGCCCCCGCCAAAAAAAATATACAGCTCTTCTGGCACCACAATGGGGAGAAGTCAGTGGTTAGCCTGAATCATTTCTAGTCATCTCAAGTTTTCAGAATGATGCCATTGCTGGTTTAAAGGGACAAGCAATCTGTGGTATCTCACCAAACTTAAATGTTCTTTCTTTATTGATTGAAATACCTGGGAATGGACATGGAAGTCCACGAGGCTACTGCAGTTTCCTGATATTTAGCAAAAGAGGTTAATGTCATGTACCTGCAGAAGTTTCCTCATTTTAGTTCCTACAAACAATTGGTTTCCCTGTACAGAAGACAAGATTTGTCTTTCAAATGCTGTCCAGATAAGCAATTGCGCCTACTGTTGCGGCTTTTAATACCAAAGCCAGGGAGCCACTGTATGTAGTTTTATCTTCTAAACATTTATTCCTACTATTTCTTTCACATTAAATGCTTAAAATGATATATTGGATGTATATACATAAGAGGCTAAATGTGTGCATGTTAATTTTGGTTAGGTTTTTATTTCCTGGCTTAAAATCTGAGATGCAGAAAGTGGGATAATTCATAACCAAATTAAGCACTAAGCATCTGGATCTATCTAAAATTATAGGCAGCCTAGAATAACAATATGTATGGTAGAAAGGGAGAATAATTTGCGAAGATTGGAAAGTTTTATCTGAAATAATCCAATAAAACAATGACAGTTTGTATTCACACAGCATCCCAAGTCATGGATTAGTTAACCATGGTTTATTGCATAACTGAGTTCAGATAACATTACATCAGAATCAAATCAAACATTTATGACTTAGAATAATATGTAAATCCACCTGGTCATGGTAGCTGCAGCATCCAGCTAAAGCAAGATTGTAAAATTAAAGTTTGGTTTAAAAGTGGTTTGCTGAATAAACCATAGTGATCAGTTTAAACAACACACATTGCCAGGGTTCATGTATTATGCAAAGCCAAAATCAGGTAACCTACATAATGCAAACGTCAATTCAGTCACTATGGGTGGTGGTTATTCTTACAACCTTCATAACAGTACTTTTCCTGCTTTTTTTCTAAATATTTATAAAACTGTACAATAGAAGAAAAACAAAATTATACTATAGCAATTTATTAATAAAAACATAGAGTTTTGTGTATCTGAACATTGCTGCTTATCTTTTTTCTAAAATGCTCTCCCCCTTTAATTTATGCTTTATTGGTGAATTTTATTTTAGTCTCTGCTTTTTCTGTAAAATGGTTGTTTGGTGAAAGTATGATATGTCAAGTTTCTATATTTTGAGGAAAAAAATGAGTAATCATTGAATGGAATTTTTTTTCTTTCTGTCCTTCCTCTTGCAGCCCTCAAAATATGCATGAGAGGATCCCCTGAATTCATTTTCCAATGTGATTTTTGGAACTGATGTCTTACTTTCTGCCCACAATTTGATCTTTGTCTCATTTTCTACTTAGATTCTATTTTAGTATCTCCTGACTCCTTTACCAGAAGAGAAGAACAAAATTTGTAAGTTTCTGCAGGATTGTCACATTTAGAATTTAGCTCCTGGATTGAACATTTTCTTAAAGGACTGCCCTCATGAGATTCAGTTCCTAGCAAGCAATGTCGGTGTTTATAAATGTAATAAAATAAATGGACAGCAGTTACCTTTCCTTGAACAAAAATATAAATCCCAAGTTGCCTCAATTTCTTTGTCCTTGGAGCCCTCTTGTGCTCAGAGAGCACATAGCTGAATAGCCGTAGTTGAAGACGCTCAAATCTCAGCTGCAAACATTCAGATGGTTGCTAAATGACAGTACCCAAAACTCTTGGTTACTTTTTAATGATTGGCCCAATTTCCCCCACCCAGATATGGAAGCCCTAGCCTAGAGTGGAGACATAACATGAAACCATGAAAGAGAAATTGGATGTTTCAATCTCCTTGAAGCCATACTGAGAAGAGAAGTGCAGTCTAGTCTAACAAAGAGAAGGACCAGGGAGATACAATAATTGTCTTCCAGTACTTTTGGGGCTGTCACAGAGAAGAGGAGGTTGACCTATTCTCCAAACCACCAGAGGGCAGGACAAGAAGTAACAGGTGGTTGATCATTAAAGAAAGATCTAACCTAGAAGGAAGGAAATTTTTTCTGACAGCGAGAACGATTAATCAGTGGAGTTGTCAAACTCTGCAGGATCGAGACGGACAGGCATGCAAAAGAGGCCGTGCTTGAATTTCAGCACTGCACTTACCATCTTACAGGAACCTACTTATAGATGCTGTTCTTAGCAAACCCAGGTAATTTAATTGATTGGCTAAACTATGACTAAACAGTGAATTGGGGGTAGCTGTATCACAGCCAGAGAGAACAATGATGACGATGTTATCCGCTCAGTGGAGTCTGACTTATGGTGATTCTATGGGTCATGTGACATCTCTCCATATCTTCCAATCTTGCTCTATTTCTTTTGAGCTTTTCTATGCTGGGGCTGGTAGGGCAGCAATGAGAGAACAAGAGAAAAAGAAAGAGGGAGAAGAGGGAGCTAAATTGGCACAGAGAGAGGAAATGCTGCAGATTCTACCCAGCTCTAGCTTCACTCATTGTCAGATCAGTTTTAATGAACCATCTGTGATATACAGTACATAGGAGGGAGGCAATTCTATGGAGGAAATGGGCTCATCTTGTTTATTCAAGAATATTGTTATTCTGGTTAACCAGTTAGAGGCAAGACAATATCTATAACCAATTTGGAACTGTAATGTTTTAGGAACATAACATGTTCTTAAGCCGATAGCCCTTGTTTTTCAGTTTAGACAAAATGAAAAACTTCGTCTTAGTTGATAATTCTAGGCAAGAAGAAGAAGAAGAAGGTAGTGGTCATATGTATCCCTTGTTATGCTAGCCTGGCCTGATTTCTAGATTTAAGTAGAATTTTCAAGGGATCATTTCAAATTTCAGTAAGGAACCAAAAGGGTTTTAATAAGAAGCAACATTTATATCCAAGTTCAAAGCCCCATTATTGGATATATGCATCTTTCTACCCCCCTGTGTCCCAACACAGCAATACCATCCTCTTGTTTGCTTCACATATTATAATGTGCTATAATTTGTTTGGTTTAGCAAGTTTTCATATATTCACTATTGCCTAGATAGGTCTGATCTGAAGACTTTGAATGTCAGCCCTTTTGAGACTCTCTAAAAAGCAACAGAATGGCTAGATTTGCTCGGTTGTTTCTGAAAGAGAATGGAGAAAATTAAGCTTCAATTTTGTGCATCTTTCTGCGTTCATCCTAACACTGTTTCCTCCCCTGTCTGGGTATGCATCTCCTTCTCCCACATATCTGCTCTTCTCTTATTACCTCCTGCTTATTCATTCTCTCTCTCTCTCTCTCTCTCTCTCTCTCTCTCTCTCTCTCTCTCTCTCTCTCTCTCTCTCTCTCCCTCTCTCTCTCTCCCCTTCTTTTTTTTTGTCCATAGCTTCAGTCCATCCCCTTCCCCTGCCTCCTGCCTGTATACAGATATTGCTCTTACCCAACTTCCCGTAGGATATAAGTGCAAAATAAATCCCCTTCCCTGAACTTTTCATGAAGCAATCACCTTTCTAGGACATTTTCTGTTTAGAAAGGTCAAATATGGTAACCTTAGAACAGGTAAGTATGTTCTATGACCTCTGCTTTTATTTATATTTATTTAATGGTTAAAGAAAGCATACTTTACTACAATACATAGATCCATTATTTTGTGTGTGTGTTTTGTGTCTGCAGTTACTGCCAATATCTCTGATTTCTATTAGCCTTGGAAATTAATGTTAGCCTGTCTGGAAAGTTTCAATAAATGGCACTAGATTTAGCCAAGCAGAATCCACATCTATTAGTTTCACAACATACCTGCCACTGAAAGTCACACCATATTTCTGATAGAGCTCTAATACATGCAACTTCGATAGGAATAGAGTCACCCTATAAAATTAAGTCACAAACAAAACCTTTACACTTTGTGCTGCAATATCCAATAATTGAGTATACATATCCCCATCCCGGTGTTAAAAAACAACCCTGGGAAAATACTGTTTTTTAGAGGACATGCTATTTTGGAAAGCAGAGATTTTATCTCTCTTAAACAGCAAACCGTGATTTAAGGACACAAGGGTGAAGTCTCTCCTATACTGCCCAGTTTTTGATTGGCTTCAAAAAATCCTGCAAACAACCTAGATAAAGATAGATAAAAGGAAACAAATGCTTATAGAAATCATAATGCTTTGTTTTAGCCTAAAGATTTTTGCTTATGATAATGGAATTACACATTAGGTCAAGAAATCCTCTAAATTTTTACACACTGAGAGACCAGATTCGTGCACTATGCTAAATCGTAATCCTATGTTAATTAAAGCCCAATTATTATATTCACAAAATATTAAAGTACTAAAATATTAAAGAGAAACAATACCTGAAATTATGTACTAATATAATAATAATATTCAATATCTGAAATAATGTACTAAATGTTTCAGACTTTGAGGTCTGTTCATTTAAAACAAAACAAAACATCAGAGTCCCTGTTAAAAAAGCAAAGCTTTAATGATAGAGAAATGGCTTTGCTCAAGTAAACATTTTTGTCCTGAGCAGCTCCTGTACTTCTATCAGGTTCTCACAGAGTTCTTCAGAGCAGATTTGGAAAAACCCTGTACTACATTAATGGCTTCCATAGGGTACTAACAATGGCTGCATTCTGAGAACTAACCAGAGCATACAAAACATTTGCCAGACCAATCCTTGAATACAGCTCATCTGTCTGGAACCCACACTGCATATCGGACATAAATACATTAGAAAGTGTCCAGAGATACTTTACAAGAAGAGTCCTCCACTCCTCTACTCGCAACAGAATACCTTACACAACCAGACTTGAAATCCTGGGCTTAGAAAGCTTAGAACTACGTCGCCTTCGGCACGACCAAAGCATAGCTCATAAAATTATCTGCTACAACGTCCTTCCTGTCAACGACTACTTCAGCTTCAACCACAACAATACACGAGCACACAACAGATACAAACTCAAAGTGAACCGCTCCAAACTTGACTGTAGAAAATACGACTTTAGCAACAGAGTGGTAAATGCCTGGAACTCACTACCTGACTCTGTGATTTCGTCACCAAACCCCCAAAACTTTACTCTTAGACTGTCCACTGTTGACCTCACCCGATTCCTAAGAGGTCAGTAAGGGGCGTGCATAAGTGCACCAGCGTGCCTACCGTCCCTGTCCTAATGTTCCCTCTTATCAGTACCCATCTTATGTATATAAACAATGTTATATCTATGTATATTACCAACACGTACTTGACAAAAATAAATAAATAAAATAAATGAATAAATAAACTGGTGGAATGCGCAGTGATCCCACCAGGAACAGGTCTGGACTGGCCCTCATAGGCCTTGCCAATGCACGCCTTAAGCCAGTGGCTGATAGTCTGTGCTGTGACCTTGCGACCCATAGAAGCTGGGAGGAACGTGATGAAGAGCGCTTCAGTCTTCTGGAAGGAAGCCGCCCGGCGGATATAAATCTTGAGAGCCTTCCGAACGTCCAGCTTATGCCAGCGGTGTTCCAACTGGTGTATCGGGTTGGGACAAATGTCAGGTAGTATAACCTCCTGGGCCCTATGGAACCAGGAGTTGAGTTTAGGGAGGAATGAAGGGTCTAGGCGTAAAACGGCCCCGCAGGCTTCCGTCAGATATATGCAGAGCCGCTACGTGATCTTCGCCTTCCACGTTTGTCAGACATTACAAACTGAACTCGTTTGCATCTGCCGAAGCTGTTTTCGGCAGGCAGCCTTCTCACGCCCTGGACAATTGAGCTTGGGTATATCCCATAATTGGACTCTCCTTAGTAGTACACTGGAGAAGTACCATTGGCTTACCTGAACGGTCTTCTCTCTGCACTGCGAGGAGAGTCCAAACCCTCCCTGGCTTTATGTGGCCCAGGGTCACATCCTTTACTGGGACATGCACTACATCGGACATTTCTCTTCGCCTTCTCTACGCCTTCGTTTGAAAACTGGCTAGCAAAGCAGATAGAGGGCGTACTTCAAACAATTTAAACTCAGTCCCTAACAACCGACCAGAGTTTGTTCCCATAATTGGACTCTCACAGCGCACAGAGAAGACCATTCAGGTAAGCCAACGGTACTTTACAAGCATTCTCCACATGTGAGGATTGCATGCCATAGGATGGGCTAAATTAACTGATCTAAGAGAGCCTGGAGTAAGATACCTTGTGGGAATAAAATAACTTGTCATGTCAGTAGGACAGTACAGCGAGATAGATAATGGAAGTGAATTACTTTCTTTGCACCTCCTGAAAATATTGCTTAAACCACTCATTGTTCTGCAATATTTTTTTTAAAGTGCACTCTTCTATAAGGCAGTGGAACTTTTCATAAGGAAAATGGCATTCCGGAAAGAAAAACTTGTTTCTCTTTAATATTTTAGTACCTGTCTATTACTAACCTCGAACATGAAACAGAATTTGATTCAGAGTGCATTTTGGCAGGAACTTATTAAATTAGCTGTTCCCAAATAAATATGCAACGAGGAGCACAATTCTTCCTCAGTAATTGCACTTCTCATTCACTGATTGCACTTCTGAGATTTTTGTGATGCAGTTCATTAAATAAGAGGTATACAAAAAGGAAAACAGTAAGAAAACATTTTCCTACATTGTTTTTGCAGGTGCAGGATCTGCTTTGCAGATCAAGGAACCATTTTCAGTAAAACAGTAAGAAAAAGTGCACAAAAGTACTTCTTAGTAGAAAAGTGTTTTGTAAAAAAAAAGTGGCTTGCAGAGATATAGTAGGCAAAATTGAAATTAAAATCTAAAAATGCTGATATTCAAAAAAAGATATACTGATTTTATGAACTGGCTTTTAAAAAAATGTAGAAACAGAATAAATTTAAGACTAAAAAATTCCATAGATAGCTTGGACCTAAGCTGTTTATTAAGCTATATTCTTTGTAAGGATAGAAGTATAAAAATGCAGATATACAGTATATGATTGTCTTGAGATGCATTCATAAAGCACTCTTTACAATGTAGCTTTTTATCCATGGTTTATTGAGTAAGCAATGATTTTCATAAATGCTAAGCCACAATAGCTGGGCTGACAACACACCATGTGTTCTCAAACTCTGAGTTGCAACCTTCCAAGTGATCGTCAATAAATTTCAGAGGAGAGAAAGGGATATGTTGTATACACAAAACAGGAATGTTATTAGAATTTCTGCTCTACCTGGATGTACCAATAGATAGCTAGTCCAAGCAAATTTACATTGAATTCTAACACAACTGTGACTTTGCCTGCTGCCTGGAACAGCTGACAGCCAAGCCAGGATTTTCTGTAGATTGGTGGTGTTTTAAATAGCTGATATCAGCTCAAATTAAATGTAAAAAAAAAAGTGAAAATGCAGTCTCAAAAATAAAATAAAACTAAGGTTGGTGCCATTGTGCCTAACAAAGTTGTGAGTTCTATAGTTGTTTTGTTTTATAAATTTAACAATTTAGTAATAGTATGTGGTATCTTTTTTGCCCAACCCTAACACAATGAAATCAGTTTTATTAATGGGTAATAGCTCCATTCAATTTGACAACTCTTGCACTAAACCAGAAATAAATCTCATAAGAGCATAGTTTGTGAATTCATTTTGGGTTTCTATTTTCCTTTGTATTTATCCGTTAACAGGTGACTGGTACAAACTGACTAGGTTAATGGGAGTTGAAAGCCAGATACCTGGAACATATCAGATTGGGCAAAATCTAACTAAGCATGATGTTAAATGCTCCCTTTATAATGCATGGCTCTTTAAATACACATAGCTCTGTGTGTGTGTGTGTGTGTGTCTTTGATCACGTGCTAAAGCTTACTATGGTTACTGCATGCAGAGAGAGAAGTACTTTAAGTCTTCTTTTTTGTTGTTTGTTGTGTGATATGATAGCTATTCGGATCTTTCCCTACTATCATACTGTGACTGTTCACAGCTAAAATGACAGCTTCTGCCAAAAAGTATCTTCTGCAATATGGCCCTTGTTCAGTGAAAGGATTTTAAAAGAGAAATTCTAAAATGTCTTCTAAAAATATATTTATTTATACATTCATTCAATTTATATGAATGTGGAAGCCATGGATACATTTTACCTTTTCTTCAGTGGAAAAGCAACGATCAGTACAGTTCCTTACCTCGAGCTAGATAATCGCTCAACTTCTTTCCAAGAGAGTCTGACATTTTTGTGTGCCTTTTTGTTCCATACCTACCAGTAACGGGGGGAAATTTGAGACTTTCTCCACATAAAAGTTTCTCAATCTCAGCCACGTTAAAATATGTGGACTTCAATTCTGATAATTCTCCATCTATTGCTTTTTGGGGAATTCTGGGTGTTGAAGTCTACAGATCTAAAAGTGTCTGATGTTGAGAAACACTGACCTAGATGTGCTATTAAAATGCATTGTTTACTGTTCTTGCACTGATATCATGTGTCATCACTATTACTAATACTCCAAAGCATTTATGGTATTAAAGCTACCAGTAACAATGTGTAAAGTATAGGAAACACCGCACTTGCGCTGTTGAATCATCTGTCTTTGTCCACTTGGCTTCATGGAGAGGGGTTTTTTTTTCTTTGACCATCAGTTTTCTTTGTTATTATCTTTGTTCTTTCTTGATATGTTGTATTCAATCTCTGGTGTCTCAGAAAAAACTAGTAATCTATGAGTCTCTGAAGTCATGGTCAAGAGGGCATGATCTGGTATGTGTTATCAAACAAGGAACTCTCTCTTGGGAAATACTTTATCAGATATCAAAACTGACTTACTCTAACTCAGATTACTTGCCCATTTAGTCCCAAATTTTCTTTTTCCAATTGACAACACTTCTCCATCGTCTTAAGCAAGTGCCTGGAAATGCTTGAAATTGGAACTTTCTCAAACTGCATGTTTATATGAGCCGAGGTGGCACAGCGGTTAGAGGCAGGTACTGCAGGCCACTTCAGCTGACACTGATCCGCAGCTCAGCGGTTCAAATCTCACCGGCTCAAGGTTGACTCAGCCTTCCATCCTTCCGAGGTAGGTAAAATGAGGACCCAGATTGTTGGGGGCAATATAAATATACATTGCTTACTGATGTAAACCGCTTAGAGAGTGCTTGAACTGTGAGGCGGTATATAAATCTCACAAAATAAATAAATAAATAAATAATGTTCATCCTTTGAGCTGTGTTTCCCTCCACCTCATAGAGAGTATTTGTCTGTCTGAAATTGGAGGAGTGACAACGTAGGGCAAATCATGCCCTTTTGGGCTAATTAATAGCCTTTCGGGCTAGTATCAAAAGTAGGGCAGTCATTCCAGGTCTTGTTACACTTTCTGGGACATTACGTGCTGCTTGCTTCCAGATTACATGGGCCTTGGGGCCAGCTGGAACTGGGACATAGAGCATGAAAAGTCAGAGAAGGAGAGTGGGATGGAGGTGGGAGAGATGAGAGGGAAACTGATTGGCATGTGACCGGGATGAGCTTGGGATGGGGCTTTTATACCTACCACCCTTACGGGGAGACCACAGGAGAGGAAAAAGTTGGGGGACATAGAACAAAAGAGAGGCACAATCAGAACAAAAGGAAGAAACCTAAAAGACAAAAGGGAATGAAAGGGCAGGATGATTTCTTTCCAAGCTATAAATAAAAAAATAACTAAATCTGAGATGTGCTAGACTGATCAAATGAGATTTTATATATGTTTTTCAGAATGATGTTTATGGCACTATGTGTCTGAACAAGTCTTCTATAAACTGCTTGGAAAGCATACTTGAATACATGCAAAATGCTTTTTGTTTCTCCTATATGCTTGTGTGAATCCATTACTGTGAGACCAGGTGGCTGATAGTCATACCTTGCACAGTGTGAAAAACTCATTACATGCACACATATGTTGACAGCTTGTTATATTGAAGTAGCAGTTGCTACCATTCCCTCGAGACTTTTCCAGTGTTCAGCACATCATGTTTGTCAGCCTTCTCCCAGTCATGTACTTCTTACTTGGCTGAATTTGATGGACGTTGTAGTCTGTTACACCTGGAAAGCACCAGACTGTGAAAGGCTGATTTAGTTACTTGGCTTTATCTCAGTTAATGAAGAAGCTAAGTTTACTGATCTCGGATTCTTTTTCTCTCATTGTTGCATAGTTGTAAAATTGGAAATTCCCATTTCCTGGTACTGAGCAGAGAAAAGAGAGTCATAATCTAGGAAACTCCTTAAGGAGGAAACCCAATCTGCCTCCTACACAGAGTAAGATGTGGGTGGGTGACACAATTAGCATTCACCCTAGCCCAGCAAAACGGCATGGATGACCCTTGCTGTGCCTTTATTTTTTTAATCAACATAATCTTTAGTATTTGTGCTTATTTATGAAAGCATAAAAGATGACTTTGTACTAGACTTGCCCAAGGTTTTATTTGGATGTGAATGGGTGTTTTGCTCTGGGACTATTTGATTTAAATGCTTTATTAGTATTGCAGTCTGTGAAGATGTCACAAGTAAGTGTGCACAGGTGTATTTTAGAAGAATGCATCTTACAGCTCTGGGATGGGGAGGCTATCATTGTATATGTTCTTAGGTCCCACCTGCTGTTCGTAATATATCGCTTGTTGCTCTCCTCCATGGAAAAATCTTTATATCTTTCTTCTCTCCTCATCCTTGCAGTGCAGCCAGTGATGGTGCCCAGCACCTCTGACGATGCCCCAGAGCCCCGAATCAAGCGCGGAGGAGGAGGAGCACTTCTCCCAGTGCCCCGAGGGGGAGTCGGGCTCGGACAGCTCCCACGAGGGGCCCAGCCCCCCGGCCAGTCCTGCTAACCCTGCCCACAATTGCTCCATGTCAGTACCTGAGGACGCTCACTTCAGTATGATGGTCTTCCGAATTGGTATTCCTGATTTGCACCAGACGGTAAGGAGCCATAGGGAAAGGAGGGAGGGTAGGGCGAAAGCTGAGACACTGTAGGAGGCACCCTGTGCTTTGAAGGTGCAGTGGAAATTTTTATTTGTTGCTTTCCCCCCAGCAATTTATGACTTTTTGATCATTTTGATCTGTCTCAGAACTAAACAAGATTGAGCACAGTGGGTACTTGGATGAAAGTAGGGGATACTATGAAAGTAGGGGATACCAAGCTGTAGATTAAATTGCAGAATTAAAAAAAAAACAGGAAGAAGGCAATTGCAAGCCACTTGAATCAAATCTATTTCAAATTATATGTAGTTTTTCTACTTCTTAAGCCACCTGGGATATTACAACCATTTATGATCTTCATGTCATTTATAGGCACTCTTTGGAATATAAAAGTAACAGGTCCCTGACCCAAGGGTTTTACTATTCACAAGGGAGTGTAAGCGGAGGGAGGACTCTATTTTTGTTCCAGATTACTGAAACTAATTTTTATTCCAGTAGATCATGATGTTACGCAATTGTGCCCAGTTTTACGGAATTATTCCTTGAATCAAATGCATCCCTTTTAAATCAGGGCGCCTTGCTCGCTATATTTCTTCGTCTTTCAGAGTGCTGCTGCACACAGCATGAGCTTATTAAGGGCGGGTAAAATCTGCAGTAGGTTTTGGGGCAGGAATGTGTGTAGCATCAGGTGACCTTGTCTTTAAATCATTGATTCTGCTATAGGGAAGGGTGGCACAAGAAATATGGACAGACAAAAGAAGATTAAACTTCCATTTTTAGTCCCTCACCAAGTCCACTGCTGTCCTTTGAGAAGTAATTAATGCAGAACTGAATTCACCCTGAGCTCAGCAATAAAAGGAACATATTACTTTTTTGCTTCATTAGCAATAAAACAAGGACACTGCTACAACTGCCTGTACTTTTATCCAGCGGTCCTTTGATATGGAGAGACAACTGCAGATCTAGGCAAAGCATGCTTCCCTTCCCCTCCTCTCCCCTTCCAGGTTTTTTTGCACAGGTGCCCTCACCATCTCTGAGCATCTGAGAAATGCTTTGCTTTCATTATGTGCAACTGCATGTGCTGATATGAGCTGCTATGAAATTCTCCATAGTATTCCATATATACATCCTAGATTATTGCATCTTCTTCTAGGAGATTGTGAGCTGATATGAGCTGGTACAAGCCCCAAGAAAAGCTAGCTGAGTGAAATTAGGGTTAGAGTCAGAGTCATGTGAAAAAAATTACAATAGGAGGAGGCAATTAGATCCTGATTATCATTTCCTCTTTTTCAAGCACAGTATGATTTTTTTTATTAAGAATTTAAAAATATAATTATACACTAGAGATTTTTCCCCCCAGTATGCAGCTCTTTGCATATGTTTGATTTGAATTCCAGAAATTGTAACTTGCTGTTGTCAGAATTAGGAGTTAAGTTGGAGAAGACTTTATAAGAGCCTGTGATGTTTGTTACTTTCAGAAGGAATTTATTGTAATGAGATGATCACACAACCTTTAGAGAACCTTAAATCAGTCTCTATTATATTGCAGTCCATTTTCTCAGTCTGTCTTCTCTTTCAGCCAAATTTACTAACAATTCTAACCTCTGTGTCCTCAATCTCAGTATAAAGATCCATATGCATTGGGTCTTGAATCTAAACCAAGACCCAATCCAAAAAGTATAATGCCAAAACTAAGATTATGAGAGATAAGAATTGCCTAAGCACATATTGACGCCTTTCTGTCACCATAGGGTAAACATAGTAAATTTCCTCTTCTATTTGAAATTGGGAGATTATCTTTGCAAATATAACCCAGAAAGTATTACCTGGACTTCTCTTTTGGAAAAAAGCACAAGAAACACATGATTGAATAGCTATTTTGGATAGAGATCTTGGACGGCTATCAGGACGCTAATTATCCAGCAGACCTTAGCACATTAGCTTTTCTTCATAAACATAATTGAGTTTTAAGAGCTGCTATTTTTATTTCCTGCAATGCCACTTTGAGATGTTTGGAGAAGTTATATGGTAACTATCATCCCCAGTCATTCACAGCTGCTGCTAGCCACCATAATTGAAGACCCAACATCGAAGAAGGTTCATCTAGTTACTAGTAGATATCACATGAAACCAGGGGAGAAAATTATATACTACTGCTATTTATCAAACATGCCATATAAATTTAGTAATTAAAGATTGTCATTTTCCTCAGCAAACTAAGAACATATAGGTTGGTTTCAGAGAGTACAGAGTCTGTCAACCATTGTACAAGTGGAAGATTTGTGGCTTCTGTTCTGTAATTTATTAATAGCTGTGTAAAATAATCTATGTTCTCTTTCATTTAACCCAATTAATTTCTTTGTTCTTACACTGTGTTCTAAATAGACTTCATAGTGCCTACATACAGGATGCCTGCCTATTCTAGCATATAGCAGTGTGTGTGTTTGTAAAATATAAACATATCTACCAGGTTGTGGACACAAAGAAATGCCAAGTATGTTGGTCAGTATCACTTTGGAAAAGACAGACCCACTGGTTATATTCTCTTTACCCATCCAGAAATTTTTAGTGTCTCTTTAAACCCATGCCCTGCCAATGTTCAATTTGGGCCCCACTTCTATTCATGGGGCAACCATGGAAACCGTTGCTAGAGATCACAAATTGTCGTGACCATGGAAACAAGGATAGAGTTGCCAGCATGTGTCTTGCTGATTGTCCTTTCTTACCTTCCCCTGCTCCCCAGTTCTGACCCTGGATGTCTGAGCACTGAGAGAAGGAGATGTAAATTGCAAGGAAAGTTGGAAAGAGAAACCCCATCTTGATATTATGGTGTATCAAGAAATCGACAGAAAGGATAAAATGCATAAGGAGCAAAAGGCATGAATGTCCAGTCCTGTTTCATTCAAGTATATATTTTTGCCAAAATCCTATAATTCATGATACATACCAGGTTTTCCAAATCAGGCACCTTCTGGATGTACAAAACCATCAAAATATCAGTCATCCACAGGCAGATATTTGCTGAGAGTAAGAAGATTTGTCATCCAAACAGAAGGAAAGTGCCATTTTGTGGAAGATTGTGTTAGGACTGCAATATAGCAGTTAGTTTTCTGTACCTGAAGTAAGGCATTCACAGCATAAGATTTCCCTTATTTTTCCTGCCATAATTAGATCAGAAAGCATTCACAGAAGAGGGGACGTGGGGGGGGGGGTATGGGACAAGTGATGGAAGCAGCATTGTACCACCATGGTGGAGCTCCAAGACACTGCATGTATGTACAAAAGATGTGGACCTTGTGGTGATGGCTCACTGATTTTTCCATCATTTGATAGAGGGACTGGATTCTTCAGACTTCCCTGCTTTATTCATTCATTCATTCGATTTGTATGGCTGCCCATCTTATCTAAGTGACTCTGGGCAGCCCCTAGCCCAGGGGTGTCAAACTTGATTTCATTGCGGGCCACATCAGGGTTGTGTTTGACCTCGGGGAGGGTGTGGGCGTGGCTGGGGGTGGGCAAGGCCAGCTCCACATCACTTGTTGAAGCTCCATTTTTGGCCACCACAGCCTCCTGCAACCCTCTGCCAAAAAAACGGAGCTCAGGGAGGCTGCGCGTGGCCCGCCCAGACTCCGTTTTTGCCCACTACGGTCTTCTGCAGCCCTCTGCCAGTGAAAATGGAGCTCCCTGAGCTCCATTTTCACTGTCCAAGACACCACAGGCCGGTCATTTATTGTTTCCAGGATGGCCCTGTGGGCCAGATATAAGCACCCTGTGGGCTGGATCTGGCCCACAGGCCTTGACTTTGGCACCCCTGCCCTAGCAGGTAAAAACAGTCTAATAAGACCAAGTAAGAAACCAATACAGGTTGTCCTCAATTAACAACCACTCATTTGGTGACTTCTCCAAGCTACATTCATACTTCTCACTGTTCTTCAAAGTTCCAGCTGTCCCAGTAATGCTGTGATCACGTGATTGTGATTTGAGCACTTGACAACTGGCTCATACTTGCAATGGTTGCAGTGTCCCACAGACATGTGATCACCATTTGCAATCTTCCCTGCCAGATTCCCATAAGCAAAGTCAATGGGGAAGCCGGCAGGAAAGATCACAAGTCACTCCTATAAGTCGCCCAGCAGCAATTACTTTGCTATACTTGCACTGCGACTTGTTGTGCCCTCACCCAACCCTCCCCTGCTTTGTAGCAATCATCTCCAATCACACCACATGCTGCACTTTACATTGCACTTTAACTGTCTGCTCACCTGTCATCCGGGACTTGCTTAAGGATCCACGCTCCTTGCTTAGTGACAGCAACTGGGAGTCCTGGGATACCATCGCTCAGCGATGTAGTCATTTGACATTGCGCCCTATGACTGCATCACTTAGCAATGGAAATTCTGACCCCAATTAGAATTAGAATTCTTTATTGGCCAAGTATGATTAGATACACAAGGAATTTGTCCCAGGTGAATAAGCTCTCAGTGTACATACAACAATAGTGATAGATCATTATCATTGTTAACCAAGGACTAGCCACATGCAAACATATAAAAACAATCCATAATGAATTTTAAAAAACAAAATCATGATCAGTGGCAGAATGCATTCTACATCAATTCAACACGGCCATTACAGGAATTCCCGACCATTGCTGGCCCTTCAGGCATAGCAGCAGAGCCAGCGGTGATATCTACTTACCTTCCCTACCGGTTTGGAAGTGGACGCTTTGCGTGCGCACCACTGTCACATGCATTTTTTCACCCTCTGCATGCGCAGAAGGCTTTGCGCATGCGCAGAGGCTTAAAAACAAGAAAATGGCGATGTCCAGGTGGGTGGAGCCTTCTCCGAACCACCAGCTGCTACCGATACACCCGAACCGCGCCGAACCGCTAGCATTTCACCCCTGAGCAGAGCCATATCTTCAGGGTCTTCTTAAAGGCTAGGAGAGTCAAGCCAATCCAAGGTCCAGGGCAAAGGTTTGTTGTACAGGTTGGGTGCCCCAATAGAGAAGATTTTTTCCCCCTGGGTCCCACTAGATCAAGGGTGTCAAACACAAGGCCCGCAGGCAAGATCCAGCCCATGGGGCCACCCTGGAAACAGTGAAGGACCAGCTTGCAGTGCCTCTGCCAGCGAAAACGGAGCTCGGGAGGGCAGCACGGTGGCCCTTTTCACTGGCAGAGGGCTGCAGGAGGCTGTCACAGCAGAAAATGGAGCCCGGGAGGGCCGCAAGGGGCCCCCCTGAGCTCCATTTTTGCTGGCAGAGTGCTAGCAAAACAAACTATAGCAAAAGTGGATCCCCCCCATCCCCGCCTGGGCCACCATAGATGCCCCTGACACAGGTGATGTTGAGCTGGCCACACCCACCATGGCCACGCCCACCTGGACACACACACTGCCCCCCCAAGGTCAAACACAACCCTGATGCGACCTCAATGAAATCGAGTTTGACACCCTTGCACTAGATGATACTCTTTCATAAATGGGACCTGCAACATGCCCCTCTTGCTAGTTCTGATGGGATAAGTAGATCTAACATAGTTTCCTTTACATAGCATCCTGCTACTATCACATCTAACATCTAACTAGATTATCACATCTCCTATGGGCAATAAACAAATGATGGATCACATAGGAAACATTAACACAGAGAAGCTGATACAATAGATCTGTGAGAGGAAATTATGGGAAAATGTGAGCAGAATCCTGGTGCCCAAAATGAATTGAAAGGCCCTGCAATTGCTCATGTTTTGATTTAAGCAACATTAACAACATTAACAAATAACTATTTAAAGACACACCCACTATTTTCATTCTAAAGTCTAAAATTCTAAAGTCTAAAATACAGTGATCCCTTGTTTTTCGCGGGGGTTACGTTCCAAAAAGAACCCGTGATAGGCGAAATCCGTGAAGTAGTAACCTTTATTTTTTTTTAACCCCTCCTACCCGGCTTCTGCGTTTTCGGTGCCCAAAAAAAGCCTGAAAAATCCTCCAACCTCTCCCTCTCTTGACGCCTGCTGTGGCTGCTTGGCACTGATCTCCTGAGCGAGCTTGTAGGCCGTTCCCTCGTTGATTTGGCGCGAACGGCCACTTTCCCTCTGGGAAAGCTGACAGCGCGGCCCGCCCTACAGCTGATGAGCGGCAGTCCTTCTGCGCACACGCAGAGCTCATCGGACCGCTTTACTCGCCTACCGCTGCCAGACTGAAGCAGGAGACCACCACGCAGGCGCAGAACTCATCGGAGAGGTTTGCGAGTCCCGGAGCCGCGCGCTTTGCTGCTGAGGGCCTGGCTGCCCACGTCTTCAACAGCTGACTCAGGCCCTCACGTGTATTTCACTGCTCTTGGCAAGCTGTTTTACCAATCAGCCAATCAGAATGCAGAACACAATGCACGATGCAAATCCGTGAAGCAGCAAGACCATGAAAGGTGAACCGCGATATAGCGAGGGATCACTGTACCACTGTTTGCAGCAGCCTTTCTTTATACGTTGGGCTACAACTTCCATCAAAATGGATACATCTGAGGGAAACTCAGTAGATATATCACTTGTGATTGCAATTTTTCTGAACAAATGCTGGCACTTTCAATAGTACCACCTCTGTTCTACTGCTCACTCAGCGTTAAAGAGTATATTAAAAATAAAATAAAGGCTAGAGCTGCCATAGGTTTTAGAAGGTCTGTAAGAGTTGGGCTCCCTGGGAAAGGCAGCAACTGCCTTACTTGAACAATGAGTTTCAATTAAGAATGCATATTCCTCCGTTCCATTTATGGACATATGAGGAAAAGTTCAGATTCTGCAAAATGGCCAAACCAAAGGTTGAATGCAAAGGCAGTAGAATAACTGAAGAGTGTTAGTATTAAAATAACATTGTATTAAAACTTATTTAATGCACCTAAATAAGTATAAGTGTAAGCTACTTTTAAGCCACTGCTCACATTGATTGATTTTCTATCACGATACAGTATTCCCAGACTCCTTATTGGAACATTTCTGGCTATGGACAGAAGTTTGCCAAGATTAAGTTCTCCCCTACCTGGTGCTCTTCTCATTAAAAAATGGCTTAATTGAATCCAGAAATTCTTTTGTATCAGTGAGACTGAGTGGCCTGCTCAATCTCTCTCTGATATTAAAGTAAGTTTTCTCCAGGTTGAGATGCGTTCTTAGTAATTTCATGAACGCATCGATAGCTTTCTTGGCAAGAATATAGAAGTGTTTTGCCACCACCGTCTTCCAAGAGTCTAGCCCTTAATCTTGATATTGCCTAGAGGTTTCCCATCTAAGTACAAACCACTAGGGCTGTTTGTGCTTTAGGCTGAGTTTCAGAAAGGTGCTTCAAAGTGTTCAGGAACACAAGCTGTTTTAAGCAGCTGGGTCTTTCCCCTGGATTGTGTACAGCAGATGGGTTCTATTTTTATGCTCCCGCATGCTCCAAAATGCCTTTTTGAAATCATACCCAAAGCTCTCCATGGCCCTACTAATTAGACTGACCCAGCTTAGCTATTTCAGATTAACCAAGGTTTGCTATAACAGAAAAAAAACACAGACTTATATGCAAGGCTAAAAAGCATTATTATAGAACACACAGTGCTCCCTTGGGGCAGAATCATGCTATTATTTGGGGCCAATTTGATGGAATTGTTTTGCTTTCTATCCACACCCTTCTCTTGCATGGCCTGTTTCTGCTTTAGAAATGCCTACGTTTCAACCCTGATGCAGCCATTTGGGTGGCAAAACAACAAATTCTCTGCACCCTCAACGAAAGCCTCAAGGATGTTCTAAATTATGGACTCTTCCAGCCAGCCACCAATGGCCGGGATGCGAAATTCCTAGATGAAGAGCGACTCTTGCGCGAGTACCCACAGAGTTTTGAAAAAGGGGTACCCTATCTTGAGGTAAGGTTGCTGCTTATCTGACAGCACTCTTGGGTAAGAGAGGGATGAGCATTATGGGAGAACACTGGTAGTTTATTTTTTAAAAAATACCAAATAACAGTATGTGCATACAGTTGTCCACTATTTGCAAAAACCCCAACTAGGAAAGGCTGTTTACATCATCACTAACGTGAGAAGTATTTCTAATCTAAATGGTTCCTAGGCAAGGTGATATTTTTGGCTCTGGTTTCTCTCAAGGCTTCTATCACTTGACTCACCTTTGTTTCCTATTATTATTACTACTACTAACTAGGAGCAAAGCTACCATTTCCTCTTCTTCACCTTGCTGGTTGCTAATGGCTAGTCAATAAGTGCACATAAAATAAAAGTAGTGTGTGTGTTTGGGGGAAGGGAAGAATTGATCTATAAAATCTAAATAAAGGACTATTTATTTATTTATTTATTATTTGGCAGTTTTTCTATGCCACCCTACTCCCTCAGGACTCAGGGCGGCGTACGACATTTTATGAAAACTCCAAACAAATCATTAAAAAAGCAATTTTTAAAAAACAGTTTAAAAAACATATAAACAACATACATACATGGGGGAGACATCAGATATAAAATCGTCTCAAACTCACCCCGCCTGCAGGAAGAGCCATGTCTTAATGGCTTTTCGGAAGGCCAGCAGGGTGGGGATAATTCGGATCTCTGGGGGCAGTTGGTTCCAGAGAGCAGGGGCCCCTACCAAGAAGGCCCTCCCCCTAGGCCCCGCCAGTCGACACTGTTTGGCTGACGGGACCTGGAGGAGACCCACTGTGTGGGACCTGACCGGTCGAAGGGAAGAATGAGGCAGAATGCGGTCCCAGAGATAGCCTGGTCCTAAGCCATGTAGGGCTTTAAAGATGATTATCAGCACCTTGAATTGTACCCGGAGACTAATGGGCAACCAATGCAGCTGGCGGAGTATAGGTGTTATGTGGGTGTTTTGCACCAGTTGGAGTCTCCGAATACTCTTCAAGGGCAGCCCCATGTAGAGCGCATTGCAGTAGTCCAATCGAGAGGTGACAAGGGCATGAGTGACCGTGAGTAGAGCCTCCTTCTCCATGTATGGTCGCAATTGGTGCACCAGGCGAACCTGTGCAAAAGCCCCCCTAGCCACAGCTGTAAGGTGTTGGTCTAATTTTAGCTGTGGATCTAGAAGGACTCCCAAATTGCGAACCCGTTTTGAGAGAGTTAATTTTTCTCCCTCAAGAACCAAGGAGGGACAATCGACATGGTCCTTAGGAGGCAATATCCAGAGCCACTCAGTCTTGTCGTGGTTGAGTCTGAGTCTGTTTCTCCCCATCCAGATCCTAACGTCGTCCAGGCACCGGCACATCACATCAACCGCCTCCCTGAATTGAGACGGGGTGGTGATGTACAGCTGGGTGTCGTCAACATACTGTTGGAAACTCACCCCATGTCTACGGATGATCTCCCCCAGAGGTCTCATGTAAATGTTAAACAGGGTGGGAGAGAGGACCGAACCCTGAGGCACCCCACAAGTCAGGGGTTTAGGGGACGACCTCTGCCCACCTGCTAACATCGACTGCATCCTGTCGGCGAGATAAGAGAACCACCGTAAAACGGTGCCTCCCACTCTCAACTCGCCGAGACGATGCAGAAGGATACCATGGTCGATGGTATCGAAAGCCGCTGAGAGGTCAAGTAGCACCAGGATGGAGGAATTTCCCCCATCCCGGGCTCGCCAGAGATCATCCACCAGGGCGACCAAGGCGGTTTCTGTGTTGTAACCGCGCCTGAAACCCGACTGATAGGAATCTAGATGGTCAGTTTCCTCCAACAACCGAAGGAGCTGAAAAGCTACTACCTTCTCCACAACTTTACCTATAAACAGCAAGTTGGAGACCAGACGAAAGTTCTTCAAATCCGCTGGATCCAGGGAAGGCTTCTTGAGGAGGGGTCTCACCACCGCAACTTTTAACGGTTGTGGTACGGATCCCTCCCTCAGAGAAGCGTTGACAACCGCCTGGATCCAGCCACGTGCCACCTCTCTGCTGGCTGAAACCAACCAGGAGGGGCATGGGTCCAATAAACAGCTATACTCCACTTTTTCCATTTTTACTGAAAATTGATGAGAAAAATAATTGCTGAAATTTGGTATGATTTGCAGAAGCCACAAATTTGCACTTTGGCTGTAGGTTATCCATTCTTTCCCCTATAGATGTAAATACAGGGAGACTTCCTTTAAGGAATGCCTTGTTTAGTAACCGTTTCCAGTTATGATGGTGATGAAAAAGTCCTCACATTTACAACCTTCACAAGTCTGTTGCAAAGAAAAGCTGAAGCAAAATTATAAAAGAGTGATGTTTCATTTATGGATCACTTCACTTAATGACCGAGTTGCCAGTCCCAACTGTGGTTACTAAACAAGGACTATATCTATAACCATCTGGCTTGACTTACTGAGGTATGGATTCTCAGGATGAGGCTGATTTCCTTCTTGTTCCTCCGTGGTAATCGCTAAGTAGCATCCAGGAAAGGAAAAACTTCACACTGGATGTTATACAGTATTTTAATATGTATGCTAAGCCTTCATGAGGCTCTGCGGTTTTAAAAAAATATTTCATTGTATAGGTAGTCCTTGATTTACGACCACAATTGAGCCCAAAATTTTTGTTGCTAAGCAAGACAGTTAAGTGAGTTTTGGCCCATTTGATGACCTTTCTGATGATACAATTGTTAAGTGATCACTGCAGTTGTTAAGTTAGTAACATGGTTGTTAGGTGAATCCGGCTTCCCCATTGACTTTGCTTGGCAGAAGGTCGCAAAAGGAAATCACATGGCCCTGGGGCACTGCAACCATAATAAATATGAGTCAACTGCCAAACGTCTAAATTTTGATCACATGACTGTGGGGATGCTGCAAAAGTCATATATGTGAAAAACTGTAACAAGTCATTTTTTCCAGTGTTGTAACTTCAAATGGTCATAAAATGAACTGCTGTAAGTTGAGGACTATCTGTATGTGCAAATTTTCTCTTGCTTGCCAGTTGCTTCACAAGTCTTAATGTCGGCCACTTTTTTTTTTATAAATTACAGTAACTAAACACAATGCTGTTAAACATTTATCTATATCCTTTACATTCATAATAGGAATAGAGTTTTCTCAAGATTAAAGAAGAATGCATCAAATATATCTAACTTTTGTTGGACATCCAAGATTATGTATCCATCTTCCTAACAATCCTTGGATCCACAGAGAAACTGATCCTACAATGTGGAAGAGTTTTGGAAAATTATAGAATATAGGGGAATGATGAAAGTTGGATGTGTTTCTTTCCAGAACTATAACTACCTTCTATTAAGCTACAGTCAAATACAGCCTATAACAGTTTGAATCTAGAAGTTAGTCATGCTTAAGTCCTGTTGAAACCTTCAATGAGATTGAAGGGCTGGTAATAATCAGATTAACAGCAAGGAAGCCTTGCCCGTAAACTTGCAATATGATTAATCAGATGCATGAAGTGCAGGAGAGTGGGAAGGACAAGGTAAGACAACAGAGGGAAAATGATAAATTAGCTAAGGTCTGGAAATATAGATTTGTCTTGAGTCATTTCTTGAAGAGTGGGAGGTACTGAATCATATGAATATTCAAAGATGATGCATTTCTTTCAGATCTATGGAAATTAAAGCTGTAATGCTCAGGGGAAGTGGAACTGGACATTCTTTTTTCTATCCACAGGCACTCACGGAAATGTGTGCATAAATGCTAAAAGCCCATATAGTGTTCTGAATTCAGTATTTCTCACACATTTCATCCTGCAGCATTCAGCAGCATGCAGTCATTAATTTTGTCTCAGTTTTAACTAAATCACAGGTGTGCAGTGCAACTTGCATCAGATTAGTACGATGTTCCTTTTGTCGTTTGCCCACTCTTGACCTTCCCTTCAGATGCCTCTTTCTGGTGGGTAAACCCCATACCCAGTGCCAAGGTACACCCACGTTACACCTATACTCCGCCAGCTGCATTGGCTGCCCATCGGTCTCCGGGTACAATTCAAGGTGTTGATCATCATCTTCAAAGCCCTTCATGGCTTAGGACCAGGTTACCTTCAGGACCGCATTCTGCCTCATACTTCCCTTCGACCGGTTAGGGCCCACAGAGTTGGCCTCCTCCAGGTGCCGTCAGCCAAACAATGCCGGCTGGCGGGCCCTAGGGGGAGGGCCTTCTCTGTGGGAGGCCCCGTGCTCTGGAACCAACTTCCCCCAGAGAACCGAACTATCCCCACCCTGCTGGCCTTCCGAAAAGCCGTTAAGACATGGCTCTTCCTGCAGGCAGGGGGAAGAGCTTAATTCCATCTACACTCTCCCCCGGGTATGTTTGGTGATGAATATTTTTTTAACTTTTTAAATTTTTTAATTCTGTTTTTAACTATTGTTTATTATTTAGTGTTTTTGTATAATGCTGTACGCAGCCCTGAGTCCCTCAGGAGTAGGGCGGCATAGAAGAACCAATAATAAATTAATAAATAAATTAAATAAATAAATTAAATAAATTACATAAATTAAATAAATTAAATAAATAAATTAAATAAATACCCGAAAAAATAATTTTATTGGATGGGAGGGTATGACTGATGGTTAAGATGACGAAATGGATTGAAAAAGCTTAAGGAGCCAATAAAAAACTATTCAATTTCTTCCCCCCGCCACTCCCAAAAGCAGGCTTGTTCTGGGATTGATGTGGTGGAGGTGCCTTGGGGGGCTGCAAAACATGTACCGGAGGTCATATGCAGCCTACAAATTGTGCAACTCTGAACTAGAAGAACCAGGAATGGCTTTAGATTTAGGTGAAGCTATGAATGAAGTGTCCTCTGCACCATTTCATATTGTCAAGAAATACTGGAGGGATCTATAGCCAATAGCTCAAGCCTGCTGGATCCAACTCTGCTTTTGATTTTTTTTGCCTCAGGGCAGTAGTGATTATTGGGCATCATTGAAAATTAAAAATTGGACCTGATGATTTGATGCCAATTAAGAGTGTCACTCCAAGAAAATTAATGTATGGAGGGAAAGCGTCAGGGTAGGGAAGAAGAATGGCAACTGCCCAAGTCAAACAGATGCTTACGGGGATTCTGGAAATGTTTAGGCACCGACTGTGATTACACACCTGTAAGCAATCCATCAAGGTTTTTGCATCTGCTGTCTTGTGAAAAAGTGATGTCGTAAGGTGCCAGAGAAGGAATCCATTATGTGTTTTGAATTTGCAGAATTGTGCCATTCAGTTGAATTAGATACTAGCCTTCAAACAAGCCATGAATGGGTAGCATCTGTGTGGGAGAAAGAAACCATCACTTTATTTACGTTTATTTACGTTCATGTTTTCCTGAGGCTGCA
Organism: Diadophis punctatus similis; assembly: GCA_023053685.1. NCBI lineage: Eukaryota > Metazoa > Chordata > Lepidosauria > Squamata > Dipsadidae > Diadophis > Diadophis punctatus. Next base: position 6,456,919 of record JALIGW010000009.1, read on the forward strand.
AATGTATCCATTCTGTGTACAGCTGCAGTCAATGCCCCACTTACCAGTGGTAATATTCTCTCTGGTCTTCTTATTGTCATCTTCTTTGCAGTTCCGCTACAAGACACGAGTATACAAGCAAACCAACCTTGATGAGAAGCAGCTAGCAAAACTCCACACAAAGGTGAGAAAAGAGGGAAGAGTTTTCTAAAGTTCTATGGAAAGAATAGAAAATTCAGTCTATGGAGAGAATCTAAATTGGCTGTAAAAATCCCAACTTTTTTAATTATCATCCAATATGCAAAGTTGGCCTGTCCTTTTAGGTGTCTATTATGCAAATAAGACAAAGTATAAGAGCTTACTTTTTATTTAATTTTCCCTACTCCTTTTAAGAGGTACTAGCCTCCTAGCAGACTAATCAGAATAAAAGATCAGGCTGGTTGTTTGGTCACCTTATTGACATGCCTGCATTAATAAGACTTAATACAAAGAAGAATACCAGCTAGCAGATGTTTCTGCTTAGTAAGGGGCAGACAATCTATAGCTCCCTGCACCATCTTCAAACATTCCCAAAATATTGTCAGATTTTGCAGCAGGTTGCCTGTTTTTGGGTCTAAAATGTTCTCTTTTTTAACAAATTCCAAAATAAGTTAAACCTTTAGATTTAACCATAGTTTCAATTGAGAAAATATGACAATCCTAGACCAGGCCAAGTCCAAAAATGCCAGGGAATCAATAGACATATAGACATTAATGTCGGAGTGAGAATTAATCTCACAGAGGCGATGTTTGATCTTTCTCCCGGAATTCAGACATTAGAAATAAAGCCGGAGTTTAAAAGTCTAATTAAAATAAACAATAAAATCTCATTGTTTACATCTCTGCTATAAAATGCGACTCTCCTAATCAAGAGTCAAGTAAGAAGGAAGGAATGGAAATTCAGGAATGCACACATGCGTACAAGAACATATCAATCACGTGCTCAGGAATGTACCATTATATTAGATAGGGATGCAGCTCCCTGCATATGCATACAACTGACAATAAATCACACCGTGACAATTAACAACATCTATAGACAATGCGAAAGAGACAATCAACCAGCCCAAAAGAGGACAAAAAGACTCCAGCACCTTTCCACCAGTAATCAGCACCTAGATCAACATCAAGGTTAACCAACAATCAAGTAAGCAATAGCCCAATTAAGAAACTGCCATAGAGCCATAAGTAAACAGCCCAACCAAAGAATCTCTAAAACCACCCCCACCCACACAAACAGGCAAGACACCAGAATATAAACTGACAGCAAACAGCACTGATGATGTTACCTAGTTAGGTTAATGAAACATCTGCAAGAAAACAAGCAAGCTCAGAGAGCACCAAGGACCCCTCAACCTTTAGTAATTTTAAGGCAAGTTTTAGTAAGCTTTTTAGTAAATTTTGAAGGCAAACAAATAAACACATAATTAGTGTAAAAAGTAAAATGAAGCTTGTAGTTGAAGACAATTGCTCTAACATGAGTGGATGAGAGGATTGTTGTTCTTTGTTTAAACTAAAATTCATTCAGCATCAAGAAGTTATGAATGGCTTGAGCTTTTGGTCGAGCTCAGCTTTATTCCTCTTTTAAACCTACATTGCACTTTTTCCATCCCATCTCTTTCCCAATTTTCATTGGTTATCCTTGACAAATCTTTCCCCAGACGGGTTTGAAGAAGTTCCTGGAATATGTGCAACATGGAGCAGCTGAAAAAGTGGCACGGCTCTTGGACAAAGGGCTCGATCCAAACTATCATGATTCTGATACCGGTGGTAGGTGCCATCTGGGAGACAAAAAGAGGGAGGGAAGAATGACTTTGGATGCCAGCTACACAACATCCCTCTCCACAGTAATAATGCAAGGTTTTCTCTGCAGAAACACCTTTGACATTGGCTGCCCAATTAGATGGGACCATTGATGTGATCCGGCTACTGTGCCTTGGCGGTGCCCACATAGATTTCCGGGCAAGAGATGGAGCCACAGCACTTCACAGAGCTGTCTGTTCTCACCACTATTCGGCCCTCATGGTAAAGTCAAATGCTAACTTGTGCTTGGAGATTATGGCAAGGGTGAAAAGAGCACATAGAGATCCAAACCAGCCTTTTTAATTTTCTGTCTATTGGCATAGTCGATTAATAATGTACATTTTATAAGATTGATAGATGATAGATGATAGATAGATAGATAGATAGATAGATAGATAGATAGATAGATAGATAGATAGATAGATAGATAGATAGATAGATAGATAGATACCGTATTTTTCGGAGTATAAGACGCACCTTTTTACCCTCAAAAAGAGGGTGAAAACTTGGGTGCGTCTTATACACCAAATGTAGCCCCACCCAGCCACCCCCACCCTTTGGCCTCTGCCTGCCAGCAATTTACCGCTTTGCAGCAAACAGGGCAAAGCACAAGAAGAGCACAAGAAGAGATAAACTGCCTCCCGACCTACAACTGATGGAGACTTGCAAGCCACGTGGTAAAATGAAACTAACTACAGTGGCTGTAATGTGACAAATTGCTGGGAGATAAACTGGAAATATTAGACTGCTGAAATTGCAAGGAGGCAAGCTATAGCTGCTATGGCTCAGAACTAGAGCTCTTGCCTCACAATCAGGAGGTTGTGAGTTCTATCCTAGGTAGAGGCAGATTCTGTTAATATGTTATTTTGTTAAATGTTTGTAGAGTGTTCAAATTATTAGACTTATTTTTTAAAGACTGCTTTATTATTGTTCTAGACAACTTAACAAAATGAAGAAGCTTTTTAAAATAAATGCTTGCTCTGAAGAGGCCCAGTGCTATTGTATCTTCTTTTAAATAGCAGAGAATACTTCCAGAAAGCCACATCAATTTTAAAGATCTGTAAAAGTATAATCTGAAATGTCCTGTTTTAGTATTAAGTATTAGTATTAAGTATTAGTATTAAAAGAAGGCAGCTGAGAAACCCTGACTTAGTCATGTTTGGAGTAGATCTATTTAAATAATTGGGTGGAGTTAGTGTGATTACATTTAAGAAAACTTTCTGGGATTAATATACTGCCATAAATGTACATTTCTCCAATTCTTTGCCATTTCTATGGGTCAGGCACACATGCACAGAAATACACAGCAAACAGTGTATATCATCTGTACTGTTTACTGTTTGGCAAATTGCTGGGAGGCAGAGGCCTTTTTTCCTTGTTTTCCTCCCCCAAAACTAAGGTGCGTCTTATACTCTGAAAAATATGGTAGATAGATAGATAGATAGATAGATAGATAGATAGATAGATAGATAGATAGATAGATAGATAGATAGATAGATAGATAGATAGATAGATAGATATAGACACACACACACACACACACACACACACACACACACACACACACACACACACATATGGCAAGGGTGAAAGGAGCACATAAAGATCCAAACCAGCCTTTTTAATTTTCTGCCTATTGGCATTTTATAATCTCTATTCCTATCTATCTATCTATCTATCTATCTATCTATCTATCTATCTATCTATCTATCTATCTATCTATCTATCTATCTATCTATCTATCTATCTATCATCTATCTATCTATCTATCTATCATCTATCTATCTATCTATCTATGATAACACCCAAAATTAAGATAAAAAACAATTATAATAATAATCCAGGGTAATGGGCTCTTCTAATACAGAGAAGGGGTGTATATTTTTTTCATCAATAGATTCATAAAACATACTTGGCAAGAATTTCAGAATGCCTGAGATAATATTCAAGAAGTCCTGGGTTTAATATTCTTGGGGAAGAGGAAGCTATTTATTGCAGTTTTGGAGAAATGACAGAGAAGCCTATGGCTGAGATAATAACTCATTTTTCAAATGGCACCCTTGGAAACAAACTTTTGATTTCATCCAGGTATCCTTTCACAAAAGGGAAAGTGTTAATAGAATAACAGAGTTGAAAGGGATGTTGGAGGTCTTCTAGTTCACACACACACACACCCTGCTCAAACAGGAAATCTTATACCATTTCAGACAAACTGTTGTCCAATCTTTTCTTAATGTTGAAGCACCCACAATTTCTGGAGGCATTGTGAGTTGAAATAACGGATTTTAAAAATAAAAGTAAGAAAAACATGGTCAGGTCTACGTGTTACCACTAATGCTGCTTGATGCCCCCAAAATTGCCATAGAGCAAGGTTGACTTCACTCAGGACAGGAAGTAATGTTGGACTGATGCTGCCATTGCTCAGCTATATTTTTCTCTCTGGCTTACACAGGCGCTCTTGGACCTGGGTGGCTCCCCCAATTATAAGGACCGCCGTGGGCTGACCCCACTCTACCATACAGCTATGGTTGGAGGTGACCCACACTGCTGTGAACTTCTGCTGTACAATCGAGCCTACATTGGCACCACTGATGAGAATGGCTGGCAAGAAATACACCAGGTGAGGTCCTTCATACCAGTCAAAATTCAGCCCCCAAATTTCCATGCGTGGTGACTCAATTGTGTGGGCAAGGGAGCTAGCAACCCATCTTATGCCCTGTATGTGTTTCCTGCTAGGGCTGGATTGAAGTCTAAAGATTGAGGGGGGTGGCTGTGACTTGCACCTGTCCATCTGACCATCTAGCCCTACCTTCCATTCCTGACCTCTGCTTCTCCACGTACCAGGCCTGCCAACATGGAAACTCCCAGCATTTGGAACACCTGCTCTTTTACGGTGCTGAGCCAGGTGCACAGAACGCATCCGGGAATACAGCATTGCACATCTGTGCACTCTACAACAAGGTAAGAATGATTAATTTTTATACTCCAACATTAATCAATAAAGTGATTTAAAGCATCTGGAAGTCTGGACTCCTACTGAGGACTCCTGTTGTAGAGAGTAAGGATGATGATCTTGACAGTGATACGCTGGAACCATTATCTAGGCAAAAGGGGCTGAAGCAATGTTCTGTAGATAATATTGACAAGCAGTGTCCCTAATATCAGTGTCTCCAATGTCAATGTCTCCCTAATTCAGGAGGTATAAGAAATAGGGAAGGAAAAATAGAAGTAAACTTGCAAGATTCTGTATTGTAGCTATTCTCAATACAAGTACTTTTAGCCTTCACATAGAATTGATTTCCCAGTCTTTCTAGTGGGGCTGATACCCGCATTGTTCATTATCCTAGGTGTATATTTGCACCTCACTTTGCCAATTTCATTCCTTAAATCTAAACTAACTAATGGGTTTAATATTCCAATTGGTTTAAATATGTATATGGTTTGTCACCAAACTGCAAAAATGTGACTGTGAATGGTAAATAACAGTAACTTGCACAATTGGGGAATAAAATATATATTATTCTACCTGCTAGGACAATCTCCTACATCCCACCCCAAATAAACAGAATACCAGAGTTGGAAGGGACGTTGGAGGTCTTCTAGTCCAACCCCCTGCTTAAGCTTAAGCAGGTAAATCATTTCAGACAAATGGTTGTCCAAATGCCTGAGACAATTTTGTCTCTTGCAAGACAAAAACTATTGTGAAGTTGAAACAATTTTTCTGTTTAAAATTTGAAAGGCTAGCTTGACCACCTGCATCAGATAGGTAGCTTATTTTACTATGGATGCAGCCTACACTCTATCTCAGGTAGAAGGCTAGCTGTCGTTGTCCTCAAACCCCCATAAATTTGTGGGTTCACTTAGTCTATTGTCTTTGGAATTATACAATCAGGTGACCAGAACTATTTTGCAAGAAACTAACATTCCTGTAGCCCATCTTTTCTGCAAATAACTTTTCATATATTGTGAAGTGCAACAATCTATTCAAGTAGATAAAATGAAACCAACTGAATTAGATTGACTTTATTACTGTTATTTGAAAATCTGTGTCTCCTCCTCCTCTCCTCCCTCCTCTCATTTGCTCCCCCCCAAAAAATACATGTGTTTATCTGGAGGTTTTTCACTCAATCTTCCTTTATATGTCAGACAGTATGGAATTAAGCCACCCTTTCCTTCTAGGCATAATTTATAAAGAGTGGTTATAATATATGTCCTCTTATAGTTAGGTATCCTTATTTGTATCATGGCAGCATTTCACATAGCACCTAGTTATAAAAATAACAATACAGTAACTTTCATGGTAGATGTTGATGCCATTAGCAGTGCAGTGCACGGCATACCATCTTCTTTATTCCAAAGTTTTAGAAATATTTTTAATTAATTAGTTTATCAGACAGATGGCAGAAACCTTGTGAATTCCTTTTCTAACTTCCATCATCTTCCATTCATCATCTAAAGCAGGGGTCAGCAACCCGCAGCTCTAGAGCCGCATGCGGCTCTTTTGGCCCTCTGCTGTGGCTCCCTAGTGCTGATCCCACCACTGGCTGGCCCCTCCCCTCCCAGTCTTTCCTCGCCTGGCCTGAGAAGGTATAGGCGACGGTGGGGGATGGAGATTCGCTCCATATTCCAGAGCGGGAGCGAAGCACCCCTGTACTTGTGTGGCAACAGCATTCTGCCTTCGTCGCGGGACATTTGTGCTCAAGGCCGCCCTCGCCTCCCGCTACTTTGGGCTCAGAGCTGTTGCCGCCTCTATGGCCTGCCCACTGCTCTCACAGCAGCTTGCACAGCACAGTGAAATTTAATGCGCTTCACAATGGGGGAGATGGAGTCCCCTCCTCCTCTTGGAGCCCATTACGACACGGAGCCATAATGCAACCCTGCCCCATTTGCCCCTGGTAACAGCAGCAGCGTCAGAGAGACAAAGAGAGAGACAGAGACAGAGACAGAGAGAGACAGAGACAGAGAGAAAGGTGAACACACCCAAAGCCAGGTGTGGCAAGAGGTGACTGGGAGGGGAAGTGTGAGGCAGGACAAATAATTTAACAACCGGTTCTCTGCCCTAATGACCGGCTGGGTAGGCGTGGCTGGTGGGGTCGTGACTGGGTGGGACGTTGAGTTGGCCATGCCCACGCAATCACACCAGTTGTTAAATTATTGGGATCCCGGTGTTTTCTTTTCTGTGGGAAATGGATCCAAATGGCTTTTTGAGTGTTTACAGTTGTAGACCCCTGATCTAAAGAACAGGATTTATCTGGGTTCTAGGTTCAAAATCTAAATTTGCTTTCTTTGGGATTTTCTGCTGTTAGACGGAAAAGGAAGGTTCATTTATTTATTTATTTATTATTTTTCTTCCATTTAGTTGTGTCCAATTCTCAGAGATTGTTTGGACAAGTCCTTATAGTTTTCTTGCCAAGGAAATGGTCATTGCCTCTTTCGTAGGCTTAGTGGAACTGACTGGTCTAAGTTGGGTTTATGCCTAAGGCAGGATAGAACTCGCAGTCTTCTGGTTTCTAATCCAGTGCCTTAGCAATAGCAATAGCTCTTACACTTATATACCGCTTCATAGTGCTTTTACAGCCCTCTCTAAGCGGTTTACAGAGTCAGCATATTGCCCCCAACAATCTGGGTCCTCATTTTACCCACTTTGGAAGGATGGAAGGCTGAGTCAACCTTAACCTCAGCCTTAACCACTACACTGAATAGCTCTCATTTTAAATTTGCTCCAAATTTGCAAAACATCTTTGAATATTAAAAAGTCATGCCAGTAAAGCCAAGAATCTATTCCCGTAGAATTGATTATTTACTCTGGAGTTTGATAACATGAGAAATTTCCTTTAACTAAACAGGGAACAGCCATTTACAATTATGTTTTAGGGCAGTGTTTCTCAATTTGGCAACATTAAGATGTGTGGACTTCAACTTCCAGAATCCCTCAGCCAGCATACTTGCTGGGGATGCTGGGAGTTGAAGTGCACTAATGTTAAAGCTGCCAAGTTGAGAAGCACTGTTTAGAGCAGGCCTCTCAAACTGGCGGGCCGGATACATCATGCGCAGGCCACGCACACCCCAGTTCCACAAATGCAAAAAACATTAAGATAGTCATGATCCGGTCCTTGACATGATTGAGTTTGACACCCCTGGTTTAGAGGAATATAAAAAAGAGGATTCTGCCCTCCCCCATCCTCCACTTCCCATATTCCATTACAGTTTGTGAGGGCGAGGATATTGAAAGCAACTTGAAGGCAACCAGGCCAATTTGGAAACATTCCAGTAATATTAGTATTAGTACTGCATTCCACCCAAATGCAGCTTTCCTTTCCAGATTTCAGCTTTGAAAAATACTGATCTGCCCAGAATTGTAATCCGAGGGAGAGCTGTTCACAGGGATAGTCAAATAAGTTAACATGAAAGCCAGAACTATAAGATGAAAACCATGCCTATTTTGTATGTGCACAGCCACCATTTTGCTTATTTACATTATGTTTATTTATTTAATAAATAAATTTATAGTTGCCCAGCTCACACATAGGTGATTTCCAGTGTCTTTCAACATCTTGCACATCTTGATCAAAGATCATCTTTTGCCAAATGCTCAAGTCACACTGTGGCTTATCTATATAATGAGAGATTCTCATATATTGCAGGGATTGTAGGTATGTAATAGTGAAGAGGGAGAGGAAAGAATAATTTGATCTGTTTGGATTGTCAAAGGGGACAAAATCATCAATCTACTTCATTTATGCTCAGCTTCTCATTTTGCCAGCCTCGTTTTACATTTTAATTTCCGTTAATGGGGACTAATTCATAGTGAAGCACTGGAATCCACCTCCCTGCTGAGTTTATTTCTTGAATGACTTTGGACCCACATGGACTAAGAGACATTTTTAGGAAGTAAAATATAGGGTCTGACCAGAAATCAGTGCCTTCCATTGTCTTCAGCTTCCTAACTGTTATTTTCTGTGAAATGAATCTATTGTGATGGGCTATGCACCACTCCCCATGGCAACCATTTTGTGACTGGTGATTCCTCCTCATGGCAGCCATTTATTTTTCTCAGAATACCAAATGTGGCCCCAAAAGTTCAAACTTCAAAATTTATTCTGAGAAAATGGTATGGTATGATAGGGTGTATGATGTATGGTATGGTGTGGTGTGGTATGGTATGGTATGGTATGGTACTGTGTATAGTATACCCTGTTTCCCCCAAAATAAGACATCCCCTGATAATAAGCCCAATTGGGCTTTTGAGTGCATGGCAATAAGGCCAAGTGCTTATTTCAGGGTTCAAAAAAATATAAGACAGGGTCTTATTTTCAGGGAAACACTGATAGTATAGTAATAGTAATAGTAATAGTAATAGTAATAGTAATAGTATAGTATAGTATAGTATAGTATAGTATAGTATAGTATAGTATAGTATAGTAAATAAATTAAAATATATTATATAATGTATACATAGAATGAAACATAATATACATATAATATACATTTAAGAAGTACAGACTTAATCTGTACTGAAATGTAAAATAGCCCCATCTCTAAAAAGTCCATTCCTAATACTCTCCCCTCTGTCCACTGAAATTGCTAAACATGGAAGCTGTCTCTTATGTATTTCTTCTTGGGCTCTCTTCCTCTCTCTTCTCCCCTCTCTGTTTCCCAGGAAAGCTGTGCCCGAATCCTGTTATACCGAGGAGCTAACAAAGAGATCAAGAACAACCATGGTCAAACTGCCTTCCAGGTGTGCAGTGAGCTGAGTCCAAGAGAGAATTAAGAGCAGAGCATGTTGGCAGTTTGATCCCAGGCATCGTAGGGCAGAGCCCTTGACCTTCCCTCTTTTCTAGTGCTTCTGCATTAGAGCCTCTAAATGTGGGTGTTTGTAGATTTAATTTGATATTTTAGGAAAAGGAGTAATTGTGTCATGACTCCTATGTCTCTATTTGCAGACATCACAGTACAATTTTTTGTTCATATTTTTTCTCAAGGAAATTGGTACATTTGTAACATATATCTTGCCAGTTTCTATAAATTCTTGATTTTGGCACTAAAGTCCCCAAGTTGTCACTAGTACTGCAGTCCCAGGGTATCATCACCTGTATGACATAGGAGATAATTGGGAGGAGGGAATAGAGCCCTATCCTCTCCTTGTCTCAAATCTCCAAAACTGAGAACAACTCATGTCCCCCTAGCATTGGCTCAACATCGGACTCAGATGATATTGGAATAAAATAAGGTATTGAAGACATCAGAAGGTAGATTCTGCATATAGTCTTTCCTTGTAAGCATGGATGTTGCTTTTGCCAGCCTTTGCCAATCTGGTATTAGTCAGATGTGTTGAAGCAGAATGGTCATCTTCCCCAGCTTGAATTAAAGATCACTTTTGAGAAATACCCAGTTTCTTAGGGATTTCTCAGTACCTATTTCTCATACAGGTAGTCCTTGAGTGTTACATTCCTTCAACAACCATTCAAAGTTACTCCAGCACTGAACAAAGGGACTTACAGCTGGTCCCTGAAGTTGCAGCTGTTGTAGCACCCCACCCCCAAGTCACGTGATCAAAATTCCGATGCTTGATAGTCTGCTCACACTTATGATCACAGTGGTGCTTCAATTCCCCCTACCCACTTATCTCTCCCCCATCTATGCCATTTGGGCTCCCTGCACTCTAGAACCCTGCTGCCCTAGCTGACCTTCGCCATCTTCTTGCTCCCACTGCTGAACAAGCATGCCCAGCTTGTGCTCTTCACAAGGCAGCTGCTGGTTACATGAGGCTTTCTCCCCAAGATCAGGTACAGCAGTTTCCTCGGGAGACCTGGAAAACATGGCCGCATGTGGCCAGCAGCTGCCAGATGTAGAGTCAAAACCTTTTCCACACACATCTGCAGTGGGAATAAGAAGACAGAGAAGGTTAGCTAGCATCTCAAAACGAAGAGCAACAAGGGTCTCTGGCCTGGGGTGGCTGGGTCTTCCTGGCATAGCTATGGCTTTACACCACATTGCTGGAGCTTTCTGGGCTGCTTTGGTTTTGCGCCATGTTGCTGGCTTCCCAGGCCGCTGCTGTTGGAGCTTCCCAGGCTACTGCGGATTTGCACAGGGCTGTTGGAGCTTCTCAGGGCACGGTGGCTTTGCATCTCACTGCTTGGGTGGCTGAGGCTTCCAGAGGCGGATGTGGCTTTGCATTGTGCTCAGGTTTCTTGTAATCCTACGGTCACAACACACCAAGAAGCCCCAAGGTAGAGTGCAGGGTGGCCAAAAGAGCAGAGATGAGGGGAAGATAGGAAGATGGGGGGAGTTGGAGGCAGTCCCTTATCTTACCAAATATCGGGTTGGGCGGAACCAAGCCCAGAATGGCTTAGATTGGGGAAGGTCCTTGTCTAATGGGCAATGGAATTTGCTTAATGACAGCAACAGGGAATGTTGGGATTGCTGTCGCTAAGCAATATGGTCACCTGACTTTACAAGCACATTTTGGTCCCAATTGTGGTTACAAATCAAGGACTATCTGTATGTAGAGATAAGACAGAAGCATTTTCAGGCCACTTTTCATACCTGGGCAAGAATATTGAAATCTAACAAGATTTCAGGGGTTTTAAAATTGTACTGTTTTGGGAGGGGGGTTGGTAGTCATCTTGGCATTTCAAGTTCCACATTACCAATATATATAAAAAGAGGTAGAGCAAGAAAGATTATGTTTACATGGATACATTTTCTTTCTATCTTAGGTTGCAGTCATTGCAGGAAATTTTGAGTTGGGGGAGCTGATCAAAAGCCATCGAGATTCAGATGTAGGTAAGTTTTGATTTGAGGAAAGGAGACTGATGTGAACGCTCTACAAAAGTACAGGTAGTCTTGTTTAGTGACTTATTTAGCAACTTATGAGGATGATGAAAAAGTAATTTTACAGAATCCTCACATTCAGTCTGTGAAAGTTGTAGTGAGATCGTAAATGCAGTTGTGGTTTCACTTAGTGACTGCTTCGCTTAACAACTGAGTTGCTGGTTCCAATTGTGGTTGCTAAACAAGGATTACCTGCTTTTGTACATATCACAGCTATTGATCTACCACATCTCCAAACTTACATATACAAATAAAAACCCTGAACATGTAGTTCTCCAGAGAAGCTAAGAATTACTAGCAAACATTTCAGAACTTAGACAAAACTAATAATTTCCAAGTTCTTTGTGGAGAGATATGGGGAAAGTCATCCTGAGAACTGAAACAGTTTAAATGTAGCTTAAAGCATTTTTGTACCAGTGATGTTTACCTTGCTTTTTGCTTTTTTTCCTATAAAAATTATTGTCTCATTCTAAATTCATATGGCAATGTTTGGATTATTTTTGTTAGTAAAGTACGCTAGAAATCATATAAACACAATAAATAAACACAATTAAAAAGCCCTTATGAATACAATAGAATATGGATTGTACCATTCCTTTCTTTTGCTGCCTTATCTCCAGGGAGACGAGAATAATAAGAAACGTGATGGCTGCAGCTAGGAATTTCACTTATTATTGAGGTTTTGTATTGCTGGGGTTTTAGTGTGTGACTTAGCTCTTCTTGCTGACAGGAATTTGACATGTTTTGGACTCTGTGACAGAGAGTCTGCTTTTCATTTCAGAAGGTGCATTGTTTCAGTGCAAAGCTCTTTCTTCCTAGTTGCTGCACTGTTGTTCCTGACATTTTTCCCTCAAGCAAATAATTACCTTGCCCTCACCAAAGTGTCTTCCAGGTTTTTTTTTCTAGCTTCTTGTAGAACCAAGGTTCAGCACCCTGGTAACCCGAACTGTCAATATGCAACATCAGAGCCAATTAGCATTAATGATTCTCTGCTTTGGACCCCTTTAAGAGGATTCTGCACCCTGTTCAGACCTACATGCCATCTACCAGATCCATAACCTCCAGTCAACTCCTCCTGCTGGAATATAACCAGTTTTGTGTCCTCCGCCTGCAACTGACAACACTATGCAGCCAGTACACCACTCATAGCTATAACCTTGCAAGCAAATTATAGTAGGGATCTGCTAAGGGAAAAGAGGGTCTGCAAAGAACATTTTGGCAAAAGCCTGTTCAGCCTCTTTCCCCTCGTGTTGTCCTCCTTTTACATTCCTTAAGTTTCCTACTTTCAGCGCTTTCATATTTGTAAATCAGGCACTACCTTCATAATTGCAATAGCACTTAGACTTATATACCGCTTCACAGTGCTTTACAGCCCTCTCTAAGTGGTTTACAGCGTCAGCATATTGCCCCCAACAATCTGGGTCCTCATTTTACCTACCTCGGAAGGATGGAAGACTGAGTCAACCTTGAGCCAGTGAGATTTGAACTGCAGGTAGCAGTCAGGTGAAGTAGCCTGCAGTACTGCATTCTAACCACTGTGCACTCTTCTCTAATGCCCCCTTCTCTCTTCTCTCAGCAAAGCCAAGAACCAGAAGTATCTAAGGATTCAAATTGAACAAATGGGTATCATATATCTTCATCAGCAGGCAGGCAAGGATCAGGGTACGCAGTTTAGCCTGAGCTATGAAAACAGAAATCTTTTCAAGCCCCTTCTTTGGCTCCTCAGATTCAAAGGAGGATTTTCTGCATATTTTAAAGTACAGCATAATCATTCTACATCATCAGCTCTCCCTGTTTTTCTTTTTTAGCTTTTTACTAACATTACCATTCTTTTTAGTCCCTTTCCAGGAGACTCCCCAATATGCCAGCCGGCGCCGGGATGGCCCTCAGAACCTTACAGTGCCACATACTTTGCTGCGAGCCAACAGTGATACCAGCATGAACCTCCCAGACTGGATGCTTTATGCCCAGCCATCTATCCCACCTGCCACAGTAGCAGTCCAGGGCCAGAAGATCACCACAGGAACATTGCGCAGCTCCAGCAGTCCCCGTGGGGCTCGCAGTCGCTCGCCATCACGGGGACGCCACACAGAGGAGGCCAAAAAACAGCGTGGTCGACCCAGGTAAGACTGGAGGTCCATATTGGAAGCTTCAGAACTGGTTTGGATAAATAGATGTGATCTGATGGGTTTGGTAGAAGAAGGGAAGGATTAAACATTAGGTCACCCACTCACCATGGGCTTATGATCTTAAGTGGTGCTTGTATATAAGAGAGAGCGATTAGGGGTGGGAAATCCATGGAGCATAAGCCATTGTTTCTCAGCCTCATCTTTTGCTGTACCCCTTCCCCCCCAAAAGTCCTCAAAAATCATACCAGTTATGTTCAAATTTAGAATGGACCTGGTTTTCCCTCCTTGCCCCTACTCTCAAACACCAGTGATAAGCTTCCAATACCTATTGTGCTAAATGAGGGACCCAAACAATAAAAAGAAAGCTAAATTCTAGCCTAACTTCCTGGGACTTCACTGCCTCAAAAGTGCAACACCCCCCCCAAAAAAAAATCTTAAACAAAACAAAATACAAACCTCAAACTTCTAAATAAGATAGCTTTAAAAAAGTATATTCTCTTTCTGTAAAATATTTGCTTGTCCCTGCTTCATGTAATTATTTACTTCAAAATGTGTTAAGCTGTTGCATTTCTTCCTGCTTATTTTGTTAACGAAAGACTGATCTTTTTCCTGAAGCCTTTCCCCAATGGTAATACCAGCTCTTAGGGTTTTTTTTGGGGGGGGGAGGGGGGGGAGGGAGGGAACTGGATTCTAATACCAAAATGTTCCACCTAAACACCCTAAGAGGCATAAATTGTTAATTCTGATGTGGCAAATGGAAGAAATTATTAAGTAAAAGGGAACCTGTATATTCAACTTAAAGTTGCTTAATTGAACTTAAATGAAATGAAATTAGAATTATTTTTAGTTCTGGGTCCAACTACTTTTTTTAAGTTCTTTCCATCTAGTTTTTAGAGTGGTGACCCAGCACATGACTTAGTCTGAAGAAAGTTGGGTCCACAAATATCAGAATCTAAAGATTCTCTAAGATGAAGCGTGATCAAAAAACTTTGCTGCTTTGGAAAAGTTGTGATGTAAAAAAAATTACTATTCTCAGAGATTGTGTTGCAAGAGAAAAATTAAAGAATTATCATATAGCCAAGATTCTGAATTCTTAACAGAGAGAGCATCTTGAGCTAAACTTATTTATATTTGTTATTTACTTATTTGGTTATTTCAGTTGCCTTAGCCAAGAGTACCTGGAGATTTACGATCATACATCAACAATTAAAACTTCCACAGTAATATTAATAATGCAGGAGGATCGAAGGAGATGGGGAATGGATTTATCACACATAATTGGGAAAAATTTTATCTGAATTTTATTAGGAAGGTAGACTGATTTTGGAGATTGAACTTATTATATTTAATCAACTGATAAGAGATGGAATTAAAAAGCAAACATGGATATTTGATCCAGAATAAATGAATATTAACTTTTGGGGTGATTTGGGACGATAAGATGCCATGGAAAATTTCCCATGAGCTGATTACAACAATAGTCTGTTAATAGAGGATTTTGAAACTTTTCACTTTGTCTTTTTTATCATTATTGTTTTTCCTATTAAATGTTTTGTCATTAATATAGTATATGGATGATAGGTTAGTAATTTGCAAATAGATTTAGTAGTTTAAAAATCTTTTGGGCCTGTTTTGTAAAGGATGGAAAATTAATATTGCAATGATGTATCTATCAGTGTTCAACTGGGGATAATAGGCATATAGTTTAGTTAGTTTATTTCTTGCATTTTCTTTTTCTTTTCTTGCATTTTAATATCTTGCTTGCTGTATATTTTGGTTTTTTTAAAATCTTTTGGAGTTTTATATTTTAATTTTTTTTAATAAAATAAAAAAAAGCACGAAAAAGAAATTCCGGGCTACATAACAGTCAAGGACTACCTGTATGTAGCTCACCAGATGTTGCTGAACTATATTTCTAACATCTTTCACCACTGCCTAAGTTGACTAAGTCTACTGGGAGTTGTAGTGCAGCAACATTTAAAGGAACTTAGGTGCAGAACTCACCCTGGTGACGCAGTGATTAGAATACAGTATTGCAGGTAAACTCTGCCTACTGCCTGGAGCTCAATCCTGGTGAAACTCAAGGTTGACTCAGCCTTTCATCCTTCTAAGGTCAGTAAAATGAGGACCCAGATTGTTGGGGAAAATATGCTGACGTTATGAACTGCCCAGAGAGTGCTGTAAAACACTGTGGGCGGTATATAAGTCTTAAGTATTATTGCTATCGATATTCTTCATCAATAGAAAAATACACAGACATCTGAGGGGCAGAACATCATCATCATTATCATCATCATCATCATCTACAAAGAACTAAAAGTTCATTGTGCTGCTGCAACCACCACTTTGCCTTTTTGACCTCTCAGTAGATGTCGTGGAAAGAGACTATAATCCCAATTCTGGTACTCACCATGACTTATTTCAAACTAAAGCAAACATGAAAATTGCATCTTTTAAATTTAACTTGTAGTTTACATCTAATAGAACTACTAGAAAAAGAATAGAATAAGCCAGAAAATATAGTTTCTCTGTAAAAGTGGAGTCCAAAGTAATTCATTGTATTGTACTTGCTTTTATCTTGGCTTCTTTTTCCCTCCGTCTCCTGGCAGTTCCAGTGGCTACCAGAAAGAATCTGCTGGAAGCAGTACACTGAGTAGTCGAGGTGTGAAGCGGAAACTTTATTCGGCTGTGCCTGGCCGCACATTCATGGCTGTGAAACCCTACCAGGCCCAGGGTGAGGGTGAGCTCTCCATCAGCAAGGGCGAGAAGATCAAGGGTACGTTGATCTTTGTGCACACCCTTGGATTGTCCAGGGATTCTTCATGAGTCTTCAGTATTGTTCAGCTTCTTTGGGAGAAATCATTCGGCTTAGCACAGAGGTTCTCAAACTCTGTTGTAGTGAGCCTCCTTGAACTGAAGGAGTGAGAAACTTGGTCCTCTCCAAGAAAGATCCTTTTTTAAAAAAATTAGGAGACTCGATCCTTGAGAATCACCTAATGGAAGATGTCTGGGCAAGATTCCTGTGTCCAGGACACTTTGACTTGACCTCTCAAAATCTCCTTCACTTTCTTTAAAGTGCGGAGAAGGGCAGCAGGGAAGAATCTTTAATCCATCCCTTTCAGTTGTTTTGAATCCTTTCAAGCCTTATTGATTTTCACCATCTAGAAATGTTCTGCCAAGGGAAGTAGGTCAGGTGATGACTTAATGGAGAGAAAAGTGAGGACATTAAAAAAAAACAGAAGTTGCTCCTCATGTTTTTTGATAAACATGCATACAATTCATCCCACCCAAGTAAGGAAAACCATACTTAATCCTTAACAGAACATGGAAACAAAGAATGATATATATACACAAATATAAATGGAGGTGGGATTGAGGGTAGGAAGGACTTTAGAACTCTCTAAATTGGGTGGGGGGCTGCCTCCTACTTCATGCTTTGAGAACCTTGTGTTTGGCTCAGCTTAAAAGCCAGGCTATTTGTGAGGCTTGGCTTGTGTTCGTGTTCATGGTTTCTTGTTGGTGTCTACAATGTCTTGGTGTGTATCAGCCAGCTATATGTGAGTGGTTCATGGCTTTTTCCTTTGTGTGTATTTGTGTCTAGAGAATAGTAGCAGGATTAGAATTTTGTAAAATGAGGAAGTGTTTGATATCGAAAAAAGGATAATCTGCATTATTCTAATGAAAGATGAAAAGTTGTGTTATCCAAACTCATATTATTTGTCCTCTTAACCCAGAACTTTCTAACCTAATTGGAAATAGATCTCTAGAGTCTTAGGCCAGAGGGTTTTCGCATAATCTTGATCACTTAGATAGTGATGCAGAGATTGAATCTTGAGGTTTTGGCTGGTAAAATAATTTCATGGTTCTTTTTATACTTTAACGTTGAAAGTAAAAATTAAAAGGCAGCATTTTCACTCGCAGAGACTGTGATGTTCAATGAAAGATATTCTTAAATAATGCATAATGAACCCCAATTCTGATTTACTGATTCTTTGAATATTGCCCCTAAAGTATGAAGCACTCTGAGAGAAAAGCAAGTTATCCCTTCAGTTTATATCTTTTCTTTAAAAAAATCTGTATATTGCTTATAGTATTTGTTGCACTTCTCGTGCCTTGTGCTACCCCCACCCTCCGAAAAACCATGTTCCATTTTTATTGTTGTTCCGGTTGAATATCTATGCTCAGATTTTTTTTCATTTTAAGATTGTGGCTCTTGCA
This sequence comes from Diadophis punctatus similis, assembly GCA_023053685.1. NCBI lineage: Eukaryota > Metazoa > Chordata > Lepidosauria > Squamata > Dipsadidae > Diadophis > Diadophis punctatus. Next base: position 6,474,921 of record JALIGW010000009.1, read on the forward strand.
GTAAGGTCCAGTAAATCTGTGGTTCAAATTAAAAAATACAAGCCAGAAATTATTGCTCTAAATCAGGAATGGAAGACTTTTTTTTCTGTGAATGATTACGTTTCTTCAGATATAAAAGCTGACATGATAGTAACAGTGAGGATCAAATCCCAGAATGGATATTACAAGAACTAAATTTATTTATCTTTCCCAGCTCCTTTCTTTTTCTTGCTCTTTGCTTAGTAAGCTGCCAGATTGCCTTTACAAATATCCAAGTTAATCTCTTGTTTAGCTAAGAGCTATTTGGTGCTCTTGGCTCTTCCCTAAATTGATGGTTATGCAGATAATCTATGAAATTACTGGAGCGGCAGGATATTACACATCCTAAGATAAGAGGCCTGATTTCAGGTTTTCATGTACAGCAGAATAGAGTGGTGATCAGATGCAGAAGACCAAAGGCCTCCTGCTGATTTAATATACAGAAGGAGGAATCTTAACAGGTATAGTTGGTAGGACTTTCGTGTCATGAGATCTTCCTTTCTTTGTTGTCTGATTTATTTCCAGTTGAGGGAAATGTAAACAAAGATTTAGAACAACACAACTATGGCAGTGGCCATATATGAGTGAGTTTAATACCAGAAGGCTTCCATTGCAGTTAACCCTTTCCTCCTCCTTCCCTCCCATGAGTGCAAACTATTGCAAGTCCCCTATGCTATTTTGTAGAACAAAATTAAAAATGCAAGGGGAAAGGTGATGGATGTCTACAGTATCTGAAAAAGCAAATAGGAAAAAGAGCCGCAATGCTATCCTCTTCCCACCATTCAGGCATACCTGCTGAGTTCATCAGTCATTTCCTTTCCTTGGCGAACAGAGCTAATGGGTCCTTGGCCCACTAAAGGTTTGGTTTTCTAAGGTATGGTGGGAGACTGTATCTTTACATCAACAGGCAAGTAAGATTCAACACAGTCAAATTGTTGTTCAACAAAGAGTGCTGGAATCTGGGAACCTCTGGGAAATCTCAAGGCAAGGTTTTAGTATAGACTTCAAAAATAGTCCATGCTTAAAAAAAATAAAAAAGCAGCAGTTGGTTATTCTGCACATAATCTTCTAGGGAAATCTAGGCCAAAAGACTGTGGATCACCTGAGGATGATAGATGTTGCTAGGTGTAGATTTGGGCTAGGCTCTTGCACCAAACTGGCTATAGGGAAATGACAAAACCGCTGGCCTACCCTCATACAATCCCTAGTTTCTTTATGCCCCTAACAATGCCTATCTCCTTTGCAGTGCTGAGTGTTGGGGAAGGCGGCTTCTGGGAGGGACAGGTAAAGGGTCGTGTAGGCTGGTTCCCCTCAGACTGCGTGGAGGAAGTGCCCAACAAGTCCCAGGAAGGGAAGCAAGGTAGGTATTCCAGATGATGCCTTTATTTATTTGTTACAAGTGCTTTTATGCCGCTTCAATCACCTGACTTTTAAGTCAGACTTAGAAGATAGAAATATGTTGCAATACCATCCACATGATCAGAATTTACCAATATGTCAGAAATAAAAGCAGTCAGCAATTAAAGTATTACATAATGTCATACCATTATACAACATCAGGCAACAAAGATTCATCCCAAACTCAGGCACCTTTATCTGCTCTCACCTCACTCCCTGTTGAAAAAAAGAAACCTTAAAAAAAACCTTTCCCGAATATTAAAAGTGGGGGTTTAGTTCTCATGTCTGATGGGAGGATGTTTTATAGGAAGGGACCTTCCACAGGGAATGCCTGCATCTGAATTCCGTACACCCTGCAAGGAATGGTGATTCTTAACAATCTTTCTGTACAGGCAGTGTTTGAATGGGCAGATTCTGCTTGGAGTATGTGATCTCAGTAAGGATCAAGTTATGTAGTACTTTAGAGGTGATCACCAGCACCCTGAACTGTTCCCTTGTTTGTGTACTGTACACACACACACACACACAGCATGGCAATTCACTTTCTGCTGATTCTGAATACTTCATTCAATGAAAATATGTGTCCCTTCCATGAAATGGAATGAATCTTTGTCCCATCCGAAAACATTATTATGCTAAATAGTTGCATATCATTTCAAGGACACTTTCCTTGACATTTTTACTAGACATAATAACAAGTTCAGGTTTTTCAAGAGTGAACCTTTGTGAAGTCAGAAGAATATACCACCCATGTACCAAGGGTAGCTAGCAACAGGATAGGGAAAATCCCATAGTTTGTAAACATATAAGAAGCCTTTAAGAAAGAAAAATCTAAGAAAGAATGAATTAACAAGTCTGGTGAGCACTGATATTGATTTTATTTAATTTTTTTTAAAGTTGTGCTTGGTGGGGAAGGGTAATAGAATGGAGTAACTTAGAAAAGGACATAATAGCTTATTGGATTTCACTTTTTATTTGTGCAAAAGACCACTTTGCCAGTACTGCTCCATTTCTTACCTACGACATGGAGACACACTTTCATCATTTTGAGAAGGTAGATTAGCAGAATTCCTAGAAATTTCTTGGATTATGATTAGGTTTAACACTCATAGAGAAGGGAGCCTTTTCTCCCACACTTCTCCCCCCCCCCCCAGCCGCTCTGGAACTATTTTGCCATCCCTCTCCCCTGTAAGCATTTTTGTGGATGGATATTACATCAGAACATAGCCTGGGAGTTTCAAACTGTGTTTCACAAAACTCCAGGGTTCCATGAGAATTTAAGGGTTACCACAAAGATTTTTTTTTTAAAAAAAAAGGTTTGTTCAATTATATTTATTTTCTTTGGCTCTTGATCAGAGATTCTGGGTATTTTTTTTCCAGTAGGTTCCATCTCCAGGAAACGTTTGAAAATGCCTGACATAGCTTACTTCCTTGGCAGTGGTAGGGGAAATGGGCACCTATGGTATAAAATGGGTTTATACCTCTGAAAATATAACACATCAAAATGGAGCTGCATTACATGGAAGCATTATGGGAGGAAAGTGTCCCAGAATATTTCCATTTTTTATTTGGGGGGGGAGGAGAAAGAAAAAGAAATGGGGGAAAGAGAAATGGCAAAGCAGCCTTTATTGCAAGGTATTAAATCAGTATTTTTCAACCATGGCAACTTTAGGATGTGTGAACTTCAGCTCCCAGAATTCTAGTGGGGCTTCTTTTTGTTAATTTAATTCTTTCTCTCCTCCCCTCTGCCCGTTACTTTAAATTAGCATTAACACTAATACCCAATCAAAAATATTACACTAGTATTTAATTCCCTCCAAAGCCTTCAGAACTTATGATATTACATGTCTTGCTGATACCTGAAAAACATATGGGTAGATTACAATATGGTGAAATACACATATGCAAAGTGTAGTTTTGCTCAGATCTATTTATCTTTCCACTATAGATTCTCTTTCAAAATGCTGGGTTTTGTTTAAAAAAAATTTAAAAATTAAAAGGAGTTATTTGACATGAGTTGTTCCTAACAGGACCAACAGTGATTCCTTTTTTCCACAATAGCAGCTTGATGAAAAGAAAGAAGACAGGAACAAAAATTGGTTTCAGTTGGACATCTTTTGTGGTGATGCATTCTGCTTGAAGAATGCTGCCTTACTTGTTGTAGTACAACGTAGTATTGTTTCTGTCAGTCATGTGCACATGAACATTTTACAAACAAATATAAGAACACATACAACCACATGAGCTTCCAATGCATAACACTTCATACTACTGAAATATTTCTTGACTTTTGTTTTCAAATCTAAGTTTCCAGACAAAATATTTTACTATGTAGTTGTTGCTCCCCATTCATGAGATTTCATTGAAATCCAGACAATGATATTTTTATTAGTGAATTTTCACAGCCTGGATCTGGTGATAATACTTAAAACCACAAAAAAGGTGTTATACTAAATACACAGTATTTGTCCAATATGTGATTACACTTAACACTTGAGCTACACCAGCTGCAGTGTGTGAAATGACAGCCTATACACAGATTGTGCCTTAAGGTTCACTATAGAAAGGATGCTATTTCATAGCTGGAGAACTTCAGACAGATGCATGTGAAGCATTATTAATAGTAGCAGGGGAGAGTGATTTATATAAAGAAACTTCTCTCTGATAAGTTGAGAAATTGTGACCCTTCCAATGTCATGAATCATAATTTTCAGCAGACCAGCCTGACTCTATTGGTGATGGAAACTTCTATATAGAAATATCTGGAAAGTTACAGGCTTCCCATTCCTGCCCTATTTTGAGATGTGCTCACTCAAAGACTAGTTAAAGGGTCAAGAAACTGAAGGCAAGAGGAGAATTAGGGACCTTAAAGTTCTGCATGATCACTTTTTATAGATCTCTGTGGCCATCTATCTTCTGGATGTGTTGGGATCTCCCAGAATCCTTGGTCAACAGGGATAATGATTATGCTAGTTAAGAGTTTCTTGTTCCAACTTAGAAATGAAAGCCACTTGATAACTTCAGCCCAATCATTCTCTAAGCCCAGCTGAGCTCACAGGGTAATTGTTGTTGGGAAAATAGGAGGAAAAAGAATTAGGTATGTTTACTGCCTTGAGCTATTTATACAAATAAAATAAAGGTGGGATTTTAAAAAAAGGTTTTTTTTTAAAAAAAAAGGGACCAGGGAAGGCTAACTTAAAACTAGAAGAGTAGTTTTCTGCATATAATTAAACACATTATCTTGAGTAATTTAAAGAGATTTCTCTTTAAATTTATAGCCATTATCTCAAGATGTGCATAAATAAGTGTCTCTTTTTGTCCTCCTTTTGGAGTTTTATTCTTGCTGGTGTTAGTTTTTTTCTGTTTCTTTGCTGGATAAAAGAGAGATACAGGGAATATGCTCTTCCATATTTTAGACCCGAACACACTTTCTTATCATAAATAATAGCTGTTAGTGAGAACTCTGACAAGAATGGACAAGATTTTGTGGTCAAAGTCCACAGTTGTTTGAGGAGTGACAAGCACCATAGCATGCAAGGTTTTGGTGTAAAGGGGATGAGCTAATATCTGTGGGGTGGAGGGATTAAATTATATTAAGTCTATTGGAAGTTATATAATGGTTTTCCTAAGTTTTCTACTTTAGCAGGAAACTGAAAATTAGCAATGCAATGGGAGAGGGCTTAGAAAGCCCAAGAAAAGAACTGGCTCTAATGAGCTATCTTTGGCTTAACTTCAAGTATGCATTATCATTAATACTAATCATCCATGATGTCTTACAAAATATAGATGTGTGCTGGTAACTAATACTGTGTAACTATTAGGGAGAAAATGCAGCAGTTTACAGGAAAGTTGGAAAGCATGCATTTGATTTCCTTTTATTCCTTTTCTTTAACATGACCTTTTTCCATGGACATCTTTTTTCACTCTGCCACCATTAGCTGCCCTAAATCTATGCTGCCTCTGAGCAGCTACTGGAGGAAAAGTGTCCTGAACCCAGAGAAAATGCTACTTTGGTTTTATATGCCCCTCTGCTCTAATCCCACCCCTCTCCACTTTGCTTTGCAGAGAGCCGCAGCGATAAAGCCAAACGACTCTTCAGACATTACACAGTTGGTTCCTATGACAGCTTTGATGCCCCTAGGTGAGTGAATGATCCACAAAAGTTAGACCATCTGGGGATATGCAAAGTACAAATGTGTGGATATGCAGCTGATAATTCAGAAAAAGTTTTGGTAAATGTTAATTGTGACAGCTTCCCCAACTTGACATTCTCTTGATGTTTGGGGACTATAACTTTCAGAATGCTGGCTGACAAATTCTAGATATTTGCAGTTCCAACATCTCTTAAGAGAGCCAGGTTGAAGAAGGCTGGCATGGCATATTGAGATCATAAAGGTCACTATTTTCTTATGATACCATTATACACATATCCAGACCTCATCAGTTCTTTTGTATTGAACTTCAGACTCCTTCTAATATATTTTCCCTGCTGTGTTGTCGTCTAAATATGTAGGACTTCGGTTCCCATTATCCAATGCATTTTTAAGGCTACCATTTGATTTTTATTCTGGAGGGTCTAGGCAAGGGTGTCAAACTCGATTTCATTGGGGGCTGCATCAGGGTTGTGTTTGACCTCAGAGGGCCAGGGTGGGCATGGCCTGACTGGACACAGCCAGCTCGAGGTCACTCGTGTTGGTGGTGCCTGTGGTGGCCCGAGACTCTGCCAATGAAAATGGGCTCTCGAGCTCTGTTTCCGGCTTCAACGGCCTCCTGCAACCCTCTGCCAGTGAAAATGGAGCTCTATGCATGGCCCTCGCGAACTCCATTTCCGGCTGCAATGGCATCCTGCAACTCTCCTGAGCTCCGTTTCCCTGCAGAAGCACTGCGGGCCAGTCATTTGCTGTTTTCAGGGCGGCCCCACAGGCCAGATCTAAACACCTGTGGGCCGGATCTGACCCCCAGGCCTTGAGTTTGACACCCCTGATATAGTGGGTTCAGGAATTACTGTTGGTTTGTATATTTAGTAATCTGAAACAGCCACAGGTTGAATCAGGATATTCCATGGAGTTGATACACTTCTATAAAATGTTCAAGAAAGTTTGCAAACCTACACCTATTTCCTTGTCAGAATACCCCCACTGAGCAAAGCAGGAGTGTGCTTAATACCTTTGCATAGGATTTCTCTGTCAGGAGGATTTATACTTGAAAAATAACCCTATAATAGGGATTAAGAGAAACTAGTCACTTACTTGTAGTCCTGCAGAATGTAGTTTGGTCACTGTTGTGAGTCATCTCATGTGATTTGTTTGCATGAGTAATAGAGTGATGTATCTAGTTTGCTCTGGTAGTGTGAATTGTGTGAACATGGGAAGGGGGCCAGACAGGAAAAATATATATTGTGAAATAGGACTGCACAGTATGGTTCAGATCCTTTCTAATGGTGATTATGGTATATTAAATCTTCAAAAGCATCATAAATTGAATTATGAATAACATTTTAAAAGGAGAAATAAGTATGATAACCAGTGACTGGTTATCTCTTTCAAAGCCTAAGTACTAGTGAGTTAGCTATTAATGTGAAATGGCAGTCTTGTGTTAGAGCAGTGGTTCTCAACCTTCCTAATGCTGCGACCCGCCCACCACGACCCACCCCACCGCCGCAACCCCCACCCTGCCGCCGCAATTTGGGTTCTTTTACCCTCTGCGCATGCGCAAAGCGTTCTGCGCATGCGCAGATAGTAAAAGAACCCAAATGGCGGCGTCCGGACAAAGTCTCCCGACCCCTGTGAAAGGGTCGTTCGACCCCCAAAGGGGTCGCGACCCCCAGGTTGAGAACCGCTGTGTTAGAGTCTTAAACATAACGAGTTTAATGTTGGTCTAATGTAGAGCAGCTCACCTTATCATATGAGCTAGAGCCTGTAGAACTGTGAGGCTTTTTCTTTTGTTTTCCTGAGAAGGGTTATTTTTCTTTCAGCTCCCTTTCCTTAAAACATCTTAAGCTATAATGAAGAATGACTAAAAATGACATACAGTATTTGAACAATAATCAAGGTCCAGTTTCCCTTTCCTCTTTCTCCTAAAGTGGTCAAAGCAACAGAGCTCTTCATACATAGATTCTCACTTTTTCACCCTCCCAAAAACTCTGTGAAATAAGTTAGAATGCAAGTAAATGCTGTCAGTTGTTCACATGCTAAATTTTATAGTTAAGCAGATATGGACTTAAGTTTACTCAAGACTAGCTATTGCTAATAGTAGAAATCTTATTGCTAACTTCACTAGTTTCCTCAGTAGCTTCTCAAAGGATTAGATGGCAGCTGATGTGGTAGTATTTGAGTATTTGATTACTCAAAATATGGGAACCACAGCACAAGTTACACTGTATATACAGTATTCATAATGTGAATGTGTATATGTGATATTTGTAAAAAAAAAAGCATCCAGCTTTGAATTGCACATTCATAGTTATTATCTTGAGTTTTTTCAATCTCTTCCTGCTTAAATGTGGCCAGGTCCAAAATTGCTATTCAAATGTGTTTTTAATGTGATGTGAGAGTTACAGGTATTATTTAAATTAGTGAATCCATGTGAAGCAATCATAAATTACATTCAGTTCTTGTCTTAACCATTCCCTTTTCTGTTTTTGGCCCATCTATTAATTTATGACCACAACTAATAATAATTCAGAAAAAGTTTTGGTAACTGCAGTGGAAAATTATCCTCTTTCCCCCTCTGTATTTCTCAGAACATGCAAAAGGGACACTTTCTCTGCTTCAAAAGAAGACTAACAAAATAATATCTGCTCTGTTTTCGCTTACATGTGGAGGAGGCAGCCAATTTTTAATCTCTGTTATTAGACTAATTACAAGAGCACCCACTACTTCCAGATTGAGTTATGTGAATCGTTGACACAGCGCTTGTAATTTAGAAAGTGCTTTATTATTTTATACCTTGATTAGTCTCACAAGAAGCTTGGGAATTAAGGAAGAATAGACTGGCTCAGCATTTGAGTATGAGCCTCCCACTCCATCTTCAGCATTTGTGCGAGCCTGCATGTTGGGTTTGGTAGTTGTTCTGCCACTCTATGGCAAGGCTTTAATATTTCCCAGGTCGACCTCTCACCTTTGAAACCAGTAAAAGGGCAAAAAGAAAAAAAATAGGAGGGGAGAGGGCTCCTTTTAATAATTTTATATATTGTAGAAAAAAAAAACCCTGCCCAATCCAACCCCAAGGGCTACTAACTAAACTCATCTTCCATTGTGAAACAATCCAAAAATCATAAATATCTTCCATAAAAATTCTTCAATGCTCTGTTCCCAATCCAGGTATTCATGAATTTCTGATTTCATCATTTGGGAATCTGCTGCTTTCCCAAACAGCCCCAGAGGTTTGCCTGCTCACTTGCCTAAGCAAAGACAGTGTCACTTTGTTTCCAGGTGTCTCAAAAATTCTGGCTTTAGATTCTTTCCCCTTTTCAAACTCCAAAGAACCAAAACCACAGACCCGGCATCAATACTTCTGGGCTAATCTCTCCTGTCTAAACTGCTGACTCGGCAGCTCTTTATTTCAAATTTCCCAGGAACAATGCTATATCAGGTGTTTTAGGGCACCCAGGGATGCTTAAGATGTTGACTCAGTAAATCAGATGCTGTTACTAAGTTAAATCCATAGGTGGGATGTTAGCAGAAAGCACTTTGGGGTGGACCCTCTCTGACCCATAAAAGACTATGCTCTTTTCCTCTGCCCTATACCAGTGTCCCTGACACCAACCAACAAACCCAATTCAATTAATTAATTAAGAAAGGAAGAAATAGCTTTCCCCCATCTCATGTCTTTCAAATGTGCTGGGATTATAACTTTCAGTATACCCAACGCATGTGAAGGGTACTAGATTTGAGCAACACTCAGAAAAGTGATTCTGCATACCTGCAAGCTGGATTCATACAACTTATTTTACCATGTTCAACAATGCTGTTGCTGTTGTACATATAGCAGGGATAGGGTCAGTGACGGGCATCCTCAGATAATTGCAAGGGTTTGAGAATTCTGGATAATAACTGATTTTCTCCCTGCCTCCCATGCAGCAATCTAAACTCCTTATAGTACCCCAGAGTGGCACAGATTGAAATTGCAGGGTGTGAGGTACTTGGTGCCACTTCATTAGAACAGCGGTCACCAACTGGTCGTCCGTCGAGCACTGGTGGTCCGTGAGAAAAATTTGGTGGTCCGCAGAAAAATTATTTGCATTTTTTATATTGCACTAAATCAGAAGTCCTCAAACTATGGCCCCTGGGCTGGATACATGCAATGAATGTTTGTGTTGCTGCAGAGAATCTCCCCCTTCAGAGTCTTTTTGCATGGGTCGGAGGGGGGGGAGAAATTACAACTTGGGGTCTGCTTCAGCCTCCTGGTGCAGGGCTTTGGGCGAAGGCTGGAGGGAAGTGCCGCTGGTTGCGAAGAGCTGGAGGGCCTTGTTCCAGTGGGACTGCATCATGGCATGAAGCTGGCTGACCATCTCAGCCCGCTGAGCCTCCAGGTGCCAGTACCTGGCCTTGCACTTCCGCAAGTCTTTCCTCTGCTTGGAAAGCCTATGCATGTAGTCCTCAATGAGGTGCTTCTGTTGAGCCTCCTTCTCGGTCAGATCCAATTTGAACTGTGCCAGCTGTTTTGCCAACTCTCATGGTGGCTGCTTAGCTCCAACAACTGCTTCCTGTTGGGGCCCTAAGGAGCCTGAGCGAGCAGGCGAGGAGTGGCTGGGAGGGGAGGGGAGAGTAGAGTAGAGGCTGGCGAGGTGCCCCTTGACGTGAGTGACATTGAGTTGGCCATGCCCACCCAGTCACATGACCACCTAACCACGCCCATCCATCCTGTCATTAGGCAGATCCTATTAGTGGTCCGCGGGATTTAAAATTACAAATTTAGTGGTCCCCGAGGTCCAAAAGGTTGGTGACCCCTTCATTAGAAGACATATGAATGGCAGTGCTGAACACAAAAGGCTTCTTTAAACTTGAAGAAGATCAGTGTAGATCAGGTGTTAATTATGCTGTCTGCCCTGTCCTAGGGCAAACGATGCCCTGTTCTAGGGCAAACAATGCTAATTTTATTGTCCCTCCTATTTGAAAAGGTTGTTGTAGGATTCAGCTAGCCTAAACTAAAAGTCCTGTAGAAACACTCCAATCTATGTTTATAGACCTTATGCCAGCCCACAAATGAAAAGAACCAAGCAGCAGGGCCAGAACTTCCAAAGAAGGTTGAAGTCAAATGCAGACTGTGATCACACAAGTCCCCTGCATCCAAATCTGTATTTATCTAACAAACTTTAACTGGTTTAAGTGGCCATACAGCTTTTCCCAAGGAATTTTATATTTACATGGGCAAGGATGCATCTTAGGCATGTATGGGGAGAAAAATGAGAATTTGAGATAATGACTAAGGAAACAAATAATTAAAAAAAGACTTTATGTTGTTCTCCCCTAATAACAATCCTCCAAGGACTATTATAACTTTTTGTGTAAAGAATAGTTTGTCTTCAAATACACTGAGGCATCTACCTAAGATTTAATACTCATTTTTAAAAGTCATGCAAACTATATTAGAAGCTTAGGATCAAGATATTTACCGTATTTTTCGGAGTATAAGATGCACCTTAATTTTGGGGGAGGAAAATAGGGGGGAAAATCTACCTACCAGGTATTAATCTGGCTAGCATCCTTGGTCTGTTCAGCTTCAGCACATTATTTTATCCCCTGGTTAGGGCTGAAAAAACCTTTTTCAGAGGGAGTAGGAATGAAAACAAGCCTTCAAAGACTTAGGGCAGGAAAAAGCTACTTCAAGGGAGTAGGAATAAAAAAATGCTGCAAGCCGGTAAGATCGTTAGCACCTCGTTAGGGCTGAAAAGACCTTTTTCAGAGGCGTAGGAATGAAAACAACCCTGCAAAGATGAGTAGGAAGCCAGGAAGATCATTAGCACCTCGTTAGGGCTGGGGGAAAAAGCTTCGGAAAAGCTACATTCGGAGTATAAGACGCACCCAAATTTTCAGCCTCTTTTAGGGAGGAAAAAGGTGTGTCTTATACTCCGAAAAATACCTATTTAAATGAAATTATCGTAGTATCTTAGAGGAGATTGGCATTTTATATTCTTTCCCTTATTCTGGTGTCCTACATGCTGACCAAAGGAAGACAAATTATCTAATTCTGTCTGTAATACAGCACAAGTCTGCAGTGAATCAACATTATAGAATAGTAAAACAAGATGAGTAACAGTATGTGTTTGTGTGTATAATGGGATATATTTATCTATATGTATATACACATATGCAAGCCTATGTATGGATAAACACTGGTCAGAAGCCACATTCCGACATGATAAATTAATATTAATTGGGTTTATAACAACTGATTAGAATTGTATATAAAACAGTCTCTCACACCGTTATCTCCATCTCCCCACAAAACCATGGCCTTCCTATGCATTTTTCTAGTCTGCTCCCTTTAACTAAAGAGTGCCTCGTTTCTCCAAATACAAAACAATTCTTCCCACTTCAGAGATAACTGAATAGGAGAAACCCTGTCTTCCTTTTATTTATTTACTGTAATTTATTTACCATGTAATTTATATGTCACTTTAACCCAAACAAGATTTGAAACAGCCGAGTGACTAAATATTTTGGGTAAATACAGTAATTAAAACAAATAAAAAATATCTCCCAATTCCCCACATCTGTCTGTCTGTCTCAAAAATCCTGCCCACTTTGCATCATCCAGCACCAATTCTCTTCCTAGCAGCCTTCAGCCCCCAAAAGGTTCCCGTCTCTACCCCATATTTCATACTTGACTAGGAAACTCTGGTGCTAACGCCCACCTACCCTATTGTCACTAGTATCCTCCTTTGTGACCACATGCTGTTAGAAACATGTTCTGGTGCCGTTTTCCATCACCAGCAGCTTCTTTTCCCCTGTTTAACAGCCCTTGATTCCCAACTGTGACTCTCAGTTTCAATTCACAGTCTTCCACAGTTCAGTTTGGACTCCTCCACCACACTCCCGCCCTTCCTGTCTTGCTGGGTCCTTCTGTTCTGCTCTTGCTCCCTAGTGAACTCAGTTATTCCGAGCCTCTAAGTCACTGATGCTCCAATTTGGCTGTGCTACAATTCCATCCTTTTGGCAAATGTCCTTGAGCTCTGCAAGCAGGAAGTATGTCCCAGACTCAGCTGGCTTTCAATCTGAAAGCAGGATCACTTCAGCCAGAGCTCTCAGTTGCGATGTTTCGGGGACTGCACATCCTACGCAAGCACACCCCTCCAGCTTTTCAACACAGGGCTTGCATGATTGCTGCCTGGGGGGTTACCTACCAGGGCCAAGTAATCCCAGAACTTTCCAAGGCAGCAACCTTTGCTCTCAGCCAAACAGTGAAGATGGAACATACCAGGGGGCCAGCAGCCACTTGAGCCATTTGGGCAGCACCATGGGGCCAGAGGAGGCTGGGTGAGTGGGCAGGGTTTGAAGCCAGTGGGGAGGGGAAAATGCAAGAGGGGGGGGGAGAGGACTACAATATTGGAGAAGGGGCGAAATAGCGGGAGACATTTCCCCCTTCAACAGTATCGACTAATTTTTCTTAAGTGTTCTTATCTTATCCTGTAATCAGTGTGAACAAAATTGGAAGGAAGTGGGGGGGGGGGAGGACTTGCATGTTAGGGGAGGATAGTATAGTAATCTGGAAATGAGAAGAGTTGAAACTAAAAAATGTAATAAGGGCAAATCAGGAAAGTTGCTTGTGTGTGAGAAAGAGGAAAAGATGAGAATGAGCATTTTTGACAGCTTGTGCATCTTATATGATTAAGGACTGTGCATTAATTCTTCACAATGCAAGAGAGATTACTGAGCATTATGCCAGTATGATGAATGCAAATACAATGCATTTTTTGTTTTGTCCCATGTATCAGTTCAGTTGCAAAATAGGATTGAAACACAGCAGTTGTTTCTCAACCTGTATGCTATGTCAGATGCAGGTATCAATTCACTTTTATGAATTAGATTATTAGTCTGGCATATATTCTAACAGTTGAAGGTGACATATATAGCTGGCGACTCCTCCAGTTTTCACACAACAGTAGCCCTGTAAAGCAGACTGACCCAGGGTCACCTTAGGAGCATCTGAGGTTGAGAGTAGACTTGAACCTTTGTCCCTTCCTACTCCGGCATTTTAACCAGTATACACATTTGTTTTCATTTGTTCTCTTCCTGAAATGTTTCTAGTTGGCTTTTTGTGAATCACACTTGCTGCTGTTTAGAGATAAGCTCTGGCTTTGTGAGGATAAACACTTACCTGAAATGCTGCAGAGGAAAAACATTTGGGATGGTGTGTTCCTAGCAGAAAATTGTCCAGAGGAGAAAGTGTTAAGCCAATGCTGGCTCTATTATTAGGCACAACAAACCCTCTCTCTCAAGTTCTGTTATTTCTTAATTATTAGAGCTTCATTATCTACATTTGTATGAAATGTGAAGTTTTTGTATAGCCTGAGTGATAATTATCATTGTTAATGAATGTATCATAGCTCTTTTGGTGATTTCACTGTGTCTATATATCTGTGTGTCCCCATACAAGATTCTGTACACATTACTGTATGTACATGTTACATACATTTCATTGCTCATTCATAACAGCATGCAACATTCATGCTTGCAGTATTGTAAAAATGATAGTGTATATTTCCTCATAGATTTATAAAAATGTACATTATTCCAAAGAAATTGCACAAGACCTCTGGGAAATATCTCTAATGCAGCTTTCTCCAAGCCAATGCATTTAGTTAGCTTCAGGTCTCAGAACCCAATTCTGGGGAAAGCTGTTTTAATTTATCAGATCTGCAGCTGCTTCTAAAACATCTTTATAAAGCATTTTAGAGAGGTTTGATTTCAAATGCTTGCATTTAGGACTAGGGTATCTGAATTATCTTTTCTATTCTGTTTCTCCAAGAATGTAGTATATTTTGAAGGCATTTTCTCTCATTTTGTTCTGTAACTGCAAATCAAGAACTAGATTACTCTTTTGTAGCCTTACAAGGAAGTTTGTTTTAAGTCATCAGCTCACCAATCTTTTAATGTTTTCGTCATCCCAGCCTATATACCTGCCGGTAGGTTTACATTCTATGTTTTTGCCAAAAATGTCATTCCTTTATATATATATATAAATCCATTCAGATGAGCAAAAATTCTTTTAGGAATCTGGCTGTTTATATGTATGAATAATGTATATAAACATGTCTTTACAGGAGTAAGAATTACACATTTTAGGTATGTGAAATTGTGTCTGAAGATTGTTCTCTGAGAAGAAGAGTAATGTAGGAAAAATATATGATTAAGGAAAGTAAGGTTTCTACTAATAGGAGTGGTTCATAAACCCCACCGACTTCAGGATAGTTTACTCCCAAATATATCTCCACAGAACTATAACTCAGGATAACAATTTCATGTGCCTTTCTACTTCAAGATAAATCTCATTCCACAAACCTGCTATCAACTTCTGAAATCAAACACGTAGAGCTAGACTATAGCACTATGTAGACAATATAATTATAAACCACGTTGCTCAGAAGTAAGGCTAGTGTCAGCCCTGACCTATGTGCCATGCTACCACAGAATCTGTCAAGATATAAGAAGTGCAACAAGATCCCCAGATAATGCTAAGCTATTATCCGACCTTATTCTGAAAATAGTAAAGTGGAAAAAGACTGTTCACAAGCTGGCCTTTATTGCATTCAGTGGAGATTTTTGATACTAACTCCCTTAGGTCCAAGAAAAGCTAGACTTTTATCACTCTGCCTCATTAACAAAATTTTATAAGGTGTCTGGATGACAGCACTTTCATTTATAACCCTCTTTGATTTTTCTCTTACCAGGAAAAAAAAAACATTAAGAAGGAAAAGATGAAATACATCCACAATGCCTTTCAGTCAGTAGTACAAGATGCTAGCTATCCATCTGGATGGATCTGCTGCCAGAATTGGCACAGTTGCTTCACAGGAAAGAGCCTTGACTGCTAGACTAGATTTAGGTCTCTCAACAGAAGTCAGACAACCACAGTTCCTCAGATGGCTGTTCATAAAAAGAGCCTTTAAAACTAAAACTCTCTCCCTGTGTGATGTAAGATTCCCAGAGGTGGAAGGATGGTTTCTTTTCCCACAGAATTTAAGCAGGAGAACCTCAGCAGGAGGTTGCATTCGACCTTACTCAGTTCAGATGCTTGGCAAGGTGAGGGTTGGGGAATGCTTGGATGAAAGATTATATGAATGCAGGCTGAAAATGGAAGTTGTTACCAACGGAGGGTGACCCAAAGGAGAATTTAGATACAGTAAAAGACTCTTGAACTTTTTCTTTGCAGGGAGCAGCTTTGTAGTAGGCATATGATTGGTTGATCTCTGGTTTTGTGCTGAATGAAGACAGAAAGGGGTAGATTAGCATTCTGGCTTTGCAACTGCCCAATAGATTCTTCTGAGAAATCCACAGCAGGGCAGGTAGTTGCAACCATATCTGAAGCAGTTTTCCCCAACCAGATGTGTTGAACCTCAGCAGCTTTTGCCCTCACTGATTGAACAAAATGGGGAGAGTATAGTTCAGCATGTTTAGGACCCAGGATAGGTTATTTTATTGCACAAGAGAGGCAGATACAGAAAATATATCTATCAATTCTCTGTCACCTGAATTACTTCATTTGTCTGTCCTATTCCATCTTTGTAATGAAATATTATCAAAACGACTACGAAACAAAACTTATTTTGTTTTAGGAACATCTACCTAGCTTAGCGTATACCTGAATGTAGGAAAGGAGACTGCACTTATGTGTCTTTTTCTAACCTATCGCAAAGGTGAATGACTTATGGGCTGTGCACATGCGACTCTTCCGAACGAAGCTCTCTGCTCGTGCTCCGAGGAACTCACACCCCCTTCTCACAGCCGAGTTGAGCTGGTTGGCCCAACCATCTGGTTGGCCTGCCCGCCCGCTTCCTGCAGTGCCGTGGCGTCGCCGGGTGCTCTTGTGCGCAAGGGGTTAAGCAAGCGTGCCGGCTAGTCGGCGTGCGCTCTCCCGCTCGCTCCGGCAGCGGCGTTGGACTAGGTTTCTGCTGCCAATGAACAAGGCCGGCCGGTTGGCCTGTATGTCCCCCTACTCTTCTCCGTCGTCGCCGTCGCCTCGTCCTCCTCTTTCCCGCGGTGCCATGATGTGAGTATGGTGCAGCCCTCCCGGCGCCGCTGCTACTGCTGCTACTGCCGCTGTTGCGCCCCCCGCCCGCCTCCCCATTCCACCGCGCGCCCCTAGAATGTGGCTGGGCCCCACGGCGGCGGCGGCTGGGAGCCTGGGATCGCGGCGGCAGCAGAGCCATGGCCCGCTACGACGGCGGCGGGAACCAGCAGCAACAGCCGGCCCTCTCGTCAAGCTGGCCGGCCTTGGGGCCCCGGCGCCGGAGCGTCTGGTACATCTACAGGTAAGGTAGAACACGGAGGAGCACGCCGATCGGCAAGCAACCGGCCGAGGGGCCCGGGCTCGCGCCACGGCGGCGGCAGCGGCGAATACTTCCTCTCCCCTTCCCAAGCCGATTGTCATTCACGCTTCACGGGCCCCTCGCCTGCGCCCCATTCATCCCTTCGCCTCGCGCCCGCCCTCCGCAGCCCATTCACGCCCGCGCGCCCGCCATTCATGCAGCCATTCAGTCAACCATCCAGCGCAGCTGCCGGCTCGGCTCCCAGCTCGCGCCCTCCACGCAGAGCACTCCCCCTCCCCCAACCTACTCTATGCATCCGGCCATTCAACCTGCGCGTGCCCGCCCGGATGGATGGATGGATAGCGAGTGGGATACGCGGGGTGGGGGTGCAGGAGAGATGCTGGCGGTGTGTGATGGGTTGAAGGTGCCTGCCAGAGATGTTAGGTATGTGAGCGCGCGTTCATACTGTGGTTGGGGGATGGGGGTATTAATATGCCTCTTCTGGAAAGGAGTCCGTGTGTTCTGGGTGTGCGTCAGTAAGGATGCTTGCATGTACAGATGCAGCTCTGCATATGGATCAGGATTGTTGGGTGTTTTCAGTGCCTTAGAATTTTTGCCTCTGTAGAGGATGCTTAAAAATGTATTGGAATGGCTGGCATGGTGTCTATATGGAGGTGTGCTTTTTGCATGAAGACTTAGGAAGGCGGAAAGCAATCTAATAATCGATTCTGGGTGTTTGCCGTGGTGTGGCCATGCATCCATATATGCCTGTGAAGGCTTTGTGTATGTGTATGAACATCTGTGGGTGTGTATCTGCAACTGGGCATGTATGAGTGCCATTCGCTGTATGCAGGTTTGCTGTTGATTAATGCTGTTGTCTAAACTATTTAATATTCTGAGACTATTGTGGACAAGAAATGAAAATATTATGCATGTGCCTATCTGATATTCATGCATTACATCTCTCTCTGCATACTCTCTGTATTATAGCTTGTTTTAACCTTTGTGGTGGGACATAAAAGCTTGAACAGCAAGTCTGTAAAGCATGATATGCTCAGTGCTATACGTGCACTAAAATATGTTTTTATTGTGCATATGTGTGCATAAAGGCAGCACATTTCCATAAAGTTTCAACATCATCCTGCAAGATATCATGTTTCTGTGTGCTTATATACAGTTTTATGTGTATGTTCTCATCTATGTCTGTGGGCACCTGTGTGTATGTATGTGTGTGTGTGTGTGTATGTATGTATATGTGTGTGTATACACACACATCACAATTGGATGATATCTTTTTGATGATTTGTTGTATTCAGTCAGAGGTCATGTGCTGATTCTTGCATGTATATTTTAAATGTGATTTTTTTGCTAACCCCCACATAACTTAATATGCAACTTTATGCAGGCCTGCATTGACATTTGAATATGACACAATCCATACATGCTCAGATTTATAGTACATTAATGTTACTCTTTGAATACATAAACCAATCTCTTCACATTTTTCATCTAATGGAAGATAGCACTTTCCCATTTTAATTAGAAGGTCGAGATTCCAGATCCTTTTACATTTAGACTGCATTGTTGAAGACTGCAGCGACGGGAAGCTCATCTGGTTGTATCCTAGATTGGACCCTTGAGAATGGAGAGTTTCTAAGACCTTGTTCAACAAGGATTCACTGCATATGATTCCATCAGAAATGGAAAGCTAGTCTATCAGTTGCAGTTTGCGACGCTACATCAGGATACTGAGGTGATGTGTCTAAATACATGTGGCCTAGAGGACTTTTTAATGAAAACTCACCAACCTATTTGCAAAAAGTACTCTAGTTCCATGATACGCCTCCTTCAAAACTGTGATTCTCCAGAGGTTGCCGAGCTTGAAGAAGTTGCTGAGCTTTAGATCTCATCAACTGTGAGCCACCAGGCCTGCAGTGAGGGTACAGTGAATTATGGTTCAGAGACACCAGAAAGCCCTAAAATTCCCCATTACAAAATTGATTATGGTGCAAAAGGAAAACACTTGCCTTGGTACTCATGTTCCATGCATATCACCAGAACTTCATAGTCACTTGCTTTTTCCTCCTGTTTTTATAAAAGCCAAAATATTGCTTTTCACTGTAAGAACAATCCAAAGGATTTCCCAGAGAGATCTCATGGAAACCCATAAAGAAGTAGAGACTGGAGTTCTTGTTTGTTTCTTTTTAAATTCTAGAAATACTTGGGGGATGTTAAGCATTAGTCGATATTGGATGAGGCTGGATTTGTGCAAGGTTTTAAGGCACTTGACAGATCACATGCTTGTTCACTTCTGAACATAGTGAGCTATGCTGTTGTGTATGTTGGTGTATGTATTAGTTTTCCTCAACCTGGTACCATTGAAAAATCTGGGAGTTATAATCTAATATTTCTGGAGATGCCAGATTGGGAGAGTTAGAGTTGATTGCGTTCAGTACAACTGGTCATGCTCTCTGTCCAGGAAATCTCATTTCTTTGCAACAGTTGCTGCCTATGTGAGACAGTGTTAGGCCCTTTATAGAAATATCTCTGTAAGTGAAATATATCTGAGAAGGAGGACATATGTGCATATCTGCATAAATTAGGAAGTCTGCATCCTTTCATATCTTATTCACTTCATATACTAGCTTTTTGAATCTGTTGTTTGCCCCAATACTACGTTTTGATGTAGATTCAAGAGAATATTCTATAAGACGACTGCAAACTTGTTATCTACCAAAGCAAATACAGTCTGGCGGGTATGGGTTTGTTACGCATAATGTTGAGAAATTATGTTAAGGACAGTTATTGTCCAACCTTAAGTCTTAAGACCAACATTTAAGTTTAATACAACTTACTGTATAAGTAATAGGTATTAAAGAGATTAGTAAGATTCCCTATTAATACACGCAATCAAAGTGCATCAGTAGAGCAAAAGAAGCCTTCCATAAGAGTAATTTTTTTAAGAAATCAGAAGTTTGGTGATTTAAATCTCCTGGTGTTGGTCATCTTACCTCTCCTAAGATTTAATTCAGTTGATACTTAATCTTTTCTAACTTTCATCACATTTATTTATTTCACAGAGATTGCCATGTTTCTTTAACTACTACTTGGCAGCTTGAAGTTCCTTCTTCTTACTTTTCCAATTAATCCTATTTATTCACAATTTGGTTTTTTTTTTTTTTTGATTTCCGGAATCTTTGTCTTGCCTGTTCTATATAATTTCTTATCTTCCATGCTTGTATTACATTTAAGTTGTTTCAGAAATAATGTATATAGGTATCCTTAAGTTATGACCACAGTTGAACTTAAAATTTCTGTGAAGCATTTGTTAAGTGAATTTTGCCCCCCTTTATGACTTTTTCTTGCCACAGTTGTTAAATGAATCACTGTTAACTTAATAACACAGTTGTTAAGTGAATTCGACTTCCCCGTTGACTTTGTTAGTCAGAAGGTAGCGAAAGGCGATCACATGACTGTGGGATACTGCAACCATCATAAATATGATTCATTTGCCAGGTGTATGGATTTTGATCACATGACCTTGAGGATGCTGCAATGGTCATAAGTGAAAAATGGTCACAAGTCACTTTTTTCAATGCTGTTGTAAATTTGAACGGTCACTAAGCGAACTGTTCTAAGTCGACGACTACCTGAATAAAGTCAATTCATTTAGGTTATTATATTAATAACAGTTGATGAATATCTGATTAAAAGAATTTAATAATTTGAAAAAATAATGCATTAATAATATAAATAAACATGAGCAGAAATAAGTATAGCATGGGTAATTCACAAGCCTACCAGCTAATATGGCCTGAAAAATTCTTGATGTTATTCTTTTGGATAACATCAGGCAGGCCAAAAAGAAGAAGAAGAAGAAGGAAGAAGAAAAAGCAAAAATACTGAAGAGTTATTTTATATGGATTATAGATTTTGTATGGCTCAGTGGATGACATTCTGGTACAACGTAGGGGATATCAGACATAGTTGTTATAAGAAAAGGTGTAGCATATATAACATGACTAGTAGCTGGAATTCACACTAGCAAAGGGAAACTTTATGGACTTGGAAGGAAATCTGATGCCTTGAAAAATTTAGTAGTGCTGATCGTTGCAACTCCAATTGTAGAATTGGCACTTAAAGAGCTGAAGTGGTGCAGTGGTTAAATGCAGCCATTGCAGGCTGACTGCTAGTTCAACAGTTCAGCTGTTCAAATCTCACTAGGCTCAAGGTTGACTCAGCCTTCCATCCTTCCGAGGTCGGTAAAATGAGGACCCAGATTGTTGGGGGCAATATGCTGAACTCTGTAAACCGCTTAGAGAGTGCTGTAAAGCACTATGAAGCGGTATATAAGAAAAGTGCTATTGCTATTGCTATTAAACAACTTGTACCCCTTGTCTGGATTCCTGACAGTCTGTTCTGTGCTGAGAACTATTTTTCTCTTGTTTGAGAGAATATCAGCTTTGACCACACAATGAGACAACTAAGTACCATGCTTTTGTTCTGTGCTGTGGAGCTCATCTGTGACTTCAAGCTTTTTTTTTACTGTACTTAATGCTTTCACATGGAGCGATGCACATTTTATTTGAAGGTTTCGAGCCCTGTAAAAGAGTAGGGGATGTGCAATGTTTGTAAAAGCTATATCTGCAACCAGAGCAAGTGGCTGCCTGAACTGATTGCATTGTTTTTGCAGAATTGAGAATAGGAGATGTAAAGGGAAGTGCAATACCATGAATATACACTGTTATATTCTATGTTTTACCATTGTTTCCTGGAGCAGCAGGCTAGATTTCCTGTATACAGCGACATCACATTATAAATGCATTATATTGCAATTTTTATATTAGCCATCCTACTTACTTTAGTGGTAAAGTCTCATGCAATATATAATATATTTGCAGTAAGAGATTGTGGTTATTTGTTATATATGTATTGCTAAAGCTATATGTTATACACCTTGCACAGTATTTCTCAAGTAGCAGTAACAGACACTCCTATATGATGATAGCTGTTTTTGCAGTGAGGGTATAATGTTTGCATCTTGTTTTGTGGAGACTCTTGGAGACTTCCAGTGTTTCATCCCTGGGTAGTGAGCGAGTAGAGTATTTGCATTTGCAGTGTGGGGCTTAATGTAGCCAAAATTCTGTGCAGTGTCTTTGGAGTTCTGGCCAAAGCAATGCTATCTTCATTGGCTCTGGCCCACAGATGCTATTGTTACAGAGAGCAGGTGGCTGCTGTGTTTGCACTGTCAGGGCTTAGTATAGGGAAGAGGAAGAAGAGAGAATTAGAGCCTGCAAGTTGTGCAGATCTGGTACACTACAAATTACCTGCACAAATGATGCTATCTATGTTGGCAACATGTGAGTAACACAGGACCCATATATTATATTCTTCTGATTCTTTATGCACTGGGCAAGTCTGAATTGAGAATTCCCTTTAACATCTATATGACTCCTAACCTGTCGTATCATCTCTTTCTTTCACAGTGATTACATCATTAAAGAGAAGACAGTGCTGCTTCAGAAGAAGGACAACGAAGGATTTGGCTTTGTGCTAAGAGGGGCTAAGGGTGAGAGGGGGACTTAAGGTCATCCTTGGAAACTAGGGTTGTCCCTAGCTGTTTTGACTGATTATGCAGAGGGACATGTTTCCACAGCAAATTCCCCACCAACCTAAAAGCTTAACAGCAATTTTGTATGTCTCTAGGAAGAGCCGATAAAGAATAAATAGTTCCCATTGGAACCATGTCCTTTCCCCCTAGATGTTGTGGAGCTATCAGCAGATGCGTCCGGATCAACAGAAATGGGTGCAAAATGTGACTGTATGGAATTTGGTTTTCTAACAAAGGTGTCCAAATTGGTGGTTGGCTAGAACCTTTCCTTTTCTCCCAGATAACATGTGGAGTTCAGTGTTGGATGCTCAAAATCAGGGGACAAAGGATCCGTGCCTGTGCTCTGAGGCAGTAGAAACAGATTTGTATGCTTGACACAAATTTGATTCCATTTCCTAGAAGGTTGGTATGACAGAATTCCAAAGCCAGGTTCCAAACCTATGCACTTTCTATTGGATGTAAGTTTTCCCCAGCTTCCCAAGGACTCATTTCCAGATGCATCCTTTCACACCTCTCTCTCTTTACAGCGCAGACCCCAATTGAGGAGTTTACTCCCACACCTGCTTTTCCTGCTCTACAGTACCTGGAATCAGTGGATGAAGGAGGTGTGGCGTGGCGAGCTGGTCTCCGCATGGGTGATTTTCTCATTGAGGTAATGGCTTGGCACAATGCTGATACTCCTCTTTGGACTTCTTTGTACAAAATTTTAGCATTATTAGAAAATGAACTATGGATTTTCAGTAAGATAATGTCAGAATGTGGTTGCTAGCTGATATAAAGTGTCATACTGTTATGCTGTGTGTGTGTGTGTGTGTGTTGGAGTGGATGTGGATTTAAAAAAACAACGCAGAAAGGTTTGCTCTGGTTGAGCTTACAAAGCATTTGGAATTGTCCCAGAATTTGGAAGAGACAACAAAATGTGGATCTCACAACAAAAGATAATTCCCCAAACAACAGATGGTTCTCATATGAAATGGATGAGGCAGTAGCACACTGGGAGAAAAGTGCCAGGATATTTGAGAAAATATTAGATTGGCTAAGCTTTGATGGATTGGTCAAGTACTGTTGAAAGGTATAACTGATCAAATGATATTTGAAGGTGTGGGAAATGTAATCATTTGGAGCATCACAAGGAAGGAGGTACAATACGGGAATCCTACCTCAATTTCTCTCAAATTCACACCTGACTACTTTGCATAGCTGTGTGAACGTATAGAGAAATGAAGTTATACGCCTACATTTGTTTCTTTGTGACTAAATATAGACATGCTGACTGGGGAATTCTGGGAGCTGAAGTCCTTGTATGTTAGAGTTCCTAAGATTAAGAAAAGCTGCTCTATATAAAAAAGAATAATACATAGCATTGCAGGTGCTTTCCAGCTTTCAATACAATAGTGTTGTATGTGTTGACACAGATATATGGACATATATCATTGCTTATTTGATCAGCTGTATCGGATCCCAACTTTTTAAAAGAATCCTGTCACTCTTTGGTTACTATTTCTCTGGTGTGGTTTCTGTTTACCTCCCTGAAAGTATACATTTGCACGGTAGCTACTAGTAAGGTATGTTTTGTGGAGGGTTATAATGCTTCATGAGGGATATGAATTAATCAGTGCATTCTGAAAATTCATGCTTTTCATTACATCCTTCCTACACATTCATGCATGATCTTCTCACCAACAAGAATTGATATAAAGAAAAATTATGTAAATCAGACATAGAATTTCATTTTATCTACTTCTAGCCCTTTCTTTTCTCACAATGTACAACCATTTGTCCTTCTCCCGTTAGGAGCTAGTACTAGTGATAGACTACTCTGTAACATGGAAGTTTCAAAAGGATGAATAACATCCTTTGATGGATTTTCCTTCTGTGAATTAGCCTAAAGCTTATTTAACATAACCTAAACCAAAAGTAGCTGCTGGTGGTTTTGTTAAATTAATCCTATCAATTAATCGCACATTGGGTGAAGAGGTTGCATAGAGTAATTCACTTCGTTCTGTGTAGAGTCATTAGAATACATGGCAAGGAACTAGTTGGAGGGTGTTAGTGGCAAAGAGAAATGAGATAACAAGGGCACATGATTCAAAAATGACAACATTGAGGTATTCTCTGCTGTCTCCAAAACTCCACACCCACATGGATAATGTCAGTTTTTGTTTCAGGTAAATGGACAAAATGTGGTAAAAGTTGGTCACAGGCAAGTTGTCAATATGATTCGACAAGGGGGCAACAACTTGATGGTGAAAGTTGTCATGGTAAAACGGAATCCTGAGATGGAGGAGGCCATGAGGAAGAAAGGTACCATTCTGAGATTATTCTTGTTGTCTTGGGGGGGGGGGGGGGAAGCGACTTAATTATCCTGAGGGGGGGGTGGATTTGGAAGCAGGGGAGAGATCTGCTATGCATGCAGAAAGACTTAGGATTAACTATGGCTTCTTGCAATACAGTCTGAATTGGGAAAGATTCTTAGCTGGAAGACCATAATTAGCCAATGGAAATAGTAGAGTAGCCTAGAGTAGGCCACAGCAAGATAGGTGGCGAATAAATTTAACAAATAACGAATAGTGGTCTAACTCTTTATATGGCAAATTCCTATATATTTTTGAGATTTTCTAGATAGTGAATGGGCTTAGGAGGCAAGGATGTTTTTCTGCTAATATTTGCCACCTCAAGCATTAAGGTTAATGGTTTTACTGGGAGATTAGGAAGGTTCTTGAGGTGTTAATATGTCTTCAAAGAGGGGTAGACAGCACGCAGGGATGGGGAACCTGTGGATTTTTACTACAATACCCTTATCCTTCATTATTGACCCATGTGGTTGAAGCTGCTGTAAATTCAAGTTCAATCACAACTGAAAGGCCATTGGTTAATTCATTGAATCTGCTCTAGAGCTTTTAGAGGCACTGGCCCAGGGCATTTCAGATATTTAACTCTTTAGTGCCCTTGCTCCTTAGCCATGAAAGCCAACATGGTGATCTTGGGCGAATCACTTTCTCTCAGCCCAACTCACCTAACACAGTTTTTGTTGTGGGGAAAATAGGAGGAGGAAGGTAAGTTGGATATGTTCACCATCTTGAGTTACTTGTAAAAATAATAAAAGCAGGATACAAATAAATAAATAAAACATTTCTTTAGAGGCAAGCAACTACCTCTTTAAAGGGATAACAAGCACTGCCTTACTGTTATTCCAGGAATTAATATTCCTATTTTGATTTTACGCTGCCTTTCTTTCTGGGTTGTAGTTTGCTAGCATTCTTTGAGAGATGAGTAGACTGCATTATCTTTAAGAAGAATGCTGAGGTAAAAACATGGATTCATATTCACACAACAAAACAAACCAAGTATATGCATTCACACCACATGCAAAGCTTTTTTGCTCTAATGACTAAGCCATGTTGCGTGAATTAAGGCCATTTGGTGGTTTTGTACTTTAATATATTGTGTAAACTCCCCAAATAAATTTATTCAAGAACCGGTTAAGCGAGCTTTGTGAACTGAGCCAAGAATTATTTTCAAAAGAGGCAAGTGAGTTGGGTGGGAAAGTTAGTGGTGGGAGTTGGAGCAAGTTTGGATCATCAGGCAAAATCCCAGACCTACTGCTTCGTTTTGTTACTTTAGCTGCGCCACAGCAGACAAGACGATTGCCCCCTCCAGCCATCTCCTTGCGTTCCAAATCTATGACATCGGAGTTGGAGGAAATGGGTAAGGATGCCAGTGAATTGCCATTTTCTGTACCAAAAGTATGTGGGGGGGATTGTCTTCTAGGGCTTTCAATCCCAAATTGATGATACATATATGTCCATTATAGGAGGGGAAGCTGCATCATATTGGAAATGCAATATAATCTGTGAACTTGTATTCTATATCTATATCTATGAATTCAGTGCCATCTCCCCTGGGAAAATGCCCATATTTTTCTTGATTCACAAGCCCTTTCGCTACAGGTTAAGTTTGCAAAGCTCCCCAGAAGAAGGGAGCAGGGGAATGGAAGCTGTTGCTTTTTTCTCTCATTCACACACACACACACACACACACACACACACACACACACACACACACACACACACACACACACACCGGGGGAGGGGAGAGGGGGGGGAGAATATTAGCAAGGTGGAGGACCTAGGGAAGATTCACAGTGGACTTTCTACTGAGTTTTGGTGGGCATTCAGTCATGACATGCCATATTCAAATTCTGGGAGAAATTTAGCATGGCTCAAAGTTTATAAGTGCTATTGCTATACATGCTGTTACCACCTAAACACCTTTTCATAGAGAACAGATGCCTCAGAGCATTCAAGAGGACAGGTGTGGTAACCTGAAAATGTTCACAGGAATTAATTCTGTTAAGATAACAAAAATTATAGAATAGAAGTAATCTGGACAAATAAGTAAACAAGCCAGTCTAGGCCTCTAGGAGAACCTTCTTTGTCATTTGGGGAATATATTATACCATAATACCATTTTGAGAAGATTCACACGGTTTCTTTCATACTATAGTTTTTTTATATCCCACTTAGAGTCCCGCAGGGACTGTTCGAAGACACTCCTGTGTAAGTGCTTAGCCAGCTTTTTCCCACATGTTATCTTCCAGATCTGCTGGACAGGCATTCAACCGTTATCTGTGCAGTAGGAGTTTGTTTTGACACATTTAAAGGTATTAGCTGTGGAAGGGTAATTGTGGAGGCAGAGAGAGGGAGATTAAGATTGAGATTTCTTTCTTAAAAACATGTAGACTATTCTGGTAGATCTTCCATGTAGAGAGGGTCATGCTGTGAGCAGAACAGGAGCAGTATTTTTTGCTTCTCTTTTATCACCTTCCTCTTTTTTTTGTTCATCCACTGCTGCCTGGAACTTCCAAAATCTTGGTCTGTCTGTCACAGTGGAGAAAGGTGAGCTCCTGCCCCCTTGCCCTCCAGAATTTTGCTCCAGCCATAGCAGAAATATTAAGTGGATTATACATGTACATATTACATAGCTACTCACATACTTAGGCCTGTCACTTTTGAAACGTTATTATCTTTCAATTTAATCACATCTTAGTTCTACCCATTGCCATCATTAATGTTTTTGGCTTGGGAAAAGAAACAGTCGGAAGATAGCCCACAGGAAGTTTTTTTGTAGTGAGGAAATCTAAAATCAAACTAATCAGAACATATGTCTAGGTAGACAGTCTAATACATTTACAATTATTTAAAGGTTTTACTTTTTATTTCTCATTTGGTAGACTGTACAAGTTTTTCTTTTCTTTTTTTCCAATTCCCTCCCCTCAAGTGGCTAAGAATGTTTCTTTTTCTGTACTTGGTTTTATTTTTAATTAAAACTAGGCTTCTGACTACAACCCTGAATAGCAGGAATCCTAACCTCCTTCCTCAGCAGCAGACCCACTTAAAACTTCAGTTCCATCTCTTCCCCCCACATATTCTTCCTGCTGCCAGGAAATTTCTGTCAATACTATCAAAATGTAATGGAGCTTTCAGACCTCCTTCCCAGTTATCTGGCCTGCCCAAGTGAAGGTGCTAATTTTTTCCCCCTCTTGCTATCTCCCTCCCGTCATTCAGTGTCCCCTTGGAAGAAGAAAACAGGTGAGTGTCACACATTCCCCACCACTCCACACACGCCCTGCCTCTCTCTCATTAACTCCTACACCCAACCCTGCTCTGTACGCTTCCCTGCCCCATGCCCTTATCCATTGCCGCCACCCACTTCCATGCACACAGCTCCAGAAGCCGGTTTTCTGTGACACGTCATCACCAGTCTGCATCTCGCACTCCCACTATCCTTCCCTCCTGTCGTCTCTACAGATTACGAGCCAGCGATGGGCACTGATAAGAAGCGGACTGTCTATCAGATGGCTTTGAGTGAGTCGCAAACATACCTCAGCACAGTAACCTGTCCATGGAAAGGGAGGGGGAGGGGATATCTGTAGTGCTCTTCTTGGGGAACTCATCTTTAGAATCTGGGGTGGATGCTCACAAAAAACGTCATACAATCTATTTACCGATATAAGATGTACGTGTCACTTTATTTATTTGGTGACCATTCATATTTAGTTATAGTATTGCAGGTCAAGCAAGGATCAGTAACTTTTTAAAGTATGAGCCATCCCTGTGTGGTGCCATGCAGTGTCACAAGGGCCAAAATGCTACTCTAAATACTGCCCTAAAGAGATTTCGTATGAGATTTTTCAAGATTAGGCTGTCTCATAAGAGTTTAGCAATTTTTATTTTTTAAATAATTCATTTTGAAAGTCAGTGCCATGTAGTGCTGTCATGGGCACTACTAGTGCTGTCTGTTGAGGTACAATAAACACACTTCAAGGCATTATAGGTCAAATGGTAGACCGAAGATGCCTGCATGGAACAAACAATTTGATGTCACAATTGCCTCTTTTGTGGTTAAAGAAGAGAATGCATAAGGGCTGAAATTTCTGTATGCCTTCTTCCCCAGCACAGCTTTCATCCAGATCCCTGGAGAACAGGAAACAGTTAATTCCTCTTCCCTTCCTTCAATGATCCTTATTATAGTCTTGCTGGGAGAGCTTTACTGTTCTCTTTGCAGCAATCTCAAGTACAGTTGAAATGGTCATTAACATCTGTTTTGGTTATCCTTGCTCAAGGGAAGAAAAGAGACACCAGTTCCTAGTGATACCAATTCCATGCACGCATGTATAATCCACTGCCCACTCTCTGATACTGCAAGTAGTCTTCTGGCTGGGGGGAAAATTGAAGATTAAGATGATGTGGCTGGGTTCATGTGTTGTACTAAGCCATGGTCTGTTAAATAAATCACAGTAACTAGATTCTTACTACTTGCTATGAATTGAAGCTACATTTGGCTTTGGAGTATATTGCCTAAGAGTTAAACATGCCGAAAAAGCAGGTCAATTCAGGACATAGCCTAAATTTGATTTATTACTAGCTTAAATGCTCATATGGACTGTAATAATGCTAGAGAGCAAACACCCTTTGGTTCAGTCCATGGAGTTAAGAACTGTTTGGAGCTCTTATTTCCCAGGGATTGCAGTATTACATTCTCTGTACAAAAATGCAGCCCAAAATATCTGAACTCCAATGGCAACACCTACGCCACCACTGCAAGCAGTCCCATGCATTGCTTGCCATTTCCCAAGAACAAGTTTGAAAAATAACAATGGGAACCAAGCAGGGAGCTTTCCTTGATATGGCAACACTACAAATGCATTTGAGAACTATAGGTAAAAATGCACATTTTTTTCAAAGATTCTCAGAAAGGACTTGGGGGGGAATAAAAATACCATAATTACAAGGTAGTCTGACAGGAAATGTGTTCATCACTGGAGCTTTCTAGAACACAGTATTTTGTATAGCAGGCACAATTCTTTCTTGTATAAACACTTTCAATATGGAAGCCTTATTTAGCAAGATGTTATAATGGTTTGGCCATGTTTAGAGCTTTTTTCGTCAAATATGTCAATTGTGTCCATGTAATATCTGTCATCCTGTACTAGGAATATTTATGGTCTATTTTTATCTGTTCATTTGGACTACAAACTAGATTTCTAATACTGTAATCCTTTTTATTTATACCAGGGATGGGTGGCATGTTGGAGGCCACACCATTTTCCCATTAACATTTCAGGAACCAAAAAGGTGAATGAGTCTGGGGCACCTCTCCCCCACATCTTCTACCTTAAATGTCCTTGAGTGTTCTCTTTCATTCTTGTACATCCATTCTGTTGTATGCTTTTGTACATACAATGTGGGATTGCTGAAGAGAACAGAAAGCTTTTAACCTGATCCTCCTGCTTCCTTCCTTCACTTCCCAACCGTAGGATCACCATGTTCTCTACTGCTAATAGCTGTTAACAAACAGCTATTTTTCCTGCAAGTATTCAGAGGTGAATGCAAATAGTCTTCTTCCATGAATCCATGAGGGCTCCAGGAAGCTGTGATTTGTTCCTCTGCTACCTACCTGACAGCTGATCATTTGGGTTAGCAAAGGAATGTGAGTAGAGCTCCATAGCTAGGAGCCATTCATAGCCTTACTTTTACTAAATGGTTGAGACAAACAGCACTGTTTGTTTGGCCCCTAATTTAAATTTAGCCAGATTTTTTTTAACTTATCCAGATCTTGAATATGTACTTTTTCCTTCAACATTTAAAATATATCAATAGGACATTGGGGGGTTCTAATAAATATAAATAATAACATATCACATGGGAGAGAAGTCTGCTTACTTCAGCATAGACTTAGATTTTTAGATGGAGAAAAGGAACTAAAGTTGTATA
Source organism: Diadophis punctatus similis (assembly GCA_023053685.1). NCBI lineage: Eukaryota > Metazoa > Chordata > Lepidosauria > Squamata > Dipsadidae > Diadophis > Diadophis punctatus. The sequence continues at coordinate 6,505,696 of JALIGW010000009.1, forward strand.
GATTATTTTAAGTAGCAGTTTAAAAAAAGGAGGAATGATGATTAAAGCACTGGCTATAATGTCCTCTTTTATGATGACTTTCCTCTTTTTTTCCTCACTCTTTTTTGCAGATAAATTAGATGAGATTCTGGCAGCAGCTCAACAGACAATTAGTGTTGGGGATGGGTGTGGAAGTGGAGGGCTTCCTTCCTTGGGGAAGACACGGGGCACTACGAAGAATTATTTCTCCTCTGAGGTAAGATGGACACTCAAGCGGTACACACTGGAGGATACCGGGTTTTCACTAGGCCATGAGGTGTTTTCCATTGGAGGGTGGGGGTGGAAATGGTTACGCACATTTTGAAAATGGTTCAGAGGGTTGCTTTATATTTAAGCAGCACGTCTTTAATATAATTTAATGCAGCAGACTCTTAGGTTTGTGTAGAAGCTGAAAAAAACTCTGCATGCTTAAATAAATAGGAGAAAGTTATTTGTACATGTGAAGGCCAAAGCAGTCCTGAATCATATTTCAAGCATTTAATTATCTGCTGCCTGTCTTACTCAAGAACATGGACCTGAAGAAGATGAAATTTCGTGTGATGTGGTGGTTTTTTTTTTTTAATTGCTTTGAAATTCTGCTATGATGAGTGAAAGAAATAGAGTTAAGACGTATTACTTTTAATGCAGTTGCTAATATTTTTCTTTTCTTCAGAGCAAAGGTTTAAACTTCAAATCAAACACTTTTGATTTTTTTAAAATATACATTTTAATATAACATATGCAACAGCCCTGTGAGATTTGAGGGGACTAAAGTTTGTTCCTTAGGCATTTTTTTCTCCAATACTCACACTTTTATTTGTCAGCACTATCACCTACTATTTCCTGTTCTGCTGCTCCCGCAGTTCCTTTTCTCCCATGGCTTATCCCCTCTTTCTTCTCCTTTTGTCAATACCTTGATTAAAAATCAAGAGCGAAAGGCGTGCACCATGTTAAAAATATATCTTCAACTTATAAGCTCCAGGCACTGAACCATCAAGTAATATCTCTTGAGGGCACTCAACCAAAGGAGATGTTGTGTGACAACAGGGCAGGCCTGAGATTTCTCAAGTTTCCTTCTTAGGTATGTACCCATAAAGATTAGTTCAGCTTGCTGACACTTATTTTGAGAAGGGCTTTCTTTAAAATGTTTTGCTGTTGCAGTTTTTTTCAAGAAACACTTCTCTACTTTCTGAGCATTGAGACTTATATGTATATGCCTAAGTACATAGATATGCATACATTGACATTATGTGGCAAATCAGTGTCAGTTCTTAGCGACCATATAGATAATTTTTTTCTCCATAGCAATGTGCCTCCAACCTGGTTTTTTATGTCTTGCAAAAATGCATCCATTTCCACTGTCATTATTCCATTCACCTTGCTGCTGACTATCTACTTTTTCTCTTTCTTTCCACCTTTCCCAGCATTAGAGCCTTCTCCAGGGAACTAGAACTTTACATAATATGTTTGAAATAGAATGATTTGAGCCTGATCGTTTGTGCCTCGAGTGAGAATACTGGGTTGATTTGCTTGATGATCTGTTTGTCTTGACTTCTTGGCAGTCCGTAGTGTTCTCTCCAGTAGCAAATTTCAAAAAGCCATATTTTTTCTGTCCTCTTTCTTCAAAGGTCAATTTTTGCATCCATAGAGTATCATAGGAATGGCTTGCATCATTCTGATCTTTGCATAAGTGTAGACACATCAAATCATTTAAATATATTTATAGTAGTAAATAAATAATTCCTCAAACTAAATGCACCAGACAACTGAATAAAGCTTTGTGGATACATGCCCAATGAGCAACAGAAGGTCTGCCCATTGCCATCCACTGTCATTATTGTTTGGATGCCCTTGGAAGCAGCATCTGATTAGTTGCTGCTACTTAATGCTTACTGTACATTTTGAGGAATTATTTATTTTCAAATGCTATGATGTCATTGGGTCTCTGAAAAGGTATTTGGGATCTATGCTGGGTTGAAGAAACCTTGGCTAGACTCCATTGAACATAAAATTTCTGCAGAGCCGAGGTGGCGCAGTAGTTAGAGTGCAGTACTGCAGGCTACTTCAGCTGACTGTGATCAGCAGTTCAGCTGTTCAGATCTCACCGGCTCAGGGTTGACTCAGCCTTTCATCCTTCTGAGGTAGGTAAAATGAGGACCCAGATTGTTGGGGGCAATATAAATATACATTGCTTAATGGTGTAAACCGCTTAGAGAGTGCTTGCAATATGAGGCGGTATATAAGTCTTTAATAATAATAATAATAATAATAATAATAATAATAATAATAATAATAATAATAATAATAATAATAATAATAATAATAATAATAATAATAATAATAATAATAATAATAATAATAATAATAATAATAATAATAATAATAATAATAATTTGGTAGGATGCCAGGGTTTGTTGCCTCGTCTTAAAGAACAGTTTGTATTTCTAACATGAATTACTTCAGATATTGAATTGATTATAATTGGAAAGGTGCGTAAGGAATTGCTGTTTAGAGAGAGCCAGAGGTTATGTGTATGTCAGTCCATGTTGTGCAATATCTGTAAGAACAGGGGGGGGGGCATTGAAAGGGATAGGGCTCATTGCTTTTAATTGTTCAAGTCCAAAATCTTGTTCATCTGAAAATATTTCAACTTGGGGCTTCTGTTATCCGTCCAGATTATGCCAAAAAGGTACCAAAATTCCCTTTAATTTTAGAAAACGATTGTTTGGTACTGAAGATAATGCAGGTGTATTCATAAGGAAATTGGGAGGTCTAGTTCAGTTCTCCAAATTAGAATCTCTTTTAGATGGAAGATTGACTATTTCACACACACACACACACAGAGAGAGAGAGAGAGAGAGAGAAAGAGACAGAGAGAGAGAGAGAGAGAGAGAGAGCTTGAATTCAGTAACTGTTAGCCTGTTGCCCTCTTTGTTGTAGAGAATCTGAGTTCAGATCTCTATTCAATCACAAAATGTATTGGTGACTACGGACCTCTGTTACTCATGTTCTCTTGGTCAAGTCTGCTTCAACAACCTGCTATAAAAATAAGATAGAGAAGAAGGAGAACCATATATAAAACTCTTTGACATCTTGGAAAAGATGTTATAAATATGTAAATTAGTTGTTAATGTTAGTAAGCAATGCCAATGAAGTAAGAATCGTTGACATATTATTTGAAAGCATTTATTGCAATTATTTTATATTGGGGATGTGTAAGAAAACATTGCAATATATTCATTCTCCTAATGACAGCACTCTGAAGATTTTAGCCTTCTTGTTTTTTGAGACTGACATCCAGGGAGGGGGCAAGGGTTATGTCTGCATCATTGGCCAACTGAATTCAATACTAGTAAAAGAAATTATGAGCATGGTGTATCCTAATTCCCGTAAATATTTTACCATTTCATTTTACCAGTTCTTGGCTTTCTTTTCTCTTGTTTTTTTTCCTTTTCTTTTTTTTCAGCCCAGTTTTGAACAACACCGTCTTGGTCAGGCCAGTTATGAGCGTCCATCATACTTACCAAGTAGCCATCCCCCTGGCATGATGCTTCGCCAGAAATCTATTGGTGAGATTGGGTCTAGAGGGTGTAAAATAGGAACTGCATTTGAGCCTGGAAAATAAATTTAAGAAGACCTCTAAGGTCTTTTCGCCTGCCACAGACACCTTGGTCTTTCTCCCTTTCCTATTCGTCTGCTTAAACAGTATTTCATATGCTGCCAATTTCCTGGAACTTCCTTTTCGGGGAGCAGTTGGTGGGGGGAAGTTTAATAGCCAGAGTTCTCTCAGTGTGGAGGACAGATTGCCTGACATTCTTCCCTTTGTAATGAGTGGGCTTATTTGTACTGAGCTGTGTGCTTATTAGGCCTTGCAGGAACCCAGAACTCAGGAAATTAGTCTCTTCCTAAAGGTTTGGTGTCCATGGAGCCCTCTCAGACAGAAGCTACACCATATGACATTGGTTTTGATAATGAAAAAAAATCTGTGGTCACTGGCCTTGCAGGAACAGGGCTTTCTAGAAAATCAGTAGCTCCAACTTCATTAAGTTAGTAGCCATTTTCCTCAGAAACACTGATATCACTACAGAAGAGGAGAAAGGGAGATTTTTTTTCTTTGTATGGGCCTACGAATTCAAGCACAGGTGTACATAGATAATGCATATGTGTTCCCATCTCTGGCCATAGTGAACCAAAAAATGTGCTGCTGTTCCAGTCCAATGAAGCATGACCATTTATCCACGAAACAGCAATTTTCACAGAATAGTCTTAACAACTTGAAGCATTTATCATATGGTGGGTTGTTTATGGCTTGGGGACAATAACAGTCAGTAGAAGAAAACATCCATATGAGATTAGGTTATAGTAAATATGAAATATGGCAACATGACATCCAAATAAATAAGGAAGAGCTGAGAAAGGAGGGAAGAAATAATATCTGCTAGCTGGATGCAGTGATGCTAACCTTCCTTCCATCCACAGGAGCAGCTGAGGATGAGAAGCCCTACCTTTCTCCCCCTGTTATGAAATTCAGCCGCAGCCTTTCGGTCCCTGGTACCGAAGACATTCCCCCACCTCCAACCACCTCCCCTCCTGATCCACCATACAGCAGTACGTCGCCCTCTGCATCTGGCCGAGTTACTCCCTCAGCCCGTTCAACCTTCAATCCCAGCACTGAGGCCAAGCTGTATTCCACTTCTCTTCATCAGGACCCACCATATGAGCCACCTTCTCGTGTCCGTGACAAAATGTCTCTTTACCGCCAAGAGTCTGAGCAAGGAGCTGAAGGGTCCACAGCACGTGGATGGAGAGGCCACACTCCTGACCTGCGATATTATAATTTACCCCCTCGGGCAACCAGCACCGCCATGTATGTTCCCACCAAGCCCATGCGCCGCAAAGGTCCATTGGTCAAGCAGACCAAAGTGGAGGATGAGCAGCGCCAGCAGCAGGGTACCCCCTCTTCCCAGATGCAAGCATCGTCTTTACCATCTCAGTCATCCACACAGTCTGAAAAAAGCTCCATCCCAATACCCACCATTATAATTAAAGCTCCTTCAACCAGCAGCAGTGGGCGTAGTAGCCAGGGAAGCAGCATGGAGGCAGAGACCCAACCAGAGCCTGTGGTGCCTGTCCCATCACTCCAGCTGCATAACAGCATGGATTTCACCAGTCAGTTTGGGGCAGCCCTAGTTGGGGCTGCCCGAAGAGACCGCGAATGGTACAGTGAGGCTCGTCGCAAGTCTGCACTCTTTCTCTCCACTGAGCAACCAGATGACGAGTCCCAGCAGATGCCTGTTCCCCGTCTCCGCCATTCCAAATCCATTGACGAAGGTATGTTTTCCAGTGAGCCGTACATTCAGCTAAACATGGCTTCTGGCTTTGGTAGTAGCAGTGGTGGCGGGAGCAGCCCTAGTTATCTTCAGTCTCGCAGCGCTAAAACATATGGAGCCAGCACTACCAGTGCCTTCACTTCTGTGTGTTCAAGTTTCTTGCCACAACTCCAGCCCCATTCAACTCCTCTCATTCACCCACTGACTGGCAAAATTTTAGATCCTGGATCCCCCTTGGGACTTGCATTAGTCGCACGTGAGCGGGCTTTAAAGGAGTCCCAGTCTCAACAAGAGAGCCGAGAAGAGAGGCACTCGCGCCCATCCTCTCCCCGGTTTGGGGAGACCCCTAAAACTCCTGAGTCTCCCGGCAGTTCCATCTTGCGCCTCTGGGAGACATCAGAGCAGCAGACTCATCACCAACTGCCTGCATCATCCCGGAAGGAGCAGGAGGGCCACCAACCTGAGCATCACCCCCCTCCCATCTCAGCTAGAACAACTCCTTGGGAAAAACGGTCTGAAGAAGGAGAGAAGCTGGAGCTACATGTGCGTTTTGTGGAGAACTGCCGCCCAACGGAGGAGGAGGAAGAGGAGGAGGAAAGCAGCCAGGAGAGTGGGAAAATTGAAGTGGCCGCTCCCCCAATGGAGCGAGCAGCAGAAGAGAATGGACTCCCGCTGTTGGTGCTGCCTCCACCTGCCCCTTCCATTGACGTGGATGATGAATTTGTTTTCTCAGAGCCACTTCCTCCACCCATTGAGTTCTCCAATAGCTTTGATAAACCTGAATCTCCCCCCAAAGCTGCTAGTGAACTTCCCCCAGCAGTAGCTCCTCCGGCCGCTCCACCTGCCCCTTCCACCTTAGATTCTACAGCATCCAGCCTGACCTCCTATGACAGCGAGGTGGCCACCTTGACCCAAGCTGGTACAGCAGAAACCAAGGAATCTCCTCATGTCAACTTTTCTTCCGTTGTCTCATCCATTGCCATCCCAGCAGCAGAAGCACCTGAAGCAGTAACCGACTCGGGAATTGAGGAGGTGGACAGTCGAAGCAGCAGTGATCATCACTTAGAGACTATCAGCAGCGTCTCAACACTGTCCAGCATGTCTGGGGAGGGCACGGAACTCTTGGACACTTACATCACCTACTTGGACGGTCAGGCTTTTGGGGGCAGCAGTGGCGGTGGTGGTGGAGTAGGTGGTGGCAGTGGTGGCGGCAGCATAGACAAGAGTCCATTGCAGACCAAACTACGCTCCCGGCCATTTCCAGGCCGCTTGCCAGTGGCTACCCCTACCAGCTCCACCATCTCAGTTTCAGCATGTACTGAAAACATGTTTGCCCTCACACCTGCTCCTCCATACCACCAGCAGCCAGCAGCTGTTGAGCCTGGCAAAGAACTGCCGCAGAAATCTCCACTGCCGTGGGAAGAGCCTAAGGCATCGGCCATGTCCACCGTGAAAGCTAGCATCATTAGTGAGCTGAGCACCAAGCTGCAGCAGATGGGCGGGGTGTCGTGGTCACGACCACCTGATTCTGTGGCTCCCTTTGGTTCCGAGAGACCCAGCTCCCTGCAGAGGCAAAGGTATTAGTCGACTGGAGCAGGAGGAGGAGGAACAGGAAGCAGGAAGCCAGCCCCGTGCATGCTGCATCTCGTGTTTCAGTTGGGTTTGTCTCCTTTTCTCATTCTCCCGTCAATGCTTGCTTGGTTATGATTTCCGTTGTTTTCTGTTTGCTTTTTTTTTTTACTACCATTACATCATTTGATATGCTGGCAGCACAAGGCAACGTTGTGCCACATGCAAAGCAATTCATACTTCATGTCCAAATAGCAGTGCATACTTACGGTACCTTGTACATATGTTTGCTGTACAACTCTGGCTTACAGCTATGTGCATATGCTGAACAATTTGTGCATTCTTCTGTTTGCTCTTATGCACAGGCAGTATCGATTTCGAGTTCACATGGCCATTCTGTGCACAATCAAGCACTCATGTCCAAAATGGCTTGATTACAAATGCATGCATGTATTTATAAAGTCCCCCTATATGTATGTGTTCACAGCTTTTTTATTGATATGTATGTGTTCACAGCTTTTTATTGTCTGCACATGGACATATTTAGGCAAAGGTGTCTTCTGACTGACGATAATCAAGGATTTCACCCAAATATTAGGTTTTGGAATTTGCAATGTGCTAACAATCTACAAATAATAAAGACACAAACTCTATGACATACTCTTAAAAAAAACCCTCTAGCTATGTGGAATAAAAAAACCTCTAGATATGAACAAATGTGCCAGTAATCTTGCAGTTAAGTAAAAATCATTTTTGTATGTGTATACTTTTAAAAAGGTACAATTAATTCCATGGTTCAGTCATTTACATTAGTGAAAGGAAGAAACTTATTATGCCTGATACCGGTAGTCCTTGACTTATTGTAATTGAGGCTGGAATTACCGTCATAAATTGTGCCAGTGGTTAAGCGGGTAATCTCTTGATCAACCTGATTCTATGACTTTTTTTTTTGCAGCAATCATTAAACAAATGTGGTTGTTGAGTGAACCCATTGTTCACAATGGGCATTTTTTGCCAGAAGTAAATGCTGGATTGTGGCAAAAAAATAAATAAATCATAAAATACAGTCATATGACCATTAGATGCTACAAACAGCTGGAAATGCAGGCCACTTGTCAAGTGCCCAAAATGCAATCGTGTGTCTGCAAAGAAGTGGAGGGTGGACATCAGAACTTAGCACTGGGTCTTAAATATTTGGGGGGGGGGGCTGTCATAATTTCAAACAGTTGCTAAGTGAGGATTACCTGTAACTCCTTCTGGAGATTTCTTGTGAAAGTCATTTTGTACCGAATATATAAATGGAAAATATGTTTGGGATTCTCATTTTAAAGACAGCTCCTCGTGCCACCATAACCTTGTGATAATGTGCAAAGCCTTTTTCCAAATTCCTAGTTTCTTGAAAGACTGGTCAGATATGCCAGAACTTGCAGCTTCTTGAGCACCAAAACTGATAAGTAATCCATTGTCTCACAAATCACCTCTGTTTTCTGCGTATATGTAACTTAGACAGCATATTGCAATCCCAATCAGTTTTATGCATAGCTGCATTAGTTGTAGTGAATCAGAAGATATGTGAGCTGTGTGCTACAAACAAATATTTGCATGCATGTGTCAGTAGTGGCAAAGTTTCCCACTTGGAGGTGAAAGTCTGTATCAGAAGATGATTTCCAGTGTAGTGGTTTTCACATTTGGGAGGAATATTAACTTGTAAAAACAGAAATATATATAGCTCATCTGGTGGAATGGAGTTCAATTAAGTTGTGAAGTTCAATTCAACTCCCAAAATTCTGGAAGTCCACCTAGCTTAAAAGTTGCCAAGATTGGGAAATGCTGTTAGATAGGATATGAGGATACTACCGTATTTTTCGGAGTATAAGATGCACCGGAGTATAAGATGCACCTTAGTTTTTGGGGAGGAAAATAAGAAAAAAAAAATTCTGCCTACCAGCATCCATCTGGCTAGCATTCTTAGCAAACAGCCTGGAACAGGTATATTAGCCTTGCAAAGGTCCATTTTAAAGGCTGCTTTTTCAGCCTTGCAAAGCTCGGTTTGAGAGGTTGTTTTAGCCTTGCAAAGGTCCGTTTCAGAGGCTGGGCGGGGCTACATTCGGTGTATAAGACGCACCCAGATTTTCACCCTCTTTTAGGGGGGGGAAAGGTGCGTCTTATACTACGAAAAATACGGTATCTCTCCCCACTTCTGTTCCCCAGTAATCGATATTTAGTGCTGTTTAGCCAGTGTGACTCCTAATCTTTTCTAACCTTATATTTTTGGGATTTGCCTAGTACCCTTTAAGGCAGTCCAAATAGATACCTTTTGTTCTAGTGGAGTTTCACAAGTCAACCAAACTCCATTCCACCACATGTGCCTGCTGAATCCTTATGTGCTTGCCATGAAGCTTGCATTTCAAAGGATTAGACCACCTTCTAAAGTGTACTTCCATCAATTCCAGGTCTGAATTGGGCCAAGTATTGCCATCAGACCCAACTCAGTGTTTCATGCAAGATATTTTACTTTTGCCTTCCTCTTTACTTGGACTGTTCAGTCAGCCCAATAGTCCAAAGCGAAGGGTGGAGGAGAAGAGAGGTACTTCTGTAGTCTCAGTCAGCCTAACAGCCGGGGGAGCCAAAGAGGGAAATTGTATTGTGCATAAACACAAAAGGAAAAGTTCTTAACCATATCAAATGGATTTTAGGAAAAAACTTTTTTAAAAAATTATCAACTCTGTTCTGAACTGAAGCTAAAGCCTAGGGCAGGGGTAGGCAAAGTTGGCTCTTCTATGACTCATGGACTTCAACTCCCAGACTTTCTGAGCCAATCATGCTAGCTCAGGAATTCTGGGAGTTGAAGTCCATGAGTCATAGAAGAGCCAACTTTGCCTACCCCTGGCCTAGGGGAAGCCGAATAAGGTGCAAGCCAGCATAACAGATGTTTCAGCTGAAGGATTCCTAGGAAGAAAGGTGGGGCCCAGCCTGGTGGTACCTGATATATTACCTCCAACTTCCAAGGATGATAAATGTTGTTGTCCTTGACTGGTAGGAGATAGCAGGCTTTTATTCTTCCCTGCACAGCCCCAGGGTCATAAATCCTAATGCATTTTAGAAGGTCAAGTTCTTGATCTTTTTGGTTCTTTAGAAAAGGAATGGGTAATGGAAGAGATCCAGTAACCATTTTTTCTATATAGACACTTACTTGCTGATTATGGGCTTATCCTTAAATCTTTGTTCTTTCGTATCATGGAATTTCCCATCCCTAATTCATCTCTTTTGTTATTAAAGCTGCTTGTGACTTTCTGCTCATTTAAAGTAGATGCTGTTATGCTGTAGGCCAGTGTTTCTCAACTATGGCAGCTTTCAGATATGTGGACTTAAACTCCCAGGATTTCCTGGGTAATGTAGCTGGCTGGAGAATTCTGAGAGTTGGAAGTCCACATATCGGAAAGCTGCCATAGTTGAGAAACAGTGCTGTAGATACTGCATGCATCCAGTGCAACACACATGATTGATGTGGACACTGGGGATCTGTAGCATCTCTCCTTTCCATTCAACACAATTATACCATAAAATCTCACTTGCTCCATTATTTCATTCATCCACAATCACATCAGTGGTGGGAAAATACAATGAAATTCCTCCAATGCCATGCTATTTCCTATATCACAGTTGAGGCATGCTTGGTATGAGTTTCTTGCCTCAGCTAATTCCTTTTCCATTGTAATGGTATTCTTTAATCCATCAAGGACTATAAAGCACTTATTCCAGTAATATACGATCATGTTACATTTTCTTTGCAGCAGTGCTCTGTATCTGTCACTGATTCCAGATTTTCCCACAGATTTCTCCCAAGTTTAGCAACAAGGAAGGGTTTCTTCATAATGGCACCCTTCAGGTGTGTTGGATTTTGATTCCTAGAATTCCTAACCAGTCAACTGAGATTTCTTCAGTAGTAATTCCAACATTGGAACTGAGTGTCCCATCTTTGAGATAATATTTAAAAAAAGATTAATATTAATGGATCTATTAATGTTATTGAATATTAATGCGTTTAAACATGTCTACTATAACTGAAGTCTACCTTGGAGAAATATGTTAGTAAAAGATCATAGAAGTAAATTAATTGGGAGGTCCTGCTAGACTAAGGATTCCTAGTCTCTTCCAACAGGGAACATGGTAGATGATAACCATCTCACCTTCCTTGTCTTCTTTCCCTGCAGGCTCCCAGATGAGACATCCCCATCACTGATTTCCTCCAAGCCTGTAAGCAGTCTTTTCCACAACTGGCCTAAGTCCCCCCAGGGCAAGCATCCCAAAAGTGTGGACTTTGACATCCGCCCTGCCCTGCGACGGGCCCCGAGTCCAGCTGCCCTGCCCAGTGAGCACAAGATTAGCCCCACCCCAAGGCCTTCCTCTCTTCCCATCCTGCCTTCTGTGCCCATCTATACTGGCGTCTTTGACCTCCGTGGTTCACCCACGTCTGGGGGTGAACATCCCTTCCCTAGCTTCCCTTCAGGCAGCCGTTCTCTGTCCCCAACCCACTTCCTGCCTCCAGCCACGGACAAGCCGTTTGGCTCCAAGCCGTTGCCTTTCTGGACTAAATACGATGTGGCTGACTGGCTGGAGTACCTGAAGCTGGGGGAACACCGCGATCGATTCCTGGACAACGAAATCGATGGATCTCATCTGCCTTCCCTCACTAAGGAAGATTTCATTGACCTGGGCGTGACGCGAGTTGGGCATCGCATGAACATCGCCCGTGCCCTCAAGTTCTTTCTGGAGAGGTGATGGGGGAAATTGCCCTGCCCCGGGGTGCCTCTTGCCTGAATGTACAATGGACCTCCACCATGGGGAGAACAAAGAAGTGGAGGGATTGCAGCTACGGGGCCGGGCACAGGGAAAGCGGTGAAGAGAGACCCTGTGGGGGTGAGGGTAGAGTGGGGGATCTTGGAGAAGCTCACCAAAGCCTGCCTGGGCACCCTCATGGGTGTGCACTTTTCTCTGTTGCGTTGCCATGTAGCAATTTATCCATTTCATATATCCAGCCCAACAGCACTGACATGAGTGTATGAACCCTTAACCTGTGTATCATCACTTCCCAGGTGTGTATGTGTTTGTTTATAGTTGTACACATACACTTGCTCTTCATTCTCCATCAGCATAGCCACCAGCTTTGCCAATCAGATGGCTGGTACTAACCATCCAGTAGTGCAACAGCTTCTACCTGCGCCCATCCCTCATCCTTTCTGTTGTTGCTGATGGCCCTTACGTAGCAACTGCTATTTGCACATCAATTCATTCAGCCATGTAACAGCTTGCTCTGTACATCTCCACAATTACCAGGATTGTTAAGTACTCTGCCGTTAAAAGAAAAAAAAGACCTACGAGAAAATGAAATTTGCATATATTTCCTTACTTTGCAAATCATTCTCTGGGGAGGACCTCAGATCATTCAAGTGCCATACTTACTTGGTAGGAAGATTGGGTTCCTCCTTCTCCCGATAATTACCCATGAATTGGAATGGGCTCTTCATGTTAGCTAAAAAGAATTTCTAGAAATAGCTACTGAAAAGCATGGGTGCCTTGGAAGATAAGCCATCACTTGTGTTCATTGGGTGAGCTTCAACCTTATTAGTGATGCCTAAATTGGGCTTTTCTCTCTCTTCACCTCTGTTCAGTTATTGCCTTATTTCCATTTGTTTTGTTCCTACTTTTCTCTTCACTTTTTTCTTGTTCAGTTATCTCTTCCTCTTTTGCCTTCTCCAAGTTTATTCTTATCCTCTTCTGTGTTATTGTTACTTTTGTTTTGGCTGTTTCTGCTGGAAGAAGGAAAGGGAATCTGTTTCTGTGTGAAAATAGTTGGTTTATGCAAATTGAGTAAGTTAAGAGACAGTGTTGTGTCCTGTGTTGGCCATTTTGGGTATGTGGCTTCTGTAGATATTTATATAATCTCTACCTTCATACATGCGTATGCATATGCAAATTTGTCATATGGAAGCATTTATTGGTGGATAGGGAGAACAGCCTAGATCAGTGATGGCGAACCTATGGCCCGTGTGCCACAGGTGGCACGCGGAGCCATATCTGAGGGCACGCAAGGCGTTGCCCTATGTCAGCTCCAGCGCGCATGCGCATGCTGGCCAGCTGATTTTCAGCCTTCTTTTTGGCCGTTCTCGCTCTCCCCAGGCTTCAGGAGGCTTTCTTGAAGCCTGGTGATGCGATAAAAACAGCCCAATGGGCCTACAAGTCTGGAGGCTTCAGTGAGGCCTGTGCACATGGACGGGGGGCAGCACGGGGGTTGTGCGCATGCGTGGGGGAGGGAGGGCATTGCATTATGGGTGTGGGCACACGCGTACGCTATCGCGGGCATGCACCCTTTTGGCACCCAAGCCAAAAAAGGTTCGCCTTCGTTGGCCTAGATTGACAAGAAGGGGAAGGTGGGCATTGCATAGGATTTTTTCTCTCTCCCTACCTGTCTACCTACCAGTAGCTACCTTTTGTCCGGAAAAGATGTCTTAAATTTAATGTCTTTTTTGATAAATACTATAATTGTTAACTGCTGGAAACTTGCTTTCTGAATTTTCAGTGGAAATAGAGAATGGATGCAGGATTATAGGCCTTAATAGCAACACCCGGCTGACTTTGGAGTAGGAAGATAACCCACATTGGTACATAGATGGGGCTCCTTCAGGAGATATCAAGATAGTAGGCTACACTGGGACATCACCCATCCCAGAAGAAAGCAATTTCACAATGCTACTGTTGCCAAGAAAATGGCATAGACAATGTCCAAGAAGTCACCAAGAATCAAGCTTGACTTAAAAATAGATGATATACTTGTTCAAAGTGGGCTCATTGCTGTGACTAATCCAGGCCTGTCAAATTGGCGGCCTGCGGGCCGTATCTGGCCCGCACAGGCCACACCCACCCCTGCTCCTGAAAGGCAAAAAACGATATGGCCCGCAACGCTATCAGGGTTTGACACACCTGCATCTGATCCATGGTATGTCTTGCACTCCATGGTTGCACAGTTCTGACTCCCATTGCATATGACCTTTTTAGGAAGACAGGAAACATTTTTGATAGTACTAAACCCATAAATAATATAGCTGTTACCTGCTGGACATGCATTGTCTATAAATCGAGGCTATCACTGTGCTGACGAAAGTGGGTTTGTCCTTTTTGAGAGGCTGCACCCTAGATCAGTACTGATGAAATTCTGTAAGCTAGGATTGCCTAGAATTGACAGAATTGCAGGGACTAATGCCAGCATTATTGTGAAGGAAGGATCCGAGCAACACTAGTGCATGGGGTAGTCTTTATGATCCACCTGTCCAAAGTTATTTCAGTAGGAAAAGAAAAGCAGTCAGGAAGCCGCACATGTTAATATTCCACAAACAGGGCCATTTGCAAAGACACTTCAAATGGGTGCAGTGGTCATTTGTGTTCTGATCCTGTTGGGAAGAGATTGAATGTGCTGGTTGTACGAAAAAGTTTGTGGGTAAAAGCTACAGAAAAGGAAATGGCACATTGCTCTGCTAATGTGGCCAAAACCTTGTGAAATTATTTTTTACTGTAATAATTGATTCCGATTAGACAACCAACTTAAGGAATGGATTATACATAGTTTAATCCTATAGTTGGGCCGAAGAAGGTGGGCTGGTTCCCATAAAATGATGTGCATTTAAATGACCTACATGTAGACCAAGCTATGTTTCAGCTGAAGGACAGTATCCTAGATCTTCACTACAGTATAAAGATGGAATATAGTCTGCCTTTCAAGCCATTCTTGATATTTGGTGTGGTGATGACTATTCAGAGGCGCTGGCTTGCCTATAATAATCTCAGACGCTACCAGTCACTTGTTAATATGATTAATACTTTTCACAAAGGCCACTTGAATCTCAAATCTTTATCCTTAGGAAACTTGATTGTATTTGATGCTTTTTGTGTTGTAGGGCTTATTAATGGACAAATCTAGGCCACTCGGTACATAATATTGAACTAAATAAATGGCTCTTCCTTGCCCCATCTCTTTCTATCACAGAGTACACACAATCCTGACCATATGCAGTGTGCAAATACTGTTCCTTCATATATCTTGTGGTTTGGTCCATGCATGTTGTACTTCCATGCTCTCCTGCTCCTGCTCCACTCCTTGCATTCTCAGGTTCAGCAACAGGCTTCATATTACTTTCATTTCAGAATCGCTTCCATTTGCACATGACTCATGTTTCTCTACTTCCAAATACGGAGATGTGCATTTGAGTATTTCCCCAACAAAGTTTGAAGGGGAACATCTCTTATGCTCTTCTACCTATGGAGTATCTGTGGCAACATTCTAGCTCCAGATTGTAGCAAAGAAAAGAAGCTGGAAAGGGACAGAATGTAGGATAGGGATAAATTCTCCCACTCTGGTCTCCTTCCGTATTATCATGTTTTTCCTACTACCAGCCCAAACTTGGGGTGGGAATCTTAGATATTGACCACATGTGCTGTGGTGGGAATATCCCTTCCCCCTTCCATATGCTGAGCTGCCAAAGAAAAAGACTCCAATGTGTGGGGGGAGGGGAGCTGCTCCATAATTGTCGTCCCCCCCCTCCATACACAGAGAGCCAATGCCAGGACCCAGCAATGGGCAGCTTTTTTGAAATATATGGTTCAGATAAAGGGAGTTCTTGCTCCTGCTCTTTGCTGGGATCCTTAGTAGGTTGCTTAGTGGGAGCAGGTGTACCTCTTCACTTGCTTATCTTCCCAATCTTTATACCAGATATTGTGAGCTATGGAGAAGTCTGCAGGACTCATTCCATGGCTGTAGGCCTTGTGGCGGCCACATTTCAGCACCTCACTAATGCTGTGACTACCACTAGCTGCCACCACCACTCTGTCACATCGGGGCCATGTATCTGGCCTATTCTTGCTCCTCAGAAACTATTTTTGTGTCAGACAGCAAAGTCCTCTTTCCACAATCATTAAGAACATGGCGTAGCCACGCCATATTTGTGTAACGTGGATCTTGGCGCATACATACCCATTTCCATCATGTTGGGTAATTTGCACATCTGACACCTGTTGAGACCAGCAGCGTACCCTTTTCTGTTCATGATCACACAATTAACCCAGGCATGCAAAAAATATATATAAATATATATCAACTGGTGGTAGGCCCCCTCTGCAAATAAACTTTTACATGGGCAGCCAGGATATTCACCAAACCTTAAAAGTTTCAGCTTTGCTTTTATTAAACAAGGGGAACTTGTGGCCCTTGTTGGAAAACACAGGGCAAGGATGATGCTTAAAAGGTGTGGCCAAGGTTGCAAGTGCTTGTATCTCCAGGAGGAAGCGCCTGTTTTCAGCAAGCATTCTTGCCCTGTGCCTAGCTTGGGGAAAATACAGGATCACGAGATCTATATGAGCAATTTTTCTGAGATACTATGTGGCTCCCTGCAGCCTAAAAGAAGGAGGCTGGGTCTGGACTCTGAAAGCCTCAAATGTATGGAGAGGGGTGGCAGAAATCCCTAGAAAGACTAGAAATCGCCAATAGGAATAGCTAGACCATGGAATGAGGTGGGAAGGAGCCAGCCACCATGTTGATATGAGAGAGAAGATGAAAGGGGTGAAACTCATACCGACAAAGTAATGGCCTTGTCTATTTAGGCAAAGATATACAACAATACTGAGTGATGTTGGACTGGTCTGCAGGATATTTTGAGTGGAGGCAACCAATTTGCATGGCTGGGTTAACCCTTCTGATGCCAGGGCACTGCCCTGTAGCTCTTTGTGCCTCCTTCTCAGGATGCCTCTTGCCACATCACTGTCCCACCCACATGCACCTCCTGTGGGTCACCCTTTTGCTGCCACATTTTGAACATGCCATGTGGCTATTTCTATTGTGCCTCCAAAAGCCACAGCTCCATATCTTGTGGCCTCATCGCTTGGGTCCAGGCATGTGGTTGCCTGCCCCTCCACAGTCCAGCAGCCACTGATGCCACACTTTAGTGCCACATGGTGATAGCTCCCTCTCCCCTCCCCCACTGTGTGGCTAATGACGTGCTGCCGGCATTGCACCTTTATGCGGCCATCTTTTCTTCTTACTCTTCTCAAAAGTAAAGGGCTCTTGTCGGACTGGTCGCACCGGCCCTTCTCATCCACAGGCCCCAGTGAGGGAGCAAAATGAAACAAACTTTAGAATGTCTTCCATAAATGATGCTATTGAGAGACAGGAAAGCACTGGTCTCTTCAACTTCAGGCGAGGAGTCTTATGCTGCGTTTCTCAGCTTCTTGCATGGACAGCCCTCATGGGCTCACAGTCCAGCTCTCTGAAAGAGAGTTAGACTTTGGAAGGGGTGGAATTATAGAAAAGTGGTTTGGGAACAAGGTTCTTGGGTTTGCTAAGAATGGGAAAGGGATGAGGGATCTGAGGACGGGTGAAACTTCTCAGATCCTTGGAAAAGAGCTGGTAACGAAATGTGGAGCAGGTGGTTTGGTAGGAAAATGAATGCTGGGTGATGTGGGGGAATAGATGTCTAGTGAACAAGAATTCTAAAGGTGGGGAGAAGCTAGAGAAAGGCATCTACTCTGGAGTATTTGAATGGGCTAAACTTGGGATCAGAGGGCTCCTGTTTCAGAAGGATGAAGTAGCCAGTCTTGTCTTCTTGGGAAATGAGGAATTTTCTGCATTGCCTAAAAAGAAGGGCAGAAAAGAATTGCAGGCCCAGCTTATTTGTGACTTCCGCAGGGACATCTTTGGCCAAAGTCTAAGAATGTTCACCACAGTTTCCAGGTTTTTTTAATTTCTCTAGAATCACTGGAACTTCCTAAAAGATGCCTCTCCTCTCCCATATTTATGGAGGCAGTAGCTTAAAACATGAAGTATTCCTGAAAGTGGGAGACGGGGTTCCTTTAGGGGCACAGATCAAGCTTCCCCAGATTTTTAAAAGTCTGGCTATTTCATTAAGACAAAATACTAGTCAAGATTCTAGTCCTCGTATGAATACCAAGAGATACCTCACACCTTTGAAAAACTTGGTTGAGGAACTGCCTAGAAAAATTTTATTTCCTCCAAATGTTACTTGGATTTGGCTGTGGGGGGGTGTGGGGGCAGGAGGACTTCTGGTTCTCTGAGATGGAGTGAAGAAGGGGCTGTTGGACTGATCCTAGAAGCATTGAGAACTACAGCATTGAGTCCTTTTGCCTTAATGTATTGAAATGAAGTATGTGATGTTGACTTTGTGATTCAGGGATCCATTCCCTGGGATGATTATTGGGAATGCGGGTGGGGGTGGGAGTGGTGGTAATGCCTGCATTTGACAGGGTTGTGTTTTGAATTTTATTGTGATTGCTGGGTGGAGACAGAGGCTGTGGAGAAGAGAGTCGGTATGTTCCCCTCCATCTCTTTTAATCTTCTCCTGTAAATCTCCAAGGTGATCATTCTGTCCTCCCCACAAACCAACACCTGGCCCTGTAGCATCCAGGTGTAATGTATAATAGATTCCACCAACATACAATCCATCCCTACACACATGCAAATATATATATATATATATACATAACACATCTTCATTTTTTATTATTGCTGGAGAGAGGCCACATAATCCAGAGTCAATAATTCAACTTCAGCCTGCAAGAATGTTGGTAAGAGCCAATTTTGGCTCCTGAGTGCAGAGGGGTGGCTTCCAATTCTACTAGAATTCCACTGCATGCTTGAGATTCCTGCTGGGCTCTACTTTGCAAGGTTCAGCTCGGTTCCCAAGTCTGGAAGCTATAGAAGTGGTTATGAGGGGGGGGCACCCATGGTCAACACCTATTTTAAAGGTTCCTCATCTCCATTGAACCTGTTCACCTCTCTTCCGATGCTGGGAGGATGAGTTCCTGTCCTGCTAGATGCTTCTCTTGGCTCCTCCATCACAGTCGTATTAGATTCATACTCCTACAATCTAGCTTGGGTTGACATTTGATGTTTGTTTTGACTTAATTCCACCTATCCTGGGAAAACTGGCATTTTGTGCCATCTTCATTCTATCTCCAGATGTCTTTTGAACCCAGGATTCTTAGACCTTCTTCCTCTTTGGTACCTTCCTCCACCCCAAAGGAACTGTACCTCATGTTGTGGGCAGAATCTTTTGAAATGAATGTATTTAATCCTGTGTTGCCTAGGATTACCTTATGGCATTCAGGCAGATCTGCCTCACATGTTCTCTGTCTGTCTGTCTGTCTGTCTCTCTCTCTCTCTCTCTCTCTCTCTCTGTCTCTGTCTCTGTCTCTGTCTCTCTCTCTCTCTCTCTCTCTCTCTCTCTCTCTCTCTCTCTCTCTCTCTCTCTCTCTCTCTCTCTCTCTCTCACACACACACACACACACACACACACACACACACTTCCTTTACACCTTCCTCTACCAAATCCGTTATCCTGGGCTGGAGGTCTTGACTCTGCCTTCAATGCCTGTGCAGAGCAACTAATGTAATTTACTGGTTTTATTTGCAAATATAAAATTTATGGGATACAGAGGTTCTCTGTAGGTGTCTTTGCATCTATTAATGTGTGTTTTGAGACAAGAGGAAGACCCTTGGCTATAACCAAGTATTTGCAATGTTCTTCACTATCGATACTTGGATCAGTAACACAGAAAACCAGGCAGAGATAAAAAGCAATGCCCTGAATTGGGAATTTGGGGAGGCAATGGCAGAGTTTTGCCAACTGGTTCTCCTGGTAGTTTGGTTACAGCTTCTGAATGCTGCAGTGAAGAAGAGGAGCAGTGGGGGTAGTTTTGCTCACCCTTTGAACTGTATTTCACTTTTAGTGCTGGCAACTCATTTACCAGTTTAGTTCAGTAGCAGCACTAATACCGGACTTGAAAGCAAAACTCACAAAGCCACATTGTAAATTTTCTGAAAACCTAAGTATCTTGATAGAATTCCTCTTGTTCAAAGATGGGTCTTCCCTCACTCGTGAAAAAAGAGGTAAAGGGCTTTCTCTCTCTCTCTAGAAGAGTAGAGTTATTCTCTTTGTCTCTCTTTTCAACCTTGCAGGCCTGTTTATAGAGGAGTAAAAAGAAAAGTCAAAATGGTAGCCATAATCATGTGATCAGTGCCCTGACCTTTTTAAACATCTGTAAAAGGGGGGGAGGGGTTCTGATTGCATGGATATGGTCACTATTTTGATTTTTTTTTAATAATACCACCCATGAGTGGAGTGGAAGGGGATAGAGGAGGCAGACCAGGTCCCTGGGGATAAGCAAATGGTTTGCTGTATGTTGAGCTTTCATACTACATTCTCTTTAGTGATTCCCAGTGTCCACTTGCCCTGATGTTTGACTGGTCTCTGGCTTGCAGTCATAATTTTCTATTTCCCTCCATGGTCCAACTTTTTTGAGTTGGGGATCACTACAGACCATTGCAGAAAATTGGAAAAAGCACCTTATAGTTTTTTGCCACTGATAAGTCAGTGTAGGGGAAAAACAACCAGTGGCCAATTTGGTCAGGCTGTTTTTAAATATGAATCCACCCCTAAGTCTTTGATGTCCTGGATTATTTGCAGCAGATTGACAAGAACATCTGGCTTAGAATAGTTAAATCAGACTAAGCAAAGAGGGAGTGGGGTGGTCTCTCTCTCCCCCCCCCCAATTAAGTAGTTCTGCACAATTGAGATGAAGCTTTCAATTGTGTATACACAAATCATTCTAGCTTATCCAGTGAAGTTGTTAATTGGTTCAGTTGCCATGCCAGTATTTTACACCAAGTTACTGAACCTCTGGGTTGTACTAGGAACAAATAAGCTTTCTGCCAGAAACTTGGCTATGCTTGATTTAGGGAGCTCATAAGATGTCCTCCCAATGGCCTGCTTAGGCACCAGGCAGCAGATATGATCAGATCATTACTTAACATTACTTGTTAAAGAACTCAACAATTAGATTCCAGAGCTTAGAGTTCCTTCCCCCAAATGCTTTGACTGGGACAGTCCAGTTCTATCAAAGGCTCTATCAGTCCTTGCCAGATTTCCCTGTTCAATGTCTCCACCGCCACCCCTATTAGTAATGTCCCTTATCAACCCTAGAAGTCATTAGATGTGCAGGTAGTCCTTGACTTACAACCACAATTGAGCCCAAAATTTCCATTGCTAACCAAGATAGTTGTTAAAGTGACTTTTGCCCCATTTTATGACCTTTCTTGCCACAGTTGTTAAAGAGAATCCCTGCAATTGGTAAGTAGTAATACGGTTGTTAAGTGAATCTGACTTCCCTATTTACTTTGCTTTTAGAAGGTTGCAAAAAGTGATCTAATGACTCCGGGATACTGCAACCATCATAAATGCATGCCGGGTTCCAAGGGCCCAATTTTGATCACATGTTCATGGGGATGCTACAGCAGTTGTATGTGTGAAAAACAGTCATTTTTTTTTCAGTGTCACTGCAACTTTGGTAACTAAACAAATGTTTGTAAGTCGAAGACTACCTGTAGTAACCTGTTCACATTAAGCATTAGGAACTGTCTAGTGTTCTGAATGAGAATTACTGAAGTACAATATAGACTGAATTTGAATACAGAAGAAAAGATTGGGTGGAACAGTGAATGAAATATCTTTTATAACAAATCCCATGCAGATAATATCACTGCAGAAGAGTTCATGGCTGGGGATTACTGTTCTTCAGACTCTCAGAAATTTAGCCCAGGAGCAAGAAGACAACCCACAAGAATCACCTAGCTTGGTAAGATGGACAACATGCCTACAATAGGTGAGCTAGTAGTTCCGAGCAGTGCGGCCCTGTGGTAATTTTTGTATGATCCTTGGACTATTTTGGCCTAATACAAAGTTAGTAAAATAGGGCATTTGGAAGAATCCCAAGAGCAGTAGAAGTATCTCACTGTCCTGGTACACTAATTACTTGACTACTTTGGGGGTGCTATTTCCCATTGCCAAAATAGTAGGCTTGGAGGCACCCAGAGAGGACACTCCATTTCCATTGTCCAGTTCTAGGTTAGAAACCGCCATTCCCTACAGCTCACCCCCTTTCAATTAATCAGAGCATAACTATTCTGATATAGAAGGAACATGCAATCATGACTCCAGTGGGAAAGCATTATTTTTAATAAGAACATTTTGGAAGAGAAACAGCAGAACACAGCGCCAAGCATTTCAGCTCAGTCTGATTTCCCCAGTTACAATTCTGTAGAATGTATAAATGGGTTGGACTATTGCTCCCATAGCCATTAATTATACTACGCTGAATGTAGCTCTGGGAACTCCGAAGCAGGTGAACATCAAGGTTGAAGTTGTTGGCTCCATTGCCGATGGCAAGGGTGGGGGGGGCATTCAGAATATAGCAGATGCCAGAGGCCAATACAATATCCATATCATTATTGACTATAGTTTATTATAGTATTTTAAATTTATTATACATAGTACACAGTTGTACAGTTAAGACACTTGTGTTGTAATTTTTACTTTAAAATGTAATTTATTACTTTCTGAAACCAAATGGTGCTTATTCTGAAGTAAGATATATGATTGCCTAAAGCAATCTACTATTAACATTATAATTATATTTGTGTCTAAAATTATTTAGCTGCCTGTGTTGCAGCCATGAACTTCTTGCCCAGTAAAAGCTGAATCATACAACTGGATAAGGAGAGTTGGGGGGAGGGGGGCAGACACTATTTGGGGAAGCTATATGCAAATTGTAAATCAACATTCAGCAATATAACTTTCTATTAAGATTCTAAAATTAAGGGTCCTCTGATAAATTTCAGATGTTAACATTTACTCAGAATAGGTCAGGCACCAGGGGGTGGATGGGAGGGAGAAAACATAACCTGTTTCAATTTTTCCAGCAATTTGCATGCATGAAAGGATTGGGTGGTTTTTTTTTTAAATTAAAAATAAATAAAAACTATATCAAACAAGCAGAAATGAAGCAATGATGTTTCAATCTATACAAATTCGCCATAACAGAAAAGAAAGTGGACTAACACAAACTTGGCAACAATTGGAAATTTAAGCTGCAAGAAATCAATTACGCTGCAAGAAATCAATGTATGGTCTTTCTATAGCAGTATTTCTTAACCTTGATAACTCTTAAGGTACATGGACTTCCAAATCCCAGCTGAAGTCCATATGTCTTAAATTGGCAAGGTTGAGAAACATTGTCCTAGACTTTTCTGCTTTTCACACAATTAGAAGCACTGTCTTGTTTCTCAGTTTCATTGGGAAATAGTAACGGCATTTTGGAAAATAAATCTTCCCACAGACTTCACCCACAAAGGTGTGACAGTTCCTTCCAAGGTTGCATACTTTGGAGATAAGCAGGCAAAGCAGAAAATACGTATTTCAGAGGTCCTCTAGGGGGCACCCTCTTTCCAAATGTGTGATTAGAAAGACCAAGAATAAAAGCCAGGAATGTAAGCTTTCAGGGGAAACATTCTCCTAATTTAAGAAAAAGAAAAATTAGATAGATCCACAAGCAGGACATCATCATGTTTTGCTTGGCTTTGGATTCATATCCTTTATGGAGGTCATATGCCATCCAAGTGACTGGCTTCCCAGGAGTCACTGAGTGTGTCCAGCAGACGCTGGCGAGCTAAGGACCTTCGAAGGTGCATGCGATAGTCCTCCATTACCAGGTTATCCCAGCGTCGCAGCACAAAATGGTTTTCATCCAAGGTTAATCCACAACATAACAGCTGATTCCGAGTTCGGAAATCTGATACTGTGATCAGCCACCTGCATAGGAAGACAAGAAAAGGGTGATGGCTGACGGACATTGTTTCATCAAGCTTCCTTATGATGGGGGAAGTTTCTGCTGCTTCTTCCCCAGGACCCCATGGCTCAATAAGTTCAGAATAATCCCTTTAAAAGTTCAGAATGACCCCTATCACGGGGCCAGTGCAATAGGCAAAAATGGCAGGAGTCAGTGGCATAGATGGCACAGAGACAAACACAATGGAGTGTGTCTGAAGCAGATCTGGCTGTTTTCAGAAGCAGAGCCGAACAAAATCCCCAAATTATTGAAGACTAACTTCCCCAGTTAAGCAAAAGCATTCAGGTCTCTGTTTTCAGAAACTCAGTATGCTTCTAGGTTGAATATTCAGCTTTTATAGTATACAATTTTACATCGCCTCCCAAGGGTTGCCTTTTGGAGACAAAGGCTGTATGTCCAGGAGGCCTCCTGTGCCCTTTGCCTAGATTAGAAATTTTCTTTTTTTATGGTAGGGCTGCATAATTTATACCAACCTACCAAAAGCTGCCATTCAACTGGCATGTTTAATGCAACAGAAAAGGGAAACTCTTAAATACACCAAGAAAAATGGTAACTGGCCCAGATTATGCATTATTCATCTGCTAGATCAGAATTTTTCAAACTTGACAACATTAAGGCGTGTGGGATTTAACTCTCAGAAATTCCCAGTGCTGGCCAGGGAATTCTGGGAGTTGAAGTCCACACCTCTTAAAGTTGTAAAGTTTGCAGAATACTGAGCTAGATTGTGTCCTGAACTCTCATGCCTTCAATTTAATACATAATTGTAAGGAGCATAAATATCAAGAATATCATACATATCAAGATTTATTCAACTAAAGTAACTGCTCAAGAACCCAAGACTGGGTTAGTATAACATATTTAGTTTTGTTACTAAATTAACTTGTTTTTCCAGTTTACACAATATATTAGGTTATAGATTAACCAAACAGTATGAGTTCATACAATGCAGTATTTTTTTAAAGGACTAAAACTAAGCAAGCTTACTATGTTTTCTGAATGCATTCACCCAAGCTTTTGCTGGTCTGCCCAGACATGTTGTGCAAACACAGCTAAAATGGGGCCCTAAACATTAGTGTGTCTCATAAGAGTCAGGACTAAAGAAATAGGGAGATCAAATGATAGATCCCAGGTTTTATGCAGTTAGCTGTTCAGAGTCACTAGACTGAGATGGATGACCATATGATAGGTAGACAGACAGACAGACAGACAGACACTGACAGACTGATTAGATAGATAATAGGTTTGATTAGGTGATTGGATTAGATTAGATTTGATTCAATTCAATTCAATTAGATTAGATTAGATTGAAGAGAGAAAGGGGGAAAAGAGGGAGGGAGAGAGAATTCTGGGAGTTGAAGTCTATACATCTTAAAGTTTTCAAAGATAAGAAACTCTGATTAGACTGCTGGTCAGTGAAGGAAACTACACATTGTCCCAGCTAAGCGGTTTTTTAAATGATCCCATGAGCCAAGCAATCCAAGTAAAGCTGAGTGGCCAGATTTCCCTTAGTCCAGAGGATTGGGGGATAGAGTAATTGAATATCTATACCAACCTGTTCTTCCGCCCAGCAGTTCCACAGATTACATTGATGTTTTCAAATTGGATGCTGTGTAGCAGGCCTGCTTCAAAGGCATTGGGAATGACAGCTTCTATGGCTGCTAGGATTTCAGCATGCTTCATCTCCTTTTCAGGCTAAAAGTCAGAAGGGATGCTCAACCATTGAAGCCCATCTCCTCTCCCTCTTCCAATACACCTGCTAAGAACCTTTTAAGTTGTTATGGCTTGTGTATTATAGTTCTACCCTATCTTTGTTCTTGGGCTTCTGATTTTCTGCTATTCCCTCATTTTTCCTTCACAACATCCTATAAGGTAGGTTAAGCTGAGAGACTGGGATCACTCAAAATTGCAGAGTCAGAATCATGGCTAGTGTTTTTCAATTATGTGAAACTATAATACCACTCTCAGGATTCCCAGAAAACATGGCTAACTGCTTTACCATCCTCTGTATTTCATACTACAGGTAGTCCTTGACTTACAACCATTCATTTAACAATGGTTAGAAGTTACAACAGCCTCCAAAAAAAACCCCTTACAACGCATCCTCAAAGTTATGACTGTCACACAACTTCCACTGTCAAGTGATTGCAATTGGGTGCTTGGCAACTGGCTTGCATGTATGACTGGGCAGCATCTTGCGGTCATATGGTCATGATTTATGGATCTTCCTAACTTGCTTCCTAACTTGAAGTCAGATTTACTTAACAACCATGGTAAAACTGGTTATAAAATTGGGTTCAGTCACATGATGACAAGTTTTACAAACACAGTGATTTATGATTCGGTGGTGGGATAGAAACAGCATTCATCACACTTGATGATCTCTGGTGAGAGCAGGATAGAAGGATAGTGCAACCATCCTTGCTCTTCTTGATCTCTCAGCAGCCTTCAATACCATTGGCTATGGTATCCTTTTGTGCCAGCTGCAGGGTTTGAGGCTGGGTGGCACAGTTTTGTGTTGCTTTGGCTCCATTCTCTAAGGTTGGTCCTAATCAGTGTTGATAGGAAGTGAGAGGTTCAGCCCACAACCACTCTTCTGTGGCATACCATTGGGCTCTACACTCTGTCTACTCCTTTTTAACATCTATATGAAATGCTGGTTGAGATCATTTGCCAATAGGTTGAGGTATCATCAATATGCTAATGGTACTCAACTTTATATATCTACCCCTGGGGATCCAAGTGATACCATTGCCACTCTCTTGCAGTTCCTGGAGGCTGAGGGGGACTGGATGGGGAACAACAGACTACAACTGAACCCTAGCAAAACTGAATGGCTTTGGGTGCATAGAATTTTAAGATTCAGGGATTTACCCAACTTAGTTCTGGGTGGGGCTGCACTACTCCAGACAGTTCACAACTTGATGGTTCTCCTGGTCTGCTCGAAGAGCACTTGTCTAGGACAGCCTTTCCACAACGTTGTTTGGTGCACCGGTTGTGGCCTTTCCTGGATCAGGAGTCTCTGAGCTCAATCAATCAAGCCCTGGTCATCTCATGTCTGGATTACTGCAATGCGCTCTATATGGGACTACTCTTGAAGAATATTTGGAAGCTTCAACTAGTGCAGAGTGTGGCAGCATAAGCAGTTCCTGGGTTCCCTAGGATGACCTATGTTACACCACTTGCTCTGCAAACTGCACTGGCTGCCAGTCTTCTTCCGGATGCAATTCAAAGTGTTGGTTATTATCTTTAAAGCCCTGCATGGCATGGGTCCAGGTTACTTGAGGAACTGTCTCACCCCACTGGGACTGGCTTGCCCCACCTGCATCAGCAGAGCAGGCATGTTGCAGGCTCCATTGCTCAAGGAATTCCAGCTGGTGGGGTGCAGGGGAAGGGCCTTCTTTGCCATGGCTCCTGTCCTATGGAACATCTTATCTCCTGAGGTGAGATTGGCTCCCACCCTTCTGTACATCCGCAAGAGCCTGAGGACCTGGTTATGCCAGATGGCCTGGGGCCCTAATGGGGGAACATCACATGGAGGTGGTTGTTGAATTAAGAGCCAATCCCACCGCTCCACCATGCATCCTATTCTCTTCTCGTTGTCTTTTACCAATATCTTGATTGGGATATCTATTTTTATTCTTTTAAATATATTTATTCGTTAAATTTTTAATATTTGAATGCTGGAAGCCACCCACAGTTGTTTGCTATGAGATGGGAGATGAATAAATTCAATAAATTAAAAAAATGGAAACAATAAAAATGATGGAAACTGGAAATGTAAGTGGAGGACTACCTGTATGTTTGAATATGGAAATTTCACTAATTTCTCCATTGGGTTGTTCAGGCTTCTTCCCACAAATCAGTCTACTTCCTCCTCTCCCACCCTATTTCCTTTTTCTTTTCTAAGCCAGCCAAGCTCTCAACTAACATCATAGTGAATATCTGAATATGAGCTGTGGTGGCACAGTGGTTAGAATGCAGTATTGTAGGCTAACTGCCCAAAGTCAGGAGTTCAATCCTGACTGGCTCATGGTTGACTCAGCCTTCCATTCTTCCAAGGTCGGTAAAATTGTTATTTTGATTGTTAGGAGCAATATGCTGACATTTTTAAACCGCTTAGAGAATGCTGTACCACTATGGAGTGGTATAAAAATGTTAATGCTAATGCTACTGCTATTTTTTATTTACATTATTATTATTATTATTTATTATTATTATTTATTTTATTATTTTATTTTATTATTTTATTTTATTTTATTATTTTATTTATTTTATTATTTTATTTTATTTTATTTTGAAAAATGTCCGGTTAAGCCTAAATTGTCCATAAGTGAATTATGGACAGCTAATAAACTCCATTCACTCTGAATAATTAAATGTCCTGGGTGTACAACTCAGATATCCACAAATGTTGTCGTTTGTAAAATCTTTTAGTTGGTACAGCTGAGCCAGCTTGCCCAGATAGGTTGTCACTTAAACTGCCAAAGTTTCTAATGTACCTTCAGACAGTATTGACTGTGACATTATGGTTGCTTTGATCACAATTATACTTTCACAAACCATGTTATGGATGTGAATAGCCATGAATTAGGTATACAAGTGAATGGGGGAAAATCGATCATTTTTGAAATTACAGCATTTCTAGGTGGGCCTATGTGTTCCTCTCAGGCCTCACGCACAGCTGTGCACAACAATGAGATCTGTCTGGGATTTCTCTTATTTTAAAAAAATAAATTAATCTGCCCCAGCCAGCACATAAAAGATGAATTTTCCACAATGCCACCACATCTAACTTCTCTCTGGGACATGGGGGGGGGGGGGGGAATTAAATAGCGACTGGTTTTCTCTCTCAGAGCTCAGCTCTTTTCAGACAACTTTGAAGGGCCCTGAGTCTGTTTCTCCCACTGAAGTTAGACTAACCGGGTTCTCCAAGCAAAGGCAAAGGGGTCGGGCAGCAGGTGGCCGAGGAAACTTGCGGATGCAAGGCATTTCCATGTCCAAGGCTTCATATTCGGCAATGATCTTCTTCAGATACTGACGCCTAAGAGGAAAGAAAGAAAGCTGAAGGCCGTGCCCAGGTACCATTAATAGTACAGAGTGTTATGCCTCAGAGTCATCTGTTTTGATCCGGCCTCTCTCCTCAGGAGAGGCTGAGAAAGTACTTTCTGACAAAGCAGAAGGACTCATTCCTATGTCAGAGGCAGTTTGGCATAGAAATGCAGCTCTTATTCTCATTGTCCGCTTGTGCTCTTTTCAGAAGCCTCCGGTTGCCCATTGCAGCTACAAGATGTTGATCTGGATAGGACTTTGCCTGCCCCACCAGACTTCCTAAATCTAGGAGAATTGACAATATTATAGTGAACAAGTATGGATATTATTTTTTCATGCTCACCTACAGCCTCTGTTTTGATTAAGAGGCATTTTGGAAACCTCAATCCAAGAACTGTGGTCACTGCCAAAATGGCCCCCACTTCCAGAACAGAACCATCAGGCCTTCATATAGGAAAGCTACTTCTCCTTCCCAAAGGCGAGAAAAGGGGACTGAGATGTGACCGGAAGGTGAGGGTGGAGGCCCAAGACTGTGGGATCCAGTGGGCTGGGAAATGGGGCGTGGGGTGCCTCAGAATGGGGGGGGGACTTTCAGAGGTCAGCAGCAGGCCACTTGTGAACTGGAGAGGTACTGCCATGTGGGATTGGACTTGGGCCTGCACCAGGCCTCCCAGTATCTCCCCCAACCCAAGGCACTCACTCCATGTTCCGCTTAACAACTGCAACTGGGAGAGCAGGAATTGTAATTGTTAAGCGAGGCAATCACATGAGTGCTTCACTTAACAACTACCACTACTTATGACTGTAATGGGCAGGCTTTATTACAGTCATAGATTACCTGTATATAATAATTTTCTTTTCTGTCCCATTAAAAGATTTAAGAATTTAGTGTCAGCTTTCAAAGAGACTCCCTCTCAATACTTGGGAGGAAATATGAGATTTTACTCTAATATCTTAGTATCGCTACTAATATCCTGTCATACTGAGACATTGCTCTCTTGATAATGCCACTGCTCAGGAAATTACATTATAATTTATGTAACCAATGATAAATCTTCAGGGGCTCTGAAGGACTGCAACAGGATAAAAAATATACCCTTCCTAGCAGAAGGAACAAGGGATACTGTACTGCAATTCAGCCTCTGCCTCTGTAATATCTCCTTTTTCTCCCTAATGTCGACTCCTTATCATTTCTAAGTCATACTCACGAAGTTTTTCGAGGAGGTGGGCAAGGTTGCTCCAATTCAAGAAAAAGGGATGATATCCCTTCACTCTCAGTTTCTGGAACTGAAAGCAAAATGGTTAGTTAATGTTTACAATGTAATCTATAGTTCTTCCACACAAAAAATCAAAACATGAGAAGAATCTCCTGAACCCAGTCAAAAGCTCTCCATTACCAGCATGCTTTTTTTCATACTGGTGAACCAACTGTCCTAGGAAACACAGAAAATAAAGACCATTCAGGAGTTATTTTGGGTCACACTTTCATTTTACACACAAAAATGGTGGGCCACTTTCAGAGTTATATTTTTGGGGGTAAGTGGAAGTAGAAATCACTAAATATATTACCTAAGTTCCTGAACAAAAAGTGGGATATAAATTAATAAATAAAACAACATGCTACAGTATTTCTGGATAGAACATCTAAACAATTGCACGAATATTCCTGTAAAGGGTCTGAATTTGAATCAAAGTTTTGTCTCTTTTGTGAGTCTTCTAGTTTAGCTGACCTGATCAAAAATTGCATTAAAGTCATAAACCTCAGATCTTGAACCGCAAGGGTAGGATTCATCTAACATGCTAAGCCAAATCACATTCAGGTTTGGTAACATGTACAAACCCCACACACCAGTATATTCTATTTGCTCATATTTAACTGGTTATAGGATGGGGTAGAAAAATCCAGTCAGTTGTAGGATTAGAGAGAGTTTCATTTAGTTTTTCACAACCCTGAGTTGACTAGGCCAGCTGATTATTTTATTCATTTATTTATTTATATCCCACCTTTATTATTTTTTATAATTAACTCAAGGCAGCAAACAAATCTAATACTCCTTCTTCCTCATATTTTCCTCCACAACATCAACCTTGTGAGAGAATTTGGACTGAGAGAGAGTGACTGGCCCAAGTCACCCGAAGACAGCTTTCATGTGTAAGACAGGACCAGAAATGACGGTCTCCTGGTTTCTAGCCTGGTATCTTAACCACTAGACCAAACTGGCTCTGGGGCAGAGTTTGGGATTAACCCTTTCATCTGAATCCCAGCACAGAAATGAAGTCCTTAGCAAACCTACAAAAACAGCCTTGCATTAGGAACTCAATCCCATTGTTTAATATTTCACTCCTTTTCTTCCCAAGAGGTAGTAAGCCTATCCCAGCTCCATCTGCATCAATCAGAGTAAGGTAGATTTTAGATTTTAAAAAACTGATTTGAAAAATAAAGATATAGGAAGTGACAGCTACACAGCTGCCCTGCAGGGTCTGGCAACCTAGAGTTTAGAAAGT
Organism: Diadophis punctatus similis; assembly: GCA_023053685.1. NCBI lineage: Eukaryota > Metazoa > Chordata > Lepidosauria > Squamata > Dipsadidae > Diadophis > Diadophis punctatus. The sequence goes on from JALIGW010000009.1 coordinate 6,536,913, forward strand.
GGATTCCTTGTCTCCCTGGTGGAAATCTGTCATGTTATGCTCCTGGTATACAGGGATAAATATTTTCCGTGGGCACTATGTTACAACATAGAGTTGGAAGGGTACTCAGAAGTGTCAAGCTCAATCCTAAATTCTGTATCTTATCTTCAATATTTAATACTCTACAACTACAGCAATCCTGACAGGCAGACTGTATAAGTAATTCCAATAAGAAATAGCCTATCACTTCTGTGACCAATTTGATTTGTTATGAATCTTACTTTGAAGATCTATTTCATAATAAATGACTTTCCCTGTAATTTCTACCCCTTTGGATTTGCTCCAGTCCCCTTGAGCAATAGATAATTCATCTTTTCCATCACAGAAGATGGGTCAACTCCATTTTCTACATGGGAGCCCTTCTAATCATATCTGTTTTCTCCCTTTAATGCAAAGCTGAATAGCCTGCCACTTTTTAACAGTCCCAGAATCCTTTCTGACAACTGCTGAACATTAGGCAAATGAAAAGTATAGTTAAATGGAAATGTAAGTCTTGGGGGGGAAAGCAAGCTCATTTTTTAAAAAAAATTCAGGCCTTTGAAAAAAGGGAGGAAATCTAAGTGAATCCAGGTAGGATGCCCATGGGTTTTTTCCATGGGCATCAGAACTTGATCCACTCTGGATTTTGCTGTGTGCCAATATATTCAGCATGGTTGTGACTACCAAGTGTTAGCCATCTAACCATCAGCACATTCTTTCCAGTGCTACTGGAAATTCAACTTGGTCTGTCCAACACCATAGTAGGTGTGTGCAAAAGGCTCCAGTTTTAACCATTTTGAATGCAAAACAGCTACACGTATACTATACACTTAGCTTGGTTATTAAATTTACCCATTTTAAAAGTTACATAATATGCACTAACCATGTGATCTGGCAGCTAATTAAAAATTTAAACAAGTTTAAAGCACAATTGGAGCTGCTGGTCAACTGAATCTGGCCAAGCAGAGTGTGGCAGATAAAGGGGTAAATTAAGTCAGCCTGACATCTGTCCCTCAGTTTCCAAGCATATTTAGCATACTTACTGTAGTTCCAAATAAATGGCTGCAATATTCTTAGTTACTAAATGAAACCATTTGGGGGATACAGTTTATGAATCATTCACAAGAAAAGTAAGCCATAAAACCTAGTAAAAATCAACCATAATTACACTTCACATCTTGCATGAATATGTCTATTAGGTCACTATCAGTCCTGGCTTAAATGTATGATATTAACATAGCTAATGAGTTGATGTCTATCATGATGGAAGTATGATTAAACTGAGTCTAAATAAACTAACAACATGTGCATTGGTTTATTTATTTGGTGCAATCCCTTGCGAGTTCCTCATTGGTTGATTCCAGTTATCAAAACTATAAAGACCATTGGCAGGGTTGTCCTCAGGACACAAAAAAGTAGCAGTGCTTCCATTGCACAATTACAGACACATCTAGACTGTTTGTACACCTTGTGGAAATCCCTGACCTATAGAAAGATGATTGGAGAACAATAACACCATTTATCTGTCTTCATTTGGGGTCCAGCATAGCAAGGCATGAATCTAGAACCACATTTGGCCATCATTAGAGAATCAGGCAACTTGGCATTTTCAAGGGGGAGCTCTAGAAGGCTCTTTATCCATAGCCTTAGCAACACCACCCATAAGCATCAGCTTGATCTGCCTCCTGCTTTCTTGGTTAGGCCTTAGTTCCCTGCTTCCAAGCCATAGCTTTCTTCCTCCTAATTCTTTGATTGCCTTTCTCCCATTCCAGATTTAAGAGGGAATAGATCATTATGTTATTAGCACAATAAAAGATGGAGATGGAAGTGAGGAGGGGCTGGCCAGCTGCAGCTCCTTCCAGGTCCTCAAGAGTCGGAGAGGTACTCACCACATTCTCCTTGGCTGCTAGAACGGGATTGACACCTGAGTCCTTCATTCTCTTCTTCCTGCATTCTTGAGTAGAAAAAAGACCAGTAAAAATGAACCTTGACTTCTGCCTACTCCCTTCCTCTTGCAACATGATGCATTGTTGCTTGCCCCCCCTCCTGATCCAAACTTCAGATATCTCCCCAAAGTGGGAAGACCCAGAGGAATAACACACTTCAGATTCTCTCAGAAGTAAAACTGCTCATTTCTTCTAACGAACTATATTCATTTCATGACAGTAATAGTTATTCATGAACTTCCCTGCCAACAGATGTGAGCTGTTGTGCAACTTAGATGACCTTCAGGGGTCATTGGCAAATTCAGGAAGGAGGTGATGATTGCTGGCTACCAAACCTGATAGAAATATTGCATTTTCATGATCAAAGGACCCTAAATAAAAATTGCTATCAAACAATAGCAGGAGGATGCTAGTGCCCTCAATATCTTGTGAGTTCCCCATGGAATTTGGTTAATCCTCTTGAAACAGGATTACTGGACTAGGTAGGATCTTTCCATGTTCCCTCATATTCCTTGAGATGGGAATTGATTTCCCTCGACTACCACTGAGAAAGGAAGATAAAAGGCAGTTATCTAGAGTCATCCTTGAAAGTCATCTTAGTTGCAGATCAGCTCCACATCAGTTGGCAGGGAGGGCCCATGAATCAACTGTCATATGAAATGAATATATGCCACCATATATTATACTTGCCATGAAAATATTTCCCCCTTCCCAATAATGTAACTTTCCCATCTTTTTTTTTCAATATCTGGATCCAAAGTCATCACACTCTGCATACAATGTAGGGACTTGCAAGGGGACAGCCCTGATTCACGTAACTAATACTTCCAATATTACAACTACAAGAACTGATTGTCCAGAAAAGCCATTTAGGGCATAGAAAGAAAATAGATGCACCAAATATTCTTTATTCTAGACACATTTCCATTTGACTGGAAAGAAAAAAAGACATCTTTTTCAGCAGGAATAATGTTGGACATACTATTTCTATTCATTCCTAAAACAAATGAAGAAAATATTCAGAAAGCCTTCGTAGTTGCAGTTAACCAACACAGTCACTTTCATCCCCTTGCCTCTTAATTGAAAATGTATTTCTAACCTGAACCTTCCATTGAGAAGAGCAATCACACCACAGTGTTGGGCACATGATTTGCACACAGATGGTGCCAGATTCAATCCCTGACAGCCCCAGTTAAAGTAACTTTGGACAGCAGATTGCAGAGAAGAAAATCAGTCCCTGCCTGATAAGCCAGAAATCCATTCTGAGCCAGTCTGAGTGTCTGGGCAGGCAGACACTTGCTCTTTTGCTCCTGTTTTTTATTCTTCGCACTGACTCTATTTCACTTTCTTTCTCTCTTCCTCCCACAGCATTTTTTCTCTCCTTTCTCTCCCCTGACTCTCAGCAGACAGAAATTGTGGCATTGCTATTTTTTTTCTGTAACTTTTGTGTGCATGTGTTACAAATATATATCTTTGTGTTTCCAGAGAGACTGAGATAGGGTAAGAGGACACGCATGTTGATTTCTAGAAAAATATATGTAGAACAAAGGATTTGAGACCCTTTAGATTAAGGAAAGCCAGTTTGGCATAATTGTCAAGGCACCAGCCTAGAAATAGGGAGACTAAATTCTAAATTCCATCTTAAGCATAAAGCCAACTGGATGAGCTTAGGATAGTCACTCTTTCAGCTCTAGGAAGGAAGCAGTGGCAAAGTCACCTCTAAAAATCTTGCCAAGAAAACTGCAAGGGATGACTCCCGACAGTCACCAGGAGTCAACAGTGAAAAATAAGATTAAGGACTCATTCAATAGTCCCATTTCCGCTAGTCAGAATAAGCAATTCAGATTTGATGGGCACACATTTTAATCTGGTAAAAGACAGATTCTTATGAAATGAGGTATAAATTCCTGGGAAATAAAATAATCAGGAAACTCTATACATTAATATCTCATTTTCACCCATTTCATCTCCAAGATCTCCCAAATCTATGAGCTTGGCCATCACAGCATATCAATCATTCAGTATAGTTACTGTAAATACTGATCTCTGATCCTGATCTCTTTCCTCTGATTCCAATCCAACGTTTACCCAAAACTAATGCTGTTTTGCCAGCTGATCTTACCTCATACTGGTTTCAGGAGATTCAACTTCCCAGGAAGGCAACTGTGGACATTCAAATCCCAGGATTCCAGAATTCTGAACCCCCTTCTTGGGAGGGGAAGTTCCATTTTGTTGGACCTTGGTGGCCATGACTCCTCCTTTATAAATGATAGTCCTCCAGGGTGTAAGTTACAATTGTATCACACATGCCATGCTGTCAAGTACCAATGGCACACATTATATAATTTACATCATTTACATAATGATGTCATGATACCTGTGACATTTGTTGTGCACACTTGACAAATGGGTGATAAGAAGGAAGAGTGCCCCAACACATGGCACCATGTAGACTGTCTTGAAGACAAGGTCAAAGCTGGTTAGTATTTGAATGAGGGATCTTCAAGAAATCCTACAGTTCTAGGAAAGTTGAAAATGCATTCTACAAAAAGAGTGGTCAACCACATCTGTCTGACCATCAAGAAAATTACATGTAAGTATCCATGAATTCAACAAGAACTGATTGGAAAAAGACCTTTTATAAGGAGGAAGATAACCCTTGTAATCTACCAATAGGTAAGCACAAATCAACAGATTGAATAGACCACAGACTGTCTTCCCATAATTTTCAACATCAGAGTAAGACATCTTATGTGCCTCTTTTGACCATACTAGGGTGAAAACACTTGCTAAACAATAAAGAGTGGCTTAACATAGTTTATAAATAATTAGCGTATGTTGAAACATAGCTTAATAATTTTCAAATTACTTGCTATAAATTTTAAATCAGATAGAGTAGAGATTAAGATTTTGTTCAGAACTGGACAGCAAATTCAAGTCCATTTTCCTCCATAAAAACATGCATGGAATAATTTGGAAGAAATAAAGCTATAGGGACATTTTGAGCTTCTGGAGGAAAGAAGGGATATAAAGGTAGCACATAAAAATATTACTTGATTTGCTGTCACTGTTTATGGTTGCATAAATCACCATCCCATTCATTTTGAAAATATTCATGAAGATCAAATAAATTCCAGGCAGCACCACAGCCAAGACAATAACTGCTCCCCTGCCCCGCTATGAACTAAGACTGCAGATGTTTTAATTAAGTTGGCTAAAAAAAAAGAAGCTCTGGCTTAGCAACATCTTCCATTGCTGAGTTATTAAATACATAGAAATTCGTTTGGAGATCCCTTTAACATTTGTGACTGGGTTTGCCAGTCATTATCTGGGCCCAAAAAGTGCCAAGACCTGCTAAAAATGACCACATCAAAAAGGCATTAAAACATTAGATTTCAAAATGGCACTTGGAACAACTCATTAATTAAACTGAGATGGAAGTGAAAATTTCCTGTTATTGTTGTTGCTACTGCTGTGAAAGTTGCTGAGGACCACAGTATGAAGATATTATAAGGAAATATTTTCTCTGTTCTTCCTGCAACTAGTGATAAATGCATAAACTATCTGAGTGAATGGAGATATCTATTCAGGCCTAACAGTTTGGTATGCTTTAAATGCTTACTAAAACATGCCAGTTTGCATCTGAAATTCAAGTTACAATACAGGCTTGAACTGAGAATAACAGGCTTTGAAGCCTTCAGAATCAAAGGAAGCCTATACAGTGCAGATTGGCTATCCCTGATTTAAAATAAAAGTGATTGATAATTTATACCACATCAAAATATAAGGATCAAAATGCCAACCAACCAACGAAAATGAGTCCTTCAAAATGGCTTCTGAATTGAACTCAGGTGGCTGGGAAACAGAATGATTACCTGGTGAAACACCAGCAGCCTATCAATCAAACCCAGGCAGCCATAAGTAGTGAGCCCATCCTAAATATATTTGCTCTGACATAAACTGTATTGATCTTGGAATAAACTTTCGGTCAAGGATATCTCAGACTGCAGGCTGATTTTCATTTCCTGTCAGTGATTCAGTTATTAGATCTTCAAGGAAACAGAACAGGCTCTTGTCTAGCCTCACTTCTGGTTTCACCTTTAACTAAGCAAGCATTCTGTTTTGAACTATAAGAATGGCAATTCAGTATAAACTATCCTCAGCTTAAAACCATTTGTTTGCTAACCATCCAAAGTTACATTGGCACTGAAAAAATGGCATTTGACTGGTCCTCACATTTAAGACTGTTGCAAACCTTTTCCTCAAGACCACGTGATCAAAATTTGGGCACTTGACAACCTGCATATATTTACAATTGCAGCATCTCAGGGGCATGTAATTTCCATGTGCAATCTTTCCACCCAACTTTTGACAAGCAAAGTCAACAGAAGCCAAATTAACTTAACAACCACATGTTTCACTTAACAATTGTGATGATTAGCTTAACAACCATGGGGGGGAAAGTCATTAAATCAGGCAGAATTCACTTAACAACTATCTTCTTGTGTAATGGAAATTCTGTTTCCATTTATGGTTGTAAATTGAGGGCTAAGTAATAATAGCTCATATATTTAATCTGAGTAAAAGCTTGATTTGAACATCTGACACCAGTAGGAAGCTACCACAGCTTAATGGCAAATGTGTAGGAGCCACTGAGTAGAATCTATTCAGCACTGGACTTTTATAGCCTGATGTAGTAGCTCTGCTCAAGGTATACCAAAGACATGGACTAGAATCAGGCAGGACAGACAGCCCCTGGGCCATAACAGCCTCCACACTAGCTTGCACCCCCAAACGGGATGGGATCAACATGCTCAATCCAAGAGTCTATATGTTTTAAGCTTTGCAGAGCAGATTTCCGAGCTGAGCCGAGGTGGCGCAGTGGTTAGAGTGCAGCACTGCAGGTTACTTCAGCTGCAGTTCAGCTGTTCAAATCTCACCGGCTCAAGGTTGACTCAGCCTTCCATCCTTCTGAGGTGGGTAAAATGAGGACCCAGATTGTTGGGGGCAATATGCTGAACTCTGTAAACCACTTAGAGAGGGCTGTAAAGCACTATGAAGTGGTATAAAAGTCTAAGTGCTATTGCTATTTCCAGGAATTTTCAAACCTGAAAACTCCAAAGTTGCCCCTAGCAAGAAAAGCCCGATAATTAGGTGAAAAGTTTGCCCCTGTCTATTTCAACAATATCATGGCATCAGTAGTCATGACATACGCTGCACTGGGAAAAAAATAATTTTAATGTTACGGTTGTTGATTTTTTTTAGTTTAATTCAAAAGAGTGCAGCTGCTAGCCAAAAATAGCTTTTTCCTTATGGTATAAAGCAACCAGTTATAGCTCATTAGGTATTTTTATTAATTCATATGTAGGGTTTAAAAATCATGGCTTCTCCCTGTTGTTATTCATCTCTAGCATCCGATATTTGCAAGTGAGTTGCTGCACAGAGCAAGCCTATTCTCTCAGCCAGTCATGCCTTCTTTTAGGATACTCCATACCATTCCTTCTCTCAACAAACAGCATTTAATAACCACAGAACATACTTATTTCCCTCTGGGCTATTTTCAAGCTTTTCCTACTTGAAGTACTTCACACACCAGTCCAATATTTTTTTTCCTGAAAAATTTAGGATGGATGTATAATTATTGACACCGGAGAGTTTAGTTTGCTTTCACTATTGCAGAAGTGGAAGGGTCTATTAAGCCAGCTTATCTAATGGACTGATCCCATTCCTCCACAAATCCTTTTGAAAATCCATCAAAGCAAATGACTTCCTTCACATCTCATCCCAGTTTATCCCCTGTGGGAAACATCTAACTAAGTCAGTCTTGGACGTTTACGATAGTTGGCTTCTTTAGCAAGTATTATGAGACAGGAAAATGAGAAGATCTTCTCTCTCTGATGTTTGGGTGGGAACTAGCTAGAATTCTTGCTATTTCCTCAGGTTGAGGGGAAAGTATTTAGGAATTCAGCCTAGAGCAGACCTAACTATACACTGGAACACAAGAATACTGATAGGGAATGTGGTAGCAAAAAGAGCCCATTTCAGTCAGGGAGACCTGAGTTGAAAAAATATTTTTCTGGATGGATGAGATATATCACCAACACCCTTCCTTCCATAAAACTGTTTCTTTCATTCTCCAGAAAGCAATATTTGGTCTGTTGGAGAAGCATTATTTCCTGTAAATGAATACTTTTCCTGCTGCCAAGTTTTCTCTCTCACCTCTCTGCTTCTGAGCCAACTCACATATCCAGCCTGAGCTACTGTGGATTTCTAGAGCTGTACAGTAGATCACATGAGATTGAAATCAATGGTGCACCGTGTCTTCTTCTTGTCTGGCTACAGCTCAGCTTGCCTGGTATAATAAGTGGTAGCTTTGCCGCAATGCAAGAGTAACCAGAAGCATTCTCAGAATGACAATGATGTGTGAATAAACCATTCTCCTGTTTTTGCCATTTATTATCAGGTTAGATCAGTGTTTCCCAAACTTTTGACATATGTGTACCCCTTCTATAATTTTCGTAACGCTGAGTACCCCTCATAAAAAACATATGCTTTAATAAAAATAAATATATATTTATTTTTTATTTTTTTGGTACATACGCAAAATAAAAATTGTATTTTATAAAAATAATCAAAATCAGTGGAACTTACTAAAGCACGATAACAGGCGCCCGGAACTAACTATTAAAGAAGTAAGTTGTCTCTGTAACGAAGTGCAGTATATTCACGCCGTGTCACGCCTCACAAGACTGTCTAACCGTTAGATAACACTGCAATTCTCCAGCGTTTAAACAGCTCCGCGGCTCAACATCAACTGTTAATATTCCCGCAGTTTAAAAATGGCCGAACCCGAGCTGCGCGAAGGATGCACAGAAGTTCCCGCCATAATGAGTTGCGATACGATGTACGATGGCCCCAGTTCCCATGTAAAAACTGCAATATGCGCCTATTTCTTTCCTTGTTCTGTGGGCGCAGCTAAGCACGGTGCAGTGGATATTCCCACGTGATCCCCACCAAACTCCGGTGCAACGCGTACCCCCACCAAACTCTTCCCATAACCCTGGGGGTACGCGTACCACACTTTGGGAAACATTGGGTTAGATCAAGGGCCAGCCTTAATAAATAAGCAACTTTAAACTGGTTTTGGGGGACCACATCATAGGGATAGTTGTCTCAATCTTTTGCAGCAAAGACCTCTAAGAGTTTTTCTTAGGACATCTAAGAAAACTAATGGATACGCTTTGCATTCCATTTCTGAGTACACTAGCTCATGATTACCCAGCTGCCGGGTTTACAGAATATCCTACCCCTGAACAAATAAATCATATTACAGATTAACAAGATGGCCTGGTTCATATCATATGCAAGACAAGGAAGTGGCAATATAACATTTCCTCAACAAAGACCTCCTGATCAATCTGCTTTGCAGATTGCTTCTGCCTCAATATTCAGTAATCCCTGTTTGAGTTAGTGATACAAAACACGCATTACACCTTGCAACTTTAAAGTGTGTTGACTTCAACTCCCAAGATTCCCCAGCCAGCATGAGGGAATTAAGCTTGGCAGCTTTAAGATGTATGGGCTTCTGGGAGTTGAAGTTCACACATCTTGAAGTTGCTAAATTTAGAAATGCTGCTCTACATCCTCAATTCATTCCAGCTGTCACTGGGGCAGCTTTTATGGCATAAAAGAATTTTTTAGGCCAGTGGTCTCCAACCTTTGCAACTTTACGACTTGTGGACTTCAACTCCCAGAATTCCTCAGCCAGCACTGACTGAGGAATTCTGGGAGTTGAAGTCCACAAGTTGTAAAGTTGCCAAGGTTGGAGACCCCTGCTCTAGGCCTAGGACTGGAGCAATTAAAAGTTACCATTGCCCTCTTCCACTACCCAACTCTCACCTAGAGGGAGAGCAAATATTTCTATCTTAGTCACTTCTAGTCCAAAATCATTCACCAAAATCTACTTAGTCATTTCTCTTCCACAACCAATATATTTGATGCAGTAGATGGAAATCATTGCCAATAGTTAGCACACATGGCATGTTCTCCTTTTTTCTGAGTTCTACTTTCACATCTAGGAGACAAAATGGTTCCTGCCTAGAGCAATGGGCTCTTTGATTACTGCACAAAAACCGTATGGAGCTTTGAATGCATTTTTGCAATCACCATCTTGCCTTTTTTTGAAGGACACCCTGTTGGGGAGAAAACTGCTTTATACAATTAAAGCATGCTTTGTTTATGAAGTCCTGGATTTTTTGAGCAATTCAGAAATTATCTAATAGTAAAATCTACATTCCTAACAATGCTTGGTGGAATAGCATTTGGCAGTCTAGTTTTCATCACCTGAGATTTTCTTTAAATGGGATTGAAAAAAAGCTCATTTTCAGAAACCAAGGTTCAATTCAATTCTTGGTTACTTGAGGGAGTATCAAAGCATCTGCAGGGGCTAACAGTTTTGTCAAAAGATAGATTTAACGTTGCCATCACCTCCGACTTCTCATATATTTATTTATTTATTTTATTTGTTTGTTTGTCAAACATGTACAGGATAGCAGTTGTTTATATAAACATAACATATTGTATTTTTCGGAGTATAAGACGCACCGGAGTATAAGACGCACCTTAGTTTTGGGGGAGGAAAACAGGGGAAAACAATCTGCCTACCAGGTATTCATCTGGCTAGCATCCTTAGTCTGGTCAGCTTCAGCACATTATTTTATCCCCTGGTTAGGATTTAAAAATACCTTCTTCTGAGAGAGTAACAATGAAAGAGCCTGCAAGCCAGTAAGAGCTGGGAAGATTGTTAGCACCTGGTTAGGGCTAGAAAAAACCTTATTCGGAGCAGCTTCAGCACATTATTTTATCCCCTGGTTAGGACTTAAAAAAACCTTCTTCTGAGAGAATAACAATGAAAGAGCCTGCAAGCTGGTAAGAGCTGGGAAGACAGTTAGCATCTGGTTAGGGCTAGAAAAAAACTTATTTGGAGCAAGTAGAGCAATGAAAAAAAATTCTGCAAAGACTTAGGGCTGGAAAAACATTCTTTGGAGAGAGTAACAATGAAAAAGCCTGCAAGGTAAGAGTTGGGAAGATCTGTTAGCACCTAGTTAGGGCTGGGAAAAAAAAGCTATATTCAAAGTATAAGACGCTTATAATTTTCAGCCACTTTTAGGGAAGAAAAAGGTGCGTCTTATACTCTGAAAAATACGGTAAGTAAAAAGTACAGATAAATGAGGACAATAGGACAGTAAGACAGGGACGGTAGGCACGATGGTGCGCTTATGCACGCCCCTTACAGACCTCTTAGGAATGGAGTGAGGTCGACTGTAGACAGTCTAAGGTTAAAGTTTTGGGGGTTTGGGGAAGAAACCACAGAGTTTCTTCACAGAGTACAGGCAATGTCATCTCATGTGAACAAAAAAATAGGAACTGATGTCCCAATATTGCTTCATTCATTGCCTCTAACCTCTCTCCCCATGATGCCCAGTTAAAGATGCATCTGAACATTGTTGTGCCAAAACTAAGGTGTTATCACACACCCAAACATTTGTGGGAAGAAATATCCCTCTGGTTCAGTTCCAAGTTGGGAGGAAGACACTGGAAACATGAAGGCTGATTGGAAAGATGGTTTATTGATGAAGCAGAACCATATGGGTTTGTGGTTCTGGGCAGCTGACTAAATGGAGTTGAGAGTGGGTGGTTTTTATATCTGCTTTGGGCTTTGTATTTGAGCTTCCTGTTCCTGTGCAAGAACATATCCTATAATATTCTATTGGCTGTTGTCAGATTCCTATGGGATCATGTAGGGGTTATGTAAGGGTCATAGCTGGCTTTATAAGCAAAAGAGGAAATGCAAATCCTAGGTATTTGTCTGAGCTAATTTTGTCAACCTTTTATCTGAGTTCTGTCTTGGCCCAAACTTTCTGAATGGATTACCAAATCTGCATTTCTAAAAGCTGGCCTCCTTAGCTTCTGCTTGGGGCAAGGAAAGGGTGTGTGTTTCTGAATAGACTGGACCAATCTTTCTTAATGGGCACAAAATATTTGCTGGAGGCCATTAAGAAAGACCGAGAGACAGACTATTATGATACAGGGAACAGATTTTATCAATGGCTGGAAACGCAGGGTGGGAGTCAGAACACGAAACAATTAGGCTAAGTAGACCCGAAATGAGATATTATATATGTATTAGAATATATACATTGGTCAAAAATAACTGTACAAAATTAGCACTGTAAGTAGTATATACCATATTTTTCGGAGTATAAGACACACCGGAGTATAAGTATAAGAGTATTAGTTTTTGGGGAGGAAAATAAGAGGGGAAAAAAATCTGCCTACCAGCATCCATCTGGCTAGCGTCCTTAGCAAATAGCCTGGAACAGGTATATTAGCCTTGCAAAGGTCTGTTCAGAGGCTGCTTTTTCAGCCTTGCAAAGCTCGGTTTGAGAGGTTGTTTTAGCCTTGCAAAGGTCCGTTTCAGAGGCTGGGTGGGGCTACATTCAGTGTATAAGACGCACCCAGATTTTCACCCTCTTTTAGGGGGGAAAAAGGTGCATCTTATACTCCGAAAAATACAGTATGTTATTTGTCTCTCACTTTGGTTTGTATGGCGGATGAAATGCCAGGATGGTCACACTGTGTTTAATATACTTTTATGTAGTGTGTGTGTGTGTGTGTGTGTGTTTAATATACTTTTATGTAGTGTGTGTGTGTGTGTGTGTGTGCGTAGATATTTATTTATTTATTTATTTATTTATTTATTTATTTATTTATTTATTTATTTATTTATTTATTTATTTATTTATTTATTTATTTATTTATTATTTGTTCTATGCCGCCCTACTCCCGAGGGACTCAGGGCGGCGTACAACAATTGTAAAGAACATTAATAATAAGCAATAGTTTAAAAACAACGGTTAAAAGATATACAAAAGCTAAAAAGTGTTCACAGTCAGCCATACCAAGGGGGGAATTCAGATGGATTTAGTCTTTCCCCCCTGCCTGCAGGAAGAGCCATGTCTTGATGGCTTTCCGGAAGGCTAGCAGGGTGGGGATGGTTCAGGTCTCTGGGGGAAGTTGGTTCCAGAGCGTGGGGCCCCCCACAGAGAAGGCCCTCCCCCTAGGGCCCGCCAACCAGCATTGTTTGGCTGACGGGACCTGGAGGAGGCCTACCCTGTGGGCCCTAACCGGTCGGAGGGAAGTATGAGGCAGAATGCGGTCCCGAAGGTACCCTGGTCCTAGGCCATGTAGGGCTTTAAAGATGATGATCAACACCTTGAATTGTACCCGGAGACCGATGGGCAGTCAATGCAGCTGGCGGAGTATAGGTGTAACGTGGGTGTACCTTGGCACACCCACCACAGCACGCGCAGCCGCATTTTGCACCAACTGAAGTCTCCGGATACTCTTCAAGGGTAGCCCCATGTAGAGCGCATTGCAGTAGTCCAATCGAGAGGTGACAAGGGCATGAGTGACCGTGAGTAGAGCCTCCTTCTCCAAGTATGGCCACAATTGGTGCACCAGGCGAACCTGTGCATAGGCTCCCCCTAGCCACAGCTGTAAGGTGTTGCTCTAATTTTAGCTGTGGATCTAGGAGGACCCCCAAATTGCGGACCTGTTCCGAGGGAGTCAATTTCACTCCCTCCAGAACCAGGGAGGGACCGTTGTCTTGGTCCTTAGGAGGCAATATCCAAAGCCACTCAGTCTTGTCGGGGTTGAGTCTGAGTCTGTTTCTCCCCATCCAGGTCCTAACGTCGTCCAGGCATCGGCACATTACATCAGCTGCCTCACTGAATTGAGACGGGGTGGTGATGTACAGCTGGGTGTCGTCAGCGTGCTGATGGAAACTCACCCCATGTCTCCGGATGATCTCCCCCAGTGGTTTCATGTAGATGTTGAACAAGATGGGCGAGAGAACCGAACCCTGAGGTACTCCGCATAACAGGGGCCTGGGGGACGATCTCTGCCCACCTGTTAACACTGACTGCGTCCTATCGGTGAGATAAGAGGAGAACCACCGCAGAACGGTGCCTCCCACTCCCAACTCACCGAGACGACGCAGAATGATACCATGGTCGATGGTATCGAAAGCCACTGAGAGGTCAAGTAGCACCAGGATGGAGGAATTTCCACCATCCCGGGCTCGCCAGAGATCATCCATCAGGGCGACCAAGGCAGTTTCAGTACTGAAGCCGCGCCTGAAACCCGACTGATAGGAGTCTAGATGGTCCGTTTCCTCCAATAGTCGCAGAAGCTGAGTAGCCACCACCTTCTCAACAACTTTCCCTAAAAAAGGTAAGTTGGAGACCGGACGAAAGTTCTTCAAATCCGCTGGGTCCAGGGAAGGCTTCTTAAGGAGGGGTCTAACCACTGCAACTTTTAACGTTAGATAGATAGATAGATAGATAGATAGATAGAGAGAGAGAGAGAGGGAGGGAGGGAGGGAGGGAGGGAGGGAGGGAGGGAGGGAGGGAGGGAGACAGAGACAGAGAGAGACAGAGAGAGACAGAGAGAGACAGAGAGACAGAGACAGAGAGACAGAGACAGAGACAGAGACAGGTTTAGAGATCTCCTAATATATATAAAAAGACCAAGTCTGCTTTCTGCCTTTAGAAAAAAACATGTTTCTCCATTAGGAAAATATAATATTCTGCCTTTTTAATATTTCCCAAAATATTTCATTCTTCTCAGGGTGGGTGGGTGCTGACTTTCTACACATGTATGCCTGCACTCACACATGCATCCTTTCATGGTCCTTTTCCTCTACCAGACAGATGAACATGCTTCTGAAAGTTCTGAGAAGTATCACGTAACTATGATGATAGATCACATGATTTCCAGAGACCATAGTATTATAGGATAAGTACTGGCCAAAGATTACCTTACTAACCTTAGCTAGGCCAGGCAAGTGTCTCCTTGGTATCAGGTAAGGAAGAATTTATATGTTACCATGGAAACTAAGTAGACTGGTTGGTTGCGGCTAAGAGCCGGCTTTAATGATGGTTTGCAAATCATTATAATAAAAGGCTGAAGTCCAAGTGCTGAATCAGGAAGAACTAGAAACTGGGTCTTTGGATTCTGATGAGCCCATTACATTTTTGGGTTGTTCTCTGTCCCCATGGAGGTGGGAACTGGGGATTTTGATTTATTGTTGAAACAGTCATGTCAAAGCTCCACCGCTCTTAACCTATGTCATTGTTTATAAAATGTATATGTGAACAAAACACATTGTGAAATGCAGGAAGCCTGTTTGCAAGGGAAATCTAACCTGTCTAAGTGCTGCAGGGTTGGGATGTTTTCATGCTCAGAGAACTGAGAAAAGGACATGCAGGTGAAACTGCCTTCTAGTTTGATAGAGTTTTCTACTTCTAATCCACGAGGGAAAGGCCAGTTTCCCTCCATAGCCAACTTCGTCAGTACCAGGGGCAGGTTCCTAATTTTTTTTACTACCACTCTGTGGATGTGGCTTATTTTGTGGGTGTGGCTTGCCGGCCATGTGACCGGGTGGGCGTTGCTTGCCGGCCATGTGACCGGGTGGTCATGGCTTCTTGGACTACTGAAGGGAGGGAAACTGAGATAGGTCCTGCCGCCCATTCCCCCTCCCCTCAACAGCTCGAGAAGCCTCAAACGTGCAAAAATGCCTAGGATCATCACCGCGCTTCTCGGACTGCTGAAGGGAGGGGAATGGAGATAGCTCCTGCCGCCCATTCTTTCAGCGTCTCACGCGCTCCCTCAGCCATCCTCCCCTGCTTGGACTCACTGTGGGGTAGGAAGGCAGTGCATGCACAGTGCCAGAAGCTCGGCTTCTGGGCATGCGCAGAAGAAATTTTTTTAATGGCGGCGCCCAGGCACCGGCAACCGACCGCACCGGTACTGTGACATCACCAGCGGGCCGCTACCGGTGCTATAGAGTGGACCGCACTGGTAGGAACCCACCACTGACTCAGTACCCAACTTTCTTTGGCTGCAAAGCAAATCCTCTGATCCCAGTTATGCCTTAAGTGTTGTTTACTGTCTGGCCTGACTATCTAAGGAAAAGCTTCCTTCTCCATTGCAAAAAGGAGACCTATATATTGATAGCCAGCTTCCCTTCTTTTTTCTGTTTCCATCCAAAGAGCTACCCAAAGTGGAGGGGAAGTGACTGATTGGCTGGCCTGTTGCCATGGTTATGGTTGCTGTGGAAATAAGGGCTGTACTCCTGCCCTTCTGTCTTAATTCTGAATTCTTCCAAGCAAGGACTTGGTCTCCCAAGGGTGGGAGAGGGGCAAATGAGAGATTGTGTGTATAGAGAGAGAGGGCTGAGAAAGAAAGCACTTCCTGTTCCTAATGGCACCTTGGGTCATTAGAAGAGTAAAAAAAGCCACAATTCCTAAATTTTCTCCTGAGAAAGGCAGGCAAACTTGGGACACAAAACTAGATAAGTGGATTGGAGGATGGGGGAAGGCAGACAGATGATGAACATTATAAGAAAGAGAGCCAGTTTGGTCTAGTGGTTAAAGCACCAAGCTAGA
This sequence comes from Diadophis punctatus similis, assembly GCA_023053685.1. Classification (NCBI taxonomy): domain Eukaryota; kingdom Metazoa; phylum Chordata; class Lepidosauria; order Squamata; family Dipsadidae; genus Diadophis; species Diadophis punctatus. Next base: position 6,553,387 of record JALIGW010000009.1, read on the forward strand.
AACCAGGAAAGAATGAGTTCTAGTATGCCTTAGTTAGGCATGAAAGTTGACTGGGTGACTTTGGGCCAGTCACTCTCAGCCCAACTCATCTCACAAGGTTCTTGTTGTGGGGAAAATAGAAGGAGAAAGAAGTATGTTTGCCATGTTGAGTTATTTATAATAATAAATGGGATATAAACAGGGGTAAAATTCAAAATTTTTCCCTACCGGTTCTGTGGGTGTGGCGTGGGTGTGGCAGGGGAAGGATACTGCAAAATCTCCATTCCCACCATACTCTGGGGCCAGCCAGAAGTGGTATTTGCCGGTTCTCCGAACTACTCAAAATTTCCGTTACTGGTTCTCCAGAACCTGTCAAAACCTGCTGAATTTCACCCCTGGATATAAATAAATAAATAAATATAAAAGGGGTCAGAGGTCAGAATTCCTACAGTGGGATGGATAGCCAGGATATGGCCCCCATATTCCATTTATGTAGCTCTCAACAGGTTTAAAAATTGCCAACCCTCAACCCAGGGGGAGGGCCTTCTCTGTGGGAGCACCCACCCTCTGGAACCAGCTCCCTCCAGATTTAAGAACCATTCATGACCTGGCCACCTTCCGCCGTGCCCTCAAGACGTACTATTTTTATCAAGCCGGGCTTGGGGGTTTTAAGATTTTACCAAATTTTACCAAATTTTAATTATATTGTCTTAAATCAGGGCCACATCTAATATTTTCTTTTAAATGTATCTATATTTTAATGTTTATATTGTATTTTTACTTGGCTGTTCACTGCCCTGAGTCCCCGGAGAAGGGCGGTATATGAATTTAACTATAAATAAATAAAATAAATAAATAAACAGCATTACTTCCCACTGAACGGGACATAAATTTATTTTTCTGCCCAATTCTAACCTTTCCTCAAAAGTTAAAGCATGGATGGGGAGAACCTTTCTGAAAACAACCCGTTTCGTTCAACTGTCCTCCTTGTGCCTCTCCTGGATTTCCCCTTCATGCCCTGAATAATTGCCCTTTCTGATGGCAGCCTCACCCTTCGGGCCTGATTGTCAGTCTGGATTAGCCTATTACATACTGATGCCATGTCAGACAGCAGCATGTCAGCAACAAGAATGACAGAGAAGTGCCTCTAGAAAAAAAAACTCTCCCCTTGTGCTTCTATTGAAAAAATTACAACTAAACATTTGGAAGGAAGCATCCATATGCTCTTTATGGACTGAATCATCTGTACCCAGTTTGCATATTAAAATCGGTTGTCTTTGCTATGTACACAGGGAAGTGAGCCCCGTGTCCTTCAAGAGTTACAACCCTTAGCATTTGAATGCATTTTGGAAGGCTCAAAGCATTTTACTGAGTTCTGCAGAAATTCTCAAACTTTTCTGATACCATTATCCCCTAAATGATAAGTACATTTGGTGGCCCCCATTCATATATAAAACTAAATAAATAATGGAGTCATAAATAATGGAACGGCTATGTTTGGCAAATGGTTTTGACAGATAACTATACTCGGGGGCTTAGCAATTTTTCAATACTTGCTGGGGCTGTTTGCCTGATGAAGTTTCCTGAAAGCTTGGCCAGACAAACCTGTGACAAGTTTTGACAATTCTCCTGTTTTGTTATGCATCTATGTGTGTAAAGCAGAAATATACAATAGTCAAACCTCTTTTGGGGTTTGCTTATCAATTTGCACTATCAAAACTTACTTCACTACTCATTTTATCATGGGTAGGTTTAAATTTCCCTTAATGGGGCTTTGCTTACCATTTTGCTTGGGTGAACCAGTTATCAATTTATCCAGGTAAAGCAGGAAGCAAGATGGCAGTAACCTCTGACAGCTCTTCAGTTTTGCATAGACAGCCTTGTACCAGTTTCTCTAAATCGTTTTTAAACATGATGTGTAAGATTAAAGGTGAGTTCATCTTATTTTGCTTAACCAGTGACTGTAAATAAACAATTTGGCATTGAAATCATTGAGATTTAACAATGATGCCAAAACCTTTGAGACCCAGAAAAAGTATCTGATTTCCTTATCTCCTTGGCCCCATCTCCTTTCTCTCTCTGAGTTTCCTGATGCTATTTGTCGGTAGCAATTGCAACATCTGGCCCACACAAGAAATTTGCTGCTCTTTATGCTGTAGAACAGAGGTCTTCAAACTTGGCAACTTTAAGACTTATGCTGGCTGGAGAATTCTGGGAGTTGAAGTCCACAATCTTAAAGTTGCCAAGTTTGGGGACCCCTGCTGTAGAAGGTCCTTCAGATCAGTGTGTACACCAGCATGCTGACTGGGAATTCTGGGTATTGAAGTCCACATATCTTAGAGTGGCCAAGGTTGAGAAACACTACTTTAGATCTTGACTTGTAGCTACACAGAGGGGTTCCCAACAGATTGATGGGGCATAAATGAGGGGGGTGGAGCCTGACCTTACAATTGTCTGTTCCAGTAGGCAAAGATGCATTACCAGGAAAAAAAACAGATACTGGCCTATCAGCTCTCTTCACCAGTGGCTCTCCTGACAGGTTGGGGCATTCATCTTCCCTAACAAAAGCCTGCCTTAAGAAGTGAGGTGATGTCGGTGATCCAGAGGGTGACTTACAAATCACAGGAGCAGAGTCGCTGCCGCAAAGGGGAGCTGGAGGTCCTTCAGCAGCAGTTTGGCCCCTGGATAATATTCCTCTGACATCCAGCGGCATCTCCAGGGCTGCTTCTGGTCAAGTAAAAGACCAGGCTGTGCACATTTTTACTATATCTGCCAAAGGCTCACTGGTAGACATAGTGTTCATCTTGTCCTGGGCTCTGGAAGAAATGGCACTGACAGAATTTACTTTGGGCATTATTTCCCATTTTGTATGGACATGCTGAATTTCCCAGGCAAAGCTGGAATAAGTTTTGCCAATGCTCCAGCTCTGAATGCACAAGCTCCAAAACACACAAAGATGTTTACAACTCCCCATGGGCATGACCCAGTTTGAAAGCCTTTGCTATAAAGTAGCTCAGACCATTATCAGTTCTTCCATACTACAGATGGTATAATGAGGCCAAAAGAGAATGGCTTGCCTATCATTGGCCAGAGAAAGCCTAGCAGGAGTTAAGGAATTATTGGTTGTAGCCTAGGCTTTTTGTTACTATTGTATAATTGGTTAGTAGTATAAATATTTTCATGCATTCCTATAAGCCAACAGTTTCCAAATTTGTATCCTTGTTAGTATTATGATTGTGCAAGTTAGCAGTTTTGCGAGTTGTAGTTCTAGCAGAATCCCACCCCCTATATGAGAAATTCATCTAGGCCAGGGCTGTAAAACTCCCGGCCCACGGGCTGGATGCGTCATGCCCTGGCCACGGCCACGCCCGGTTTAGCAAAGGGGAAAAAATCCTGATACGTCATGTGACGCCCACGTGACGACATGAGTTTGACACCCCTGAACTAGGCAATGATCTTCAAGATATTGTTGAAGTCACATCTTTACTCAGCTAAGAAACTTACAAGGGGCCCTTCAAGCAGTGACTTACTGGGTTTGTCCAACACATTTAACCATGTTTTGCTTTAACCAGGTTTATTGAATACTGCAAATTTATTAAGTTTACTAAATTTACACATTATGTTCAACCAGACATCATGCTTTACAAATTATGATAGCTGATTATATTGGATAAATGTAAAGTAAAAGGTATCAAGCCATGCTTAATACTGGTAATAATAAATGATAAAGCCAGGAACATTGCATAATGCAATGTGCAAAGTCAGCCAATAGGTGTTTTCATTAACCAGTGCTTTGATAAAATAGCCATAACAAGGCTCTTGAGGTGTGAGATGTTAGGTGTGTGATATTTTAGATTAAAAATGATGGCTTCTAAGCAGGCGTTTGCTATTGTCCCTTGCATTTTGGAAATAACACACACACACACACGCACACGCACACGCACATATACAAAGTGGTTGGCCTATGGGGATGTAACTGATCACAATGCCGCCTTTCCCAGTCACCCTGCTTTCTATTAATTGCTGTCCTCTGGGTGTTATAAAGCACAGGGCTTTGGGAAATGGTGAAATAAAAGTAAGACCTTATGCTGTAAATCAGCAGAAAGCTCAAGGGCAGTTGCTGTACTCAGCAAATCACACAAAAAGGGACAGCAAAATGGGCATCAGGAGAAATATCTCTGATGAGGCCCAACATGCTGACAAATGATGGAACGCATGTCTACGTCTTTAAAGTCGGATTCTCCCCAGAAGTATATTGTGTTGTGTTGAGGTGAGAATAATATCTCATAGAGGCTATTTAGATCTTTTACTTGGAATTCAGACAGAAATAAAGCCGAGATTAAAGTCTAATAGAAAATATTTATTTCAGTACAAAAAACAATAAATCCTGAATAATTACATCTTTGCTAAGAAAACACGACCGTTCAGGTCAACCGCTAAGGCAGAAGAATAAATGGTGGTTTAGGAATGCACACATGCGCACTCATCATATCACGTGTTCTGCTTATATTGGAATGTACCATAATATTAAGATAGGGGTGCATCACCCTGCATAGACATACAACTGACAATATTCACTACGTGACATGTTGTGTATATTGAAAAGACCCCAAAAGTTGAAAACCCATTCGGGTCAGGCAGGATGGGATTGCTGCAGGTTCTATCAGCCAAGGAACATTAGCTGGCAGGAAGCAGATGACATGCCTTCTCTGTGATAGCCCCTGCCCTCTAGAATATTCTCCCTTCAGATATCACGATGACCCCAAGCCTGTCGGCCATTAGTAAGGCTGTGAAGACTTGGTTGTATGCCTGGGTCCAAGGCCCTGTGTACATTAAGTGGCCCTTTTCCTGGCTTTATGAATACCCACAATAACAGCTTTACTTGGTGCCATATATATTTATTTTTTACTCTTTGAATTGTTTTAATAATTTTAATTGTTTTTATGTCTTGTTCAAGAGACCAACTAACAACTAAAATCAACTTTTAAAAAACAACACCATCAACCTATGTGGGATTCTACAAATGAACCCCACCCCCAAAGTGTGTGGTGGGGATAAGGGACAGGATTTCTTTTTTTTTATGATTTCTTTAAAAAGCTAATTCTCACCCCAATGAACACAGGGCATAAATCAGGACCCAAGGACAAGAGAGGCTGGAGCTGCAGTTCAATACACTGAATGTCTGTCTATTCCCAGTTTTATGGAATAAGGAAGCATGGAAGAAGAAAGAATTAAAGAGGGCAACAAGGTATGATGCCAATGAATGCAAAATAAGAAATGTGTAAAACACGCATAGGCTCTAGCTTCTGGAGTTCATTTTTTAAAAAAGGATGCTTTTTCAAAAGTGGCTTTGGGTGTCATCAAGTATATATTTAATATTCATTTTCTCTGTGACAACTGCATGTCTGAAAACTATAGAGAAGTCTGATTACAATCTGGTTGCAAAGATTGTGTGCAAAGCCATAAAGGGATTTGCCTGACTTTTTTACCTATTGTGCAATTCCATCCACTAGTAATCCAAGGTCTATATAGCTTATTATGATGTGTGTGTCAGGGTTCCAAATAGCACCCAAAACTAAATCAGAGTCAGAGGCAAAGTATTCCTCAAAGTTCCAATTTATTAGCAGAGCCATGTTGGCACATCTGGGAGAAACCCGAATCTGAAATCCCGGAGTTTCTCCTCCCAGTTGAAAGTTCAAGCCCTTGTCCCCACACCCCCAAGTCCATCACGTTGACCAATCTTCAACTGCCAACTTGGCAGAATCCACCCATCTCCTTCTGTGCAAGTGCAGGAGTGCGAAGACAAGGGATGACCTTGACTATCTAGAAATAATTTGTTATGGTTGCATATAGACAGCCCTTATGTAATTCTCCCTCCCAAATCCCCACAGTAAAGAATACATATTAAAATAGTATAAAGTATGGCAGGCCAAAGACCCCAACTAAAATGGCTTTGGCCTGACAGGGTGAGCTTATCCATGGATGGATGGATGGGTGGGTTGGTGGTAGATAGATTGACTATAGGTATATGAACATTCACATGACTGTGAATGCACTTATGTATGATGGTGATGCATTCTGTACCAGGTTCAGGCATGTGAATTAATAACATGCTCTTCTGAATTGGGATTTTTTTTTATCACATCATTTGGGGGGGGGTTAACATTATGAGTATTAAAGAAGTATATATTTTTGGAAGTTTGGAAATGATACAATTTATTAAACAACTTTGTAGTCCAATGGTATATAGGATAATCAAATAATAAATAGTTAAAATGTTTAGGATTGCAGCACAAAGAGAAGTAGAGATTAGCTGCAAGGCAATCAAATAAGCAGCATTTAATCAATAGTGAATTTAATTATCTAATTCAAGGAGAAAAAGTCAAGGAGTATAGAGAATAATGCATTCAGCTCAATAAGATAAAGATGAAGCAAGACTTTTCCAAAAGTCTTCCATTTTACACAGGGTTCAGCTACAGAAAATGAAAGTAATATAGAGACTCTTACCGAAAGACAGTCACAATTCTCTGCCATAACAAAGAGGCAGATAAATTTACATGAAGTAGCATTCATACAGGCTCACACATGTACAAAAGGATAACACATGGCATAGATACTGCTTTACTTGGAAATGGTGATTAACATAGAGAAAATAAAGGATCCCTATCGATTACTGCTTTTCTGGTACAGGTAGTCCTGTATATGTAATGAGCCGAGGTGGCGCAGCGGTTAGAGGCAGTACTGCAGGTCACTTTAGCTGACTGTGATCCGCAGGTCAGCGGTTCAAATCTCACCGGCTCAAGGTTGACTCAGCCTTCCATCCTTCCGAGGTAGGTAAAATGAGGACCCAGATTGTTGGGGGCAATATAAAAATACATTGCTTACTGGTGTAAACCGCTTAGAGAGTGCTTGCACTGTGAGGTGGTATATAAATCTCACAAAATAAAATAAATAAATAAATAAAACTTACGATCACAATTGATGGAAACTTCCATCACTAAACATTGCAGCCATTAAGTGAGTAGACCCTGATTTTATTATGTTTTTGGCTGGGTCTGTCCGCCATAGTTCTCCTAGACTGGCAAATCAGATAATCTAGATTCTAGAAGATGAGTATTGGTAAGTATATTGCTCTTTTGTCAGATTCTGAATCGAGCTGGTCAGATCAAGCTGGCTGGTCCCTCCAGTTTGTGATACTCCTACTTAGCAGGGTTGAGCTGGGGACCCAGAAATATTGTTTTCAAAATCTAAGTAGCCAAATGGAACCCATATTGGAAGGTTTAAGTTAAACTCCTGTAAGCACCCAAATTTTAATTCCATGCCTATCATTTATGAATCTAGCTTGTGTCCAAGGCAGGTCAATCACCTCTATAGGGTTTGGTTCCTTGGCCCCAGGGGTGGGTTCCAACTTATCTCGCTGCGGGTTCGCTTTCTCCCACACCGTGTGGCCGCATCTTGTTGGCGCGTGTGCATGTATGCGTAGTACAAAAAAACCCTGAAAAAAATAATTTAAAAAATGCTGAAAACAAAATGGCGACCGCATGCACAGTGCTGGAAACTTGGCTTCTGCGCATGCACAGAAAAAAAAATAAATTTTAAAAAAATTCAGAAAAAAAAATTCAGAATTTTTTTTTTAAAAAAGATGGCGGCGCCCATGGACCAGCACTGACCAATCCGGTTCAGTGACGCCATCGCTACCGGTTCGAGCGAACCTGTCCAAACCGGGAGGAACTCACCCCTGCTTGGCCCTGATTTTTTCCCATCCAATACCACAGTGGTTTCTTCCACCTTTTCAGTTTCATATCACCTACAAATCTACTTCCCAAAGCTTTCAGTAATGATAGCATTGGACCTGCCACTGAAGGAACACAACAGGACCTACATTTAACCAGCCTATATACTCTAAAAATCATCACCAGATTCAGATAGGTCAAGAGACAGTTGCTATTGGAGACAGCCCTCCCCTACAGCCAAAAGTTGCAGGCTATACACCTTATGGTGATCTCTACCATTCAGAAAATCTCACAAAGAGACTGATTTGCCAGAAGAATATTTCTTTGTGTACTTAGTCTTCCAGCTCTTGACTGGGAAAAAGCACATCATCTTTTCATCACCCAAAAAATGCACATACTGCTCCACAAATGTCACATGGATTATATGAGCCAACAATGCCTCTCACAGGAGGAGAGATCTATTCACTTAGAGCAGTGGTTCTCAACCTTCCTAATGCCGCAACCCGCAACCCCTGTGCCCCCACCGCGACCCACCCCGCCGCCGCAACCGCCGCCACGACCCCTGCCCCGCCGCCGCCATTTGGGTTCTTTTACCCTCTGCGCATGCGCAAAGCGTTCTGTGCATTCGCAGAGGGTAAAAGAACCCAAATGGTGACATCCGGGTAAAGTCTCCTGACCCCTGTGAAAGGGTTGTTCGACCCCCAAAGGGGTCGCAACCCCCAGGTTGAGAACCGGTGACTTAGAGGCTTTGCAGGAGTCAAGAAGATTACACAGAAATCAGGCCTTCCACAAAACAATTACAGGTTCTGATTCTTTTCCTAGTTCTTAAATGTGGCCTAAGTAATCAAATGTGCTCAAATGATTTTGACCTCCAAAGCCTATTTTATACCTTTCCTCTCTTTCTGAAAGTTTCCAGGATAGTTTTATTATTCGGGACTTACCTATTAGGAAATAAATATATTTCTTCAGATGTAGCTTTCTGCAAGTGGGAGTGTAATAGACTCCATGAGGGGATACCATTTTCTCTCAGTTTCATTTCATTTCTCCAAATCCATCATTAGAGGATGGACCCAACAATCATTTCCCTTTGCTATGTGGGCTGGTTGAGAAAACGGAGATCAAACTTATGTAGTAACCTGAAACCAAACATGCTATATCCAGCTTAGTCTATACCAGTGATGGTGAACCTTTTTTTGCTCGAGTGCCAAAAGGGTGCGTGTGCGCACAAGTCCACACCCATAATGCAATGCCCCCCATGCATGCGTGCACAACCCCCTCGCTTCCCCCTCCCATGCAAGCGTGCAGACCTTACTGAAGCCTCTGGACTTTCGGTAGGCCCGTTGGGCCATTTTTCGCCCTCCCCAGGCTTCAGAAAAGTCTCAGGAGCCTGTGGACAGCGAAAAACGGACCCAACGGTCCAACCGGAAGTTCATTTCTAAACTTCCAGTTGGGCCGTTAGGACTTTTTTTGCCTTCCCCACGCTTTAGGAAGTGTTTCTGAACTTCCGGTAGGCCAGTTGGGTCCATTTTTTGCCATCCACAGGCTTCAGGCGGCTTTCCTGAAGCCTGGGGAGGGCGAAAATGGCCTCCCCCCACCCTACGGAATGCCAAAAATCAGCTGGCCAGTGCGCATGCACGCTGGAGCTGACATAGGGCATCATCTCGCATGCCCTCAGATATGGCTCCACGTGCCACCTGTGGCACGCGTGCCATAGGTTCGCCATCACGGGTCTATACAGTGTTTCTCAACCATTTGTGTGGACTTCAATTCCCAGAATTTTCCAGCAACAATTCATGCATCTTAAAATTTCCAAGGTTGAAAAACATTGGTTTAGTATATTAACCCAACCACACTATATACTATAGGATGTATAGAACAAAGAGAAGATACTTCACTTAATCTATGCCATCTGTGTGCAAAGGCACAATAAATTTCTCCTACGATCAGTACTATGAGTTCTCGGAGTCTGTGTGTAGAGATGCTGCATTTCCAGTTGTTGCTTTTTTTCTCCTCCGGTGTTTTCATCAGATAAATGAGAATACTTTCCATAGTGTGGTGTTAGCAATAGCTTGTTCCACACAGCAAAGATACCCAGGTGGTTTCCCAATGCACCATCAAACTGCAGCATGTGGTGCCAGCACAGATGGTTCTCTTTAGTGTAACAGACACGCGAGCACACATATACACACACACAAACACCAATCAGAACTGTTATAGTAATTCTGGCCAATCTATTAGCAGAGAGTGTTTATCTTTCAGCAGGGGGAGGAAGGTGGAACACCAAATGCCATACTGAGCATTTAATCCAGATCTCCAAGGATCCCAATGTCCTTTCTTTCAGGAATTGTCTAGCATTACTTGACAGACAAGTGCATCAATTCAATTTCTTGAAACTTTAAGTTTTAAACACCCGAATGAACAAGAAATTACCAGTAAGTAAAACCACAATATTCTGCAGTGATCCACAATTTAATTCTTTACGCAATACAATGAGGATTTTTAAATGCAAAATTTAAAAAATAAGATAAAGTATTTTAATTTGGTGAAGGGATTTACCGGCTTCTGGTAACCAGCTTCTCTTGATATTTATTTGGATTTCCTAGCAAGCTTAGCTTTAGAAGAAGTGATTAGACTGGCACAATGGCAAGTTATAAACTACTGTTTACAAATTACAGTAGTTAGGGTCAAAGCCTAAACCAAGGAAATAATATTATAGGTAGTAATGTGTATAAGCTCAATCCTATACATATTAGCATGGGGTGTATTTCTTTTTGACTATAATGGGGCAACAATGGAAACATGGTGAAATGTCACAAACTTCACATCTTACACATATTGTGCTGATTTCTCTGCGTTGCAATAGTTAAGCCATGGCAGCAAAGAGATTCAGAAACTCAATTGCATATCTAGTGGTGGCCCAAATTTTTGAAGTTCAGATATGGCAATTCTATCTCTGACCAAAGCTGTGTAAAAAAATCCAGACAACCAGGAGATGGCAGCAAAAAGATACAGTTATGTGTCTTTTACTGCCACTTGAATTTTTGCAGCCTAGATCTAGTATCCTAGAACATCAATTTTTTTGTGCAAAAAGTACTTTCAATAGAATAACTGCAGAACCAGAATCCTGATCACATAACTAAATACACTTCAAATGATTTAATTCTAATAAAAATAAAAAGCACTTAATAACATTTTTTTAAAAAGCAGCAACTGAGTGTTAAGCATCCTATTATAATTGGTCAGAATGCTAAATGAAGTTTTTATTACCTAGTTTCAGTTGTTAGTCATTGATAAGCCATAATATAATTTATTTAGTTTGACTTAGCTGTTAAATCATCCACTATCATTTGTAAGTCATGGGAAATAGATGAGTAAATGTGATCATCCCATTTTTTAATTTATTTTAAGGAGGCAGGAAAAAAAGGCAAAATGAATTTCAGAAGGGTAAGCTACGCCTCATATAATGAGAAAGAACAATATATTTTCTCTTGAAAAGTAGAGCATAGTATACTGTATTTCATTTGTAACCATGCTGCGACACTAGACATACTCTCCCAAAACCTAGTCCTATTGATTTTTATGGCAGTAAGTTTTAAGGAAACAGGTTTAGAATTTTGATGCCCGTTTTAAACTCCCAACTTATGATTCTGTATAATTATAATTTGGGTTCAGGCGGCATAGCTTCTTTAAGAAATCATAGAGATCCACCAATTGGCACAGCCAGTTCTTTTCAGACAATGCTAACCATTCCCATTTTGGCATCTCCATTATTAAACCATCACTCCCACTGCCCAGTCAGGGGGAGCACTGGCAGGGGATTATGGGAGTTAGTTACCCCTCTAAATGAGGAAGGCTGAGCTGGGTCTTACAAAGTGAAACCGATGTAGTTTTCCTCCCATCACCTGATAGCAGAAAGAAGCAAGCTGCTGGCCTGCTAAAAGGCTGCCATTGGGGCATCGGGTAAGGGGTGCCTAGGGGCAAGGAAAGAGATTCCTTCTTCCCCAGGCCGAGGGGGCGGAAGATGCTGCATGTTCTTTTTAATTTGCTGGCTGTGGGTGTGTGCTTTAAAGAGCAACGTCCAGCAAAAGGAAGGTTGGGATGAAATACGGTCATCTTGCTAAATCCTGCCCATGAAAGGACGCCGCCTTCTAGACAAGTTGGAAAGTTCGCCACCGCGTTGCCTATCTGAATACATCGCGACAATACTGCACCCTTCTGGCTCCCGTCCTTCCGCCTGCGAGCCTCCCAGAATAGCCTTGGGCGAACGAGAGGTGCCCTTCTCCCCGCCCCCCAACCTGAAAGCCACGAAACTGCACGGGAGCCGCTGGGTGTGCCGGTGCATGCATCCTTTATCCCTCTGTGCAGGGACCACATACTCCGCTTCCGCCGCCGCCACCTTGCTGCTTTGTCTGGCTACCCTGGCTCTCTCTCCCCCTCCTTCTCTCCCTCCGCCAGACCTTGCGGTGCCGCCCCCCGACCCACCGCATCTAGTCCGGCGAAGGGGCTGCCGCAGCTCCCTCGCTCGCGTTTCCACCGCCCCCTTCGCCCCTCCTCCATCCCTTCTTTCTGCGGACGCCCTCTAGTGGCCTGACTTCAGCTCCCAGCACCAGCTTCCGCGGTCAGCCGGCAAGGGAGGCAACAGTCGCTGAGCACAACCAGCCGCTTGTCCTTCGCCCAGAGTCGGCTTCTCCGGCATCTCTCTTCTGCAGGTAAGGAATAGGCAATATGGGCAGACAGAAGAGCGACTGCTGCCGCTGCTGCTGCGCCTTTCGGCTGAGCAGGGAGGTTGCTGCTGGATGTGATCAGGGCTGGAGGGGAAAAGGGAGGAAAAGTGGGGGCTTGGTTGCATATGGGTGAAGGCGGGGTGACGGAGGGGCTTCTCCGCCATGGAGAGAAAGGAAAAAAGGTGCAGAATGTGAGAAGTGATACGGGTTCTGTGGGTGGAAAGAGAAGATCCTGTGGGGGGGGGGCGAGGAAAGGGAGATATGAGTTGGGGAAGGGGGCTGTCATGGCATGCAGGTGGACCTGGGAAGGAGGAGCTGAGGCATGCGATGAGGTGCAGCTGGAAAATCGGGGTGGAGGTCGGGATCCAGGCCCAGGAGGCAGGCACCGGTGGGGCCCTAGTATGAGTCCAGAGTGAGGTGGGGAAAATGAAAAGGGAACGTCCCGGGAATAGAGAAGCAAAAGAAATCAAGGCGGAACAGAGAGATCGAGGACATGCATGGGATGCAGTAGAATGAAGGGAACAAGTTTGGGGGGCAGCAGGTGTTTTAATTTGCATTTTGGAGGGAGAGGGTCATGCACAGCAGCTGCATCCATTCAGACACGGGGGCCCTTCTGCTGGCAAGAAATAAGAGGCCAGGTATGGGGGCAGCACGTTTTTTGACTCTATGGGGTTCCCTCATCCACACACCCTTGCTGGCAGAGGGTGTAATTAGGAGGCGGCTGGCAGGGCTCAGCACGTCAGGGCGCAGACAATGGGCCAGCCTCCCGGGGCGGCTGTTGTGCCAACACACTGCTAATGTGATTAGGGGCACATATCGCAGCCAGCACCGGCCTCCTGTGTGCCAGTGAGCGTGCAAGAGAAGGGGAGGCAACAGCTTGGAAAGAGAGATGGCGGGGCGGGGGGAGCAACACCAGAGAAGGCCGTGCCTCCTTTGGCAAATGAAAGCCTTGAGGACTTTGGAAAGAATGAGGTATCTTCCAAGGCGAATGAGTGAACCACGAAGGGAAAGAGCATGCTGTGTGCGCGCAGACTTGCTGATATCCCTCAGCATGGCATAGGCAGATGGGCTGGTTCTGTAACAGGCATAGAACAATACAATACATATTAATATACTATGCTTACCAGGAGATCACATTTCCTTCTGACATTGGGCATGAAAACTGTCTATCGACAGCATTTCCAGTGGAAGGTTTGTAACACCATTGTGTTTCACATTTGGTTTGTGTACACGTTAAAAGTGCAAGTGTGATAGAACAGCTGTTTGTCTGTGTGAAATTAATAGAATTTTAGTAACAGCCTTTGTGCTTGTATGTGTGTGAGGGTTACGGTGCCTCAGCTCAGCTCTGTCCCGCCTCAACTAAAAGATATGCAAAAATTAAATGTATGCAGATAAGTGAGTGCATTCCAGGTATTGTGTATTTGGGTACAGGTAGCAAAAAATAAAGTTTATTCCATAATAATTTTTTTATTCAACTTTAGTGAAAAAAATGGACTGTGAATATGACAGTGATGCACCTACAGAACATAATTTATCATGCATTCCTCATGCTGAGGAAATATAAGTTTCTTTACCAAACAATATCTTGTTGGAAATTTATCACATATTAATATACCGTAATATTACCATTATGTGTGGATCGCTATCCTTTTTATTTTAGGTTGGTATGCAAATATTTTTTCTCTCTCTTTCAATTATGACGATTCTTGGAGACTGCCTCGGTAAGTCTCTACACTTTTCTTAGCAAGGTGTTCAGAAATGGTTTGCCATTGTCTCCTTCCTAGAGCTGAGAGAAAGTGACTGGCCCAAGGTGATCCAGTTGACTTCCTGTGCAAGGTGGGTCTAGAACTCAGGCTCTCCCGATTTTTAGCATGCCTTAGCCACTAAATTGAGTTAGCTCTCTCAGACTATGCCAATATATCTGTGTACATGTGTGTGGATAAGTTGCGTGATGTGCTAGCCTGAGGAAAATAAGGCATGACTTCCACTAACATTTCCTGATAGTGTACCTTATCCACACAAATGTGTAGAAGAGGATCAAGCCTAACTTGGTATAGATATTTTTGTTTGCTTCCCTCTTAAAAAACAAAGCTTTCTAAAGAAGTCAAGAGATGTTTTTCAGTCAAAGAAGCCTGTAATTACTCTTCCCCCGTAATTTAATTTTTAGTCTTAGCCGCTTTGAGGGAGCCTTCTGCCAGGTCCAAGCCCAGTGATGACACTCTGAAGTCCAGTCAAATCCAATCCTTTATTTGCCTACACCCAATAGACAAAATCTTGACAAACTAAAGATATATAGCCTTCTAACCTACTAGATATATCCTGAGAGGTTGTAAAGCAGTGGTCCCCAGCCTTTCCAGCTACACAGACCAGGGGCAGCAATGTGTGTGTGTGTTTTGCATGTGCAACATAATCCTGAAATATGGTCAAATGAACCTTCACATACTTGCCCGCTGCTTGCGCAGCCTGGTTCCCAAAGGGCCATGGCTCAGGAGTTTAGGACTCCTTTTCTAGAGCCCTCATCCAATTTGGGACTGGGCAGTCTCTTAATTTAGGCCTTTCTCTGGGAGAGCATTGTGTTTGTGTTGTAAAAACTTCCCTGCTGGTCCTGCAGGTGCAGATTCCCTCACACTTTCTGCAGTTTGGCCTCTGCAGCTATTGAACTATTTATTTATTTATTTATTTATTTATTTATTTATTTATTTATTTATTTATTTATTTATTTATTTATTTATTTATTTATTTATTTATTTATTTATTTAGTCAAGCATATATAAGATTACAGAAAAAGTATAAACATGATTGTGAATACATAAAATGTATAAACATGTTATGAATACATGAGATGGTTACGAATACATGGGGACATTAGATCAGGCACATTAGGCATGTTGGTGCGCTTATGCATGCCCCTTACTGGACTTAGGAATGGGGTGAGATTTATGGTAGATAGTCTAAGGTTAAAGATTTGGGGGTTTGAGGAGGAAACCACAGAGTCCAGTATTGCATATCAGGCATTGACCACTCTGTTGCTGAAGTTGTATTTTCTGCAATTGAGTTTGGAGCGGTTACTACTATTATCCTCATCCCATGTGCCTTGCTGATTATGAGATGATAGGATTATCAATTTCTCCCAACTTTAAACACTGAACGTTTGCTTTATCTATTAAGCCTTACTTCCACTTTCCTTTCTTTCCAAAAATTCTGAGATTCCTGGCTCCAAATCTACTCAACTCTGAAAGTATTCAGTGTCTTAAAAATCTTCCCCCCTCTCTCGGCCCCCTGCAATTTTTGTTAAATTATTTGACTGGGCACTCTCCAGAAATTAGAAGGAAGGTTACCAGTAGTCCCGTCACTTATCTCTTCCCTACCTTTCAATTTGGTCTAGTGCTGTGATGGCCAACCTATGGCACACATGCCACAGGTGGCACGTGGAGTGATAACTGAGGGCACGCGAGGTGTTGCCCTATATCAGCTCCAGCTGATTTTCGGCCTTCCGGAGGGCGGGGAAAGGCTGTTTTTGCCGTCCCCAGGCTTCAGGAAAGCTTCCTGAAGCCTGGAGAGAGCGAAAAACGGCCCAACAGGCCTACCGGAAGTCCGGAAGCTTCAGTGAGGCCTGCGCGCATGCGCGGGGTGGGCAGAGGGGAGAGGGGATTGTGTGCGGATGCGCGGGGGGAGGGCATTGCATTATGGATGTGGGCACAACATACCCTTTTGGCACCCGAGCAAAAAAAGGTTTGCCATCACTGGACTAATGATAAGGCCCCAGGCTAGAAAACAGAAGTCTGAGTTCAAGTCTTGCCTTAATCATGAAAGCCACCTGGGTGATTTTGGTAACTTTATCTCAGCCCAACCCACCTCACAGAGTTGTTGTGGGGAAAATAGGAAGAAGTGTTGGATATATTCACTACCTTATTTGCAAAAATAAATAATAAAGGTGAGATGTAAACAAATAAAATAAAAACAAAGAAGCTAGTTAATAAAAAACCTTCCTTTAGTGTTATAGAAAAACTTTGCAGGATGGAGATAGTATTCCTCATATTGGCAGCAACAAGACATCTTATCGACCCGACATGGCTGTGGATGCAACAGGGCTGGGTCATGTTACTTGCAGATGGCAGCACAGAAAGACAGGCAGGCAACTGCAATTTGGGAGGGAAGAAGGCGGGAATTCCTAGTTACCTGAGTAAGATTGGGACCCTGTGAGTTATTTATGGATTTATCAAACAGATTTATATGACTGCCTGTCTATCCAAAGGAACTCTGGGTAATGAACAAAAATAAGAACACAATACAATTATTTAAAAGAAAAAGAAAAATAGCATTGAGGCCTAATACAACTCATATTTATAAATCAACTACACCATGCCAGCTAATTTCTGCCTCGATAGTTTTTGGCCTTGATGGATGCAATATCCAGTTCAGTCGCTGTGGTGTACAGACTTTTAGCCACTCTGTTAAGACAGAATGTTGCCCGGGGTATAATCATCATGGAGGTAATCTACACTTCATAACCCAATGAGATGTGACTGTGGTGTACCAGAACAAACTATAACACATATAGTTCAAGAATGTCTCCTCAGGAAATTTCAAGATATCTAGAATGTTCTCCTCGCAGCCATACCAGAAGCAGTCAGATGGTTAGCTCTCTTAGATAACAAATGATAACATTGATCCCATTGCAATTGTATGGCTCTATGTTATGCTGAATTCATTATGGTTTTATCTTAATTTAATCTTTTATCTCCTGTATTATATTGTCCACATATTATCCATATGTGTGTGTGTGTGTGTGTGTGTGTGTGTGTGTGTGTGTGTGTGTGTGTGTGTGTGTGTTTATTTAAACAGTAATATGTAAAATAAATAAATGAACGAATGAATGAATGAACGAACAAATAAACAAACAAATAAATAAATAAATAACCAAGCCAGCTCTGTCAATATCTTGGCCCTAGGGCCTGGATTGGGGAAGAGAGGCGCCCACAGAGTTATAGTGAGGACTGCTCAATGATGGAATTGCTGGTACTGCAAGAACAGCCAACAGGCCAGATGGTAACACTGAACTAGATGTTGGTCAATTTATGTCTGACAGAACTTTGTAAAAAGAGGATAGTGCATATTACATGCTGCAAAATTTGGCAATGGGGAGGGGTCTATGCAGCCCATCTTGCTTGAATTGCATCTTTATTGACAAGGATGATGGGGCCCTGATGCCTCGGCATATGATTTTAGGTCTACAGGCTGCTGGGTACATGCCCAAACCCTTTTTTGTGGCTGGCAGAAATTCTGATCTCAGTTGTTGAAAGTTGATGGTGTTTTTTGCTGCCATTTTCAAATTAAAAACAAAGTTTATCATAAATTTCAAAATATACTTTAGTTAGTTGTTTAATTACCAAAAACCCCTCCCAAAGCAAGACCCTTGCAAAAATCCTGGTTAAACACACTTTACTTTCCTACTCAATTCTACCACCACCCATTCCCTAATGGGTAAGTCTTAGCCACCCAAAGGTTTCCTAGTCTTGATCTACAATAGTGAAGGCTGGGTGTCTGGGTCCACAGTGGAGAGTACAGCTCATTAAAGATTAGAAATAGTGGTTGATTAATATATAGGCAATCAAACCGGTCAGTCCTAGAGGAGATCAACCCTGACTGCTCTTCAGAAGGCCAGAACCTGAAGATGAAATTGAAATACTTTGGCCACCAAATGAGAAGGAAGGACTCACTGGAGAAGAGCCTAATGCTGGGAAAGATTGAAGGCAAAAGAAGAAGGGGATGACAGAGAATAGGTGGCTGGATGGAGTCACTGAAGCAGTCAGCGTGAGCTTAAATGGACTCCGGGGGATGGTAAAGGACAGGAAGGCCTGGAGGAACGTTGTCCATGGGGTCACGATGGGTCGAACACAATTTGGCGACTAACAACAACAATATCTAGGCTTAGGATTCAGCCATAGTATTTGGGTGGCCCACACAGTTACAAAAGGTAGTCATCCTATTCCCCAATCAATGAAAGTAGGAGTGAAAGTGAAGGTCAAATCTCTCCTTTCCACCCCCTACCTTTCTGCAATGCATATTTTACATGATGGGTCAGCAGGAAGAGGACAGAAGCATTTTTCAGATCAGCCTTCCCCAACCAACTGCTTTCCTGGATGTGTTGATTTGTAAGTCCCGTCATTGCAGCCACAGATCATGCTTGCTGAAGAAGATGAGACGAGACAATTTATCTGAAGGTTTCCCTGGGTGCGTGGTTGCCTTCAGTCAGCAATTTAGTCTAGATTTCCTGTGTGCGCTTTCAGATGTAGAACCTGCTTTATCAAATGTACTAATGGATTAATGGGATTCTCATAACAGACAGGTAGAGAACAAGACCAATGCAATGTAATTTTTGTGCGAATTCCTCGTCTGATTCTATTTGTGTTTCCTAAGCAATGGTTTGGTGCCTGGCTTTGCATTCTAGAAAGATAAAAATGGTCTCTATTAGGGCTCTTTTTTCTTTCTTTCCTTTTGACCTTCAAATCCAGCTGATGGGTATCCACATGGCTAGGAGTTGAATTACGAGAGAAGTGGTGACAAAATCTAGGGCTCCACTCAATAAAAAGAGCAAGAGGACCTCCGAACGCATCATGGACTGGTTTATATGTTTCCACTGATCTTATTAAAAGCCCACAATCAAAAAGAAGTAACCGGGATGACAGTTTGCCCAAAATGCACTTATCAATGTTAAGTACCCTAGATACAATACAATACAGTGCCTATCAACCAGTAGTACAGAATAAATTGTCTAAGTGGGACACAACTCTGTTGTATAAATTGAACAATAACCCATGAAACGGAGAAAAGGAGGAGGGCAGAACAGTCAGTCTCCAGTGAATGTCCTAAGGCAAAAGATAGGGTAGTGTTACTATAGGTCCCTATTGTAATTGGAAGAGCTTCTGAAAGTTTTGGGCTTAGGAGCCAAAATATAATGAAATAATGTTTTGCAGTAAGTTCACACTCATTCATTAGCTTCAAGGTATTTCTTGGAGGGGAAAACTGCTCCAAGTGACAACTACTGCTTCTGCAACATATAGCTTTTACTCATTAATTTACAGGTCCAGCAGGAAAAAAATACGGTAAATGGCACGATTGCAATTTTTACATCCTGAAAGCTTACCATAACTGTTAAGTATAATGTTTGGGAAAATCTCTAAATCTTTCAATGAAAAAGTGAACTTTTTGTTTCTATCTTGATGGGTGCCAGGTCCTTTGACATTGGGAGGACTTAAGATTTTAAAAAAGAAAACAATTTGTTTCTTAATTACCTAACTTGACTTATTTGAGGATTACATTTACTGTAGCTTTGAGAACTTTATCAAGGGGTAAGTACTTGCTGAAAACTGAGTGAAGATATTTCATCGCAGGATATATGGTTGGCCACCAGACTTGATGGCTATAAAAAGGAAGAGGGGAAATCCATGGGGGATCCATCTCTTGCTTTAAACCTGCAGCTGGGTAAAATTGTCATTTGTAGAGGACATATATCTTAGTGCACCAATTGCTGGGAACTCTCTCGAGACATCTGGTTGCTTATTTGCAGGAAAATTTGAGAAGTTGGACTAATTTTGGTCTGCTCCAGCAAAACATCTCCTATGTGAGAAGACATAAATGTTCTGGATTATAATGTACAGCATTATGGCTTGGTGAGAAAAATAAGAGATGAGAAAGAAGCAAGATGATATCCTATTAATAAGCAGAATCCCTGACTTTTTTATGGTAGAACCCCAATGAGTTATGCTCTCCCCCCCCCCCCCCGTATGCACAGCCAAATGGCCATGATGGTCAATGCAGCAGCAGTATATGGAGACCCAGCTTCATTTTCAGTTGTTGCCTTGTGTAAACTACAAGGCCTGCTTTTCCCTTACGTCTAGTGCCTACAACTGGGCTATTGTTCAGTACACATTAAGTCATAGAGTTAGTCATAACTTTTTCTTCATTCTATGTTTGCAGTGTTGCTTGCAGTGTTGGAGAATGTACTCTTTTCATATAGAAATTGGAAACCATCTTGATATTGTTTCAGGATTTTCACATCATCCTCTGCTTTTCCTTCTTCCTCCAGGCATGGAGTTCCAGTGGGGTGGAGGTCTTCCCCACCACCACCTCCATGTGCTCCTCATCTACATATGGGTAGCACTAATAGCTCAGATCCACCTTCCTGGAGGTTCCCTTCAAAATCCCTTTTCTCTTGTTCCTCCTCCTCATCTCCCTTACACAGCATAGTGACTCATTCCATGCGGGGGTGACAAATGCCAAGTGATTGAAGAGGCGGTATTGACATGATGCATGAGCCAGAGAACTGAAATCTCCCTTTCACTGACACAGATAAATCCACCCTGCACATGCACACTTGGCTTAATGGCAGGGTTTCCTTTTTCATGTATAATATTCAACTGGGCAGCCTCATCCAAAAGGATAGAGAACATTCCACAGGTGTGTCCAAAGCCAATGGTGGCTAATGCATTTGCAGCATATCGCATCTTAGCTGCACATCAGCAGGGGGGGAAAGAGGCTTCCCTAAGAACAATGTGTGTTTCACACTTAATGCAAAAGTGTGTTGCTCCAACTCTAACTGTTATCATTAGAGTGTGCTGAGCCAAGGTCAAAAAGACTACAAAATGAAAATGTTGTTTAGAAACAGAGCATTAAGTGTTTGTGGCAGCTGCTTAGACTTGTCAAGAAAGCTTTTTACTAAGGTAATCCAAAGATAAACTCAAGAGGAGCAGCACATAGCTGTACCCTGCCTATTTGTACTTTATGGTACACTTAAGATACTTTGCAGCGAAATGGGCATGTCAAGAAACAGAAGTAAGGAAATATGCAACAAGTTGACAAATTGAGCTAACAATTACAGATGAATAAGAGAAAGTAAGCATGAACAACTCAACTGTGTGTGAATTTGTACTCAACTACCACTGAAAACATATCAGTCTGCTAGATACCCTGATCTGGAAAATCATTCTCTGATAGGTTGACTGAATTCTGTAACGTATGAATACCAGATGCTGCTCTGTGACTGTGTTTTGTCAAGTACTGCATGCTTAGGATAGTGCCATTCTTCCTAATATGAATGTTATTGTTTGAATTATTTATAGCAGGCAGACATGTATTAGATGTCATTACCAAGATATTACGGGTAGGCCAAGAGTTCATTTAGTGACTGTTCAACGTTACATCAGCACTGAAAAAGGTGACTTATGACCGTTTTTCACACAACCTTTGCAGCATGCCCATGACCATGTGATCAAAATTCAGATGCTTGGCAACTGAGATGCATACTTATAACCGTTGCTGTGTCCTAAGGTCATGTGATCACCTTTTGCAATCTTTTGACGAGCAAAGTCAATGGGAACGCTAGATTCACTTAAAAAGCATGTTACTAACTTATCAACTGTGATGATTCACTTAACAAGTGTGGCAAGAAAGATCGTAAAATGGGGCAAAACTCAATGTCTTATGTAACAACAAAAATATTGGGCTCAATTGTGGTCTAAGTATACCTGTATAATGTGTCCATGAAAATAGTTCATATTTTCATGGACACAGAAAGTGGTGTGTGTGTGTGTGACGGTGAGTCCATTGGACACTATCACTGATGTAATGGATATGGGAGAGATCTGTTTTAAAATTCTCACTCAGCTTTAAGTCTGACACAGAAGAGTTTTTGGCCTCATTTCCTGTACCCTTGAAATTGCAATACTGATTATTTTATTGAGTATAGCTGATAACAACAAGGCAAATCTTGTAGGGAGAAAACTAATACATCAGGTATTAAAAGCAATTTCAAAACGATGATTATAATAAAAGAGAACATCAGGATCCAAATGCCAAAAATGTGCAATAAAAAACAGACCGAATATGGATGTTTGCCAACACGAACAGCTCTTATTATTCTGTCTATCTACCTTTGAAATTATCTTGCATCATTGAAAGAGGCAAATTCCAGGAAAATAGGTACATGTCTGTTTTGGTATAAAGAAGGAGATGGTTAAGTAAATACATTCTGTTCTCAGTAGAAACCTATTGCTTCATTTAAAAGAATATGTTTATGTCATAACCTTTTATTGTTTGTTCTGTCTGGTGAAGGTATATCTCTAGAAAGACGGATATCAGCCTATTGAATAAAAGAACTCTGGGATTGAATAGGATTGCATTCTAATCATAACCACATTGTTGTGTGTTAACAACAAGAGACTTATTTGATGCTGCTATTTGCCACCCATGTAAGGGTGTGCTACAATGAAGCTACAATCTTTCACATAAGCCTCCTCAATGGGTTGCTTCTCTGATATGATGCTGAACTTATCCTTATGTGTAAACCTGTACATAGCGCTACTTCAGAATTTAGAATTATTCAAATGTATTTGTTTTAAGAAGTTTGCAAGTTTCCTTTCAACAGGCATTTATCTTTTGGTCAGAAGGTGAAATATAAAAAAGATTAGAGTATTTTTGATTATCTTGTCCACTTTAATGGACAAGAACAAATAAAAACATACGTTATTATCAGAGGTGGGTTTCAGCAGGTTCTGACCTGTTCTGGAGAACCGGTAGTGGAAATTTTGAGTAGTTCGGAGAACCGGTAAATACCACCTCTGACTGGCCCCGCCCCCATCTATTCTCTGTCTCCCAAGTCCCAGCTGATCGGGAGGAAATGGAGATTTTGCAGTATCCTTCCCCTGCCACACCCACAGAACCGGTAGTAAAAAAAAATAGAAACCCACCACTGGTTATTATCTGAAGAAGTGTTATCACTGCCATATTTAACCAATGCTACTGTATGCTAAGCAAAAGGCTACCATGGTCCAAACTGCTCTGATATATTCTTGTTAAAGCTCAGTAAAATTGGCACATAAACAGAAGAATTTGCAACAGGATGAAGCTGAGCCCTATGTGTGTAACTTTGGTGCAAGATAATAGGCCAAGGGCCTAAGACTGGTACCCCAATTACACTCCCAAAAATTCATGGAATCAGACCAAATTAAATATAATTTAAATTAATTTGAATATTATTTTAGTACAAGTGCACCTATATGTCTTTATTTTTCCATTCCGTTACATTAAATACTGTAGATGATCAACAACTTTTGGAAAGATTCTGGTTACCTCAAAGCCTTGGTAGACCATATGCAACCTTCAGCTGCGAGTTGGATGCATCTGCTTTCGCTCATGCATGTAATACTGTTGGCCAACTAATAGACTATTTGGAGAGCACACAGGCTGAACTCTTCTTCTGTTGCATTCAGGAAACATTGCTGAGAAAGAGGAAATTAGAATAAGAGCAAGATTGAAGAAAAGGAACAAAGGAAAATAGGCAACTATATGTAACTAGCTAATCTTTTCTGTTTTGTGTGGCTGATTTGGAGCTGGGAGGAATTTACTGTTGATTTTAAGGTCCACAAGTGAGTCCTGCAACAAAATGTTCTATGTCCTTTCTAAAAGGCCTGCTCAGTTTTTTTTTTTGAGAAGGCTGGTTGTGCTCTTCTTCCATATAACCTTTTATGTTTCATTGATTTTACTGTAATTTTTTTGTTTTGATTATTGTGAGCTACCCAGAGTAATTGAGAGTTGAGCAGCATGCAAGTTTAATAAATTATTATTATTATGGTTGGTTGCATAGTCAGCCAGCTGTTTCAACTATTTTTAGCTTTTTCCGTATTCCTTTTTTCAACAAATATGTAATATACTACTGAACAATCAAGTCTCAAGTTGGACAATTTTTTGTGAGGGGTGTGTGTATGTGTGTATATGATGCTACTTCTGATTCCAGATATCCACAAATATAAAGTGATCATGTTTCAACTCTATTTCTGTTTTGCTGTGACAAATATAAGGTCATGTGCCATCATATTGGACACAAACTGGCCTTGCTTTGCAAGTATTGTTTATGTCTTTGATAGAAACTAAAGCATGTTATATCTATTAGTAAATGTAAATGAACCATTTGTCACCAACACGATGTGACAATTTTATTCTGAAATGTCACAGATAGGATAGCTACAAGAATCATCCAACAATTCATGCATCAAATTGATGCAAAATATTCAAGAACTATATAACAAATGTAACACACTAAAAGCTTTTAAATTATAGCTTAACTGTATAGCTACGATTTAGAATATTTCTAAAACCTCTCTCTCAGCTTGCGATAAGGTGGGAAATGGGGGTTGAGGCTGAGATTTAAATTGAATTTTTACATTGCAACATGCCATAATTTTTTCAATCGGGTGATTAAAT
Source organism: Diadophis punctatus similis (assembly GCA_023053685.1). NCBI lineage: Eukaryota > Metazoa > Chordata > Lepidosauria > Squamata > Dipsadidae > Diadophis > Diadophis punctatus. The sequence goes on from JALIGW010000009.1 coordinate 6,578,084, forward strand.
AAGTCACAATGAGAAAGGTTCACACAATCTCAGGACACTGTATTGTATGAACAATTGGGACTGCTACAAACCCATCTAGGAGGTATGATTGGGAGTTGAGAACTGGGAGCTTGTGCCCTACTTTTTTTAAAAAAGATATTGATCAAGACCTTTCAGGATCTGGTTCCATCAGCTTGGAGTTGGATCCCTGTCTTCTGAATGCAGACAATTTTTTATCTTTGAAACTTTTTTGTCTAAGTCTGAGAAAAAGGGGTTGTCTTCTGAGTGGGAACTTGTACCAACTTTTATGTTGTACATAAAAACTTGCATGTATCAGGGGTGGGTTCCTCTCGGTTCGGACCGAGTTCACCCGAACTGGTAGTGGCCCGCTGGTGACGTCACCAAATCGGATCGGTCGGTGCCGGTCCGTGGGTGCCCCATTTTCCCCCGAATTATTATTATTATTATTATTATTATTATTATTATTATTATTATTATTATTATTATTATTATTATTATTATTATTATTATTATTATTATTATTATTATTATTATTATTATACAATTGTATCACAGCGGCCAGTTGTTTCGCCGGATTTGGCATTGATTACTAGTCGAGCCCCACCCAGGGGCCTAGGAAGTCGTAATGTATTTTCGAAGTATATGTGCGGAACCGAGCAGTGCGGCTTTCTGCATTTGACTGATGGTGATTTTGTCAATTTTGAGCTGTTTTAAATGTAATTCCAGTGCTTTTGGGATAGCACCCAGTGTTCCAATCACTACTGGAATTACCACTGCTGGTTTGTGCCATAATCGTTGGATTTCAATTTTTAAGTCCTGGTATTTTGCAATTTTTTCGTGTTCCTTTTCATCGACCTTGCTATCTCCTGGTATTGCAATGTCAATTATAGTCACCTTGTTGTTCTCGACCAACGTGATGTCTGGTGTATTATGCGCCAGTACCTTGTCTGTTTGTATACGAAAATCCCACAAGATCTTGACCATCTGATTTTCAGTGACTTTTTCAGGCTTGTGTTCCCACCAGTTTGTAGCAGTATGGATGTTATAATTTTTGCATAAATTCCAGTGGATCATTTGTGCAACAGAGTTGTGTCGTAATTTGTAATCAGTCTGTGCGATTTTCTTGCAGCAGCTGAGCACATGGGCTACAGTTTCATCAGCTTCCTTGCATAATCTGCATTTAGCATCATTTGAAGATTTATCAATTTTGGCCTTTATGGCATTTGTACGAATTGCCTGAATTTTCTCAAGTTCAATTTCACTGAACACATTATTTCGTATAATAAATCGCCTTTGATCTGCTAGTCGTTGTTCGCTAACATTTGAATCTGGATATTGTTGTTTCCAAAGTTCATGCATTCGCTTCAAATAACCTCTGATATAATTATTATTATATTATTATTATTATTATTATTATTATTATTATTATTATTATTATTATTATTATTATTATTATTATTATTATTATTATTATTATTATTATTATTATTATCATCCTTCTGAGCATGCGCAGAAGCCGAGTTTCGGCACTGTGCATGCAGTCGCCATCTTTTTTTTGGCTTTGTTGTTTTTTTACCCAGATTTTTTGTTACTGCGCATGTGCACGCACATGGTGCAGGAGGGAGAGAACTGGCATCGAAGTAAGTTGGAACCTACCCCTGGCATGTATGTATATACACACACATACATACACACATACACATGTATACCAGGGGCGGGTTCCTAATTTTTTTACTACCACTCTGTGGGTGTGGCTTATTTTGTGGGTGTGGTTTGCCAGCCATGTGACCGGGTGGCGTGGCTTGCCGGCCATGTGACCGGGTGGGCGTGGCTTCTTGGACTGCTGAAGGGAGGGGAATGGAGATAGCTCCTGCCACCTGTTCTTTCAGCATCTCACGCGCTCCCTCAGCCATACTCCCCTGCTTGGACTCACTGTGGGGTAGGAAGGCAACACATGCGCAGTGCCAGAAGCTCGGCTTCTGGGCATGCGCAGAAGAAATTTTTTTTAAATTTTTTTTTAAATGGCGGCGCCCAGGCACTGGCAACCAACCGCACCGGTACTGTGACGTCACCAGCGGGCCGCTACCGGTGCTATAGAGTGGACCGCACCTGTAGGAACCCACCACTGATGTATACATATACACACACACACAGAGGGAGGAAGGGAGGGAGGGAGGGAAAGGGAGAGAAGAGAAGCTTTTGTAGGGTCTAGTTCAGGGATGGGCAGCTATGACTCCTTTACAATCTGCTGTCTCAGGAATTCTGAGGGCGGAAGTCCACAAGTCATAAAGGGGCCATAGTTGCCCATCCTTGGTCATCTTTTCTTTTTACTGTACACTAATAACTTGTTGGTATTCCACTATTCTCTTAATAGAATAGGCAACTAGAGATGCCTAGTTTTTATTGTTTCTACTTTGTATTTTTCTATATTATAATTTCATTGATGATTGTTTATTTCCTATCTACCTTTCTTATGCTACATGAATCTTCAGAGGCAGAATATTTTCTTATCTAAGCGAAAGGCTTTGGGAGGAAAATATTGGGTTATAGAATCTTCCTTGAAGCTGAACCTTTGCAACCTTAAGTGGGAGATCATTTCTCATGATCCTCTAATCATCAAGGCTGATAAGGAGGATGGAAATCAGTTCAGACATACCTGGAGAATATTTGCTACAAGTGATACATTCTCTCCAGAAGCAGAAAGAGCATTTACTGAGCAGTAATTGCTGTACAACTTCTCATGGCCTTCTTAGTTCCCTTGAGATCACTGATTAAGCCCTTTGGGGATCGGGATGTTGGCCTCCAAAGGCCTTTAGTCTAATCAGCAGGGCTTTTATCAAATAGTCTATTAATCCAACCACACCAGAGAATTCAATTCCTTTTATGTGAATTTTGCCGGCCCATTTACTTTCTTCTTCAAATGACCGTAGTGTCATCCAGATCTGGGGCGGATCTTTCTTTTCAAAGAGCCATGGAAGAGCTCTAGCTGAAAGCTGCATCATTTCTTTCTTTAGTTCAAGAATCAATGAGCTGTCCTTCAGCATCAGCTCTAGGGATAGCCTAGTGCAGTGATGGCGAACCTTTTTTACCTCGGGTGCCGAAAGCGCGTGCGCGTGCGCTATCATGCATGTGCAAGTGCCTACACCCATAATTCAATGCCTGGGGAGGGCGAAAACGGCCTCCCCCGCCCCCGCAGAGGTCCTCTGGAGGCTGGAAACAGCCCATTTCCCGACTTCCGGTGGGTCCGGTAGGCCCATTTTTCGCCCTCCCCAGGCTCCAGAGGCTTCCCTGTAGCTGGGGAGGGCTAAAATGCCCCCTGGAGGCCCTCCGGAAGCCTAAAATGCCCTCCTAGAGCCTCCGCGTGAGCCAAAAAGTCAGCTGGGCAACCCACACATGCACGCTAGAGCTGAGCTAGGGCAACGGCTCGCGTGCCGGCAGATATGGCTCCACGTGCCACCTGTGGCACGCGTGCCATAGGTTCGCCATCACTGGCCTAGTGGGATAGTGGGAACACACAAAATTGACATCACATATCGGGTGCATGGAATTTGTCCCAAGCAGCTCATGTGTGGGACGAGAGGAAAGCAGATGAGTTAAAATCGCATTTTTCTTAAACCCCTTTTTATATAAATTCCATTCCATTCTATTTTAGCCAAGGTAAAAGAATTATATTTAATTTTTTAACTTATTGAAAATCCACAGCAGCTGAGGAAGGGATAGAGCGCCAAACCCAAAACCTTGAGGGACCTGCCAGTTGTGCACCTGTGGCTTAAAAACAGGAGGCGAAGTGCCCTTACTTGTTGGTATTGTACTGCAGGATTAAAAGAGCATCCATTGAAATTGGAGGACACTGCAGATTACCATCGCCCCCATATTGCGAGAGTGCCGCTCTTTGAAACAGCCTCCCCCTACGAGCCTCTTGGCCCTGACTTTGCCTGCCTTTTGAAAGGCGTTAAGGCAATGTTGCTCAACCTCAGCGACTTTAATATGTCTAAATTTAACTCCCAGAATTCCCCAGACAACATGGAAAAAAAAAGACTTGCAACCAGTCCTGCACTTATGACCCTTGCAGCAGCTGCATAATCACAATGTCACAATTTGGGTGCTTGGCAACTATCATTTTATTTACAGTGGTTGTAGCTTCCTGGGGTTACACCATCTCCATTGGCAACCTTCCCAGCTGCTTTCCGACATGCAAAGTCAACGAGGAAGCTAGATTCGTTTAATGATCTCATGATTCATTTAACAAACTGCAGTGATTCACTTAAAAACCATGCAAAATAGTTATAAAACAGGCGCAATTCACTTAACAATTGCCTTGCTTGGCAATGGAAATTGCGGTTTGTGGTTGTAAGTTGAGTACAAACGTGCAAATCATTAAAATCCTATTGGCTTCAACATGTTAAAATAGTTTTAGCATTCAGTGTTTTTCCCCCTTAAAAGTAACTTTTGAAACAAAAAAGTGTCTACTTTATAGGTTTCTAATATTTTCTCCTGAGAAGTAAATTTTAATCAGACTTACCCAAAATATTGGTTTTATTTTTATCACGTGAATTTCTCATTAAAAATTCTCATTAAAAACTTATAAAGTAAAATTTATCCAATGTAAATTCTCTTTTTAAGTATAACTGGTATTGCCTGTATACAACTTGTTTTAGACACATTTTTGTGGATTTTTGATGGAGGTGAGAATAAAAGCTAGCAGATTTTATTTGATTCTAACCTTTAAGCTAATGTAAAATAAGATGAGGACAGAATACTAAAATTCACCTTCAACAATATTTATGATTTTTAAAAAATACTTAATGCGAAGTAACAAATTACTATTCCAGTTTGTCTATAATTTTAAATCTTATTTAAAATATACAGCAGCTCAATAAAACATTGAGTGGCAATGTGTCAGGGGTAATTATTTCTGAATCCTTTTTCCTATACCCCTTTTAGCCATCATTTCCTAAGCATTAGCTTGCAAAGTTTAATAGTAACATTTCTGGCTATGTTTTTCCAGAGTTGATTCTGTAGGTGCTTCTCTGCCACTTCTTCACAACAGCCATATGAGGCAATGGCTATTTTATGACCGCCACAAACAGCCAAGTAAGAATTTGCACCCAGATCTAATTTGTCTATAGCGTAGAACATCCCACAGCTCCTCCCTAGACAACTGTCTTGCATGCAACCCATGGGTGTGGTGGCTTATGAGGCAGGAGACACGTTCAACAAACCTCAACACACTCTCTTTATAAAAATGTGCACTTCGGTCCACACAAGCCTGTCAGAATTCATTTTCTCCTATCAGATGCTTTATGAAATAGATTTAGTGCTTCTTCTGCATGACCTGTTAACTCTGGGCAGGCAGGATTTTTGTAATCTCAAAAAGAGGGCTAGAAAGATAAAGGCATTGATATGCTTTGGCATTTCCCAGTGTGATATATTTGTGACAATCTAGCTTGGTTTAGCAGAATCATAGGATGCTGCTTTTAAGCTTAGGATACTTGGCTGGGTTCACACATTTGCAAAGCCATAATGAAGTTATCATATACCAGCCTAGTACTCATCTGCCTAACTCAATATTGTTTACTCTAATTGGCAGTTGCTCTTGATAGGCTCATGCATAGGACTTTCCAATCACAAGTATTATTGCAGTATTGCCAGTTGGTACCTTCCAGCAGTGTTAGACAAATTACTTCTCATAATCGTCCTTTGATTTTGCTGACTGGGGGGAATTAAGGGAGCAGATTGTCCAAGATCGAACCCCAGATACTCAAGGAAAGTTGATATAGCAAGTAAAAGAAAGTCAGTTCCAGTGAATGATGACCAGTCCTCTGTGATGTTTTTGCTGTCACAAGGGGTCTGCGAAGGTTTGCAGAAATGTTATGGTTTAAATCTTGAGTTAAGTCTTGGGGGTCCATGGCCATAGTCCTTGGACACAAAAGGTGTTTAAAGGGCGTCCGTGGTGAAGAAAAGGTTGAGAACCACTGGTTTAATGCTTTGAAAACAGCAGATGCTCAATTTGCTAATATGCACCTACACTTGCTAATGCACCAGGAGTGTGTAAATTAGGCCGCATAGGTTCTGTATTCCCCAAAGCAGGCAAGCATATATATTTGATGAGACTTTATTTGAATTTATATCTGCACAAGTACAATGTGACATCCTGAAATCACATACGAGTTTTCTTGGCTTTATCAATTGGTAGAGACAGCTGTCTGTTTCACATAGAACATTTATGCATTTTCTATCCTCCTGTTAAGCATTGTTCCTGAGCAGGTGAGCTCTTGTATGATTTGTATGATTTAGCCCTTGGACTGGCAGCTATTCGATATGATTACAGTAATGTCTTTTTCAACCTAGCCTGAGCACATGCAATACAGTGTAATAGTTAAGGAACTGGAGGGGTACTAGAGACACTCAGGTTCTAGTCCACCTTCAACTACAAAAGCTCCCTGAATAAGTTTAGGCCAGTCAGCCTCTCAGTCTACCTCACAGGGTTTTTATTGTGGACATAAGAAGAAGAAGAAGGGAATGCTGTTTATGCTTCTTTAAGCCAGGATATGCATCAAACCAGGTGCGGGTTGCTTACTTACCTTGCTGCCGGAGACATGCACGTGCATCTCCACGCTTCGGGGGCGCACGCTCTCGCTACACGCGCACCCCCCTCACACGATTTTGCTTCTGCACATGCGCGGAGGCAAAATCTCACTGAAATCTCACACGCGCGTCCACTCGCAAGATTTCGGCACAATTTTGCTTCCGTGCATGCGCAGAAGCAAAATCGCCCGAAAATCACGGGGGAGAAATGGCGACGTGCCGGGTGCACCGGCAGAGAGGGCTCTGGAGCGGTTGCGAAATCCGCCGCTCCCTACCGGAGCTGCGTACTGGACAGCTCCGGCAGGAACCCATCTCTGCATCAAACAAATAACTAAACCTTTTGCACTTTTCTGGCAGCTTCTTCAGACATATAGGGAATGAATGGAGATTTAGTTCAGCAAGTAAACAAAAGTTGTAAACCTAAACTTATTTCCAGAATACTGAGCTTGCAAGTAAAGAATAATAAATACAGTACTTGGGATGTCCTAAAGAGCTGGTGAAGCATGGGTAAGTTTAGATAGTGGCAATGTTATGTTACTAGCCAGAATGGGGGGATAGGCAGCTGTTGTAATAAAAATAATTGTGTAAAGGTTAGCTGCTCTGTAAATTATTTAGCTACTATATGAGGTCAGGTTGTATGATAACTGTGACATGATTTTGCTGGCCAAAGAAAGTCCCTTGTAACCAGCATTTCATTTCCCAAGGAAACTATGGTTCTTCTACCAGATATTTCTCACATTTATTAAATACTACTCTTGAAGTAATATTTAGCTACTTGTTGGAAGAAATGTCCATCTGGGTTCAGTTCCAAGTGGGAAGAAAGAACACTGGAAACATGGAGACTGCTTGGAAAGGTGGTTTAATGGTGGACAGGACCACATGGTTTTGAGGTCCTGGGCAAAAAGAAGCACATGGGTGAGAGAGAGAGATTTATACCCTCTGTTGGGCTTTGAATTTGAGCTTGTATTCTGATTGGTTGTCAGACTCCCATGGGGCCATGCAGGGGTAACTTTGTAGGTTGTCTTTTGAGTCCCAGGCCTGGTTGAATCCTGCTGGGTGATGATGTAATCTCTCCAGGTGCCATATGGTGAGTTCTGTTGCTAGATGGGTAGAGGGCTAATCCTACCTTTGTTGGATCTTGGGTGAGGGCATTTGCTTATGAATAGACCTCGCTATCTCTTTATCTCTTAAGTACTGACATCTGCTGTGGGCTATTGAGGAGGGAGGGGGCTATTAAGAATGAGTCTGCTTCCTGCCTAAAAAACATGTTCCTCCATTTCTCATCCAGGGAAATATAATATTCTGCCTTTTTAATACTTCCTAGAATATTTCATTCTTCTAGGAGAGGGGTGGGTGCTAACTTCCTACACTGTGATGGCTAATCATTGTTGACTATAACTCAGACAAACTATCAGAGAAGTCATCACCATGATAACACTGAGAAACTGATCATTGTGGACAGCCTACATCAAGATTATTTTAAAAATAAGGATGAAATACTGGTTCACTAGATCAGGAGCATCATAGTTTGTTTCTTTTAATCTATGGATAACAAACAAAATGACATTATTTAGGCACTGTGGATTATCTCCATATCAGATTGTGATAATATAATACTTGAATGTTTATTTCTTTAGGTGACAATGATGTAAATTGAACAGAGTTTGGGGCATGATCACTTTAGATGGACGGTATAGTATAGATTAGAACAATGGCAGTTAGGCATGAAAGATACGATTGGTGTGTGTTGGGGAGGAGGGAGAGGGAGAGGGAGGGGGAAGGGAGGGAGATGGGGGGAGGGAGAGAGAGAGGGAGTGGGGAGTTACACTACTCATCCCTTAATACTTGTTATTCTGAGCAGGAACACTGGTAACTCCAGCAAAGATGCAGCAGTAACAGATGGAAGAGGCTGCAGCAGAATTCAGAGGAGGGGAGAACTGAGGAACTAAAGGTCCTCTTCTCTCTTCCCCTTTGGATGACTTGCTATTCTGTTGGGGAACAGGAGAATCCTATTATTAGCCAGTCTTGGGCTGACTCCTGCCTTTCTAGAAGAAACTTGAGGAAAGAGAAAAAGGAAGAAACAGCATGATATCCATCATATTCTCCATTCATTCAGTCTCTAATTTGGTCTGATGCAAAATTAATTAATTAATTAGAATTAAATTGCAAGGTCTGAAATACCTGTACAAGCAGTGTTCTGATGGCTATTCTATTTGGGGAAAAGTTCAAGTGATTGCCCCAGATGCTGGGGGGGGGGGAGTAGGTGCAGAGTTTCATCTCTCCTCAAATTATCCTGCTCCTACCCAGAATAATCAATGTTTTTCTTTCTATAGCCTAATCTACTAAAATATGTATTGGTTATAGAGAATCCAAGAATTCTAGCCGTAAGTTCCTGTAGGAAGCCTTTGAGTTTCCAGAAGAATCTGAATTAAGACCCCCCCAAACGGTCTCCGGCTGTTTTCCAGGCCTTTATATTTTCACCAAGGTTTTTTGTCTGTTCATCTTACCCCTTTGTAAGACAAGTAGTAGAAACTATAAGTTCTGACCCAGGGGTGAAATGCTACCGGTTCGGGCTGGTTCACCCGAACTAATAGTAAAAAATGCTTTTAAAAAGTTTTTTTTAAGGTTCCGACAATCAGCTGTGACAATCAGCTGTCCCACGCAATCGTCGGAACCTTTTTTTAACTCTTTAAAAGCATTTTTTACTACCGGTTCCCACGAATAGGTAGTAAAAATGCTTTAAAAGTTTTAAAAAAAGGTTCCGGCAATCAGCTGTGACAATCAGCTTTGCCGCGTGATTGTCAGAACCTTTTTTTTTACTTTTTTAAAGCATTTTTTACTACCAGTTCCAGAGAATAGGTAGTAAAATGCTTTAAAAAGTTAAAAAAAAGGTTCCAACAATCACGGGCACAGCTGATTGTCACAGCTGATCGTTGGAACCTTTTAAAAACTTTTTAAAGCATTTTTTAACTACTGGTTCAATTGGTAGTTTAAAAATGCTTTAAAAAGTTTTTTAAAAAAGTTGGCCACACCTACCCAGTCACATGACCCCCCACCCAGCCATGCCCACCAAGCCACGCCCACAGAACCGGTAGGGAAAATTTTTGAATTTCACCACTGCTCTGACCTCAAGATGACATGTGGCTCTTGAATAATTTTTGGGTGGTTGCCCCAAGAATTGCTCTGACACTACCTAATAAAGTTGTAGGAAATTCACAGGAAACAAAACATAAACCTAGAACAGGCCTGAGGTAAAAAATGATTAGCCATCCCTGCCAACACTACCACTTAGAAACTCCTGGCCCATGGGCACGATGCGTCATGTGTTGGCCACGCCCACACCCGGTTTAGTGAAGGGGGAAAAAGTCCCGATATGTCATGTGACGCCGCCGTGATGACGTGAGTTTGACACCCCTGACTTAGAAAATTCTTGGAGGTGGCCCCCATTTTATAGAACATTTCACCTTTGGTATCCTCGATGCTTTTAAGAAACAAGTTAAATTCATACTATTTTAGCAGGCTTCGGGTTCTTAGTCTTTTTTTCCGAGGGGGAGGGAGGGATGACCAACATAATTAATTGAGTATTAATTGTTTTAATTGGGGAAGGATTGTACTTTGACTAATATCCACTGCCCAGAGTCTGTATGGATGGGAGTGGATTATAATGATTGCTAAATAAATAATTACCATGCTTAGTCTAATATATGCTTCTGTGAACTGCAGAGCAAACCCAAAATAAGTAAGGAGAAAATATTCTTTCCATTAATAGCATTTTGTGACACTTTCAGGGCATAATAATTTTATTTTAAGTGCAACATGGTCCAGAGCTTAGATTTATATACCTTGTCCCCTCTGTTGGAATTACAGACTGGCTGAACCAGAACGATGAGAAATAGCAGAAGCAGAACAGGAGTCCATATCTGACACTTAAAAAAAAATCATGCAGCTGGCCACCTAACTGAAGAGACTGGCTATAGCAGGGATCTAATTCGCAAGCAACCAATTTCATGGAGGATTTAGAAAATAATGAAGAACCCCCCAGAATTCAGTTGGAGATCTGGCATCTCGTTTAGACATTATAAAGCCAGCCAGACACACTGAAACCTTTTCACAATCTCATTTGATCTCAGCAACTGGTTCCATCCAGCATCTTGCGGAGGGCACAGTTGTCCACCACTACAACAACAAATTGCAACTTGTGGACTTAGCAGTGCCCTGGATGGCAGATCCAGTGTCCTACTTCCAGCTTGCAGCCTCTCACATATGGACTCAGTTCATCAGAAACTTTGGATTGCTTTCTTGCTCCTCCACTGCCTGGCATTGACTGGGTCAGTTGGCATCCTGGATCCAGCAATACAGAAGCAACTTGACAGCCATCAACTGAGCCAGTTTGTTCACCAGGTGAGATTTTGAACAGAGGGCAGAGAATGTCAACGGGTTCACAAAATAATTGACACTGTTCCTCATTACTAATTGTAAAGAAGTCCGGATTAAGTTGTTTATTATAGTTCTAGAAATCAAGGGAGGATTTGGGATGGGGGAGATCTGGCTTATCAATATCTATACAGTAATTAGTAATGCTAATTCTGGAATTAAGGTGCATTTTGAAAATTTCTCCTTATTTGTTTAATAATCCACTCTAATTATTTCTTTTCTCTCAAAAGAAATATACATAGTATTCAGGGATAGGGTGGAGGTTAAATATTATTAATAATATTAATGACATAATTATTAGTGTACCAACATCCCTTTGTTTATTGACTTTTATATTTGTTTTTATCATGGGTCATTTGTGGTTGCTCTTTTATTGTTTCTAGTCTGCACCATTGTTCTTATCATTAAAAAAGAAAAAAAGAAATGAAAGCATAAAAATAGATGCATTGTGGAATAAAATGCTGAAAAAGGCTTTATTCCTAAAATTAGAACTGTCAGGATTGAACAATAAGAATTGGAATGTATGGAGCAGCTCCCAAACCTATAACCTTTATCTTTTATAGCAATTTTGAACAATCCCCTCTCTGCATTTGAGTTATTGTATGTAGGGCAGCTGCCAGCACCGTTGTCCTCTGGGCCCAATCAAGGAGAGACAGTATGAGTAATGGGGGGAGAAAGAGAGGTCAGCGTGTCTATGTTTCCCTATCAATCACCACACCTTCTCTTTCAAAAGGCTCAGGGTCCTGCATTTTAAACACCTTGCCATGTAGGTTTTAGCCTAGCTCCTTATTTGACTGAGAAATACTTTGAAGCCTAAATGACCAGTTGCCGCAAGCTCCTTCAGAAAATACTCAACCTCTCTCCAGACACATACAAATCTTGTAGAATTTAGAGGAATGTTCTCAATGCTTGTCAAATGCACATTGGAACTCAAATGCACATTGGAATTCAGCTGTCATAATATTCTAGGTAGGAATGAGAGTTATCTATTTGTTTCCATGTTTCCTCCAACCCCTCAAAACAGGCTTGCTGTGGGATAAGCAAGGCTGAGAGTGGCCTGGCCTGAAGTCACACATTAATTTTTGTTGACCGAGCCTGCATTTATACTTGGTTCACCCTATCCTGATCCAACCCCTTAACTACTGAAATCTAGAACAGGTGGAAGGCCTCTGGTAAACACAGACTGCTTTAGACAGCCTGACTAATGAATTTTTATGGCATAAATGTTCATGGACTCTGGAGCCCTTTTCATCACAGTAATGCTAGTAGTCTTTTGAAAAGGTACTGCAGCGTATTAGCTGCCATGGGTTAATAAATCCCCCTTTCGAAACAGTTCCTGTATCACGGTAAGCCATGTATAGAGAATGCTAATTAGATAGCTTCTCATAATGTATTATATAAACCATGTTTGATAGATCACAATAGATCGATATGCCTACCAGACAAAATCAAACAAATCTCATTATGGTATATATGAATTCTGCCCCTCTTTTACATTAGGTTGTACAAGTAGGAAGAGTGAAAAGATCTCCATTTATCATCTTCCCTGTACACTTGTTGGCCACATGTTCATGAGCTGGCACACAAACTGGCCATGAATCACTAATGCACCAAACATATGACAGCCAAGGTCATCAGGTACATTGACGTTGAAGATTGGGCCATGGTCTGCATGCTCAATCTCTTGCCCACTCCCATTTGGGAGGGCATTTATTTAACAATTCAAGTTCCATGGCTAATAGGTGGCTGAAGTAACTGGTAATATGGGGTGGGGTTTCTGAAGTGAATTCAGCCTGAGAATCAGAGCTACATTTAAATAATTTATCTTTCTGGTATTCATGGCTGCTGTTTCTTGGTGAAATGTCTTCCTTCTTTGTGTGAGACAATGAATTTGAGCTGATGCGTTGCTAGCCATGTTGCTGGCTCCTTTAGAGCATATCTGAAACTGAGCTTAGCAACAGATGTTACATCTTTCTATATGGGTAATGTTTAAGGAGAGAGTATCCACAGCAAATTGGTATCTACCTCTGATAACTTTCCCTTCTATTGGAATTATGTGCATTTTATAAATGTCTATTGCTTTAATAGTAAGCTTGAAGTCTTGATACTGACATTCTCCAGGCTTATTTTATGATGTGGTCCTTGTGACTGGTCGTCAGCCAAGGCTGATGTCTTATGGTTTTAAGTTTATCCAAAGTCCTTCCTTCCTTGGAATGCATCAACACATATTTATTGCCTCCAGTGATATTAGTTGGGCATTATTTCACCAGGGATTTACTACATTTTACTTCCAGTTGTAGTAAGCCAGCACCGATGCACCTGGTGTCTCTGTTCCTCATGCTCACATTATCACATTCTGTCCCCAAAGCTCCACCACTTATGTGCTTCCTCTCCACCCTTGCCTGCCTGTTCCACCATCCAAGAACAACATCTGGAATGTTAGGCTGAACGACCATCACAGACCTAAGCATACTGAGAGTCCCTTTTTAGCCAATTAAATCCGGATCTGCACTTAAACTTTGGTCTGCCTCTGATCAGCCAAGCTAAGGTAATTCCCAGGTAATTATTTTTGGGGGAGACATAATGCAATAGCGTTCGACCCAGTGCCACTGTATTTCTCCCTTACATTTGGTGGTGGTCAGTTGAGATGCTGACTTTGCCTGAATTGATAGATAAGACATAGGTTGGTGTTCAATCCCTGTTCACCCAAAGCTACATAAAGACATACCAAGCCTGCTTTGTAATTTCCATGCATTTTGCACATGCTATCCACTTTGGCCTCTAGCAATATGAATGAGTTTCAACTGATATAAAGTAAATATGAAAATGGCTTCTCTGTTAAGGTAGCCAGGTCCTCGTCTATAGACAATGTCCACACATTGTTTCTCCAGAGTTTTGATACTGGATATATTTTGCTTCTCTTCCTCCAGTTACCCCCTGATATTACTTTTGTGCCTACTTCAACCATCAAAACTCCAGTTTTTCCCAGAGTGGACAGGATTAGAGGATGTGGAGGGTGGGTTTGGGGTTTCCCCCCCTGGGTGAGCTGTTTGTTTCAGCTTCAGCATCAGTGGCTAAAATAAATGCAGAAGGTAGTATAATCTAAGTGACACCCAGACATTTTTGAGCCCCTCAAATAAAGGATGCACTTACGCAATTTTTTTTTAAAAAAGAACAAGGTTGGCATGTTTGATCATGTAATTCAGCATAGCCTCCTCTGCCTGTCAATGACTCACCTGGTCATTGAAGAGAGCAGGGACTGAATCTAAATTCTTTGGCATGTAATGTAAGGACACCCCAAAGTTCAGCCAGCAATAACAATCAGCAGGGACCTTACTGCTAGGACAACCTGCATTGCTGATTTCACCATGGCCCAAGGTCATATATAATGACATTTTTAACATGCAATACAATGTCTACAATGTCTACTTGCTGTTTAGGCATCATGTCAGGAGATTATGATGAGGATAGGCATCGCAAGGCAATGGAGCTCCTTCATGTGCTGTGTTCCAACACATGTGCTGCCCAGGAACGTGAAAAGTGTCAGGAACTGACAGGGCATGTGGGTCCCATCAACACAGGTGAGAATCTTGATCTATAATATCCATAGAGGAAATCAGAATAGAATGATGAAAAATTATGGTCTAGTTTATGGGTCTTGTTGGTATGTTGCTGGACTGAAGTGGCATAGAAGTCTCTGTTATAAATTCTTATTTTATATGAAAAAATAACTAAAATATCTGTATGTTGTTTTATATTTCCTTGTGACAGAAAGACATTCTAATGAGTGTTGTAGGATCATTTGAAATTTTGAACTACTTTTGTATTATAGAAAAATCAGGCTTCTAGTCCTTATCACATTTGCCAGAATGAAAATCCTGAATGCTCTCTGGAGTTTTCTTGGGAAATGCTTTGAATCAAGCAGTTTAAATATTGTGCAGTGGAAAATACATTCAAATGGAAGAATCATTACATTATTTGATTACATATATATTTATTACAATTGTTATGGTATTTATTGAGAAGTCTACGTATGTGTCTGTGCCATTGGGTTTTAAATGGTCTTTAAATAGGATTTAATGGGAAATAGTTTTTCTATTCTTCTTGGCTGCATCTGTGAAAATTTATTAAAGACTATCAGATATTTTTCTTAGGTACCAACTACACTAGGAAACTTGAGTATAAATAATGAAAATATATATAATAGCAAGATAGAAGGAATGAATGTTGTGCATTTATTGAATGTAGATGGCAAGTATATTTTGGTGTGAAACTACAATACGACTATGCTTTTATTTAGTACTGATCCCAAGGGACTGTAGAATTTATGGTGGGGGGGGACTTATTTCCCTTCAGCATAATATTTTTTTACAGTTCAACACCTAATCAAGACTGGATTTACAATTAATGTCCAATTAAATATTTCTGGAACCAAAAAATGAACGCCTATGGACGCCTCTTCTAGTGCGTGGCTACTACTTCTACTACTTCTAACAGGACTGAATTGGGAGTCAAGGACAGTTTGATGGTACTACTCAAGAAAGAGCTGAGCTGTTGTGTGTTCTGCCCGCTGACAGTTGGTGCTACTAGCCCAGGGTTCTAGGTTCTCTGCAACAGCCAATAAATGAGAACAGTTCAACTAGCCAAGATGACAGATGACCATAGAAAACAACTTATCCCTGATCTTTCATTATGGTATTTGCCTCTCCACTTTTCTCCTCTAGAGATCGTGGTTAGTCTTCTGTCAGTGATTGTGACTTTCTGTGGGATTGTGCTGCTGGGCGTCTCCCTTTTCGTCTCTTGGAAACTATGTTGGATCCCCTGGCGGGACAAAGGATCCTCATCACAAACCCAGCGCAAGGAGCATCCCCTCCATGCTCATCTCCACCACTCGCCTTTTGGAGATCTCCTGGCTGAGCGGGTAGAACTGGGTCCTGAAATGCCTGAGAGATCATACCTCGATATGGATTCCTATCCTGAGGCCAACCTCAAGGTTAGCCAAACCTCTCCTGACATCCCCGTGGAAAGTCAGACTGGTACCAAGGAAGGCAGCATTCCCAATGCTCACTCCCACCAGCAAGTAGCAAGCTTGGCACCCACTCCAAGGTGAGTTGTGAGGAGGGAAGGATGCAGAGGGAGAGCTCAAGTATTAAAGTTGAGTCTGTACAGTTGATGTTTATACGGAGGACATACATTCAATACTATCTGTCTTAACATTAATAACTGGTGCCTGAGTATTCTTGTTTTTCTTTCCTTGCCCCATTTTTTTCTTTTATGTCACATCTTTTTAAATTATAAGCACGAGGGCACAAACTGCCTGATCAGTAAGGTAAGAGTCTTTCAATCAATATCTCTTAGCCCAGATTCCCATTCTGTAAATCAAATATCAAGAATAACTCCCAAAGATGCAGAAGGCAAAGAAAATAATGTAAGTTGCCAGATGATAGTCTAGATCTCCTGACTGTAACATTGACATCATGAGACCCCCACATAAATACATAATTGATTCATTATACCAGTCTTTCTCAACCTGTACAATTTCAAGATACCTGGACTCCGACTCCCCCAACCACCTGGCTGGGTATTTCTGGGAGTTGAACTCCAGGCATCTTAAAGTTGCCAAGGTATTCTGAAACACAGTGCTGCTTGAAAAGTTTTGGGTTGATTCTAACAGATGCAGTCCTTTAAAAAATAAATTTTGGCTTCAGAATATAATCATAGACATACTACAGTATATGGATAAGTAGGCTGTTCACTTGTTCATTGCATTCAGCTTCCAAGATGCTTAGGGTTAGAGGTTTTTAGTAGGTCTTTGGAAAAAGAGAAAGCACAGTAGCATGGGAGGCACATAGCTGTAATATAACAATGATGCTGGTTCTTAAACAAAGGAAGAAGAACTGATTATCTGCCAACTAGATTATCAGTTCTCTTCAACTGAACCTCCAGCATATCACAGTTCATGGAGCTTTCTCCAAGTGTCCATATTGTCCATATTCTACGAAGTGAAAAGTTAGTACTAATTAAAGATCTCACACTGAAACAGTTACAGGCACATGGCTCTTCCTGCAGGCGGGGTGATTTGAGACAATTTCACATCTTAGGTCTCCCCCACGTATGTATGGTTTTGTATGTTTTTTAAAAAAATCTTTTTTAAATTGTTCTTTTTAAAATTGTTTTTAAATTATTATATTGTTTAGTTGTTCTTTAAATGTTGTACGCCGCCCTGAGTCCCCAGGGAGTAGGGTGGCATATAAGAACACCAAAATAAAATAATAATAATAATAATAATAATTGAAGCAAATTATTAAATCAAGCGTATATCCAATTTTGGTTCTGAAGAATAAAAGTGCACCTGCTATCTTTTTGGAAGGCATGTTACAGCAGGTGCCATCAAGCTTTTGTATGCTTTTTTCAAGATTTCATCTGTAAAATCTGTAAATCTGCTGCATCTTTTTATGCACTTTTAATACACAAATAGATCCAGATTTAGCTATACTAAGAACTTATCGTCTGACTGCCGTGGCATTTAATGTCAGTTGTGGATAATGTAAATTTCAGTGATTTTAATGAATTAACTAACTCTGATTCAAATTTTAAATTAATTTAAGTTCATCTTTAGACCAAGAGATATTTGTTACCCTTCTGAAGATTTAAAGCCAGGGTGTTGAAAGATGTAATTCTATCCTGGCAGAGGAGTATTGATTTGTAGGGTGAATTTAATGGACATGTGGTTATGTCTGGCTGTATATTTTTGTTTACTGTTCCCTCCAGATACAACACACTGCCACGTCCTGTGACCCAGCAATTGAGCAGCCCAGACGCTGGAGTCCATGGTGGAGGAGAAGACAAGGTGGAACAAGTGACCAGCATTGGGCAGATAAAACCTGAGCTGTATAAACAGCGCTCAGGTGAGGCAGACTCCAAGAAAGGGGAGGCTCCAAGCTGTGGACAATTGAGCTTTGCCCTCCGCTATGCCTATGGCACGGAGCAGCTGGTGGTTAGGATACTCCGGGCTTTGGACCTACCTGCCAAAGATGCGAATGGTTTCTCTGACCCCTATGTGAAAATGTACCTTCTGCCTGACCGTAAAAAGAAATTCCAGACAAAGGTGCATCGCAAAACCCTCAATCCTATTTTCAATGAGACCTTTAACTTCAACGTCCCCTTTGCTGAACTGCCCTCGCGTAAGCTTCATTTTAGTGTCTACGATTTTGACCGCTTCTCCCGTCATGATCTGATTGGCCAAATCGTCCTGGACAACCTGCTGGAAATTGCTGAGCGGGACAATGATGCTCCCCTCTGGCGGGACATCATGGAAGCCAGTTCGGTAAGTGGAGCTGTTACAGGTAGTCCTTGACTTACAACCATTCATTTGGCCACCAATTGAAGTTACAATTGAAAACAGTGACTTACAACCATTCCTTATAATTGTCACAACATCCACATGATCATGTGATCCAAATTCAGGTCTCCATGTGATTATGTTGGTTGCAGTGTCCTGGGGTCATGTGATTGTAACCTTCTCAGTTGTCTTCTAACAATGGGGGAAAGCCAGACTTAACAACTGCATGATTCACTTAACAACTGGGGTGATTGCTTAACAACCATGGCAACAAAGGTCATCAAAATCAGATGTAACTCTCTTATTTAGCAACATCAAGTCTAGTCACAGTTAAGGTTGTAAGCTGAGGACTTCCTCTGCTTGATTTTGTCAGAAGTGATGTCCCCTTGAATGATGCATTCCAGGGTTTTGAGTTAAAAAGGTAAACTCTTAACCACTAATGCAAATCACTTAAGGGATTAAATTCATTATAATTGAATTAGTCACACAATTCAGCAGTCTCATTTGGTTAATCAAGCTCTTCAATACTTGAATGCGGCATTTTAGCTTGGTGCACTTCACCAATTCAGTCAATCAATGCAGCTGCATTGCTCAGCTATTGTATATTCATGAATCAATAACAATAGTTGCCTCAAAAGGAGGGAGAAAGTTTTTTTATAAACATTTCCACACTATGAAAGTCAATTTTGTTCTTTGATTGAGGAGAGCCCAGATAGATGCACAAAAGAACACAGTAGCACAGCCCGTCCACTGGCCCCACCCATGGGGTATATATTTTGCCTTCGCCACACAGCCCAGCTAATCGCCTCGCCTGCTCTGCTCACCAAAGGTAAGCATGCCGCCCACTCGCCGTTTGCCTTGGCCGGGTTGGGGAACGCACCATTCTCCAGCTCCAGCCTTGCCTCGCCCAGAGCCTTCCCCCGCTTGCCATTCGCCTTGGCCGGGTCGGGAAATGCGCCATTCCCCTGCTCTGACCTTCCCCTGGGCCATGTCGCCTGCTCACCCTTCACCTCGCTCATCTTTGTCCGCGCCTTGGTGGGGGTCCCTGGCGAGGCTCAGCCGGTGAGCCTCCAGCTGCCGGTAGTTTTTGGCTGCCTTCCGAGCAGCTCCGCTGTGACACCGTCCTTCCAGCACAGCAGGCCGTTCTCCTGGCCGGGTCTGGCAATGGGTTGTGGCCGTGCATGCACACAGGGAGGCAATGGGGTGCACATGCGTGGCCGGCGCGAAGAACAGGGTGGCGACGGCGGTGACAGGACTTTTTCAGGCCTCTTTTTTGGCTTGCAGTTTTCGATAGTTTTTGGCGCAAGAAGCCTGCAGCTCCCACTTCTTTTTCGGTGCAAGAAGCCTCCAGCCACCACTGCTGGCTTGGTTCTGGCTGGCAAAGAGGCAGTGGCTGCAGGCTTCTTGCGCCGAATACTACCGAAAACTACAGGCTGAAAAAGAGGCCGAAGAAGTCCTGTTGCCGCCTTGTTCTTTGTGCTGGCCGCACATGTGCACCCCATTGCCTCCCTGTCTGCATGCATGGCTGCAACCCATTGCCAGACCTGGCCAGGAGAACGGCCTGCTGCACCGGAGGGACGGCGTCGCAGCGGAGCTGCTCAGAAGGCAGCTGGACTGCGGTGTCCCTTTAAGGTACTATGATGTGGGGGGGAAGGGGGGACCATAAAGGGACAGGCTGCAGGAGCTGCCTTTTCTGCTGGTTCTGTAGGCATGGCTTGGTGGCCGTGGCTTGGTGGGGTGATGTCGAGTTGGCCTTGCCCACTCAACCTTGCTGTGAGTGACGTCCAGTTGGCCATGCCCACTCAGTCACATGACCCCCACCAAGCCGTGCCCACAGAACCGGTAGTAAGAAAAATTGAATCCCACAACTGCATTGCTCTCATTTGCTTCATTTGCTCCCACTGAAAACACTTTTGGTTACAATTCAGTGTTACAACATTTAGGAAGAAGATACAATTATTTTTTAATTATAATAAAAGAAATAAAATGCCACTGAAGCAGCAGCTGGTTGGGGCATAAAGACGATTTCAATCCCTGCTACCTTTTAGGATGATAAGCAGGCAGGGGTGAAAACTTCTCTGCTTATTTAAAAAAGCAATTGCTGGTTAAGTTCAGAGCAAATGGCAATCCCCATGAGAGGATATTCCTTTTTAGCACAACTACTGCTAGACTGAAATTATATTTTTCATCATTCTCAGATTCATTATTAGGTTAAAGTGACTACTAAGCCAAGCCTCCAATTTAAAAAGTCTAATTTTTCCTAGCACCCAGTTTACAACTTTTTTTATTTAGTTTCTAATTCTTACATAACTCAAAAATATGAAGCAAATGTTCAGGCACTATTCTGACCAGCTAAAGTGTTTAATCAACGAGAGCACATTTCTAATCTGCAGATTGTAAGTGGTATGCAAACTACCTAAACCTCTGCGTCAACTTGGCTACACCCACCCAGCCACGCTCACCTGGCAGCAGTCAGATGGCCACCCCTACCCAGACACACCCACCTGGCTGCAGTTGGTCATCCCATTCCCCACATATTTACAGAAGAGATTTCCCATTAGTTAAACACAAAGTTTGGTTTGTACTTCTGAAAATGTCTGTGGTTAGTGCTCATGGAAACATTACTGTTTTACTCCTGAGAAAGCACAGGGGATATTTTGAGGCTAAGAAATGCAGTAGAAAGGATTCTGAATTATTGTTCCATATATAAGCACTTAGCTGCATGTATATTCATAAATATTGAGTTATGAACAAGATCAGGAGAGCAATATAACCTGCTGGACAAGACTTACAATGTGCTTTCAGTGTGAAACACACTGTAGAAATTTGGTATAACTGCAGCCTTATCATCGTTGCTAGGCATATAGAAGTCACATTAATGATCATTTGTAGGATGTGCAAGAATAATTTCTTCTTTAATACATTCCTAATTAAGTTGAGCTTTCACAGCTCTCATGCCCTTCACTCTTGGCCTGTTCACTGCCAGCTCTGTAGATAATATAAGATTCAGAAAGGTTCTCCGCCCAATTCCCTTGCTTTTTGCCTGCAAAAAAAAAATGGTGGAAATGCACTTTACGTACCTCTTCTGTGCTCTGGCCTCAAAATGTCCTGCTTCCAAAATATAAGTGCAGGGAGGTTGTAAAATGTTTTGGATACTTAAAAATGTGCAGAGTGTCTGAAGAATGGATTATATAAAAGGATTTGTGTGGGCAGAGGTGAAAAATGGGAAATGTCATGAACAAGGGAGGAGTTGGTAAAACCAAAAGAGAATATGGGAGTGGGTGGTTTCAGTAGGTTTCTTACAAACATTCACCTATTGTGTTCTCCCTCCTCCCATTCTTCCCCCTCCCCATTCCTTCCCCTTCAGCTGTCTCAAAGAGCAACTCGTCTTTGCTTTTCTTCTTCTCCCTCTCTGTGCATATTTTTAGCTAGGCTCTTATTCATCAAGCTGGTGGCTAATTAGGGCAGTCAGGTGTGCAGCAGCCATTCCTCCCGATCCTATCAGCAAATGCCCTTTCCTCACAACTTCAGGTTTTTCCTTCCTTCCTATCATGCCCAACAATTGTCATGATAGCCAGTCCATGGTTTTTAGCTGCCTTCTATCTTTCTGCCTTTCTCCAAAAGCCTGAAATATCTTCCTGGTTGAATCCTGTCGTTCTTACTGATTGTGTGATTTCCCCCTACTTTAGCTTTAGCAAATCAGCTGGTTATAGGGTGGAAGAGAAAGCACTGGAATAAAGGAAGGGAGGAAGATCAAATAAACATTCACCGTAGGATTAGAGAACAGATAATTACTCTGGACCTTAGACAACTGAAGGAGGAGAGCAATGTTCACCTGCTTCTGGTTGAAGATCAGAAGATGGTTGCTAGACTTGTTCAATAGGCTGAGAATGCAAATTGTGGCCCAACCTATCTGGATGGGTGCCAGACTGATGAAGGCTGTCTTAACATCCAATCTTGTTGAAGGTTCCTAGGATTCTCCTTTGGGAAATGGAATTATGTTGCATCAGGGGTATCTGTTCAAAAAACACCATTATATTTGTTCTTTCGTACGGTATTTCCAGTGTGGCTTGTTTCCCCTCTTGCAAATCAGAACACCCAATGTGTTTAGTGACATGTGTGGCATAATCTATTTCTTAGGGATTCTTTCCCACCTACCCAACCGTTTGAAGTGTTTCCTCCCTGTGCCTACCAGAGGGTCCCTCTTGTGTGTGAGTGATGGTGTTTTAGCTACATAGGCAACAGTACTTCCGAATATTGCGGTTAGAGAATATGGCACTGTATTTGATCTTTCCAGGAATTGGATGTTTTTAGAAGCTTGATATGAACTGATATATAATAGACTCCCCCACCCCAACCCCAATGCTTGCATCTCTAATGCTGTAAGTGCAGAGCTTGAGGCTGTAGGGCCATATGCTACCCAGATATTTGATTGATTAGAGTATATCAATGAGATTTAACTGAGAAATTATTTCAGTTTATTCAATACATCACTAAATCTGCCTTTGACTATTGTGAAAGTTAGACAGGGGTAATAGCAGGAAGAAGCTGTGAAAGTATTTATAAACTATGCTTTAGGGACTTTCCCCCCTCTCCTCAAGACATTGTTACTAATGAACATCCAGTGCAGACAATGTTGGACATATCACAGTTTATTCAGCTTCTCAATAACTTTGTCACTTATAATAAATAAGAACCATCTCCTCCCCACCCCATCCCAAGGATTTTTAAGACGTGAGTGTTATGGCACAACAGTATTATGGTATCTATACCTCCCCTAAGTGGGTATGGATGAAAGAGCCTTAGTTCACTTGCAGAGCACTTGCTTTGCATACAAAAAAATTATTGATCTTTGTCAATTCCTAGTTAGGCTGGGAAAGATGAAGCCCTCCCTGAAGCCTCGGGAGAGCTGTTGCTTGTCAGGGTAAAGGAAAGACGTAAAATCTGTGCCTTCCCTTTTGATTATTGTTCACCCCAATCAGCAAGCTAATACAGTCAGAAGTCTATAGTATTTATAGAGCTGCCATCCTTGTAGTAAGTATAGAATTACGTAGATAATTCTTCCCATGATGGAAGATTGACTTGTTTCAAGCACCTTTCTATATTCCTGCTTTTAAAAAGTATATTGCAACTTGCCAATTTTGTCAAATTAGTGAGCAAAACCTGAATCACTTTGAACAGCTTTTGGTGGATCTTTGCTCTTCTGGGCTTTCCATTTAATATTTTTTCCTATAATGAATTATGGCTGATCTGATGCAGTGCATCTGTGCTTCTTTGAAGCACCTAGACTGCCTGTCAGGAATGGAATAGTGAAAGAAAGAAACTATATTTATCAATTTCCTGACTCTCCACCCACCTGATGCCCTTCATGTGTTAGCCTGCAATTCCTTTACTTGATAATTGTATCATAAAACCACCCCCTCTTGGCAATCCTCTGCTGGTAAGCATTTCCATGAACCTATATAAATGTATATTTTATGGAAATTATACATCTCTTTCTAGGCTTGCTCAGGTTTGTAATCTTTGGTTCAAGAAGGTACAATTCTCCCCATTTTATCTTCATAACTATTCAGTGGCCTAAACTGAGAGATAGCAACACTATGTCACATTAGTTCATCATTTGGGCAGTGAATTCACAGGCTCACACATCAAAAGGCAGCTTGCAATGCCTCTTCTACAGCAAAAGGAAAGATGGAACAACCAATGAGAAAACAGGGGTTAAAAGTAGAAGGTGTTCACTTGGATTCCCCATATAAATCTATAAATGAAACAAGGCAATTGCATAATCAGTCTTTTCTGGAAACACCTTAAGTCATGACTTGCATAAATGGAATAAATCATGGATGAATCATCAAAAGCTTTTTATATTAATCATGTCAGCTCACTTTCATACATCTAAATTTGTCAGATCCGGAGGGCTGCTGTAGGTATGGACAATGGTATAATACTGTCACAAGAGTGGAAGGGAGGAACATTTTCAGCTCAGGAAGGGGCCAGAGATTGTATAAAATTGATGTGTGCATCCAGTGGCTTAAATACCTAATTATTATCGAAGCTCAGTCAGCTATCTAACAGGGAATCACATTGTAAAGCTATCTACAGCTTCTGCAGCCATAATTTTAGCACATTATCTGAATCAAGTCATCACTCTAAGTGTTTATGTAGGCCAGTTGTTTAGGCCTAGCATAATAGGCAAATATAGGAATTTTGTACTTTGTTAATTTGGGATTGGTTTAGATTGCTCAGAACGATATAGGGGGAGGGCCCTAATGGAATGACAGTCTTCTCTATGTCTTAGGTGTCCGAATAGGAAGTCAAAACCCCACCATTCTAATTTGAGCCACAATACACATGCTTTTATCTGGCTTCAATCTGTCTCTTTACCTGTGTTTAGAGAAAGGCTGCTGTTTTCTCATCTTCCTCTCCTTTAATTTCTCCCAGACATATCTCCCTGCCTTTAAGTCAACAATGGTCCATCACATTTGCCCTCCTGCTGTTAGCCTCGCATTCCTCTGTAGTTTGACCTGGATGAGGGCCAATTGATACCCTTTGGACTCTGATGGTTTCGGAGTGCCGCCGAGGAAAAGGAAGGGGAAGAAAGAAAAGGAGAGAGATTAATTCATATTGATGAGGCTGCAAATGGGACTGAGCTGGTAAAAGATCATAAAATATTGAGAAGGAAGCAATGCCCTACTAGGTCATTGGGGGTGTGTGTGCTAAAATTCCTTTGCCTTCCCTTTCATTCTAAGCTTTCATGGGCTGAACTTTCATTATAGGTTCTGGGCTGAAATTCCAGGGATTTGTCCATAGTATGACACTGGAAATCCCAACTGGTAGTCTCCTTGTCCTATATTTGGAATTGGCTGGTTCTTTTTTGTCAAAAGCTGCTGTGTCTTTATCACCGATACCAGAAGAAGGAATACCACAGGTACATCTTGATATCCATATGGGAAGTAGAGTAGTTTAATTTCCAACTGCGGGTGATGAATGACATGCAGCATCAAGCACTGTGGCATACTATTTTCCTTCTATACAGATTATAGTTTTGATTAAGATGTCCCTTTAAAAAAAATCCTTGCTGTTATACTATTGTGGTTTTTTCTTCACCGAGGTGGGCTGAACCACCTCTAATTTAAAATATTTTTCTCCTCTCTCCATGCACTAAAACATCCTTTTTCCTCCCTACCTTCTTCCTCCAGGGGCCAAGAAAGATGCTTAGACAGTATGTATACTTTTCTTTCAAAGTTTAATCATTTTTTTGTTTTGGATTGTAGCTGTATCGATTTTTTCTTCTTCTATGTGTTTATTGTTCTAAAGCAACCCACCTTGGGAAGGATTGAAAGGCAATGTATCAATATTTTAAAAAGATAACAATTCTGTCTGTATTATTTATTAAGTTATCTGTAGATCGGCTCTATAAGTGGACCCAGGTTGCCATGCTTAATGGGAGAGCACAAGAAACAATGTGGATCTTCTCCAATCAAGAGTCTGATATATGCTTTGAATTCTTTGGTCCCCAGAACTCTAACCTAAAATGGAAGTTGAAATCAAAACACCTGGAGAACACTTAGGGGCAGGCTGTATCTAATTTGGGAGGAAGATCAAAGCCTTGAATGGAGACATTGAAATCTACAGTTCATTGTCTCCAGCTTCACCCCTTTATGTTGCAGTCTTTCTATTCTTCCAAATGCCACGTTCTTTCTGATGTAATCTATTGCTGATTATTGCATGGAGTATATACCAGAAGGGGCTGAACCCAATCCCTCTTCCTTCCCCTCTTACATACACATTCACATTCACACACTATCCTTTCCAGGGGCGGGTTCCTAATTTTTTTACTACCACTCTGTGGGCGTGGTTTATTTTGTGGGTGTGGCTTGCCAGCCATGTGACCGGGTGGGCGTGGGCCTCAGGAGCTTGGCAGCGGCCAGAGAAGCAGGGGGGCATTGCCCACGCACAACGCAGCCCCCCGCAGCAGGAGCAGCAAGACCGCGGCAGCGGTTCTTCTAGGAGGCTCCGTCCGGCCTGAATGCTTCTCCCCATTCGATGATCCTAGGCTCCTGCCGCCCGTTCCCCCTCCCCTCAGCAGCTCGAGAAGCCTCAAATGTGCGAAAATGCCTGAGATCATCACCGCGCGTTCGTGGCTTCTCGGACTGCTAAAGGGAGGGGAACTGAGATAGGTCCTGCCACCCATTCCCCCTCCCCTCAGCAGCTTGAGAAGCCTCGAACGTGCAAAAATGCCTAAGATCATCACCGCGCGTTCGTGGCTTCTCGGACTGCTGAAGGGAGAGGAATGGAAATAGCTCCTGCCGCCCGTTCTTTCAGTGTCTCACGCGCTCCCTCAGCCATCCTCCCCTGCTTGGACTCACTGTGGGGTAGGAAGGCAGCGCATGCGCAGTGCCGGAAGCTCGGCTTCTGGGCATGCGCAGAAGAAAATTTTAAAATTATTTTTTTTTAAATGGCAGCGCCCAGGCATTGGCAACCGACCGCACCAGTACTGTGACGTCACCAGTGGGCCGCTACCGGTGCTATAGAGTGGACCGCACCTGTAGGAACCCACCACTGATCCTTTCTCTCAAGAAGTAGGCTTTGGAGGCCAGCAGGATAGAAACAGTAGCTCTTATTAGAGGACTGGATTGTTCCCTGGCCAAGGATGCTTCAGATTAAGCAAAGGGCTACAGATGAGCCATTTCTTATGGTGTCTGGTGTCAACAGACCTGAGTTCAGTGAATCAATAGCCTGATTCATAATAAGACAACTTCCTATATTTCTGTAGCAGAAGACCTGTCTTACTACAATCATTGGGGGCTTTCTCAACTAAGCCCCCCCCCCTTCAAATTCAAATTAGATGTTATGGAGGAAGGTTGTGTACTTGTTAATATTTCAGAACGAGAAAATGTGGATCTAGTTAAGTCAATGTGATTTGCATAGCACAATGTGCTCTCTCTCTTCTTCAGACTCTAATGCACATTCTTCTCTGAAACCCTAGAAAGATAATCATGTAACTGCAGCTGAACAAGACGAACAGGTCAGGATCATTTTAAATGTATTAAGATTACAGCAAGTAATTACAGCAAGGAAGGGGAGTCTGTTTTGACACTCAGTACACAATGTGCTCCCTAAAGTCCAAACATGTCTATAAATCAGAAATAGGAGGGATAGTTAACCCATTTCAGCCTACAGGTTACAAATCTTCTTTCTGACCTGCCTAGAGCAGTGTTTCCCAACCTTGGCAAGTTGAAGATGTCTGGACTTCAACTCCCAGAATTCCCCAGCCAGCGAATGCTGGCTGGGGAATTCTGGGAGTTGAAGTCCAGACATCTTCAACTTGCCAAGGTTGGGAAACACTGGCCTAGAGGCCTCAGGAGATGTGCCTGATGGCATTGAGACACCATTGAAAAAGACAGGGCCAAATGTTCAGAACATCTTTTATTAATTCGGGTAGGTTTGCAGATTATAAAGTATCATCCCAGTATCCATCATACATGAACCTTACTAAGGTAACTTCTCCAGCATTCCAAATATATAGACAAACCCATGTACTGGTAATCTAACTTTTATTTTATCAGTTTTTATATGTAATGGTTATATCCCCAGTGTTGATGGTCATTAGAATGCTTTCAAGCAAACATTTTCTTCCTACTAATACAGATAGCAATTTCGGTTATGAAACTCCAACTTTGAAAAAAATCAAAATTATTTTGAGATGTTCATACCTTTCTTACCAGCTGTCTTGTTTAGCAACTGTTCAAAGCTATAACAATAATAATAACAACAACAATAATAATAAAAAAGCAACTTTGCAACTAATATTCGCATTTACAAGCATGACAGTGTCCTGCAGTTACATGGTCACCTTTTGTAAGTTCCATAACCAAATACCAACAAGCAGAATTAATAGAGAATGTGGAAGAGAAATGGAAGTCAGTCACATGATGTCCTGCTTAACAACACCATTGATTCACTTAATGACAGAATCCGAAGTGACATCAGTCTGGGACAGTCGCATGTTTTTGTTCGTTTGTTTGGTTTTTTTGCTTAGTGACTGCGGTACCTAGCAATAGAATTGCTGATTCCAGTTGTGGTCAGTAAGCAAGGACTACATGAAAGCTACATGAAAGATGGAGAAAATTCCTCGACAGGGTAGGACAAGTCTATGACTCAGTCATAGCCAAAGACTAGTGCCATTTTTTTAATCCATCTACTGATTCCTCAGTTAACTGTAAGTTTTTATTTTTCCTTACTGAATTTGCTTTCCCTGATCGAGCCCCCCAGGTCTTCTTACTTCCACCCACACCTGGGAAAAGGCAGTTGGCCGCAAGTCCAACTGCTGCTCGCCCCTCCAGCCGAAGGCCCAGATTTTTGAATTTTATAATTTATAAGTCTGACTTAAAAAAAAGTGGGTACAAGTAGTCCTCGACTTACAGCCTTTCATTTAGTGACCATTCAAAGTTATAACAGTACTGAAAAAAGTGATCTATGACCGTTTTTCACACTCGCAACCATTACAGTATCTCCATGGTCACATGATCAAAATTTGGATGCTTGGCAACTGGTTCATATTTATGACAGCTGCAGTGTCTTAGGGTCATATGATTGCCTTTTTTTGACTTTCTAACAAAACCAATAGGGAAGCCAGATTCATTTAACAACCATGTTACTAAACAATTGCAGTGATTTATTTAACAACTGTGGTAAGGAAGGTCATAAAATGGGACAAAACTCACTTAACAACTATTTTGCTTAGCAGTGGAAAATTTGGGCTCGATTGTGATTGTATCCTACCTGTGGACAACCTGTATACAGATTCTCCCTCCTAAATATTTAACTTTTCGCTTATGACAGGTGGCCTTAATATTTTCCATTGAAAAGGTATGTTGGTGTATGTGTGTTTGTGTGATCCAAACATGGGAAAATAGCTGTGTGGAGAAACTGAATGAGTGATAAGCATTTCTTATCAGTTAACAGTATTTCTTACTATTTAATAAGGGAATTGCTTTGTTTCTGGTCATGTTTATTTTCTATGGCATGTTTGTCTAGAAGTTATTTGGTTGTTGTGGAGTTGGGTTTTTTTAGTTATATAAAGCTGCACAGATTTTGAAAGCAAAAGAAAAGTATTTTAAGCATTCAGATCTTTGAAAGGTTTGAGACTGCCTTTTTTCTAAGAGTTTTAAAACATGGAGAGTCAGCACATTACAGTTGGGTTAGGAAGAGAACTTGTGGTTCCCAGATACTTTTGGATTCCTATAAATTCCAACCAGGAGGGAATATTTATCAAGGGTCGGAATTATAGTCCAACAACGTGGAAGACTATTTCTATGGCAATCACCTATTTGCCAATCATATAAATATCACTGATTATCCTTTAAAACAGGGTTCTCCAACCTTGGCAACTTTAAGACTTGTGGACTTCAGCTCCCAGAATTCATCATGCTGGCTGGGGAATTCTGGGAGTTAAAGTCCACAAGTCTTAAAGTTGCCAAGGTTGGAGACCCCTGCTTTAAAAGAAAATGGTTCTAACTGGTGACCCAAATGAAGTTAGTGCTGAAGACAGTTCCTGAGAATATTTTGGCAGGAAAAAAATGTTCTTAAATCAGGCCACCAGCCAAAAATGCTCTTTTCCAGGAGCTTTGCAGAAGAACAGATCTCAAAATAGAAATATGTAAGTTGGTGCTGGCCAGATGTTTTGGGCTAAAATTTCCAAACTTTGAGCAAGGATGCCTAATATAAAGGGTCACAGAAGATATATCCAAAATACTGAAAATATGTAGAGAGAAAGAAAGATGATTTTGACAGACAGAGGCCAGATCTGTTTCCAAAAAAATTAAGGGAAATCGTGGTTTAAACAGGCAGAAGGAATACATAAGCTGCTCAGACAGACACCTTCTTAATTCACATGAATATAATAGGAGGGTGGGGAATAAAACACAATCAAGCATGTGAGATTCTGTTATTATAAAGTAGCCTACCTGTTTCTTGATCTGGTCTACATTGTGGGGTTGACAAGAATAAAGGCAAGGAGGAGGGAGGCACATTCAAAGTTGTAAGATTCTGTTATTGTAATCCTATTTAAAAAGTAGTTTTAATGTTCATGACTTTGTGCTCAAGTTTGATCTACCTTGAAGGACTGACATCAATCTTGCAACTCCCCCCACCATCACCACTTCCCTGCCTTTATTCTGAAGAGAACTAGGTAGGGTCATTGGGGGTCATTGCTTTCTCAAATTCAATTCCTGATTTGGGCTGAGATTTCTCTTACCTGACCATTGCCTTGGCTGTGCCTTTTTCTCCTCTTCTTCAAGGTTATTATCACAGTCCATTACCCTAATCTCATACCTGATATAGCTGCTGTCAGAATTGAAAATAATACAATACGTTGTATTGCTAGAATAAAGCAAATCAGTAGTATCTTTTCTAACACTTTTCTATATATACGTGTGTGGGTATGCATGAAGTGGGCATCTATTTCAGCCCGCTTCCCAATGTGAGATCTGCAATGCAAGATGTGGTCCAGGCACAGCTGGCAGAAGGCTGTCCAGCTTCTAATTCAATAATTTCAGTGAAGGTTTTCTTTTAATTAAGGATCTGAAATCATTCCATTTATTTTCCCATCTTCTCATAGGAAAAAGCAGACCTTGGGGAGTTGAATTTTTCTCTCTGTTACCTGCCCACTGCTGGTCGTCTCACAGTGACCATCATTAAGGCTACCAACCTCAAAGCCATGGACCTGACTGGATTTTCTGGTGAGCAGATCTGACAAAGTTTGGGTCATGACCAGTAGTTCCTGAAGCAAAATAGCTAGGCCATTATAGCTAGGCCCTGTAACTTTGACTTACAGGGAGGCTACTTAGAGAAAAAGGACAGTAAAATGAGGAAAGAAAGCTAAATATCAGAATTCAAGTGTTGGAGGACTGTCAGTTAGGCACACTGGGCAGGAGAAAACAGAAAAAAAATTAGAATGTACTAATATAGGTTTACAGTTTGCTATAGATTGATAAAACAACCTGACTCCAGATTATTTTAAAAGTAGTAAAAA
This sequence comes from Diadophis punctatus similis, assembly GCA_023053685.1. Classification (NCBI taxonomy): domain Eukaryota; kingdom Metazoa; phylum Chordata; class Lepidosauria; order Squamata; family Dipsadidae; genus Diadophis; species Diadophis punctatus. Next base: position 6,609,484 of record JALIGW010000009.1, read on the forward strand.
AAAAACCTACATAAATTGACTTCTCCCTGCTCTTTTCCCTTTTTTCTATCCTAAGTTGGACTGTGCAAAAAAAAAAGGAACTTTGGGGGCATGGAAGAGTCTGCTATGGAATTTTATGTGAAAGAATTTGCACAATGAAACAGTTTTTTTAGGTTTAATGTTCTTGGTTTTGAAAAATGCAGACAACATTTATGTGGGGGAGCCTTAAGAGATGAATCTCATAACCAGGGAGGGAGAATTTAATTTTTTCTTACCTCTACTACAGTCTGTCTGACTTCCCCTGCTTTGAACCACGTTAAAAGCAAAATCATACTTTTAACATGACATCATGTCTTTGGGCCTCTGTTCTCTTGCTAAAACAAATTCATGAGTGGAGTGTGTTTCTAAGATGTGCTGCCCACCAGAAGCCACTTTTTTTTTTCACTTAGGCCTGGTTCATTTATTTTAAGGTTTTGGTAAATTTGAATCCTATTCTTTATGAATTTGTAGATAGGATGGCAGCAGAGAATGAAAGGCAGAGCTTCTGGGTGTGTGTTGACTTGTTTGTTTGTTTGTTTGTTTGTTTAGTTTGTCAAGCATTAGTATGAGAAAACGATTATGAGTATGAACATAACATATAAACATATAAGTATAAACAGGTAAAGTATATGCATAAGAAATGAGTACGAATAATGGGGAACAGTAGAACAGGGATGGTAGGCACGCTGGTGCGCTTATGCACGCCCCCTTACAGACCTCTTAGGAATGGGGTGAGGTCCACAGTAGACAGTTTTAGGTTAAAGTTTTGGGTGTTTGAGGATGTAACAATAGAGTCAGGTAGTGTATTCCAGGCATTGACCACACTGTTGCTGAAATCGTATTTTCTGCAATCAAATTTGGAGCGGTTTACTTTGAGTTTGTATCTATTGTTTGCCCGTGTGTTATTGCAGCTGAAGTAGTCATTAACAGGTAGGATGTTGTAGCAGACAATTTTGTATACTAAGCTTAGGTCAGACCCAGTAGTGGGTTCTAAAACCCTTTACTACTGGTGCGCACCTGCAACACTTCTGCGCATGCGCAGAAGCGTCACGGGTGGGAGGGCAGAGCCTCCTGCTGCCGGCGCTACCGGTTCTTAGAACTGGGCCGAACCAGGAGCAACCCACCGCTGGTCAGACCGTAGGTGGCGTAGTTCTAGGTTGTCCAGGTCCAAAATTTCAAGCCTAGTGGCATAAGCTATTCTATTGCGAGCAGAGGAGTGGAGGACTTTTCTCGTGAAATATCTCTGGACTCGCTCACTTGTATTAATGTCCGTTATACAGTGTGGATTCCAGGCAGATGAGCTGTATTTGAGAATTGGTCTGGCAAAGGTTTTGTATGCCTTGGTTTGTAGTACAATGTTACCGGAAAAGAAGCTTCGCAAAATTAGGTTAACAATTCTTAATGCCTTTTTGGCAATGCTGTTACAGTGAGCTCTGGGCCTAGGTCTTTTGAAATGAGTACTTCTAGGTCCTTGACAGAATGAGGGTTGTCTACGAGGTCGTATCCGCCCAGCTTGTATTTGGTGTTCTGATTTTTAGACTTCACAGGAGCCTAGGATTTAACAAGGAGGGTATTCAAAGGTAAGAATTTGAGGTCAGTCAGAAATAAGAACATTGCCCTGTGGGGGACTGGCAATCTAATTCCCTGCAGATCTTTGGGATGTAACTTCTAAAGCCTGATCTTTGCCATGCTGTGTTGTGGTCCGCCAGTGGCCTGTGCAGCTGGCAGCAGAGTCGGACAGCGAGGAGGCTGGGGAGGAAGCTGGGCCAGGCCTGGAGTCTGGAGAAGGCTCGGTGCCAGAGGCAGGGATTCAGCCAAGGCCTCCAGAACCTCCAGAGGCTGACATGAGTGAGGAAGAAGAATAGGAAGAGCCTGTTCTCAATGCGTGCATGTGCAGAGCTGTCAAAAGGCAAGATTGGTTCCAGAGGAGAAGGACTACTAAGGAGTAAGGCTTGGGGATAATTGGCCCCTCCCATATGCTATTTAAGTGAAGAACACGAATGGGTGAGTTGCAGGAAGCAACTCCGTTCATTTCCAGATCTTGTCTTTGCAAATCAAACCTTTGTTTTTTGTTCCAGTTTGAACTTGGCAAAGTTTCCTGCAAACTGTTCCTTGGCAGCTTGCCAAAGAGCAAGGTGTGTGTGTTATCTGCTTTTACATGAAAGACTTTTAGTCAGACTTGTTTGATTTTGCTTGAACTTATGCGGACTGCTAACGACAATAATTAGCATCCATTGAAAAGAAAAGACTTGCTTTACTTTATTTGGACTTAGGAAGACTGCTAATGCAAACAATTAGCAGCTGTTAACAATAAAAAGAGGTTTGTGAGATATGGTTTGTGCTGTGTGATTTTATCAGGAAGCCTAGGTCAGAACACACTGTTTAACGTGGTTGAAAGCTAAAATGCGAGACCTCTAGAGACCTCTAGAGAGCACCAGGCTCCTTATCCCTGCCATCAGCAAAGGAGGCAGCATTTAGAATTAGGGCAGAGAAAGCAGCATAAGGGGTTACCGAGAAGGAAACAAGATGAGGGTAAGATTGATCCTTCCTGTTGTGCTTCATTGCTATTACAAGGACATAGTTCAGCTTCAGATGAGCAAATCTGTCAATTTTTGTTTTATTCAGCATCTCTTTTTTACCATATTAATTAAATTTGGCCTGTTTCCCCAGCAGTTTGTAAATGCTGTTGTTTATTTCTCCTAATAAATACTTTCTTATATGTGATTTTTCTAGAATGTTTTTGCATATAGGTTTTTTTTCTAATAGACTTTTCCTAACATATGTTTTTTTCTATGCACCTTGTTCCTTAAGATGTGCCTTTTGCACTTTTTTTTTAAAAAAAGTTGTAATTTGCATTCTGTGTGAGCTTGGGTTTATTTTTGGTTTGCTTGTACATTTGGGAAAGATGAACTCAATCAGTTTGCATAAACATTCAGACAGAATGAATTTTTCTACTGCCTCTAGTTAGGGATATACATCTCAGTGACAGTTGTCATGTTTATGATCTGGAGGATGCATCTTAACAGAAAATGCCAAGTCAGTTTTGATAAATTGATCCTTGGTGCTTATGATGAAAATCAGAGCTCAGTCATCTATGGAGTGGGGGAAGGAAAGACTTGCAGTTATTAAATGACCAGGAGAGAGTGGGAATTTCTCAAAGCAAGCCCGGCTTTTATGGATGTTGGTAGTGGAAAACTGAAAAGCAGATTCTGCTCTATAGTGGTAAACTTCCTATATAATCTGGAATTGCAGGTTTGGTGGGCACAGCTCCATTTATATCTATGACATATCTTCTGCCAAAGAAAACAGCTTGGTTTATGTGACAGGTCTATTGTGGGGAAAGGGCCAGCCTGAAATATTTTGCTATCTTGTATTTTGCTGATTACATGGAAAGTTTGTGAAATAGTAGGTCATTAAGAGAAAAAAGGTTATATATAGCCCAGCCTATTCCCTATAACGCTCCTTTTCTGCTTGTGGAAATTGCATCATAAAGAAAGGGATTCTGAATTGTGATTAGCCTCCTTTCAAGTTCTGCCATGCCATTCGCCTGCATATGGTTTTGGACCTTATGATACTTTGTAGTGGACAGCATCTGTCCTCACTAAACACTTACAGACAGTTCCCACAATCATGAAAACCTCATTCAGATGCCATTGGAAAAGATTCCTGTCAGTGCTCAATCAGGAAGTCTAAACTCCTTGAACTCAAAGGAATAAAAATTACAGTGATCAGAAATGGGATGGGGCAAAATGTTAAAGACAGAGAGGCTACAGGTGATGGCTCTTGGTATAAATTTGCCTTGGCTTCTTTCCCCTGTATAAACCGGACCATTTTTCCTCTATCTTTTGCCTGCATCTTTTCAGATCCCTATGTCAAAGCATCCCTCATGTGTGAAGGGAGGCGCTTGAAGAAGCGTAAGACTTCCATCAAGAAAAACACTTTGAACCCCAGTTACAATGAGGCTCTTGTCTTTGACATTCCCCAGGACAGCATGGAGCATGTCAGCATTACCTTGGCAGTCATGGATTATGATTGGTAAGATATATCATATCCACCCAAATTCCGGTGAGTTAAACAGAGGAGGCATGATTTAAAGGGCTTTCCCAGGGACTTCAGTGCTGGCTGGGCCTTTAGACTTCTTCCCCCCTTTGGAGAGAAGTCATTTCAGCCAGTGATGGCTCAGCACTTTCTTTGATTCTACTTTCAGTGAAAGAATTCTGTCTTTAAGACACTGCAGAATTTGGGGCACGACATGTAAGATGGAGACACAGAGAAGGATGTCTTAGGGAGGGATATTGGCAACTCTTTACCAGCTATTCATGCTGTTCCCCAATTTCATAGAACGGCGTGAATTTATCCCCCTCCCACCCAATCATTAAAGCCTTGTGACAACACACAAAATAACATTGAAATGTCAGGGCATTCAGGTTATTTGATTTGGTACATCTTGTTAAGTCAGATGCTGTGTTGCTAATTCACAGGTTAGTGAGGAATAGTGCAAAAAAACCCAAAAATCTTTTGGAATTATATTGAAAATACTAGAGAACAATAACAGCCCAGCAGGAGTTCATTTTACTTTCTCTAACGAAGATGCAGTGGGTGGAACTTAGAGCCAAGATTGCTCCACATTCTCTGACAAATAGAGAGTTATGCACTGAGGACAATCCTGGATTACCATCCTTGCCCAGTCTGGGCACCTTCAGTTATATGGCTTTGAACCCTGGACATGACCTCATTTCCATAGTTATGCTGGCCCTGAAAATCTGGAAATTTATATTCTCACCTCTGGAAGGTGACAAGGAAGTCAGCTATTGTCTGGCTGTTTTTATGAATAAATGTGGCATAGTCAGCCTTCCCCAAGTTGTGAATGTTTTCAACACTGGAAGTTTTTAAGAAGAGATTGGACAACCATCTGTCTGAAATGGTATAGGGCAGTAATGGCGAACCTTTTTTTGCTTAGGTGCCAAAAGGGTGCACACGCGCAATAGCACACATGCTCACCCATAATGCAATGCCCTCCCCTCTGTGCATGCGCGCACAACATCCCCCCGCGCTGCCTCCCCATGCTTGCACGCATGGCTCACTGAAGCCTCTGTAGCCTGCGGATGGTGAAAAGTGGTTTTTTGGCCTTCCGGAGGGGGGAGGTCGTTTTTGCCTTCCCTAGGCTTCAGGAAAGCCTCCTGAAGCCTGGGGAGGGTGAAAAATGGCCCAACGGCCCAACCGGAAGTTTGTTTCTGAACTTCCAGTTGGGCCGTTGGACCGTTTTTCGCCCTCAGGCTTCAGGAAACCTTCCGGAGCCTGTGGGTAATGAAAAACAGACCCATCGGGCCTACCGGAAGTTCAAAAACAAACTTCCGGTTGGGCCGTTGGGCCGTTTTTCACCCTCCCCAGGCTTCAGGAGGTCCTGAATATGGAATATTTAATTTAATAGATTTGTATGCCGCCCAACTCCCGAGGGAATATGACATAAATAAGCTTAAAACATAGCATTTTAGGGGTGGGGGGGACTTAATATTTCAGTGATCTGGTTTGTCTCTGGGTCCCTAATATAGCAGTTTGAAGCAAAGCATACAAATGATCCAATAGCGCACAGGTAGGTTAGCACCTATCATGCCTTTGGCTGATACAAAAAAACGAATCAGACCTGATTAATGTTTGGATGGGAGATCTGCAGAAAACCTAGGGCCAAGGAGCTGAAGTGGTGCAGTGGTTAAATGCAGCCATTGCAGGCTGACTGCTAGTTCAACAGTTCAGCTGTTCAAATCTCACTAGGCTCAAGGTTGACTCAGCCTTCCATCCTTCCGAGGTCAGTAAAATGAGGACCCAGATTGTTGGGGGCAATATGCTGAACTCTGTAAACCGCTTAGAGAGGGCTGTAAAGCACTATGAAGCGGTATATAAGAAAAGTGCTATTGCTATATGCTAGATTAGACGTGTTGTAGAAATCTAGAATATGGCAATGAAAGTTTTTTAGTTCATGGCATCATAGACAATGAACTTAAGGGAGTCTTTAGGTTTTTTTTTTATGCAAATCACATAAGTGAGGTTGACATTTTCATCCACCTCTGTAAGAGGCTGGCTTTGAAATAAATCTCTTCTTCCACAGCATTGGGCATAATGAAGTCATTGGCATGTGTCTGGTGGGCAATGATGCTGATGCGCCCGGGAGAGATCACTGGGCTGAGATGCTGGCAAATCCACGTAAGCCCATTGAACATTGGCACCAGCTAGTAGAGGTGAGCGTGATATTGTGAGAACACCAGGTCTGATCTGTGTCCAACCCATTGCTTCACTGGAAACTAAAAACTAAACTTAAATGCCAGATCAGGAAGAAACAGGGGCAATGAACTAGTCATTCTGCAACTTCTCTATTAAGCACAAAGCTATTCTAACCTGCTGCCTTGGGCACAGGATAGAGCAGTGTTTCTCAACCTTGACAACTTGAAGTTTTGTGGACTTCAACTCCCAGAATTCCCCAGCCAGTCATCTTAAAGTTTCCAGAGTTGAGAAACACTGGGATAGAAAGACAAAGAAAAAAATGGGGGAGCCTATGAAGTGGCAGGACAGAATAAAAAACATGCTTCTCTCTCTTAATTATGACACTACTCCACCCACATCTTGCTTAATTTCCACCCACTATTATCATTTAGCGCCTTCCTGGATTCCTTCCAAACAAATGTGGCCCTTGAAACAATAAAATTCCTATAAATAAGAATGCAATAAATTACTCAGTGTATTCCTTTTATGACCTGTCTTTCACTCAGCTTTTATGGTAATGATGTAGCTCTAGACTGTTGGCTAAAATTGTTGTGCTTCTTATGTATTCTGGTATTGCAGCTGTACAGTACCGTTCCAAGAACTTAGTAGTGCATCCTGAATACAAAGCATGGTTCCTGAAGAATGCTGGAAGACTCACTGACACAATGGAATAACATTCCAGAATAACTGAGAAACAACGGGCTAAAAGTTTGGGGAAACTGTCAGGATTGTATAATGTCATAAGTTGGGACAGAATATGGAGTTGGGGTTTCTGGATCTTTTTTGGGGGGGAAGACACAGTTGGGAGGGATGGCGGCCAAGTTTGGACCATCTCTTCAAACCTGAGTCCGTAAGTCAGGGTGCTCTGGCAGTGGCTGGAGAGTATGAGAGCCTGACCTTTGTCCCTCTGATCTTTTTCTCTTTGCTGCCTCTGATTTTTCAGGAGAAGACTTTGAACAGCTATATCAACAAGAATCCTCCAGCTCGAGATAAACCTAGCATCATAGTAGAAAGCGTTCATTCAGACTAAAGCAACCACCAGCAGCCCTTTGCCACCAGGGACTGTAAGTGTCTTAGGGAGATAGAAATGGGCTGAGAAATGACATATAGCTTCTTAATTTTGGTAGAAGCTGTAGCAAATCAGAGACACCTAACCTTCTCCACGTGTACCCCAGTTACTATATTGCTCTTTTATAAGATTAATGCCAGATAGTTCACAAAGTAGATGCTACATGGGGCTTCCTGGATATGACCTTCTTTAGGAAGCACTTGGCCAGTAAGTATTGGATCCCTTATTGTAGGCCGATAAGGCAGTGCAAGCCAAATAATAAATTCCACACACACAAAGTACTTTTAGATTGGCTATAACACCACCTTGCAGGTCTGGTTGTGCTTTCCCTCCTCCCTCTTTTATATTCATGTGAATTAGGGGAGTGTCTGTCTGAGACATTTTCATAATCCTCCCCCCCCCCCCACCGTCATCTGGATTCAAGTAATGTTTCCCTCTTTATTGCTTTGGTAATGAATCTTCTCTTTCCCCATCAGAGTCATCATGTATACTTTCTACTTACAGTCATCAACTTAAAACACAAAGAAGGGCCTCCAAAATTAATCAGTGTGCTTGAGTCCTACTAATGGGAGGAGATGTTCCTAAGATATTATGGGTCCAACCCATTTATATATAGATAAGCACTGTAATTTGAATTGGATCTGGAAATGAACTCTCAGTTAGTGGTACTGCTGTTAAAGCATTGATGTCACCCAACCAAATCAGTTTAGCAAGCCTCATTTAGTAGCTACCAGTAAATGGAGTTATTCTAGACAAATATTCAAACATTTTTTAAAAAAGAGAGTAATAGAAATGCAGTGGAGTAATACAGATGGTGGCTACTATTCAGATGAGGTTGCCATTATTAGCCAAAAAAAGCAACATCCCGCCCCCTTGCTAAACTAGGTTGCAGTGAATACCGTATTTTTCGGAGTATAAGACGCACCGGAGTATAAGACGCACCTTAGTTTTTGGGGAGGAAAATAGGGGAAAACAATCTGCCTACCAGGTATTCATCTGGCTAGCATCCTTAGTCTGGTCAGCTTCAGCACATTATTTTATCCCCTGGTTAGGATTTAAAAACACCTTCTTCTGAGAGAGTAACAATGAAAGAGCCTGCAAGCCGGTAAGAGCTGGGAAGATAGTTAGCACCTGGTTAGGGCTAAAAAAAAAACTTATTCGGAGCAGCTTCAGCACATTATTTTATCTCCTGGTTAGGACTTAAAAAAACCTTCTTCTGAGAGAATAACAATGAAAGAACCAGCAAGCCAGTAAGAGCTGGGAAGATCGTTAGCACCTGATTAGGGCTAAAAAAAAACTTATTCGGAGCAGCTTCAGCACATTATTTTATCTCCTGGTTAGGACTTAAAAAAACCTTCTGAGAGAATAACAATGAAAGAGCCTGCAAGCCAGTAAGAGCTGGGAAGATCGTTAGCACCTGGTTAGGGCTAGAAAAAAACTTATTCGGAGCAAATAGAGCAATGAAAAAAATCCTGCAAAGACTTAGGGCTGGAAAAACATTCTTTGGAGAGAGTAACAATGAAAAAGCCTGCAAGGTAAGAGCTGGGAAGATCTGTTAGCACCTAGTTAGGGCTGGGAAAAAAAGCTACATTCAAAGTATAAGACGCACCCAAATTTTCAGCCACTTTTAGGGAGGAAAAAGGTGCGTCATATACTCCGAAAAATATGGTATGTAAAATGTTCCATTTCTGGCCCCAAAAACAAATTCCACAACTCTATACTCTATGTGCTCTGGAGTTATGTGGCTGCATGATATTGGCTGAGTTATTTTGAACCTTATCTCCAGATTATAGAAGTAGTGTGAGCAACAAAGCAATTCCCAGAGCCTAAAATCTCTGTTAGAGACATTCTAAATTCTTGGGACTATTCCAGGATTAATCCCCCAACTCAGTTTGGACCAAGTCAGGAATTTCTAGTAATATAAAAGTTGGTTTTGAAAGAAGTGATAGATGGCCTTCATTCTTTTTTCTTTCAGGGTTCCAGCAATGTGCTCTCAGAACTTTCTGGAGTGTTTCCTCAGATCCATCTGAGAGGAAGTGCCAATAGGAGATCATCTGAGGGAAGGACTGCAAGTTCCTGCTTCCCTCAATCCCCATCTTCCCCAGAAAGTTTGCTGCCTGATGCATTTTTCTTTTCAAAAGCCATAAGGGCAGCCATCAAAGAGCATTTTTCTTGTGGGAGGGATATATTGTATCCGGAATATTAAAAAAAAGACCCTTCCCCCTAGCTTATCTAAATGGGGGTGGGATCTTTTTTGACATGCATGCTATTGGAGTCTTTGTTATGGAAAGAGTCAAAATGGTAAACTAGAAACATTACATAGTCTTTGTTTTTCAAAATTGCTCATTGGACAGGAATTCAAGAGGTTCCCCTTCCCCATGGAGCTATTTAGTAGAGTTCTTTAGACTGTTAAACTTACAGTCTTAATCAGGAGGCATAATAGGGGACAGGCATGGCAGACAACCATTCTTCCTTCTACACCCTATCCTGTGTACGGGCTTCTCACGGCTGTGACTTTAGAGCCAGGTGACTGTTAACCCTTCCTCTCTTTCTTGTTTTCTTTTCACAACAGATCTTTTGAAGGAATGTCTTTGTGGGTGCTTGGTCTGATAGGGGTGGGGGCAGAGTTTCTGCATAGTACCAGAAAGCATGCAGCACCCATTACCTCAGTCTTCATGAACCTCCAGCCCAAGAATAGGAGGGAGGGAGAAGAAAATTGACATTCTTTCCTCATCATCCAACCTTGATAGACAACTGTGTAAGTGACCCAGGAGGACTCCCTGTGGACATCCCTGCCAATTTGCCCTGCTATGCCTTCTGCATCAAGGACCACCATGGAATTATCTTGCTACAGATTAACATCAAGCTTGTGACATCAAAGTGGCTCCATAATGGACTAAATTAAGGCCTACTTTCTAACCCGGAATTAGATTTGGGCTCAGCTTAACTCCAAATATCAACAGCCAGTTCTGGACTCTTTCATATGTATGTGTAAATGTTTGGGGTGAGATAATAGTGTGACTCCTTTCTTAAGTCTCATTAAGTTTGCTGCTTCTGGCTTTTGCATGGTCACCCTCCACTCGGTTTGAGTGTGAGTGCTTCCCAGATTTAAGCTAGGACAGCCTCTTGGTCAGAGAATCAAGACTGTCCTGGTTCTCGCCACTCAAATCTCCACTGTGTTATTTCCTTATGTACCCCCCCCCACCCTATTTGTTTTTAATTTGGAATGTCTTCCTTTTTCTTCTCCCCCTACGGTGCATCCATTTGTCATTTTGTCTTGGTCTCTGAAGCTCAGTCCTGTTTATGGTTGTTGTTTTTTTGTTCTAATTGTGTGAAATAAAGGGAGGGAGGGGGGAGGGATAAAACAGGAGAATTAGCCCTGCTTCCTAAACTTCTGTCGCCCCCTTTTTTTTTTCTTTTTTTTGGAAAAGCCATATACTCTCCCAATTGCTTGGCTATAGATTTCTGGCATTAATGGGAGAGGGAGGGGGCCGGAAGGTGATCTCTCTTCACAATAGTTTGGAACTTGAAGTTGCTGCTAAAACCGTGACATCAATAAAACTGGAAGAAAAACAAGAAAAAAAGTATCTCTGGAATTCAAGACTCTTTTGAACAAAGGTGGAATATAGCAGTGGAGATAAATGAAGGAATTGAACCTGTATTCAGCATTCTGTCAATATATTCTGATAAAGCAGAGATGTTTATGCTCTTATTTCATCAGGAGAGAGAGATACGCTCTTTAGCTGGAGAGACTTGTATGACCACCTGTTCTACAGTAGGGCAACTTTATGTACCTCAACACCACCACGCCAGAAAAAGTGAAGCAAACTCATAAATTCTACTGCCCCGGCAGCCAAGAATCAAGCTTTTTTGTTACTATAGTTGTATCCCACCATTCCTCTTGCACATTAAAATAGCACATCCAGGTAGTCCTCGACTGATAACCGTAATTGAGCCCAGCATTTCTGTTGTCAAGCAAGACATTTGTTAAGTGAGTTTTGCCCCATTTTATGATCTTTCTTGCCACAATTGTTAAGTGAATCACTGCAGTTGTTAAGCTAGTAACATGGTTGTTAAGTGAATCTGTCTTCCCCATTGACTTTGCGTGTCAGAAGATTGCAAAAGCTGATCTCATAAGCCTGGGATACTGCAACTGTCATAAATATGAGCCAGTTGCCAAGCATCTGAATTTTTATCACATGATCATGGGGTTGCTGCACTGGTCCTAAGTGTGAAAAACAGTCATAAGCCATTTTTTTTCTGTGCCAGGGTAACTTTGAGCAGTCACTAAATGAATTGTAAGTTGAGGACTACTTGTATTTGAGAGCTGAGCGAGGTCACATTCTTAAATCCTCTAAGAAAGGTGCATGAAGAAAGTGACTGCCCTGAAGACACCCAGTGAGCTCCTGAGGTTGACTAAAGATTGGGACCCCTATTTCCATCCTAGTCTTATTCCATAATTACCTTCAATTGGCATAACAAGACAGAACAGATGGGTTACCTAATATTTTATATTGGAGATTCTGCTTGGGTTGTCCAGATGGATTAGCATGGCTTTCCCATTCCCTCGCCTTGACAAATTTTCTGGGAGCACCAAAAGTCTGCATGCCACTTTGCTTTGGAGTACTTTAGATTCATAGTGCTTTCATATCTTATACAAGAATACAGGCTCAAGGGACAAAAATTTAAACAAATGGTAGGTCAGTAACTGCAGGAATAAAAATAATATTTGTAGCGCCTCGGAGAATTTGGGACTTTCTTCTAAATATTTCAGAACCACTTTTGCTTGAATCTTGTGTCAAAAATTCCCCTTGATCCAATCCGTGAGAAGGATCCTAACTTATCTCCTTCCTGTCATGCTATGTTTCTATATCAGGAGGATGTTATAAAATTTCTATTAAAGATGTTCGCTAGAGTACAGCATTTTCCCTGGAGATGTATGTCTATAAACAAGAGAGCACAAATATCAATATAGTAGAATGATGATGAGTCAAGTCTACAGGCACTCTTCCTCCTCAGTACAATTCCAGGCCTAAACAAAACAACTTCAAGCAGAGCCGAGATGGGTAACAACTGGGACTAGGTTCAAGAACCCCAAAGCCAATGTTTCTTAAGGCTGCTTGAAGAGTGTGTGTCCAGAATGTAACATTGAGACTAGTTTGGAAATGGTAACATTGCTTGATTAAAAAAACTACATGGGCCTCAAATGAACAAAAAACGTGGTGTGTGGTTGTTATGTAAGGGTTATCTGGGCAAAGTCTCACTTGGGTCTTAGAACTGTTAGGTACAGGTCCCAATAGCCAAACCAACCACATGACTAGGAATGGCTGTGCTAAAACTGTTTTTTTTTTACTGCCATAGCATTAATATATTCACCCTTCAGCTGGTTCTATTTATGCTTCATTGGACTTCTCCCCCCCCCCCCATTTTCATTATTTTAGCCATTATTCAAAACTTCTTCAATAGGACAGCTCAGCATCCTAAAGCAAGTATTTGGATTTTAACCATATAGCCACAAGGACATTTTGCAATTTCTTTTTTCACTGCGAGTAGGAACTCTCTTGAGTTGATTTGTTTAAGAATTCATGTATTTGCTTTCTTGGCTGTTCATAGTATTCTCAAGAGTCTTTCCAACACCCAACTTCAGAAAGGCCGATACTCTATCCTTATTCTTTCGTATTCCAAAATGCATCACCTATCTTTGTTACAGTGGAAGCATCATAATCACACTGCCACTCTCAATATAATTATGCACCTAAATTTGACACCTTGGCTGCAAATTCAATTGGGGAGAGCAGCTCCCTCCCTCTGCATTGCCATTTATTAAGTATGATGTTTATTTGTGGAAGAAAATATCCCATTTCTAATTCCTCTGCCAGGGAATAAGAGGTAAACAGAAAAAGAGTTTTTCATGCGGAAACATGACACTTTGCCAAAACAGGAATTATATATGGCTCATCATGCAGTTGATCCACAGCCAGAGTTACAGAATCTTCTATCATCCCACATTGCCATGCTTGGCTGTGCTCCACTGGATTGACAATGGAAGCGAAGGCTAAAATTGAGGACCTTCTCTTCAATGAGGATGGATTGCTTAGCTGTAATACTGATGACACCCTGGACATAGTTCAAAAGCTTTGAAAAGGTTTCACCAGGAAGCAAATTCTTCGTCCTACTCTTCCTCCTATTCACATCTCAACCAAATGACACCAGTGTTTCAAATCAAAAGAGCACATTATACTATATGCATGGCCTATGACTCTGCTTAAACTATACATAGCTGTTTTGATTTGATGCTCCCCATACATTTCAAAGTACATGGACTTTGAAATCCTATTGATCATTTCGCAATTCTACAGAATCCCAAAATAACCATTCTGACTCTCCCAAGAGAGTCCCAAGACTCTCCCAAGAACGCCAGAGGATGATGGTGATGAGTTTAATCTTTTATGATGGTCACAGACCCTAATAAAAATCAAAACATTAAAATAAAATGAGATGTAATAGTATATTACAATTAATGGTAATATCATTGATGGGTGACCAAAGTGTCCCTAATTTTACGAACAGCATAGCAGAATTTAGATACGTTCAAAGAACTTGTATCATACTGATCTCATAGTAATAGCTGTACCAAAGGGAGATCAGAATTTCCTGAATATTTTGTCAGGCAAGGAGTTATGAGTCTGTGAATTCTTATAGAAGACATGAGCTGTGGTTTCCATGGAACTTTGTCCTGATCACCTGATACTGATGATGGGCTAGGTCTTTCATTAGCTGTGTCATTGTTAGAGGGAAGAAAAGCTGAAGAAAATAAGAGTTGCAAAGTACATCTTTATGAAAAAGAGCCAAGTCATGCTGTTTTACCTCACTGAAGTAGAACATGATGTCTCTACAAAGATCTCTTTACCCAAATGGCTTCTTTTTTCCAAAGTACGTTAGATCTTAACCTATTTGAATCAAGACATTGTATTGCCCACCTATTTTTCTCAGCCCATCAACACCATCAGAAACAGCACTTCATTCTTTAGATATCCATCATGCTCTATTTTTTACTTGAACTTTTAAATACCATTTCACAAAGACCAACATTTATTCCAGGCGTTCCAAAAGATAGTCTTTCCTCTCAGCATTTCTGCAAATGGATATTGACAACAATTAAATTTTGATATGAATTGGTTGAACAGCCATCCTCTCTTCCAATCTATACTCGGTGCACAAAAGGAACAGTGGCATCAGCAGTCTTTATCGGAGGTGTGTCCCTACCAGAGCTGTGCTGGGCAGCCATGTGGAGTCACCTCTCCATTTTCATCTAGCACTATAAATTTGGCCTTTATTCCCAGAAAGGTGCAAGCTTGAACTTCTTTTTAGACAGGATATTTATGCCAAGATGTATCAACTGGTTAATTCTCTAACTGCAGCTGTTTTAAGTGACCACCTGTGGATTCAACCTATCTTCTAATCTCACTAGGCCTCAGATCCAATGTCATCCTCGACAGTTGAAGCGATTTGGTAAGTTATGACCAGGAAAATAGGCAGGAAAATCTGTAAATTCTGGAAGATTTCAAATGTAGTTATATAACTTAAGTGTGAATTTCAGTGTCTTGCATAGCATTTTGGACTCCCCCCCCCTTCTCTTTACCTATTCTCTCATTTTTCACTGCAGACAATCTAAGCAACACTATAGGGTCTTATTTTATTTGTTATGCAATTAGAGAAGTATCTAACATGGACTCCTTCTCACTGAAAATCAACAAGCAATGCACAGGTGTGTTTGCACAACATGCAAGGCTTATAATTGACAGCCATGCAAACACACCCTTAAATTTTAGCATTTAAATCTCACATAAAATCCTCAGATTATTTATTTATTTATTATTTATTTATTTGCTGTTCTTATATGCCGCCCTACTCCCTAGGGACTCAGGGCGGCGTACAACAGAGTATAAGAACAATATATAAAACAGTAGCAAAAATAATAAATGATTTAAAACATTTGATTAATTAAAAAATTAAAAAGCCAAACAACACATTCATACCTGGGGGAGACCTAAGATGTTCATTGGTCACATCACCCCGTCTGCAGGAAGAGCCATGTCTTAATAGCTTTCCGGAAGGCCAGCAAGGTGGGGATAAATCGGATCTCTGGGGGTAGTTGGTTCCAGAGAACCAGAGCCCCCAGAGAAGGCTCTCCCCCTTGGTCCCGCCAACCGACATTGTTTGGTTGAAGGGATCTGGAGGAGACCGACTCTGTGGGACCTAATTGGTCGTAGGGATGTATGAGGTAGGATGCAGTCCAAGAGATAACCTGGTCCTAAGCCATGTAGGGCTTTAAAGATGATAATCAACACCTTGAATTGTACCCGGAGACCAATGGGCAACAAATGCAGCTGGCGGAAAATGGGTGTTACGTGGGGGTATCTGGAGACACCTACCACAGCTTGCGCAGCCACATTTTGCACCAATTGCAGTCTCCGAATACTTTTCAAGAGTAGCCCCATGTAGACCGCGTTACAGTAGTCCAAACGAGACGTGACAAGGGCACGAGTGACCATGACTAAAGCCTCCTTCTCCAAATATGGTCGCAATTGGTGCACCAGACAAACCTGTGCAAAGGCGCCCCTAGCCACAGCCGTAAGATGTTGGCCTAATTTTAGCTGTGGATCTAGGAGCACCCCCAAATTGCGAACCCGGTCCGAGGGAGATAATTTGTCTCCCCCGAAGACCGAGGAGGGACAATCGACATAGTCCTTAGGAGGCAATATCCAGAGCCACTCAGTCTTGTCAGGGTTGAGCTTGAGCCTGTTCCTTCCCATCCAGATCCTAACATTGTCCAGGCAACGGCACATCACATCCACTGCCTCCCTGAATTGCGACGGGGTGATGTACAGCTGGGTGTCATCAGCGTACTGTTGAAAACTCACCCCATGTCGACGAATGATCTCCCCCAACGGTTTCATGTAAATGTTAAACAGGATGGGCAAGAGGACTGAACCCTGAGGGACCCCACAAGTCAGGGGTCTAGGAGACGACCTCTGCCCTCCTGTCAACACTGACTGTGACATATCGGCGAGGTAGGAGAACCACCGCAACACGGTGACTCCCACTCCCAGCCTGCCGAGTCGGTGCAGAAGGATACCATGGTCGATGGTATCAAAAGCCACTGAGAGGTCAACTAGCACCAGGATGGAAAAGTAACCCCCATCCCGGGCTCGCCAGAGATCATCTATCAGGACGACCAAGGCAGTTTCCATGCTGCAGCCGCACCTGAAACCTGATTGAAAGGAATCCAGATAATCAGTTTCCTCCAATAGCCGAAGAAGCTGAAGAGCCACCACCTTCTCAACAACTTTACCCAAAAAAAGCAAGTTGGAGACAGGACGAAAGTTCTTCAGGTCCACTGGGTCCAGGGAAGGCCTCTTAAGGAGGGGTCTCACCACCGCAACCTTTAAGGGCTGTGGTACGGATCCCTTCCCAAGAGAAGCATTGATCACCGCCTGGATCCAGCTACGTGAAACTTCCCTGCTGGTCGAAACCAGCCAGGAGGGACATGGGTCCAATAAATAGGTGGAAGAGCTCATCGCTCCCACGGCCTTGTCCACATCATCAGGAGTTACTGGCTCAAACTCGTCCCATAAAACCGGACTAAGACTCGCCCCTGTCAACTCAACTGGCCCTGTCCAGCCAGAGTCCAGGAACGTCCCAGGCCACAATTCTGAATCCATGCAATACCCATCTTCTTCTGGTCCCAATTAAGTAGAAACTGTTCTACTTTAATTTTCCCAAATTATCAAGCATATTTGAAGCTAGCATCACAATTACCCTGATCTTCCTCCAGAAGCCAAAGTGCCTTACAACTCTGCGCCACATTCTAGAATTAACCTCCTCTACGTTCTGCTCCTTTGTGGTTTCTGTGGATACAACTATGTGTAGCTACACTGAACCAAGTTGGGTCATAAGTAGGAAGAGTTTCACTCGTGTTGTGAATACTGATCAGGACTACCATTGTGGCAGATTCATACAGCCAGATTCTCGGTTGCATCCGGTAAGTAAAGCCTATCTACCTAAAGGTAATCTTAAGTGCAAAAACTGATGAGAACCAGGAACAGCACGATGCTTTTAGTATTCAAAGGCCTGCCCACCACCCAGCAGCTCTTCAACAAAATGTGGAAATAATTTGCCCCACTATCTCAATATACCCTTCTCTTGCTAGTATTGGATAACGATATGGATGGTTAAATTTTCTTCTATGGAAGCTAACTGCAGGAAGTCCCTGCCCATAGTTATGGCTATCTTGGCTGCCATAGCCACTTCTTAAAAGCTTTTTCATAGATGTTTTGTTACTCCTAAAAGGAACAGAGCATGAAATGCTCAAATGAGATCTTTGTTATTATCGCCCATCCTTCTACAGATTTAACAAGGCCTGAGAAGTGGGGGAACAAACCAGAGCTCCTGACAAGGCAATCAACTACTGTGCCTGATGAAACATATTTCTCAATCTGCTATCCCACCGAGCACTGCCTTAAACTCAATGTTTACTGGGCTTTTGTGAAGTTATTTTGTAGCTGGGGGCAAGCAGGTAGGTAGGTATCTGCATAGCTGGACTGTGGATGCGCATGAAATCAAATTTCATATCTGCTCTGACATCCAGAAGGGGGAATGTCTTGTAGAGATCAAAACAGTAAGTCACAAGAGGCAAGGATTCATGAAGGTCACCAGAATAATAATCCTCAACAGCCACTAGTCAAAAACAGGCTGACTGGAACAGATAGGACTGTGCAAATCCTATGACCAAAATGAGAGAGTCAGACCCTAGTCAGGTGGATAGGGAGCCAAGTCCCCAAAGACTGTAAAATGGGTGCAACTCTATTTTGGGCTTATTACACTAGCTTTTGAGGGGGGTGGTTCCAAAGGGGTTCAGGACCATAATCCAAAATGCACTTATATAGGACACAGTACTGTCCTATTTTGTTCAGATACCCTAATTCTCTCCAAACGCTCTCCCAACCCTCTGGGCCTCACCCACTCAGGGGATTACAAGTCGGGTACACATAGCCCACAGGCCGCACATTTTCCATCTTTGTCCTCTGTACACTCAAAACCAGGAAGTCAGCAACTGGTATTCTTCCCTTGATTACAGTCATCTACTCAATGCCCAGATCTAACCAACCAACCAACCAACCAACCAACCAATCAGAAATCACATCAAATTGGTCAAGTCAAATTATCTGAGTCTTAGTGAGAGAACAAAGGAGAAAGGTAGAAAGTGAGAGAACAAAGGAGAAAGGTAGAAAAAAAACTTCCTCCATTACCTTTTAATTTCACAGAAGTTGGTGGGGGGAGCTGCTGGCTGAGTTGGGAGTCAGAGTGAGAGAACAAAAGAGAAAGAAGCTGGTGGGGGGAGCTGCTGGCTGAGAGTTGGGAGTCTAACTGAGAGAACAAAGGAGAAAAGTAGGAAAAAAACTTCCTCCATTACCTTTTAAATTCACAGAAGCTGGTGGGGAGAGCTGCTGGCTAAGAGTTGGGAGTCTGAGTGAGAGAACAAAGGAGAAAGGTAAGAAAAAAACTTCTTCCATTACCTTTTAACTTCACAGAAGCTGGTGGGGGGAGCTACTACTCAGTTGGGAGTCTGAGTAAGAGAACAAAGGAGAAAGGTTGCGGCCCATGCGCCGTTAGATGCGCGAATCATATAACTATAGAAGCAAACAAAGTAATAACCAAAAGCCAACATGGGTTTGTCAAAAACAGATCATGCCAGACTAATCTTATTGCATTCTTTGACAAAGTGACAAAATTAGTGGACCAGAGGAATGCTGTCGATATAATTTACTTGGACTTCAGTAAGGCATTTGATAAAGTAGACCATAACCTATACTAGATAAAGTAGAAAAATGTGGGTTAGACAGCAACACCTGCAGATGGATTCAAAACTGGCTGACCAACCGCACTCAACGTGTAGTGCTCAATGGAACTGCATCTACATGGAGGGAAGTATGCAGTGGAGTACCCCAAGGCTCTGTTTTAGGCCCAGTACTCTTCAACATCTTCATCAATTACTTGGACAAGGGGATAGATTGGGAACTCATCAAATTTGCAGATGACACCAAACTGGCAGGAATAGCCAACACTCCAGAAGACAGGCTCAAGATACAGAAGGATCTTGACAGACTTGAACATTGGGCTCTATCTAACAAAATGAAATTCAATGGCGAAAAAAGTAAGGTTCTACATTTAGGCAAGAAAAACAAAATGCACAGGTACAGTATATGTGGTACCTTGCTCAACAGTAGTAACTATGAGAGGGATCTTGGAGTCGTAGTTGACAACCATTTAAATATGAGCCAGCAGTGTGCAGCAGCTGCCAAAAAAGCCAACACAGTTCTAGGCTGCATTAACAGAAGGATAGAATCAAGATCACGTGAAGTGTTAATACCACTTTATAATGCCTTGGGTAAGGACACACTTGGAATACTGCATTCAGTTTTGGTCGCCACGATGTAAAAAGGATGTTGAGACTCTAGAAAGAGTGCAGAGAAGAGCAACAAAGATGATTAGAAGACTGGAGGCTAAAACATATGAAGAACAGTTGCAGGAACTGGATAGGTCTAGTTTAATGTAAAGAAGGACCAGGGGTGACATGATAGCAGTGTTCCAATATCTCAGGGGTTGCCACAAAGAAGAGGGAGCCAAACTATTCGCCAAAGCACCTGAGGGCAGAACAAGAAGCAATGGGTGGAAACTAAACAAGGAGAGAAGCAACTTAGAACTAAGGAGAAATTTCCTGACAGTTAGGACAATTAATCAGTGGAACAGCTTGCCTCCAGAAGTTGTGAATGCTCCAACGCTGGAAGTTTTTAAGATGATGTTGGATAACCATTTGTCTGAAGTAGTGTAGAATTTCCTGCCTAAGCAGGGGATTGGACTAGAAGACCTCCAAGGTCCCTTCCAATTCTGTTGTTGTTGTTGTTGTTGTTGTTGTTGTTGTTGTTGTTGTTGTTGTTGTTGTTGTTGTTGTTGTTGTTGTTACATATTAGACAAAATGGATGGAAAAGAAACTCAAGCTTAAAAATCATTATTTCCTGAGGCTATAAGAAATGTTTACATTTGTCTTTATATCATGTTGCACAGAAAGTAAATGTTAGATGATACCTTCTTAGAATAATGTGCAAATGGGATGCTGGGGACTGAAGGGGGGGAAAGGGGAGGGGGAGGTTTTCCAGCTTCCGTGGCACAGCAATAGTATTAGTAAGAAAGAGAATGTGCCTCCTGAATTGTTCTGAAGCTGCTCTTGTCTTTGTCTGCAGTGTTCACGGGGCTAGGTAGCTTAATTGATTCTCTCTTATTTGATTCTATCAATGTAATATATCGATCCTTGCTCATTTCTCCAAGCACACCATTTGCATCATCTGTTTTTTAGCTTAGAAATCCTCAATGCTTTCAACCTCTTCCGAGTCAGAAACAGTCAAAGAATATTTAAAGAAGAAAATTCTTAGTCTTCATGTTTGGGAAAGAAGATTTTAAATTTTTAGATTTTTTTTTTACAAAGGAACTGATTATGTGGCTGTATATAATTTCCAATCCTGAAAACAGAACTTGAAACTACCTTATGGCAGAAATGTACTATTTGGAATCAATAGAGATATTTGCAACTTACTATAATCATATAGGAAGGAAACCACCCTGGATTTAAAATGAGATTAATCCATTCCCTCCCACCTGTCACACAAGCATAAAAAATATTAGCAGCTCTTTCGTTCTATAACCCAAAACTAGCCTTGCTCCCACAAATTAAAGAGAGTCCCATTATTTCTTTCCAATAATATTTATTTACCTTGTTTCCTTTATCGCCCCCCTCCCCCAGCACTGCCTCCATTGCCCCCTCCTTGCCCCCCTGCATCAGGAGCTCCAGACATCATAAGGAAAAGCACGATAGGAATAATGTACATCCACTGTAGGAGAGAAAGAAACATATACATGTTATATTAAATATATATTATATTAAAAACATATGGCTTCGTTATGTGTAATAATCCATCTCATTCTTTTCCATCTTGGAAGTCATCACGGCTTCTCACAATCCCCAATCTTCCCCCTTAACGGTACTTTCCAGGTTCTATTTTTGCTCTCATCCCTCCTTGCATCCTGTTGCTGCCCCTCTTTCAAATCCCAAACACAAGAAACCCTTCACCAGATTTACAGCTGAGCTTATCGGTGTGCAGCCAACGAGGAAGAAGTGTCTGTGTCTACTATGAAGGAGAAAGGACCTGCCACCAAAAAAGGGTGTCTCAATTCTATCGTATCAGGAAATAAAGATCCAGAGAGTAGCAAACTGAAAATTAAGAAGAATGCCCTGAAAGGCACCCTGCTTACTTTGGATGTTCTCAGCCAATTAGCAGCAGAGGAGATCGGGTTCAAGCTATCACAGAGCAAGAAATCACTAAAGTAACTTCAAGAAAGCCAGCTATTGAGCAATATAATTTTGGGGGTTGCGGTTATTCTCAGAATGCATTGATTAAAAAAAGAGAGAGTAAAAAAAAAAGATAAATGCTACCCTCTGGACCAGTGAACACAAAGGTAGCACCTGGGTGAGGCTGCAGTCACCTTACACACACACACACACACACACACTCCCCTCCCCTCCCCAGTATCAAGGTTGGCTCCAAAAGAAGTGTAGCCTTTTTGTTCTCCAAGGTGACACAGTGAGGCACTGAAAGAGTTCAAGCTAAATGGAGCCAAGTAAAGAAGATAGAAGTGAGTTGAGCCAGGTGCAAGATTACTTTTGCTCAGGGTCGTCGTCTCAACTTCTTAGGGAATGTTGCATAGATGGTCACTGGGAGAAGCATAACTCCACCCAGAATTAAATGCCACTGCAGGGATTGGGGATAAGAAGTATCAGAGCAGGAAGCAGTCATTTCTCAGCAACAGTTGCCTGGCTAGATCCAGAAATGAGACAGCAGGCAGGCTGAGGAACTGAGAACATTGCGCTACAAGGGTGGAAAAAAGAACGGAGCCTGCTCTTTCTATCATCCCTCTCCCACCCCCCACCCCCAAGGTACAACACTTACATATTTTGCAAAGAAGGACTTCTGCTCCTGGGGATTTTTGGCTTTCTGAGCCTGCTCTTGTTCCAAGCGTTCAATAAATGCTGCCGTTTCAGGGCTGGCAGCAGAAAAAAAAACTATTAGTAACAAAACTAGAAAGCATCCCTCAGTACTCACAGAGGGCTGCAGAAGCCCAGACAGGTATTATAAAAGTAAAAGGAATGTTTGGGCTCCAATGTATTTCAAGAATGTTTCCCGTGTGAAAAACATTAACACACCACACTCCAAGTGTTCTGCTGTTTCTTTCATTAGAACTAGTCCATGAAATAATGCTTTGCTTCCAGAGTAAGATATATTGAAATTCACTGGATCCATCTTAATAAAATTCCGCGTTTTGGAATAGGTTCGAAACTCTGCTCCTTCCTTTCCCCTAACTGGAGATATGATTCTGCCCTTTCTTCTTCCTGCTCTCAAAATTTCCACCCAGTGTTCAAAAAAGGAAGACTGGCGCATACCTCTAATGTTCAGTGCAAAGCTACACCTGTATAGAAATAAACAAACTCAACGGACTTCAATGAAACCTGTCTTTCCAATTTGCATGTTTAAAATCAGAGACAAGTCTCTAGATTCACACTTCTCTGCAAATAAACCACCTAGAAATCTTTCTGCCAATCTGTCCAGATGAGACCCCTACCTTTTAGCCAAGCTCCTGCACCCCATTTTGGTGAAGAAGACTGGTCACTTTCCTTATATTCCAATTGAGGAATCCTGCTCTTAACTCACAAATCTCTGCTTCCAAAAAATCTTCCATAATCGAACTTTAGATTCCTTATACAAGGTACCCGGGTCATCTGACCTTCTAGTTAGAAACCATTTCCTCCATCTTTCAAATTCTTAAAAGTGTATCTGAAATTGAATGAAGGCAACCAAGTCAAACTTCCTATATCCCCAGGGAGCAATCATGAGCCTTTGGGAAATCCAAACAGATCATACCTTGTCCCAAATAAAAGCTATTTAGTAGCATATCTCCCTTCCAAAATCCCTGGTGGGTCCATTCATGATTAAAAGCCACACTTATGTTTTACACATTTGCCCGATCTCATTTTAAACTAGCTGTTGTTAATACATCTTGCAGCAGTGAGTCCACAGATTCCAGCAGAAGCCCTGCATTCTCATGTGATTAGTCAAAAAATACTCACACAGCTGCTGGGATGGGCTGCTGGAGGAGAATGGTAGTATTGAAGAGTTCCAGATCCACATCTTCCACTTCAGCTCCGTGGCAAGAGCTAGGAACAGTGACAGCAGAGAGGCCAATTATGTTGCCAGCGATGTCTGTGTGCACTACCAGCTTATCTGACAGATGAGACTCGACCAGTGAACACTGCGAGGAAAGGAAGACACAGCAATATTTTCTCTCTGCCTGTCTTAGCATTTCCAACTCAATGCACATGAGCTAGTGCAAAACTCGGTCCTGTGAAGTAGCAAGGAAGTTACTGGAATAGTGAATGAATGGGGCCACAAGCACTTCAGGGGTGACTCTTTCTTGAATTTGGCCTTCCTACGTTCCACCTCAGCCTTTGTTTCAGTAACAGCCCATACGACATCTCCAGCAAAAAATATCCCAGACCGCAACTTCTCAGGAAGAGTTTAATCTCAGAACCCTGAGATTCTGCAGTGCTGCTTTCCCTCTCAGGAGGCACCAGTGTTGGACGAGGCAGAGAGATATTTCAAAAGAAGAATGCAATGCAATGTTTGTTCTTATATTTTTATCTTGATATTCCTTTAAGCAAAGCTGGTAATTTCCTAAGTCTCATTTCTGCAAACCTGCAGACTGCACTGCCAAAACGTTGGTTTCCTATTTTTTTCATATTTGTGGAAAAAAAGACTTTCTATAACACCAATTTGGACACATAAACCCCCACAACTCTCACAGTAAATGGTCATTTATCTTTGGCCATTCTTGTGGTATCACTGCATCTACTAATCTCTTCTTTGGCCCTCAAAGTTGGCTTTTCTTTCTGAAAAGTGCATCCTCAAGACTGCAAAAAAAACCCTTGACTGCGATCCAAGTACATGAGATATGAGGAAGACACAGTGACTGGCTCAGAACCTGAATCTCCCCAGACACAATCAAGGCAATGGAATACTATTTCTGCATTGTTGCCAAGTAAAGATGCATGATTTTGCCAATGTATCCCAGAAATTAAGCTAAAGTCGATTGGGAGGGGGTTATTCTATTATCTCTTCCCTCAATAATCTCAGAACAGCCTCATCAGGATTAGGAAGATGATCTCCTGATTAATACAGGATGTGCCACAAGAGACTACCTACCGTATTTAAGGTAGGGAGAAAAAAATCAATTCCATGAACCCAAGCCCATATTTCTTCACTTACCCCTCAACAAACCAAGGAAGAAAAAGCAGTTTCCCCTCTTCCTACCTTTGGAGATATTACATCTGGATATTTTACTAAAGAGGCAAGATCGGCCCACAAGTGTGTGTAGGAGTCATTTTTTTTTAGCTGCTTTCAGTCTTGGCACATTCTATGATGGAGCACTTTCCATACCTCTGCTCTAGGCAAAAGTGCTATAGCAGGGGTCCCCAAAAATTTGGACCTCAGGGACCACTACCAGGTCATAATATTAAATCCCGCGGACCACCAAATTCATAATTTTAAATCCCACGGACCCTAATTCATTATTTTAAGTCCCGCAGACCACAAATATGAATTTTTTAAAAAAGATAAATACATTAGTAAAATAATGATCAGAGAACTTCCATTTTATTAATATGAAATGCACCTATTTAATATAATAAAATTATAAATGCTTCTTTAATCGTAACAAAATCTTTAAAGGTTGTTTTAATTGTAACAAAATTATTAATGTTAGTGTAATTATTACAAAATGATGGAAGCTTATTTGACGGTGAACAGGCTCCTCGAGAGACGAGCGTTTGCAGGGAGCTGAGCAAACTCTCGTTTCTTGAGGAGCCCAGCTGAAATGCTTCTCTCAGCTGTAGTGCGGCATCAGAGATTTCAAGCACCACAACGGCCGATCCCATATTCCAGAGCTGTAGTAGTCACTCTCACAGGACTGGCCCGTTGCAGCTCCTCCACCCGGGTGCATTGCCCATTGCGGATGCTAGCTTGGCCCCCTGGAAACTCCTCTCTCTCGAGGAGCGCTCACTGAAGTGGCATGGGAAACTTCGGCCGGGCTCCCCGAGAGACAAGAGTTTGCAGGGGGCCAAACTAGCAGGCGCTTTCTCTCGGGCTTCCCATCTGGAGGCCTCGCAAAAGGAAAGATGTAAGCCAGAAAGGTGGCTTTAGCTCCCCTCCCGCTCAGGCAGCCGTTCGGCTGATTGGGGCGAGTTCTTGGTCTTACCTTCCTGTTCCAGCTCGTGTGGCTTGCACCACTATATTCAAGGTGAGGTTTGCGCTTGGCCTTAAGAGTGGGGGCTGGAGTGTGGGCAGGGTGATATTGGGCGGTGCAGCCTTGTGTTCCCGCGCGCACACTAGATTAATTGCTCTCGGCAATATCTGGCCCAGGGGCCAAGATTTCTCCACGGACCACCAACATTTTCTCGCGGACCACTGTTTGGTGACCTGTGTGCTATAGAGTACAAGAATTCAACAGCAGTGAAGACACTTACCGCTCTAACAAAAGTGGTGACATATTCAACAGCATTCTCTTCAATGCTCCCCAGAGGTTGGCGTGGGATTCTTAAGCGGTACAGTCCACCCCTTGTAGCTACCTCCTGAGTTTGTGAAACAAGAGGATATAGTCACTGAAAGGAGAAACTCACCACCTCATCCTATTTGAAGGAGATAAAAATGACACTCTAGTGATCTCAAAATACATTGAGTATTTTTTGTAGTATTTATTTTTGCTTCTGTTGAGAACCAAATAATTCTAATTTTAAAAACTCCACAGGTTGCCAAAATTCTATGCTTCAAAGACTAATTATGATAGAAAACATCCAAGCATCATGAATGGGATGCATGGAACTTCAAAGCTAAATTTATTTTTATATTATTTAAAAATGGGGGAGATCTCTTGCAAAATCACTGACAAAATTTTTGGGAATTAAACTTTGTAAAACTATTTTTTATACCTAGCACCCATAAAGTTTGTCAACTCCTAAGCTTACGTCAGGGAAAAAGGTGTTGGCTAAGAAAACCTATCTGCCTAAGGTCCCTGCAATCAAACACAAGATCCCTATATGCCGCTCCAAGTATATCAAATAAACTTGTTTCTTCCTTTCAGAAAGAAGCTACTTCCCTTCCAAAGTGCCCCCATTCTAATATGTTTCTCCTTAAAAAAAGTAAAGCAAAGCTGCTCTCCCTCGGCTTCCCCACTCACCCTAAGCTTGTTGCGCTCATCTTCAGTTAACTGCTTCTGGCTCAGGGAGAGACTAGGCTCAGGACCCACATTCCACAGAATTGTACCCCGTTTTTTGAAATGAATGCTGTCATCTTCAGGAGAAAGAAACACAAGTTAATCTCAAGAGTTTTACTCTTATTCCTCTTAGATAAATGACCTTTAGCCACTTACAATATACAGAAGCGAGTGTGTCTCCAAAGTCCTCCCCTATTTTTTAGACTGCTTCCAATGCAGCAGTCTAAAAATAGTTTTCCTGTTTAGCCCATGCAGAATGCATTAATACAATAAGGACAGAAGTGAGCATCCCATGCGCCCCACCCTGTCCAAAGGAGTTTGTGGGTTTTTTTGCTACCTATCAATAACACACTAAGTTCAACATGAACTTGCATACGAATGTATAGATTCTTAAAATATCTAAGGCAAATATTTAAAATATCTAAGGCATCAATTTTGCTCCTTAAAGCCATTCTAAGAAGGAAAACCCAGGATCTATTTTCCAAGTTTCACAGGATTTTAGCATGTATCTTAATACTTTCCAATGTAAACAATGACAACCCTCAATTCAGGAGTAATTTGAAAGTAGTAAACCAGGCCAAGGAGAGGTTACTACTCAAAGATTGTCTACCTTTGCATATTTGCAATGGAGAACTCAAGGTTCCCAGAGTGTCTTAATATATGTATTTGTAGGCATAAAGATCCTATGAAAGTGGAAAAGAATGTGACTATAAAACAGGTCAAATTACTGTTACTTAATATGGGGAAATTGTCCAATTCAAGCTTGCCCATGCTCACTATATACACTCACCCAACTCAAATGAATGTTCCAGCTGCAAATTCAATCCACAAGTTTCAGAATCTCGGGCTTCACCAGACTGAAAGCAACAGAACTTGATCATGAATGTTGCAAAGCTCCTATGATTTGTTCCAAGCTTCAGTGACCCAAATTCTGCCCTGTGTGTGCTAATGTTACATCCCACATAATAGCAAAACTTTTCTGCCCATAATTTAAAACATTATTTTGAGTGTTTTTGGTGATTGCACTGACACCACCTGTTAAAAGAGACCACAGATTTACAGTATTAAATGTGACCAACAAAACTACGATGCATTCCAGTCTATGATATTTATTATGGAATAAGCTTTCATAACTAGAATCTATATAATCAAATAAAATAATTTAAACTAGGTATAGGCAAAATTAGAGATGACTCAAATTTACATGTTCTTTTGATTGAATTTTTGCATAAAATATCTTCCAATATTTTGAGAAGCTCCTTTCAGTTATCCAAACCTGTGAGATTGTTGCAAGAATACAAGGAAATAATGCCTTTGTAGGAGGGACATAGTTTTTCAAGCAGATAAGGAAGTTTCCAGTTCAACTGGTAAATTAGCTGACAAATTCTCCAGTTGGAAATCCTGGACAGTTGTTGCAGGTTATTGAATATATCTCTGAATATATTATGTGCAATCAAGTTCTTTTTTATCCCTAGAAACCACATAGATATTCTCTATGACAGGGGTTTCCAACTTCCAGTCTGTGGCCTGTAAGGAACCAGGCCACACAGCTGGAGATGAGTGGCAAGTGAGTGAGTAAACCCAAAACCATTTCTCCTGCCCATGGAAAAATTGTCTTTCATGAAACCGGTCCCTGGTGCCAAAAAAAAGTTGGGAACCACTGCTTTATAATGCTCAAGCCCTAGCTTGGTCTTTCAGATCTCCCAATGCTGAGCTGGAAATATCGGCAATGATTTAGAATAAGGCAGGGAAGCTTAACAATTAAAAAGTTTTGAGAAAGATCACAGGGGCTCAGGATTAAGACCATCCATAGTTATGGAAATTCAATGATGATTTTGGGCTAGTCACTCTCTCAGTTCAACTTGGCTTCATAGAGTGGTTGTTGTAGGGATAAAATGAAGGAGATCCCCATGTAATCCATCTTGAGCTCCCAAAATAAGAGTTATTGTACATACAATTAAGAAGCGTGTTCAATATTTTATGCCAAGATGGCACTTAAGTCCCAGCCTCTTTTGCAAAGCTGCTTCCTTCCCCAAATCAGAAGACTTTGATGAATCGTGATTTAGTCTTGAGTAATAAGTAAAGTTATTACTCAGTTTATGAATATTAATGGCAATTATGGCATATATAATGGCAACTCATGAAGCTGCATCTCTTTTCTTATCAAATGAAAACACAGTCACAAAGAACGCTTTGCGAAGAATATATATATACATTTGTCGCCTTTCATAACTCCAGGTCCCAATCCATTTAATGAAGCTGCATGTTAGGAGATTCAAAACAGGCATCACTCGGTACATAGTTAAACTATGTAAATGAAGCATCCAGACTCAGAAGCAGCACTCCTGTGAATATTTTTTTTTCCAATTCCTTAGGCATCTATCAAAACAGCAGTTTGGCGTTTGGTCCGGTCTAGCACAGCTTATGTCCTGGATATAAAGCAGCTTGTCTTTCGACAACCAAAGTCAGCTCTGCACTCACCCATGTTATCCTGAGACTTACCTTGACAACTGCCTCTCCCCGGCAGGCTGCAGTGGCCCGGACAAGAACCTGAGGCGAGGGGGAAAGAAGAAGGGCGAGGACAAGCAGGAGGCAGACGAAGAGCTGTCGTTCGGCAGCCGCCATACCTCCCTCCACGGATCACGTGATATATGAAGAAGGAAAAAAAAGAGGACGGGCAGAGCAGCCGCAAAGCACTCTGGGGCCGAAGTACAGCGTCCAAGAGCCGAGCGAAAGCCAATCACCGGCGCTTTGCGGCTTAGCGCCTCTCTTAAGTACTCGCTCTCCGCTCGCGCCGCACGTGGCGGTGGTTTGTCTCGCAGCTCCAACCGCTGAGAAGAAATGATGACGTAGGGAACAGCCGACTGGAGTGATGGGGAAGAAATTGCACAAGAAAGCAATGGTGCCGAATGAATTTTCTTGCGCCTCATCTTTTAATCCCTTGCAGAACCGTCGACCATTGTCTCCTCTATTTTTGATGGCGATGAAAGGATAAAATAACAACCTGCAGTTTTTCTAGACCCAAGTCAGAAAAGGGGAGGGTTATCTTGGATTTGTATGACCTATCATCCTTAGCATAATGGATGCTACAACTGTTTCAAAAGGAAGTAGAATATAATGGATGCTCCCAAGTAGAGCATCGGTTGTATCAAAAGGTGGGGACGGAGCGAACTAGAGTCTCCTGCTGTGCTCCCTTACTTAGTAAACCTAATAACCATCAAAATAAATATTGTACTGTTTGCAATCGCGTGTGTTTGCAAGAAAAAACAACCTATCCCATTTTTCTTCCTAAGCAACGGTGGCAGCTGCTTTTTGGTTTAATATATCATCACAAAACTGAGTGATTATGCTGAGATATTGGAGATTGGTTGAAAGTTTTCAATTTCAGTTTAGCAAGAATCTAAAGTTTTAACTTGATATTGTAGAAAGTCAGCACCCCCTCCCCAGAAGAATGAAATATTTTGGGGACTATTTAAAAAGGCAGAATATTATATTTTCCTAGATGAGAAATGAAGAAACATGTTTTTTTAAAGACAGAAAGCAGGCTCAGTCTTTCTTAATAGCCTCCAGCAGGTATGTTGTGCCCATTAAGAAAGATTGGGCCAGTCTATTCAGAACCACCACCCCTTCCCTGCCCCAAGCAGAAACTAAAGAGGCCAGCTTTTAGAAATGCAGATTTGGTAATCCATTCAGAAAGGCTGAGTCAAGACAGAAACTCAGATAAGCAAGAAACAAAAGGTTGACAAAATTAGCTCAGACAAGCACCTAGGATTTGCATTGCCTATAGAGCTAGCTATGATCCCTACATGACAGGAATTTGACAACAGCCAAGAGAATATATGTTATTGCATAGGAACAGGAAGCTCAAGTGCAAAGCCCAAAAGAAGGTATAAACCCCCATCCACTCTCAACTCCATTTTGTCAGCTGCCCAGAATTACACTGCTTGGTGGTTCTGCTTCATCAATAAATGAACCGTTCCAATCAGCTTCCATCCTCCATTTTGTCTCCACTGCCTTTCTTCTGGTTGGAACTGAACCAGATGGATATTTCTTCCCACAATATAAGAAATATTCTGATTCTGATAACTTATGATTCTGCTTTTCCAAGATTTGCAATTCATACAGTCAAAGATGTTTTTTTTCCAGTTCCCTTTTTGCAAGAGGAGAACTCACAAAAAATCAACATTTGTAGGAATGTAAAAGCACTATGAAGCTGTATATAAGTCTTAACTGCTATTGATATTGCTGTTTCAAGGAGCAAAATATCTTAGACCAGTCCTGGCTTTCCTACCTGCTCTCCTTTCATTTATTTAATAGAAATTTGCAGTCCTTTCAGATCTTTCCCTTAAATTTCCTCTTCGTGTTCTCCCCACAGGCCACCACCACCGAATCATTCAATGGAAATGGGAGACCTGCGGAGGTGCCTCGACAGCGGGGAATATGGCGCATTGAAAGATTGTTTTCTCTATGAGAGCAATTTTTTGCAGGTGAAGCAGAGTGGGAAGGAAATTAGGAAAATATCCCCCAGTATTTACTTCTGAAAATCTGAACCCTAAGACCTCCTTCGATGCTCTTGCGAAATGAATAAGGGCAAGTAGAATCTTTTCTGTGGATACTGGTATCCGTGATATTGTTTACTTGGTGCCCTCTTCATACTCTTTTCAGCACCATGTATAGGCTACCTTCATTTACATCCATTCAAGCCTTCTGTCATGCCTCCATCGGAGTCTGAATCGGAGATGGAGGACCAGCAGCTGGCAGAGAGCGGGAGAGTGTTTCTGTTGGTTGTGGAGGAAACTGGAGAAGGGCAAAGTCAGGCTGGGCAGAGCAGGGAAGAGATAGGACAAGGAAGAGGGGGTTCAGATGAAGACCAAGGCCCACCCCCTCCTCATCCTAGGGCACGCAGGGAAGAATGCAGAAGAGAGCAACATGGGTTGGGTGGCATAAAAGGAAAGAAAGGGCCCCAATTCCCTTCACAAGGCAACCTGGGGATGGAGTTTAAAGGAGAGGCAGTTGAGAGGGGCGTTTGTTGGGAACAAACACTGAGTTCCTGGAGTGTTGTGTGCCGACTTTTGAACTTGCCAAGAATCCTTGCATTCCTGTGTGTTGTTCTGGACTAATTATCGGTATCTCTTTTTCCCTGAACTACTTGCTTTGTTTTTGTTTTGTGAAATAAATTTTGATTTATTACCATGCAGACAGCGCTGGGCTGGACTAATTGCGACCAGAAGCTTTTTGAGATTTGTTTGGGGGAGTGTTGGAGCACTAAAAGGGCCGATTTGAACTGCCAACTGTTTGTGTTATTTCTGTGCAGTGCCCTGGGTTATCACACTTTCAAGCTATGTACAGTACTGAAAAAGTGTCTTACAACCAGTCCTCACACTTACAACCATGGTAGCATTTCCATGGATATATGATCAAAATTCTGGTGCTTGGTAACCGGCATGCAATTACAACAGTCACAGCATCCTGGGATCATGTGATTGTCATTTGTGACCTTCCCAGCCAGCTTCCGGCAAGCAAAACCAATAGGAGAAGCTGTATTTGCTTAACAACGATGCTTGTGGCAAAAGTCATAACATCAGGCACGATTCATTTAACAACCATCTTGCTTAGCAATGGAAATTGTGATTGTAAGATAATCTATGACTTTTCTTTTTCACTGGCATGTTAGATATGTGCGTCCCTGCAATGTTGTTTTATTGTTATAACTATTTTACTTTCTATACTGGCCATAACATTCTTTGAGAAACTTAAGAATGGAATAAATAAATTATTTCCACCCAGTCAACCTAGCCCCCTAGCAGTCTTGCATTAGCTGAGGCTGAAGATTTTGAAACTCCACCGAAAAGCAGCAAGTTCTAACGTTCCTTGAGTCAGATAAGGCAAAAAATAATAATCAATTTGTTAGGCTTATATTGCCATATATAAAGCTAAAATAGTGTTTTTGAGTGGTACGATATATCTAATTTTTTGGGGGGGAGGAGTGTTATTGCATTTGCTGAACATAATTAGTAGCCTGTACTATTTTTGAAAAGGCACTCCAACTGTAAAAAAAAATCCGTGGGAAGGTGCTTTTTTTCTAGGATGGTATCTATTTTTCTGTTTTCATTTAAAAAAGGGGGGGGTACCTCATTTAGTTCTGCTTCATGTGTGTAAATGCCTTCACCATTCCACTATTTATTTATGTACTGCTTTATTTATATCCTGCTTTTATTATTTTTATAAATAACATGAGGCAGCGAAACATACCTAATGCTCCTCCTTCCTCCTATTTTTCCCACAACAACAACCCTGTGAGGGGCTTGAGCTGAGAAGGTGACTTGCTGAAGTCACCTAGCCATCTTTCTTGCCTAAGATGAGACTAGAACTCACGGACTCTGGTTTCTAGGTCAGCACATTAACCTTATGCTGCCAGTTGTCCATTCGGTCTGGTTGCATTTGGAAGTTAGAAGTCCTGACAGACATTCCTAATCTAATTTTTCCTGGAGTTAACTGAACTTGATCCTAACACATCTGGGGGAAAACATGTTAGAGAAGGCTGTCTTTTTCTTACCCACCTAGAGAAAAAACGAATCCTAACAATCAGTTTCTACTGACTAATCTTTTTTCGAAGCAAAGAAGCAATTCAAATGCCCTAAGTCGAACTGGAATCTGATACAGCATATAGAATTATAAGCAAAGCCATTTTTTGTATGCCATCAATATGTTTCCAGGAATAAAAAATACTTGAGCTATCTGATTAAGAAAAAATCAATAAAGCATAAGAATAAAGTCATTTTAACAGGTCATACTTCAATTATGCCCCAAGCTTTATTTATAAATTTGATTTTACTGAAATATATGTGAAAAGCTTAGTAGCATCTTAAGTCAGTGACTATGTTACTAAGGGATAATGGGTGTTGCAGTACAACAGATCTGCAGGGCACCAGGTTGCAGGAGGCTTCACTGTGGGAAGTTCAGCATTAGTGTACATTATTTCCTGCTGTCCCTAAAATGTCTCTCCTCTGTGCAGTGAGAATTGTGATTTTTCTCCTAAGCCAGCCTTATATAACCTGTTCTGCTGCAAGCAGTCTTTGAACTTTCATCCACATAAGACAGTTATGAAGGGAGTTGTGGCATATATCTGTCTTCTCTTCATCCTTCTATTTCTTTGAATATTTGGAATGGATTTTTCCCCCGACATAATTTATATAAGGAATCTCAAATCTGAATCATTTCAAGGGATTGTTCTTTAGCCCAAGGCTCCTAGCACTGAAGCCCTATTGTATTTTCAAATAAAAGTCTACAGCAAGATTTGGGGGGAAATCACATTATGTCATTAAATATAAATTTATTAAATAAAAAAACTATACTGCAAAAGAGAGATACTTTTACCTCATTTTACTTTTATCACTTATTTTGCAGCCTTTTTCATTAATCAGCACACCAGTGTTGTTTTGGTGATGGTTGTTCAACAATAGCTTAAAACCTTTATGCTAATTAGCATAAGTTACCTATAACTTAGTAGAATTTATCTCCTAAGAAGAGACAAGTATGCCTGAACATTATTTCTATTTTGCAGTAGCTGGCAAGGGCCTCACCAAGAGCGCAGCATTATTCTGTTCACATAAATACCTACCCTTCCCAACTAGGTTTCCAAGGTTTGTACTGAGGCATCTCCACCACTATGTTTCCTTTCTCTGTTTTCCTTTCCTCAAATGTCC
The DNA here is from genome assembly GCA_023053685.1 of Diadophis punctatus similis. Lineage (NCBI taxonomy): Eukaryota > Metazoa > Chordata > Lepidosauria > Squamata > Dipsadidae > Diadophis > Diadophis punctatus. Next base: position 6,643,972 of record JALIGW010000009.1, read on the forward strand.
CATCTGCTGCAGATCCAAACAGATCCTTAGAGAAACACTGGCCTATCCTTCACTTTATTGACTGGGGTGGGCACAGGCTACCAGCAGGGAGTTCACAGACAGTGGACAGTAAGCAAATAGAGATCCCTGCAACTATCCTACGCAACTCTTTGCCACCAATGGCAAGCTGACAGGCCTTGGCCTGAGCTATAACGGGACTAGGAATGCAGCTATCTCCCAGCTGGGTGCAAAGCCAAGTCATGCTTTCTTCTTAAACAGGAAGAATCTATAGCACCTGGCAAAGAGCATCTGCTGCCTTAATATTCTCTCCTGCTATATGTATCAGTAAGATGTGATGGAGAGCTGCATGTGGACTGTGGGAGATAAGTTTGAGATACCAAGTCTACATCCAAAATTCTGAAACTCTCATGGTCCACCAATTACATGTAAGAAGCATACAGAAATTGAGAATTTGTTCTATTGATTAAATGTGGTGTCAGGATGTCCAGGGAGTTCATTGAATGACTTGAAGCCAAATTTTGTTCAATGTTAGAGTTTTTACTTTATGGATATTGTTTTTTCTACACCATCTAGGTCTGCTTGCAAAAAGCTGGGATATTAATATAATTGATTGATGTACTTAGCCTAATCCTTTGCACTGGATAGGCAAGGCTGCCACTGATTTTTAGAACCAAAATGATCTTTCTGCATCTATCACCAATTTACAAGTGGTCTGTGAAGAAAAATGTTTGAGAATTTCTATTGAATAAAGATGCTGAGCCAAGCTTGACTTCTGCTGAATTCATGGACAAGTCTTGACAACAATACAGAAAACAATGGTTGCCATTGCCTTGGATGACCATGTCATAAATCCTCAGTAGATGAATGGAGTTCATTCCTAAAATTACATTGCTTGATTTCATTACTTGAAAACCTTCAGCTGTCCAGACATTGCTTATCTATAACTTGAAATATCTGTACTCAGTGAAGCCAATGAAAAGGAATACTGGGAATTATAGTTCTACGATATCTGGAAGAGCAGAATATCTTTATCCCTGATGTAATCTTCATTTAACAATCTTTAAAACTTGGCAAATTTCCAGTGACTTGGATAAAGAGATGCCCTTTTTCTGACTTGTTTTGAACAGATTTCTGGCTTGTAGTTAATTGAGCTTATTGTTTATTAATGTATCCCAGTTGGGTTTGTACAGAGCCATAGCCTACTTATCAATATTTTGATTTTAGCTTAATAGTTGTTATGTGAGGACCATTTCAAAGCTTTCTCTTGTAATAGAATAGAATAGAATTCTTTATTGGCCAAGTGTGATTGGACACACAAGGAATTTGTCTTTGGTGTATATGCTTTCAGTATACATAAGGAGAATAAAATACCGTATTTTTTGGAGTATAAGACTCACTGGAGTATAAGATGCACCTAGATTTTAGAGGAGGAAAACAAGGAAAAAAGTATTCTGAACCAAATGGTGTAGTAATATATTATTTAATAAAATACCAGTATAGCAGAATACTTTTTACAACCATGTACACTTTTTACACATTTTGGCTTTGACATTTTTCTGCAAGAAAGAACAATAATGTTTCCTTTATAACAATGCAGAACCATATTCATACATTCATATGCACACGCCCCCACCCTAAACTTCAAACTTGGCAAGTTTAAGACTGTGGACTTCAACTCCCAGAATTCCTCCTCCAGCCATGCTAGCTCAGGAATGGGAGTTAAAGTCCACAAGTCTTAAAGTTGCCAAGTTTGAAGAACCCTGGGTTAGAGGTGGCAAGGTTCTTCAAACTTGGCAAGTTTAAGACTTGTGGACTTCAACTCCCAGAATTCCTCCTCCAGTCATGCTAGCTCAGGAATGGGAGTTAAAGTCCACAAGTCTTAAAGTTGCCAAGTTTGAAGAGCCCTGGTTAGGGGTGGCAAGGGTCTTCAAACTTGTCAAGTTTAAGACTTGTGGACTTCAACTCCCAGAATTCCTCCTCCAGTCATTCCTGAGCTAGCATGACTGGAGGAGGATTTCTGGGAGTTGAAGTCCACTAGTCTTAAACTTGCCAAGTTTGATGACCCTTGCACCCCTAACCCAGGGCTCTTCAAACTTGGAAGTTGGTCTTCAAACTTGTCAGGCTGCTCGCTTCGGGCACCAGCAGCGGTGGCTCCGGCGGTGGCAAGTATCAGCGGTGGCGAGTATCGGGGGCTGTGGCGGTGGCAGGTCCTGCAGCTGTGGCGGGGGCTGCTGCTGCGGCGGGGGCAGCTGCGGGTCCTGCAGCGGGGGTGACTGTGGCGGGTCCTGCAGTGGGGGCGGGGGCTGCAGCGGTGGCCAGCAATGGCTGGAACCGGCCGAAAATGCCTGAAACGCAGTGCTCTTTTTTTGCCTCCACATGCCCTGTTTTTGGAATGGGGAGAAAAGTTTTTTTGCGGAGGCAAAAAGAGAGCATTGCGTTTCAGGCGATGGGTGGTTCTGGCCGGCGCTGCAGCCCAAAAACACTTCCTTCCCCATTCCAAAAATGGGGCATGCAACCGGCACTGCCCGCCACCTGACACGCAATGCTCTTTTTTGGTCTCCGCATGCTCTGTTTTTGGAATTGGGGAGGGGATCGCAGCGCTGCCGCCTGAAAACGCTTTCCTCCCCAGGCTGAGTGGCGGCTGGCAGGTGGGTGGGGGCTACATTCGGAGTATAAGACGCACCCAGTTTTTGACCCCTTTTTTGGGAGTAAAAAGGTGCGTCTTATACTCCAAAAAATATGGTACATTCATCAAGAATAAAAAGATACAACACTTAGTGATAGTCAAGATTACTAATAAGCTATCAAATTGTATTAGGAAACAAAAACAATATAAATTTGGAAGATACAAGCAACATGGTTATAGTAATAAGTGGGAAGAGATAGATATTAGTAAGGAAGAGAAGAAAAATAGTAATACAATCTTAGTAAATTATATAAGTGTTGAGGGAACTAGTTGTTAAGAGAGTGATGGCATTCGGGGAAAAACTGTCGTGTCTAGTCGTTCTGATGTGCAATGCCCTATAGCGTCATTTTGAGGGTAGAAGTTGAAACAATTTGTCCAGGATGTGAGGGGTCTGTAGATATTTTCACAGCCCTCTTTTTGACTCTTGCAGTATACAAGTCCTCAATGGAAGGCAGGTTGGTAGCAATTGTTTTTTCTGCAGTTCTAATTATCGTCTGAAGTCTCTGTTTGTCTTGTTTGGTTGCAGAGCCAAACCAGACAATTATGGAGATGCAGATGACAAACTCAATAATTCCTCTGTAGAACTGAATCAGCAGCTCCTTGGGCAGTTTGAGCTTCCTGAGTTAATTGTAGTGTCATTTTAATTACACTACACCATTAATTCATTGTAGTGTAATTTTAATAGTGTAAAAGTGCAAAGAACCCTCAAAATGAATGTTTCCCTTCCAGGTTACCAAGACAGGAGATATTGCCACCAGAGTCACCATGGGCATTGCTGCCAGTAGCCCACATCTAGAGATGCCTGATCTTATGATGCTGGCACGGCCAGTTCCCTTCCTAACAGAACGGTGTGAATGTCAGTGTTCTGAGCCACTGCCTTTCCCAGATGAGGAGCTGCAGCTGTTTGCGTGAGTGCCTTTCACCGCACCACCATCGTACAGGGATATACCCCCAAAGCTTTGTCTGTGGTTCACCTCAAGAAGTGCATCCAGATGCTAAATTTTAATGTGATAGGGAGAAATAATGAAATGTATGGGGAGCCCTTATATTACCTCACTTTAGTTTTTAAACAATAGTTAACATTAAATTACATTTTGCCCTGGTCATGCTCCACTTCCTCTATCGTTATACGCCATTTTGGAGATTAACCCTGATCACATCACTCAGAGGCTGAATAGAAACTTCGGTCCAGAAAAATGTGTGTGTCTCTGTTTTTAAACAGGAGTGTTGGGTAGAGGGATTATTTAAAAAGTCCAAGATGGCAGCTTTGATTCTGCTGTTGCAGTCAGCATCAATTTTTTTTAACCCTCCCATGGACAGATCTGGCTTTTTCTCTCCAGTTTCCTCCCATTAATGTACATCTTCCATCTCCTCCTTCCCCAGGCTTCTGCCCTTGAAGTTTGTCCGCCTCTATGTCCATGATGAGTCACGGTTCCAGCTCAAAGTCCGCCTGGCTAATGGCCGGACTTTTTATCTGCAGCTTCTAGCACACCCCCTCAAGCAGGATGAGGTCTTTGGGCATTGGATACGGCTGCTATACCGCTTGCGCTTTTACCGCAGTGATGCCCCCCTTACCTATGAAAGGGAAACTGCACTGCATCGTCGTAGAAATACCTTTATTTAGGTGAGCCTCAGTTCCTTTCTCCAGCCCTTGTCAAACTATAGGATTCCCTGTTCATTCCTCCAGTTGCCCAGATCTCCATAAAGTGGACTGATTATTGGGACTCAATAGGGATTCAGACTCTGATACTCAGAACTGGAGAAACAGCAAAAGCCTTATTGAAGAAGCAATGAGAGTCCAAGGCCTGCTGGAAAAAGCAATTGTCGAAGCAGGTTCTGAAATTACAGTGTTTCCCTGAAAATACAACCTATTCAAAAAGTAAGGCCTAGCCCAATTTTGGGGGGATGGGATTAATACACGCCCTACCCCAAAAATAAGCCCTAGTGAAAGGGTTGGGCGTGCCCAGCACAGGAGGCAGCCCTTCCCCAGTCACATCATAGCTGCTGCGCTCCTTAACTGTGGCCTGCGGATCACTGATCCAGCGAGGACCGGGAGTTCTGTCTCTCCAGCTGCCAGGAGATATTTCCCGTGCATTCTTGCTAGTCCCAGCCCTGCCTACGGCGCCAGGCAACCTTGCAGCCGAGGGCCACTCTGTTCCGCCACTCACCTTGTGCCTATGGAGCAGGCGGCGAGCACAGTTTGCGTTCTGCCAGGCCTGGAGCTTAGGTGTTGCTTAGGCTGCTGCTACGATGAGAAAAGGGCAGGCAATTGTGGAAGATTATGGGAAGCACGTGCTTACAATAGAAGGAAAGCCCAGCATGTCCCTTTCAAGCGATTAAATGTCTGTGTGTGTGAGAGAATGAGAGAAAGAAACGATGGAGGGGAGTAACAAGAATTGTAGCCAACACTGTTTGAAAGGGTTTCCTCTGCGCCATTTCTCTTCTCCACTCCCCTGCCCGGCCACTGCACCTGGGCCTGCCGGGCACCATCCGCCCCAAACCAAGCGGTGGGGAGGCTTCGGGAAAGCGCCCTTCTAGTGCCAGCCGCCCTGGCAAAAGTGAAGCTGAAGAAGGCAGGGGCCGCACGGGGCTCCTCCGATGGACTCCCCACCCCCGCCCGTTCAGGGGCGGCCCATACACGAGGTGTGAGTATGGCTTGAGTTTGGCTTTTCACCTTCCTGCCTTTTGCGAACTTTTGGCTGCACACAATGGAAGCAGCAGAAGTCTTTCTCTCTCTCTCCCAAACTCCGCCAGAAATGAGTCTTTGACTCATCACGCCGCTGCCACAGCCTCTTGGAGCAGGATGCTGCAAGGCTTGTTGTGCCGTTGTACCCGAGAGCGGTGGCACCGCTGCAAGGTTCAACATACTGGCGCACAGCGAGCGGCAGGACACCAGCTGTGCCAGTATGATGAAACTCGCGGTGGTGCTGCCGTTTATGCACGTAATGGCACAACAAGCTGTGCAGGGTCTTGTTCCAAAAGGCTGGCGGCAGCGCAACGAATCTCACAAAGACTAATTTCTGATGGAGTTTGGGAGAGAGAAAGAAAAACTTCTGCTGCTTCTGCTGCTTTCGTTGTGTGCAGCCAAAAGTTCGCAAAAGGCAGGACGGTGAAAAGCCAAACTCAACCCGTACTCACACTTTGTGTATGGGTTAGGGCAGGGGTCGGGAACCTTAAAAACTCAAGCCATTTGGACCCGTTTCCCAGAGAAAACAAAACACCCGGAGCCACAAAACCTGGGTGGGCGTGGCCAACTTGACATCACTCCCACCCAGTCACATGACACCCCCCCCCAGCTACACCTACCCAGGTTTTGTGGCTCTGTTTTGTTTTCTATGAGAAAAAGGAATCTTTTCCATCTCTTTATCTCCATCTCTCTTTCTCCCTCTCATCTTTCTCTTTCCCTTTCCCCATATCTCTTTCTCTCTCTTCCTTCCTCCCCACCCATCTCTCTCTCCCTCCCTATCCCTCTCCCTCCATCTCTCTCTTTCTCCCATCTCTCTCCCCTTCTCTCTCTGTGTACTGAGGAACGATCGCCACCCCCAACGCAAGCTTTCCTTTGGTTGACTTCCTCTCCCTCTCGCGATTCCCTGGCTGGCTGTTGCAGGGCCAGGAGGGTGCACATGCGTGGGGAAACCCTCCTGGAAGCCGCGGAGAACGGGCAGCTTCTCGCTTAAGGAAGGTCTTTGGACACGGCTTCTCTCCTGCCCTAAGGATCCAGCCATCACCTGGCCGTATCCACCCCACCTCCACAGTTCTTTGGCCGAGCAGGGAGGGCGTAAGCTCCAGCCCTAAGCGGCAGGAAGCGAAGGCTGCCTTACGCGTAAATGTGGCGCGAAGGCAGGTACTTTGTTCCTGCACCAAGGCTCCCGGGACCCTTCTCCCCCTCCTCCTCTCATGCAGTGTCCAGAGAAGCCGTGTCCAAAGACCCTCCTTAAGCGAGAAGCCACCCACCCTCCGTGGCTTCTCGCTTCCAGAAGGAAGCGGCTCTGCAGCTTCCAGAAGGAGAGTCTCCCCACACATGCGTACCCTCCTGGCCCTGCAACAGCCAGCCAGGGAATCGCGAGATGGGGAGGAGGTCACCCAAAGGAAAGCATGAGAGGAGAAGGAGGGGGAGGAGGGTCCCGGGAGCCTTAGTGCAGGAGCGAAGTACCTGCCTTCACGCCACATTTACGCATAAGGTAGCCTTCGCTTTCTGCCGCTTCGGGCTGGAGCTTACGCCCTCCCTGCTCGGCCAAAGAACTGTGGGGGTGGGGTGGACACGGCAAGGCAATGGCTGGATCCTTAGGGCAGGAGAGAAGCTGCGTCCAAAGACCCTTCTTAAGCAAGAAGCTGCCCGTCCTCCGCGGACTCTCGCTTCTAGAAGGAAGGTTCTCCGCGGCTTCCAGAAGGAGGGTCTCCCTGCGCATGCACACCCTCCTGGCCCTGCATGAAAGCCTGCGGCGGGGTTGGCGATTGTTCCTCAACCAGTGCCGGAGAATGAGCCCTGGCCACTTCTCCATTCCCGCTGTCGCCCTTATCTTCTCAGGCCAGGTGAGGGAGGGGAGGGCGGGCCATCCAGTGATGGGACAGGGAGCCACAGCAGGGTCCCCAAAGAGCCGCATGCGGCTCTGGAGCCGCAGGTTGCCGACCCCTGGGTTAGGGCCTTATTTTCGGGGTAACGTGGTAGTAGGCAATTGAGTTACGCTAGAAAGATGCTAAGAACATTTGGGATCATTTTGACATTGCAGGTGACTGGTTTTTTGGGTCAGCTTCCTCTGTGCCTTTGCCTGTCTCCCTATCTGTCTTTCTTTTTGCAACAGGAGGAAAAGGAGCAATTTTTCCTGGTGAAGAAGATGACGACGACGCTCAGGGGAACCAAGGATTTCTCTATCCCCTATACTCACACACACACTTACACAAGTAAGGTTCTCCTCCCAGCACAAGCTCACCAGTGTTGGATATTGTCCTCCCCACATGAAGTTACTGCAAATTCCCCCACCCACTTACCCTATTAAATTGCTTTGTACATAGCTGATAATTGTAAGACATCTGCTCAGACCTGCTATCCTCTAAACCTGAGCATCTCTTCCTCCACTATCTTCCACCCCATCTTAGATGTTGCTGACCTTTCCAACAGGAAGAGGGATCCAGATTAGTCAATCAATTCACTTTATTGACACAGGAACTGACTGAACAAACAGGCAGATTAGGAGAAGATTAGCTGGATTGTTGTAATTCTGCTCCAAATATGATATGTGTGGCTTCTGTAATAGGGTTCCTGGTAAAAGAAGAGAGACTGGTCTTGATGCACTTCTGCCTAGCCTCTGCACAGGGCAGGAAAGGACACTGGAACAAAAACGAGGTGACTACATGCTGAGGAAAAAGCAGAGCAAGAATCACTGTTTGTGGAAATTGGAAATAAATACCGTATTTTTCGGAGTATAAGACGCACCTTTTATCCTCAAAAAGAGGGTGAAAACTTGGATGCGTCTTATACACCGAATGTAGCCCCACCCAGCCACCCCCACCCTTTGGCCTCTGCCTGCAGCAAACAGGGCACAAGAAGAGATTATCTGCCTCCCGACCTACAGCTGACAGGCTTGCAAGCCAGGTGGTAAAATGAAACTAACTACGGTGGCTGTAATGAGACAAATTGCTGGGAGATGAAGGGCTGGCAATGTTAGACTGCTGAAATTGCAAAGATGTAAGCTATAGCTGCTATGGCCTAGAGGTAGAGCTCTTGCCACACAATCAGGAGGTTGTGAGTTCTATCCTAGGTAGAGGCAGATTCTGTTAATATGTTATTTTGTTAAATGTTTGTAGAGCGTTCAAATTATTAGACTTATTTTTTAAAGACTGCTTTATTATTGTTCTAGACAACTTAACAAAATGAAGAAGCTTTTTAAAATAAATGCTTGCTCTGAAGAGGCCCAGTGCTATTGTATCTTCTTTTAAATAGCAGATAATACTTCCAGAAAGCCACATCAATTTTAAAGATCTGTAAAAGTATAATCTGAAATGTCTTGTTTTAGTATTAAGTATTAGTATTAAGTATTAGTAGTAAAATAAGGCAGCTGAGTTTATGACTTAGTCATGTTTGGAGTAGATCTATTTAAATAATTGGGAGGAGTTAGTGTGATTACATTTAAGAAAACTTTCTGGGATTAATATACTGCCATAATGTACATTTGTCCAATTCTTTACTATTTCTATGGGTCAGGCACACATGCACAGAAATACACAGCAAACAGTGTATATCCGTGGTGGCGAACCTATGGCACACGTGCCAGAGGTGGCACGTGGAGCCATAGAAGCTGGCACGCGAGGGTTGCCCACCGGCAAACCGGAAGTGCGAAAAAACGCACTTCCGGTTTGCCGGTGTGCTGTTTTTTGCACTCCGGAGGGTTCAGGGAAGCTCCCTGAAGCTCTGGAATGCAAAAAACTACAAAACGGACAAAACGGAAGTGCACTTTTCCGCACTTCTGGTTTGTCCGTTTTGTAGTTTTTTGCATTCCGGAGCTTCAGGGAGCTTCCCTGAACCCTCCGGAGTGCAAAAAACAGCATACCGGCAAACCGGAAGTGCGTTTTTTCGCACTTCCGGTTTGCCGGTTTCGTCGTCCCAGGCTCCGGTAAGCCTTTGCGCGGGGGTGGGGGGGGTGCGTATGCGCAGGGGGCAGCATGGGGGGGATGTTGTGCGCATGCGTGGGGGGAGGGAATGGGTGTGGGCACGCGAGCGCGAGCGCGCCCCCCCCTTTTTGGCACACAAGCCGAAAAAGGTTCGCCACCACTGGTGTATATCATCTGTGCTGTTTGCTGTTTGCCAAATTGCTGGGAGGCAGAGACCATTTTTCCTTGTTTTCCTCCCCCAAAACTAAGGTGCGTCTTATACTGCGGTGCGTCTTATGCTCTGAAAAATACGGTAGGTCATTTGACTTCCCCCTGAAGGTCCCCTTCCATGCTCCCCAATGTAGGAAGTTAGCACCCACCCCTCTCCTAGGAAAATGAAATATTCTAGGAAATATTAAAAAGGCAGAATATTATATTTTCCCTAAAGGAGAAACATGTTTCTAAAGACAAACTCAGAGCCTCAGCTCCCTGCCCCCACAGCAGATATTTTGTTGCCAACCTATCTACAAGATAAAGGCTGGGCCAGCTTATCTACAACACAAAAGACATGGCCCTCAGGACATGATAGGATTAGCCCTCGCTCAAGATCCAAACCAGGACAAAGCCATTATTAAGCCATAATAGGAATTGCCCAAAGCCCCTTCATTATATCATCACCCAGCAAGATTCAACCAGGTCTGGGACATAGACAGCCTACAAAGTTAGCTAACACCCCCGCCCCCGGGAGTCTGACAGCCAATGGGATACATTTCTTGTATAGGAACAGGAAACTCTAAGGCAGGGCCTAAGAGAGTGTATAAATATATCCCTCTCTCTCACCCATGTGCTCATTTTGCCCAGGACCCAAAAAACCCATGTGGTCCTGTCCACCATTAAACCATCTTTCTAAGAAGTCTCCATGTTTCCAGTGTCTTTCTCCCCACTTGGAATTGAACCCAGATGGACATTTCTTCCAACACCAGTCTTTCCAATATTTCAGTGCTCCCCGAGAATTCAGGTATGGCAGAGTTCTTCTGCAGGAGTCCAAACTGAGATCTACAGAATCATCTGGAGTCAACAAACTTTGTGCTACAATAACAGTAATGGATTCAGGTTTTATTTCACCTCAGAAATGGTTGGATGATACAGAAGATGCTATAAACTTGAGGGTGGGGAATGGACTGATGTTAGAGACTCATCCAGATTCTTTGGCTCACCAGATCTTAAACCAGTTTTTAGGATTTACATGGCATACCTGAGTAAGACAGGCTGAATTTGCCTAAGTTCATGGTGTAAAACCTATGTAAGCACCACCCTTTTAAAAAAGATGGTCCTAATTATCAGGTTATTTTCTAGCACACCCAAGTCACTGTTCTTTCTAGAGGAATACACAAATGCATTGTTTGTCCTCTAGATCCCAAGCATTGACTTATTCCCTCTTTAGATATATTGAAGAAAAATATATACATGTTACTCACCATTTGCCTGAATTGACAATTGTGTCAACAAGGTTACTGGGGTGCTGTTGGGAAGGGGAAAAGGGAAAAAGAAAAAAAGAATGAATGAGCTTAGGAGTTTTGTGTTAGTTTCATGAAAAGGTGAGCAAAGCTGCTTTCCCTTTTTCACTCATTTGAACAACAAATTCCACATCCTGAGTTGGGGCTTGAGGACTTTCCCTGCCTCTGCTGCTGGTTGTGTACCATCTTCCATTGATTGCATGTTGTTAACTACAAATTAATGGTGATAAGTTGCAAGTGCCTAGAATCTCCAGTTCCTCCTTAGGTTGAAAGTAAAGTCTGCCTGAAATTTAACTTGGCTCATGAGTGACAGAAGAACATGTCCATAGAATCACAGAGTTAGAAAGACCCCAATTAGAATATCAAATTCAGTCTTTCAGAAATGTAAGTTAAAGCATCTCAGACTAATAGCTATTTATCTTCTACTTGAACTCAGCTGGTCAAAGGGGACTAGTTCTCAGTTTCAGTATCCAACTGTCCCCCTCTTGGAAAGCTTTTTCTAACATTCAATCAGTATTTGGCTTGTTGTAATTTAAATCTCAGTAGTTTTCTTCCCAGTAGTATAGAAATAGTTTGCTAGTTACAACCTCTGGATTTTCTTTCAACTTTCTAAGAGTCTTTTGCTCTGAAAGGTCTCCCTTAAAAGTATTAAGGAGGCTTCTTAACCCTGCCCAGTTTCTGAAGACAGAATAAGTCAGCTGCTGCCATCTGCTGTTTTTCTTCTTCCCTTTCTCATTTCAGCAGCAGATGCAACTTGTGCTCTACCAAGCGCCTCTTGTGTTTGGAGGCATTGATTTAAATTTATTTTCAATTCATTTTTTTTTGTATTAAATTGCCAAGATAGTCTGAATGCCACACCTTTCAGAGGTGCCATACCAGCATGGAACTCTCACTGGGTTCATTACTACATAACACTTAGGCACTCTTGGGGTTAAAAACACACACTTTATCTGGCACAAGGGGAACAGTAGGCCTTTTGGGCTTCTCAGTGCATTTGCTAATTCTGTAATTTCAACAATCAATCCATTAGCAGCCATTTAGAAGGAATGTAAACTGCCAGACAAATGAACATGAATACATGGGAACAAATGCACAAACGAGGACAACAGGCCAATAATCTAGCCACTCCTGTTTCTTATCAAAGGAGAGAAGAGGATTTCTTTAACTCATAAGCATTGAAAGCGGAATGAGAAAACTAGTTAGTCCTCGACTTATAACAGTTCATTTAGTGACCGTTCAAAGTTACTACGGCACTGAAAAAAGTGACATGACTATTTTTCACAGTTATGACCTTTGAAACACCCCCATTATTGTGTGATCAAAATTCAGATGCTTGGCAATGGTTCATACTTATGACTGTTGCGGTGTCCCAAGGCCATGTCATCATCATTTGTAACCTGACAAAGTCAATGGAGAAGCGAGATTCACTTAACAACCAGGTTACTAATTATCAACTAATTGCAATTACACTTTTTAAAATTAATTTTATTAATAATTTAATAATTTAATTATTTTATTTTATTTTTTATTTTTTATTTTATTGTTTTGTCATTTTATTTTATTTATTTTATTAATAATTTAACTTAATTTAATTTTGATAATTAGTAATTACATGGCAAACTACTTATAAAACTAAAATCTTATGGCATTTTTTGACTCCTACATAAATGGATAGCTGCCTTCCTGTCAAACAGGCAACAAGTGGTCAAAATAGGAAGCGCTCTACCAAATCCTGAACCTGTTAACAGTGGTGTTCCCCAGCCGGCAGCTCAGGGGAGACAATGTCCATGATGATTTCACTCCCCAGCAATGTGAGGAGCCACTGCCACTGCCTAAGCCCTCTCCACGCCTGGGAGCCAAGCCGAGTGGGAGCTCCGAAAGCAAAACATCCCTCCTTTCCAGCCACCGCTGCCCGTTGGCCCGATTCCCCAATGCAATTTGCAGAGCTGTGTGCCCTCATGAAAATGCGAGGCGGTGGTTTTCGGCTGGTTCCAAGTGCTGCCGCCGCCTGAAACACAATGCACTTTTTTGGCCTCCACACGCCCCGTTTTTGGAATGGGGAGGAAAGCGTTTTCAGGCAGCAAAGACTCAGGGGGCTTGGGGATTGCCAAAAATGAGCATCACCTTTTCGGTCTCCGCACGCTGGGAGATCAGCAGCAGCAGCAGTTAGGATGCCACTTGGAACCGGCCTAAAACCGTCACCCCCGTGTTTTCATGAGGGTGTGTGGCTCTGCGAATTGCATCAGGGAATCGGGGAAGAAAACGCCCGAAAACGCAATACATGGACAAGATGCTCTTTTTCCTTCTTTGGCCTGGATTACAGTACCTTTCTATTTTGTAGGAAGCATGACTTTTTTTCCCAGTTACTCAGAGGCTTTGGTTTAAGGTGGCACTGCTTTACGCTTCCCTCCTCCTACTACTCCACGATCCTCTCCGATTCCAAAAACGGCACCTGCAACGCCAGAATCTGGGAGGAAAGCATTTTCAGGTGGCAGTGCCTGCCACATGTGCCATTTTTGGAATCGGGGAGGGGATCCACCACCTGAAAATGCTTTCCTCCACGATCCTCGCATTTCAGGTGGTGGATCCCCTCCCTGATTCCAAAAATGGCACATGTGACATGCGCTGCCACCGGTAAACGCTTTCTTCCATGATCCTCGCATTTCAGGCGGCGGATGTGGCCAAGAGAAAAGAGAAGGCAAGTCTGTGGAGGAGGAGGCACAATTCCGCCAAAACGCCCAAAAACGCTTTCGTTTAAAAGGCTTTCAATGCAGTTCCCTGGGCTGCTTCAGGAATCAGTCTTCATGTGGAAGCGAGGATCCCTGCCGCCTGGGACCACCCAAAAATGGGATGCGCAGAGCAGGTGGGCGGGGCTACATTAGGAGTATAAGACGAACCCAGATTTTCACCCTTTTTTTGGGGGGAAGGTGTGTCTTATACTCCGAAAAATACAGTATGTGTCAGATTGGTCAAACAAGTGGCAACTTCAAATGCTCTGTCTTACACATTGGCAACAAAAATCAGAACATAAAATACAAGCTAGATGGACATGATCTTGTAGACGACTTACACTCTGTCAAAGACCTTGGAGTACTCATTTCTAAAGATCTAAGTGCCAGAGCCCACTGTAACAACATTGCCAAAAGGACATTAAAAGTTGTTAACTTAATCTTGCATAGCTTTTTCTCTGGTAATATTGTACTACTAACTAGAGCAGTGGTTCCCAACCTTTCTAATGCCGCGACCCCTTAATATAGTTCCTCATGTTGTGGTGACCCCCCAACCATAAAATTATTTTTGTTGCTACTTCATAACTGTAATTTTGCTACTGTTATGAATCGTAATGTAAATATCTAATATGCAGGATGTATTTTCATTGTTACAAATTGAACATAATTAAAGCATAGCGATTAATCACAAAAACAATATGTAATTATGCCAGATCAGAAATTCTCGGGCCAGTCTTTGCAAGAGCACAAGGAATATCATCTTCCACAACAAGTCTACATCTGTATTTAGACTTGATAACCAACAAGTGTACAGCAATATTTCTCAATCTCCGCAACTTTTAAGGTGCCTGGACTTCAACTCCCAGAATTAAGCAAAGCTGGCTAGGGAATTTTGGGAGTTGAAGTCCAGGTATATTCAAGTTGTTGAGGTTGAAAAATTGTGGCCTGTAGTGTCGAAAAACTAGAAATCAGATAAGCTTCCAGCAAAGTAATCCCTGTTTAGTAGCTTTCTCCCAGGACTCCAAAGTTTCAGGAGGCAAACAGGGGGCAAAAAAACCCATGATTGGTCCAAAAACATTGCCAGGGTCCCCAAAGCCAATTTCCTCTTTTAAGCTCTTTCTCCTTAAAACAGCCCCATATTCCTTCCTCCCCCATGAGGCCTGCTCACCCACCCTTCCCAGAACCCCTGCAAAGACAAAAATTTTAATTTGCAAGGCTCTTCTTTCAACAGGGAGGGAGGGAAGAGAGAGACTGAGAGATATTAGCACAGGGCTAGCCTGATCATACGGAGCAGGGCGGCGGCGATGGACCATGCTCCAGCACCACCTCCTTCTCCAGTTCCCTCCGGCTTAGCTCCTCCTGCCCCCGGCAGTGGCTCCCTCAGCACCAAGGCTGTATGATCAGGCTAGCCCTGCGCTAATATCTCTCAGTCTCTCTCTTCCCTCCCTCCCTGTTTGCCTCTTTGTTCGCTGGGTCTCCGCGCCAGCCGAGGGCAAGAGGGCAGACAGATGAGCCCGACCCAGCTGTCCTCCTTCCCGCCGTCGTGCGCTGTTAAACTTAAGTGGTTGTTGGCTGGCCGTTCCCTCCCATGACTCCCTTTCCCTTCGACACCAGCAGGAAGAAACTGCCGCTATGAGCAGGAGACAGGGGCGGACACAGATGTCTTAAGAGAGTGCCTTGCACTCTCCAGTGCGCAATCTTGTGATGCCCCGCCCCTTAGCTGATGCCTTCAAAGCTCGGCTGCCAGGCGTCACAAATGCCTCTCGCTGAATGGCACCTCTCCCGACCAATCGGAGGGATCAGGCGAGTTGAGCCGATATGGCCAGGCTTGTGGCAGTGGGGGGGGAGCTGAGGATGCCGGGGCGACCCCTGGGAAATGGTCATTCGACCCCCAAAGGGGTCCCGACCCCCAGGTTGGGAACCGCTGAACTAGAGCATACAAAACATTTGCCAGACCAATTCCCGAATACAGCTTATCTGTCTGGAACCCGCACTACATATCAGACATTAATACAATTGAGAGTACAGAGATATTTCACGAGAAGAGTCCTCCATTCCTCTACCTGCAATAAAACATGCCACCAGACTTGAAATTTTGGGCTTAGACAACTTAGAACTTTGCCGCCTTCGGTCTGACCTAAGTAGTACATAAAATTATCTGCTACAATGTCCTACCTGTCAATGACTACTTCAGCTTCAATCACAACAATACACGAGCAAACGACAGATACAAACTTAAGGTAAACTGCTCCAAACTCGATTGCCGAAAATATGACTTCAGCAACAGAGTGGTCAATGCCTGGAATGCACTACCTGACTCTGTGGTTTCTTCCCCTAACCCCCAAAGTTTAACCTTAATCTGTCTACTGTTGACCTCACCCCATTCCTAAGAGGAATGTAAGGGGCGTGCATAAGCGCACCAATGGGCCTATCGTCCCTGTTGTAATGTCCCTTTTTTTATTCCTATCCTTTTCATGTATTCAAAATCATGTTTATAGTTTTATCTGTTATCTTATATATTCTTGACAAAATAAATAAAATAAAAATAAAATAAACTGCAGTGATTCACTTAACAACTATGGCAAGGAAGGTTGTAAAATGGGGCAAAATTAACTTAACAAATGTCTTACTTAACAACAGAAATGTTGAGGACTACCTGTATATTCGGTGACTGACCACTTTGCTCTCGGTTTGAACCGGTTCGCCCGAACAAGTAGCAACCTGCTGGTGACATAACGATGACCTCACCGAACTGGATTGGTCAGTGCCGGTCCGTGGGCGCCACCATCTTTTTTTTTACTTTTTTTGAATTTATTTTGAACTTTTTGAATTTTTTTTCCTTCCGAGCATGCACAGAAGCCGAGTTCCAGCACTGTGCATGCGGTCGCCATCTTTTTTTTGGCTTTGTCTTTTTTAAAAAAATATTTTTCGTTACTACGCATGTGTGTGTGCGCAAAGTGTGCGCACCCACTCGGCGCACCGACGCAGCGCGGGAGGGAGCAAACCGGAAGCGAGGTAAGTTGGAACCCACTCCTGGTATTCAGTTATTAATTAAGTTTTGGTGAAACAATGGTTGGTTGAATAAATTGTCTTTAACTTTTAGGTTTGCAAGTGTGCAGATAACATCACGCTTAATGTGCTTTCAGTCTATGGGAGAAAGCACAAAGGTTTTTAAAAGCACTGGGAATAACTGGCAATGGAGAAGATAGTAGAGTGATAGACAGATTAAATATGAACGCTCTTGGTTTCTGCAGCCTCAATTGAGCTGAACAAAGCACCATCTTTGTGGCTGTGGTTTAAAATTATATAGTTTAGTTTTAAAATAATAGAATTTGGATTTACATGGGCACAATGTGTGATGTAAATGATGTTTTCCTTCAGAAATCCATTTTGCCCAATTCCTTTTACAACAGAACTTGCCGCCTTTGTCACTTTTGCCAGCTGCCAAATGGCTTCGGTGTTTCATTTTTAGGATGCAAACATACTTGCTGCTTGTACAGCATAAGCAGAATCTCAAGAATTTTAATCAGGATTGGGAGCAGGGGAAGCATTGTGCAATTGACTAGATTCAAACTGAACAGATTCCCATTGTGAAATTGCCTAAAGAAGGAACCAAAAGGGAGGTAGAGATATCCCTGATTTCTGCTTCCCTCAGTAGACTGGTAAGCAAAAAGGGATTTATATCTCTTTTTTCCCCTAACTGCATCAAATGTGCAGGAGCACAAAAAACAAATGATCAACTCTTTGCATGTTTACAAGCTGAAAACAGGACTAAAACTAAGAGTATGTCAGCAAATGGAATCTACAATTGGTGTGCTATTGATTGCTAAAAATGTCTCATTCTCTCACAGTTATGACCAATAACCAGATGGTCAAACCAGGAAGTATTGCATTCTTCCATTAGTCACTTATCTACTTGGGCAAAACATGCCTTCAGAAGCGATGCAACCATCATGCCTCACAAAAGCAAAGGGTAATAATGTAGATCCTGCCCAAGTTGTTGACTCCTTGTCCCTGTCTGTGGTGCATTGAGTTCCCAGAGGATCCTTTTAAAAGACATAAAAAAGTGTACAAGGAAGAATACGAGGGAAAAGATTCTTCATTATCTAAAGATTCAAGTCTGAACTGGGGTAATTCTCTCCCTGAGCATGTCTGAAGTTTTAGTAATGAATTATTAATCAGCTTCTGTTCTGCGCTTAGCAGCAAGAGCTGGCTATAATGTATTTCCTTGCATTATTTATTTCCTTTCCTTTTTGGTTAAAGAGCTACTTTGCTATAAAAGAAAAACAGAAGAGAAAGTAAACCTGTAATTAACACACACACACATACAAGCAAAGAAACTGATTCAAAACTCTATCCATGACTAATGCCCATAAGCCTTGAATGGGAAGCCACAGAACAACAGTCAAGACTGTCTTAATTAATGTTCCAATCATCTGTAAAAGATGTAATAATGCTCTACTTGTTAATGCTGAACAAAGCTGGGGTTGGTGCAGCAAAAGCTTTTTCTTCTAAAAAAAACATTAAAAATACCCAGGTACAAAGAAATGCCAGGCAACAATTACAAAATCCAGAAATGTGATAAGAAGAGTGACAAGCTCAATAAACATGAGTTAGCAAAGAATGGCAATTCTAGAGAATGGTTAATGAGTGAGCCAATATTGGGGAAAGTTAGAGGCTTAGCTGCAGCCGCTGCTTTGCGTCTTTGATAAGTGTCATTGATGCATTTTCAGGCCATGTCATTTTCATTCCAAATCACCTTTAACGTCCAATCTGCACTCTATTATGGCCTCGCCCAGTTCATTGATGGCCTTGCAGGAGTAGGTGGCACTGTCAAAAGGACTTGGTTTACGGATATTGAGGGTCAACACTCCTTGGTTGTTTTTCTGCAGAAATTTGGGGTCCCCACTGAGATCCACTTTGTTCTTCATCCAGATTATCTTAGGCTGGGAATACAAACAAGTGGGATAAAATAAAAAACGATCTAAATCAAATATCTTCACCGTCACACTCTATTTTAACCCAGGGCCATACATTGTATAATAACATTTTATAATTCCAGAACAAACTATTTTGATCTGAAAACTCTATAAAAGTCAAATTAATGGTTTTGATATGTTATTTGTGCATTCTAGCAAAGTTCTTAAAGCTGCATTTTGGCTGTCCATCCAGTACTTCAAATCCAGAACCATTCATATTACAATTTAACCAGGAGACAATACATCCCATCGAAAGAAGAGCCAGGGAAGAAGAAATAATGTATATTGAATTTTAAGGAATCTATTGTCACAATTATGTGGTGCTGCTCACTAACTTAGATGGCTTTTAAATTTTGGTGAGTCAAACAGTAATGCCATTTTCTTTATTTCAGGTGAAGTTTTTGATAAAAATACCTGAAATTTTTCCCAGTTATAAATGATTATATCATTTACATTCTGAAATATTTTGTTTCTTACTTTTCAGGTTTGTAGACTCGCAAGGAAAATTCAAAATGGCTGCCCCCTTAGAGTTGCGTCAAAAACAAAGAACAGTGATTGAATTCCTTGTTGCTGAGGGGGATACCCCTGTGAACATTCACAGACTATTACAAAATGTGTTTGAGGACAATACTTTAGATTATAGCAATGTATGCAGGTGGGTTGGCCCCATGAAAGAGGGTTTGAGAGGCAAACGTTATTCCAGTGATGAGGAAGTGAAAACTGCAGTGAAGAACTGGCTCAAAGAACAGTCAACAGAATTTTACGAGGCAAGGATACATGCTCTCATTCGAAGGTGGAACATTGCTATTGAGAGAAACAGTGACTACGTTGAGAAGTAGGGATGTGATCCACAGAGGACCAACTTCATTTTAATGTATGCTACATGTTCCTGTGTTGGTAATTATACCTGTCCTAAAGAAAATGGAATTACGTTTTGACTCACCCTCGTAGATTGGACAAATTCACAAAAAATAAGTCCACAGATACCCATTAACACATAACCATTATACATTTATGAAGGATGACAGATAGTGGTATTTCCTGATGTCATTATGAAGTGGCCTTCCTGGAAGCATTTGACTGGTCAGTTTGAGAAGAATACTCAAAGAGTATAAGCCTTTGATCTAATGCACCAGGGCTATCGTTACTAAATTTTCACAGAAACTCTTTCATTTCCAGCTGTTAACTTCTACCTTATCCTTCTTCCTTCCCCTTCCTTCATTAATTATTTGTCCTTTTTCTCAAGCATCTATAGCCAACTTGCCAAGCATAAATATAAGATGGGAATTACACATTAGATCAGCAAACATACATTCATGGCAAGCAGGCTGGAGAGAAAGAAATTATGGGTTCTCTCACAAAATGGCCTGAATTTCTTTTCCTCAGCCTGGTTCATTTAGTTGAGAGTCTAGCTGGGGGAAAAATTGGTTGCAAGTACAAAAGGAAGAACTTTGCTGGGGAGAAGTAGCAAGCAAGGGAAGGACTCAATAATCCCCATCCACCCATTCTCCCTAGATGCACTTATCTTTTTTCTTTCCCATATTAATGAATGAACCTTCTAAAGTGGCCAGACATATCAACTGTGCAGTTGTTGAGCAATGGATTTTGAAACGTTGGCAGCTTTTTCTCACAATCCCAAATGGCTGGGCTGAGCCATTATTTGGATATACACATCCCTAAGGCTATTGTACTTTATCTACTCCAATCAGACTCGATAGCAATACATAACATTACACTAATTATTAAAATCCACCATGGTCATAGAATGGTGATCAGCAGTGATGTCTTGGCAGATTGGCTGTAGAAACTTATTTATCTTATAAAACTTTTGACTTCTAATTACTTGCCAAATGTAGCAGCTGTATCACATAAGTTGAAAGCCATTTAATGATTATTTGCAAAACACAAGGAAACAAACAAACATGAATGTATATATGGGTTGTTTTGATTAATTAAACATATCTTGCATTTAAAAAGATATCCTAATATCTTGCCTAATATTGGTTTCAATGTCCATTGCTTATTTATTAGAACAGCTCTTGCTTTCAATACCGATTATAAATTCTTGAATCAGATGTAATATTTTCTCATTATTTATAATTTTATCTTTAAAATTGTCTAATAAAGTAGAAACCATTATCTTTCCACACATCTGCTCTTTCCTATTCTCTTGCATCATTCAGTTGACTCATATGGTTTCTTCCAACAACTGGATGTCTCCTATTTATCTGGTACATACTTTAGGATGTCCCCTCACTGCGCAGTTCAAGGCGGTAGAATAGCCAGCCACTACTGTTCGGTCTATCATTGGAGTCAAGAACATGGGGGCCATGCTGAAGTCATGTTCCTTATAGTTGTACTTTTTACTGATCAAGCCTAGAAGAATAAAAAGCCAAGATAATCATAGGTGGATTCAAGCTCCAAACTTATCCTCAAATTTCCTCAGTATCCCATTGAATGGGATTGGACTTGATCAGATGCACAAAAGGACCATTCCTGGATCACCTTTGCTGATTTTGTTCTTTCACATAAATCTGATGCAGCCTATTTTAGCAGTGACATGTGATTTTAAGAAAAATATACACCAATATTTCTGTAACTGACATCTTAAAGTACATATTAGTATTTCATCCTCAGGATATATTTCTTTTCCAAGTGTGATTTAATATTTTTTAAATATTTTTCCTGACCCAAGAATATTAACCTAGTCTGCAAACATGCAGGCTGGTAGAAAGAACATTAATTTATTATCTGTTCCATGGGTCAATTTCTCAAGCATCCTCAAAAAGTTCTAGAGAACCCAGGATTTTTAAACCATCTCTGAGTTACTATTTAGCTTCTTCCTCTCTTACACAAGCATTCCCTTTTCTCAAAGTTGGCACTCTACCCCCTGTACTCATGCTCTTACCATCCTTTGACAGCTCAGCCCATTAATATCTGATTCAAACATGTAGGAAGGTTTTCTGTGAAGACAGTTTTCTAGCAGTAGTGATGGAGTTTGCAGGCAGATGGTTCCCCATTGACAGAAACTTTCAGCTTGCCCTGCTCCTTGGCTTTCTCCCATCCCCTTGAGGGTTAGGGTTGTGACTGCCACTCCTTTTCAATAAGCTACTTATGCTAAGTGAAGGGCAACTTTGCAGCTTTCCTTTCACAGTGACTGATTCATGATCTCTTTTTAAATCACCACAAATCAAGCACAGAATGAGTAAAAGTGGCAGGTGGACTGCTGGCTCAATGCCATTTTTCCATGCCCCTGTTTTTCAACTGGAGGAACACCTGGTCAGCATATCCAGAGACTGTAGTGTGTTGTGATGGACATAATGAATTAATAAGAATTGGGTTTTTTAGGTGTCTGGGGTGCAAAAATAATGACTGTGTAAAAGTTAACTGAATAATTCAATGTTTGAAAGAGAGGATATATCTGCTCTTCCTGAGTTTGGGATAAACGTCAGTCCCCTCTGCCAATTTCTTTGGCCCCACTATTTTTTCAAGCCATTTAGCTATACATGAGCTTACCGGTTTTCTGGATGTTTGCAGTGTTTTTGGAGACCCCAGGTTGCTCACTGAGTCCACAGATATTCTCGCTGTAGACCCGGAAGTAGTATTCATTGCCCATGATGAGATCAGACACTGTGCAACGGGTAAGGCGGTTGTGTTCATATACAGTGAACCATTCCTGAGGGTAAGATCAGGGACAGACAGAAAAAGGATGACAGGGAGGTAAGGAATAAAATAAGTTTGGAGCTGAACATAGAAATGTCTTATTGATCACTGCACTTAGACACATTAATATCTTACCATATGAAGAGTGAAGATTTTACACAGATTTCATACATTTGCTACTGATGACCAAATCCCAACTGGCTGGTTTTGATATGATGCTATACAACAATGTGCTGTCTAGAGAGGAGGAGGAGGAGGAGGAGGATACCCAGATCTTCCACAGCAGAAATTACAGGCTGGCCCTCAAATCCAGCAGCATTGGTGTATCATATTTTGAACAAGACATTAAATATCCATTTAAATGGAGAGCATCATTGCTGTCCAGGTACTCAATTATGCACAGGATTTCAAACTAACAGAGCATGTTGGCCCACACCATCAAAAGCTGTCATATGCAACAACATACACATAAGGATAATGGACAGGGAAAGAGGTAGTTCTCAAAAAGCTTGTAATCCAGACGACCCAAAGCTTTTTTTTCATCTGCCCCAACAGACCTAATTTTTTTTCCTCAAAGCAAAATTGATAGAATGATGTTTCCTTATTCAAAAAATGGAGGTTCCAAAAGTGAATCTCTTTTTCTGTCCATAGATTATCCCAGCAGAGAAATTTATTGTATCATATCCCCTTACTCAGAACCCTTCCTAGGATCCATAACACAGTGCCTAAAATAAATCAATGGCATGAGTTGACACACCATGTCTGAAAAGTTCACTCTTTCTTAAGATATCATTCAGGGCAGAAAACAGCAAATACTCAGTGGTGGGTTGCTCCCAGTTCGGCGCGGTTCTATGAACCGGTAGCGGCGGCTGTGGGAGTCTCTGCCCACCCACCCGGGACGCTTCTGCACATGTGCAGAAGCATTGTGCATGTGTGTGACACACGCGTGAACTGGTGGCAACGGGTTTTGGAACCCACTACTACTCAAAATCCCCAAAGCATGTATTTTAGATCTTTTGATGCTGCTCTCGCAGCTTTCTTGGAATTACTGCCTGATCGTCTAGCTGTTAATGATTTGGATTTTGACAGTGAATTATTCTGGCCAGTGGAACTCCCGCAGTGGTAGTAGTTATGTACTTTCTCTGATAATCTCAATAGTAAATCTGCTGCAGCCCATGTTAACCGAGGATGTGCTAAGAATCTATCTATCTATAGATGTCTATCTTTTATAATGTGCTCAGGTGACATTATGTCATCATCAGTTGAGGTGTGTGCATGAGAGAGAGTGTGAGTGTGAAATGGTCAGCAGTCTGGATAGCTCTTGTCTTCTATTCATTCACCTCATTTTTGATAGTAAGGAGCTTAAAGGAGATTCTCCACTGAAGCTCTTAATTTATGAGTAGAAATATATGGACCCTGGTTCAAGTCACAAAAGTCTTTAAAAATCAAAAGTTGCACTTTGATTTGGATCTGGAAAGAGACCAGTAGTCAGTGTAGCCGACTAAGCATACACACACAATATGATTGTTAAGATCCAATTCCATTCTAATTACTTCTTGCAAGAAATTGATTGCTTGATGATGTGCCATCATGTCAATCACATAGTTAACACTTTCTCAGTAAGGGCCAGAAAAAACCTAACATGTTCATAGATTAGCAAAGGGAGCTATAAAGAAAATTGGCATTACCATGGTCTTTTTGTCAGCTTTTTGGATGGAGTAGCCAGTGATCTCTGAGTTCCCATCATCCTTGGGAGGCTCCCATTCTACTAAGGCATTGAAGCCCCATACCTCCTTCACCAGAACATTGTGTGCTGGGCCTGGTTTTTCTGCAGAGGAAGTATTGGACAAAGAGACACATTATTATAGAAACAGCAGAGCCCAGACATAAGGTTATTTAGTACACTCAAAATCACTAAGTGAACTTATAGTGTTAAAGTCTTATAGTGGTTTACATATCTAATTGTGCATTAGAGTGTATTAGTCATATGAATAACTTGAAATTTATTTATTCACCCATATACATTTTGGTTATGCAGGGGAATCTCTGTATATCTGTTGTAAATAAAGCCACCACCACCCCCGTCTGTCTGTCTGTCTGTCTTTCTGTCTGTCTGTCTGTCTGCCTGCCTGCCTGTTTTCCTTCTTTTTCTGTCTTCTCCCTCACCCCCACCCCTTTCTCACCAAGCAGGCTGCTAGCAAGATCTGAAGTGATTATTTGCAGAGCTTCAACATAAGGTTGAGGGAGACCATCCCTGCTCTGTAATGCCTGCACTGTCTGCTAGGCTGCGCCAGTCAATAGTTTAAGAAGTAATATTCAAGCTAGATGCAGGAAAAGCTATTTCTTCATGCTGTACAAATGCATGCAAAAGTAGAGCCTGTTACAGCTGGCAGGGATGGAGAGCCAGCATAAGGACCGTACCATCTCACATCTATTCTTTGTCCAAAGAACACTCCAGAAAATCAGTTGGGCGACACTAAATTTCACTTCAAATCTTCCTTGAGGCAAAAAGGGATTTGGATTGTGAGGGAGGGAGGGAGGTTTTCTGGACTCGACTGGGAAGAGTGACATTTGACTTAACCCATGAAGAATGCTTAAATATAGAGCTAAGGAATATGATCTCAGCCTCTTGCAAGGGGGCAGGAAAAGAGCTGGTAAGGGAAGGCGACAGATAAGGGGAAGCATTCAGCAAAGGAGAAAACATCCAGAGGATAGTAAGTAGGTACACTGAAGAGATGTGATATGCCTCCAAATGAGATGAAGAAAGTCCGAAGGTCAGAGAAATCCGGACCACTCTGCACCTCTTACGTGTTCCCACATGCTTACTGAACAAAGCCGTGTAATACTTTCTGTCTCTTGCAGGCCTGAGAGCGCCAAGCATCTGGGTTTCCCACAGAGACAAGGAAACTAATGGAGTGGCCATGGATTAAGTCTTATTAACAGTTTAGCAGCTGTAGTGAAAAGAAAGGAAGGGAAGGGAAGGGAAGGGGAAAGGAGTCTTCTGTCCTTGACTGCCAAACCTTTTCTGACTCCCCAATTCTTTGGAAGGTAGAAGCCTGCAACAGGTTCTAAATGAACATTCCCAACAGCAATTCTTTTTGTACTGTAGTTATCCTCCATGAACTGTACACTCAAGAGCAACCAGAGCAATAGGAAGGGCCAAATAACCCATTGCAGAGCCCCTGCTTTGCACACTGGTGGTCTCAGTTTCCACCTACTGGCATTTCCTACTTAAAGATTAAGTAGCAGGTAATGGCAAAGACATTTTTCTGCCTGAGGTCTTGGAGAACTTCTGTTGGTCTGAGTGGACAATCCTCGGCCAAAATAGAAGGCAGGTTCATATATCCCATGTCTGCACAAACTCTCCCCATGCTTCAGAGAGAAAGATACATGTTAGAAAGCAGAGATAATTTTACCTGCAAGGGGACAGGTGGTTTCTGTAAGACTGGTTCAAGGCTCATATTACAAGATAGTAAGAAGAAGTTGGAACTCTAAGTTTAGCTTTCTTTAGTGACTGACTTTAAACAGCTATTAAAGGAGCTTGCACTGCTTGTGGATTTTAATAAGGCAGTCTACTTATCATCTTCCCCATAATTCATGCAGCTCACCAAGAGAGACCCACTTCACTCCTTGAATTTCCTGGCACCCTCCCCAAAGTTGCCCTGGCCAACTCACTTTCAGTAAGCTGTTCCCCAGCATACTGAAGCTCTCAAGCCCTCAATGGAAGTTGCATATACCTGTTGTTCTCATAGAACTCAATGAAAGAGAATGCAGGTATTAATTGTATGGGGAGAGAACAGACAGGAGTGGTTTACATAGGGATAGGAAGGCTACATAGACAGGTATTAAGGACATGAGGATATAATACTAGATGTTCCAGGGGGCTGGATGTGAAAAATAATTAGCATTAAAGAAATTAAAGACAAATGTTTGCAAATGTAGGGAAACAGCGGCTTACCGGTATATACTTCAGCATCTACTGAAACTATGACTGATATAAATATCTCAGTAATGAAAATTTGAGACTGTCCATCTTAGCACTCTTTTTCTCTTCTGACCCAAACAGCAGAAAAACTCACTCACTCCCTCCCTTTTTCTTTTTTCTCTTTCTTTTTCTCTTTCTTTCTCTTTCTTTCTTTACCTTCCTTCCTTCCTTTTTTCTGTTAGTTTGCAGTTTTGTCTATGAAAAGCAAAGTGGTCCTTACCTACAACACGGATCTTGATATCAGCTTTGTCTTCCATGTTCTCAATCTGCACTGAGAGGGTATAGATGCCTGAATGATGTCGCTCAGCCTTGCGAATGAAGAGGATGGTATCAAAATCAGAGTCACGGATGTTGATCTCCTTGGAATCAAGAGGATGCCCATCTTTTGACCAGGTGACCTTAGGACGAGGCTTACCCTGGAGTGGATAAAATGTTGAGCATTAGCACCGAGGCCTTCCACTTAGCAGCACTCTTTTCACTTTCCAAGGGAATGTCACTGACCCACAGAAAAAGTAAATTAGAGTTTGTACAACATTGAGAGTGGTTTGCTGACTCAGAATCAATAATAAGGTAGAATTAGTGCCCAAAGTGGATGAGGTTTGCATTGCAACTTGGCATAGTTCTTTCTGCTTTGCTATATTATTCACAGGTGTACTGTGCTTTGTTATTTTTTTTACAAATATACTCCAAAATTCCTAAGAAGCAACCCGAAGAGTTAAAGGATGGTTACAACCATGCAAATTAGAATGAAGGTTATATACTCCTCATTACAGTAACCGAATAGTACTTAGTTATAATGGAGATTGTGTATTAGTGAATCAGAGGCTCCCTGATATTTTCTAATGGGAGCCAATGGTTGAGAACCCTTAAAGATTATTCAAATGTTAGCAAACAGCCATAGATATTATTAAAGGGAGGGGTTGATGAAAAACTCTACATCTTTTTGAAGGAGAGAAAGAGAGTTGAGAAGAGAATTAACAATTTGAAAATGCTACCCAGCTTTTTGATTTTTGCTATTATTCAGCATTTCACATCTATGTTCCTCCAAGAATGTCATGGCTAGAGAAGGCCTCCCTGCAAATCTCTCTGATAAGTAGAAAGTGAAAATGGGAGGTAGCTTAGGAATATTTCCCAATAGGGGCAGTGCTGAGTTGACAGAGGTGGACTCTAAAGAAAGAAACTCTGGAAAGGAGAATGTCAATGGAGGAGAGAGTAGGGCTGGCAACTGAAAAGGGAGTTAAACAGTGTTAACTATTGAACCTCTTTTAGAAAAGAAGAATGTTGGTGGGTTATCCCAAGATGGATTTAAAAATTGTGATGTATTCAGGCTTGCTGGGTCAAGAGAACCTTGAACAGTGTCATCTGCAAGAATGGTCAAAGTCTGCAGAATTCCAATATAGTATCTGTTAGATAGAATTACTCTCATCAGAAGCGAAATAGATCTTTTCCCTGGAACTCTGACATTATAAAAAGAAACCGCAGTTTAAATACTAAAGTAGAAAATATTTATTTCGGTACAAACAATAAATCACATCTTGGCTATAAAACAGGTCTTGCTCCTTACAGATGCTGAAGAAGAAGGGGGGAACAAAGAAAGGAATGTACACATGCGTACTAGGAACATATTAATCACGTGCTCAGGAATAAACCATTATATTTGATAGGGATGCATCTCCCCTGCATATACATGTAACAGGCAATATAAAATCACTGCCTGACAGTATCAGAACTTTTTTAGTACAATATCAGCATTAAAAGTAGTAGGAACTGACTAAGATAACATGCCCATCAGATTTTAACACACACACACTGTTGGAATATTCATGACTGGGAGAGCCATGTGATTGAGTCAGCCAATCAGGCTGAAGTGTTAATTGAGCATGTCCAGAAACTTAGCAAGAAGAAGGGTGTGGTTTAGTCTGTCCACCATTATACTCCAGTATGAAAACATCTCAACATGTGATCTGAAACAAAGTGTGGTATTGTTAATGTTTTATTCTACTTATAAAGAAGTTATTTGAATCAGCAAAATGCAGTTATCTTCTGAAGCTTCTGATTTATTGCGTAACTCTGACAGGTTATGGGCCCAGGAATCGCTCAAGAAGTAAAGTAAAACTGCATTGTAATTTAAAGCTGATAAGAAGCTGTCTGTGTTGTTAAAGGAACAGACAGAGAAGAAAAATAAAGCAGGATGGCTGCTGCTATGGAATTTAAAGACAGTCCAATACCTAAATTGGAGAAGAAAAATTATTTAATTTGGGCTGCAAAAATGGAATGTTTTTTGAAAGCAAAAGAATTATGGGACATAGTAGCAGACCCCCCGCAAGTGCTTGGAGCAGCAGATCAAAAGGCTCATGACAAAGCTATGGCTTATCTTCTGTTAAGTCTGGGGGATGATCAATTCTTAAATGTAGCTGAATTAAAGTCTGCAAAAGAAATATGGCAGAAATTGAAAGCAGTACATGTCAATGTTTCTGCGTGTAATGTGGTCCAACTTTCAAGAAAGCTTTTCAGAATGAGTTTGCAGACAGGAGATTCTATGGAAGATCATTTAATGAAAATGCAGTCTAATTTTCTAGAATTGGAGCAACGTGGAGTAAAGTTTCCAGAGTCCCAAAAAGTTTTATTAGTGTTAAATAGTTTGGATCAGAGCTGGGAGACTGTATCAGCTATTTTTGAAAGTAAGCCAGAAGCAGATTTGAATTTGGAGGCTTTGAAATCGTGTTTATTGAATGAATATGAGAAAAGGCTTTTCAGCCATGCTGATGGAAAATTCCACAGGCGGGGGCCCAACAAGGAGTACAGTGGAAACTTACAGCAAGTCTCCAGCAAAATTTTCCACAGGCTGCCTATCTCTAGCAACAGCCGAGGTGTCTGCAGACAAGAGGAAAGCAGAGGCAGGAGAGATCAAGTTACACAGCAACAATTCTTCAAGCAAGTTAAAAAAGCATGTTTCATTTGTGGAGAGACAAATCATCTGCAGAAAAGCTGTGCACAGAGAAGAAATGTGCAAGACAAGAGACATTATTTGCAAGGACAGATTGCAGTTGCAAAAGTTTGTTATAATAACAATAGAGACAAATGGTTGATTGACAGTGGGGCTAGTCAAACAATTGTTAATAATTCTGACTTATTTTCCAGATTTTTCCCAGGAAACCATGAAGAAGTGGCCTTAGCCAATGGTCAAAAGGCTAAAATCATTGGAAGAGGCGATGTGCAAATTCCATATTTGGAATCCAGGTTTACTGATGTGTTATGTGTACCTGAAATGGAGCATAATTTGTTAAGTGTGTCTAGTTTAGACAAGCAAGGTTATGAAACCACATTTGTTAATGGGAAGTGTCTCATCCAAAGAAATGGGAATGTTTGTGCACAGGGCATAAAAGAGGATAATCTTTATGTATTGCAGGGACAAAAGGTCCCACATTGTTCCCAGATATTTAAAAATGTAGCAGAACACAATTCGTGTGTTCATCTTCTGCACAGACGACTTGGTCATGCTAATTTTAAGGTTGTTCAACAAATGAAAGAATTTGCAGAAGGATTAGATTTGAAGGGATGTAAGGCATATTTGGATTGTGCAGTATGCAAAGCATCAAAATCCAAAGCATTCCCAGTTAGCAAGTTTAGCACAAGACAAACCACAAAAGCTCTAGAACTGGTGCATGCTGATTTAATTGGGCCTATGCAAGCCAGTTTGGGAGGAGCAAAGTATGCGCTGGTCATTGTGGATGACTACAGCAGGTTTGGGTTTTGCTACTTACTTAAGAGTAAAACAGAGGTGCTACAGCAATTTAGGCAATGGTTAAGTTTTGTAGAGAGAAGGTACAAACAACAGGTATGTCAGTTGCAAACTGACAGAGGTTCTGAATTTATGTCAACAAATTTTCAACAATGGTTGAGACAATTGGGAATAAGACACAGGCGCACAAATCCTTACACACCGGGGGAGAACGGAGTGGCTGAAAGGAGGAATGGTGTTTTGCAAACAATGAAAGACTCATTACTGGAGGATTCTGGTATGAGCAGGTCATATTGGGGTGAAGCCATACTGACTGCCAATTATTTAGTAAATAGGCTGTGGAGTTCATCCATCAATAATACTCCATATGCAATACTATATGGGAGAAAGCCTTCTCTAGCATATTTAAAAATATTTGGAAGTACTGCTTGGGTACATATTCCAAAGGCAATCAGAAGAAAGGGACAACAAAAGGCTAGAAAGCTCAGATTTGTGGGCTATGAGCCAGGCTCAAAAGGGTATCGCTTTAGCGATGGAAGTAAAAGGATAGTGATTTCAAGGTCTGCTAGTTTTGCAGAACAAAATTGGAACAGAATTGATGCAAATTCTGAAAATGTCTCACTTAGTGATGGTGATCCACTTAGCGACGGTGATCCACTTAGTGACAATAACTCATTTAATGATGGTGAATCATTTACTGAAGGTGTCTATGTTCAGGGAGGAGAGTCTGAACAAGATATGAAGCCAGAAAAGCTTGAAACACAAATACAGGCAATGCCACGTAGGTCAGAGCGTAGGAACAGAGGGGTTCCGCCAGACAGGTATTCTGCCAGTAAAGTTAAAGTGTGTAATGTGTGGTATGAGCCAAGAAACTATAAGGAAGTATTGGCATTACCAAAAGTTGAACAAGAAAAGTGGAAGGAAGCCATGGATAAAGAGATGAAATCCATGGGAGATCATGAAGTGTTCACATCTGTGACTTTGCCACAGGGTACGAAAGCTGTAGGATGTAAGTGGGTATACAAGAAAAAGGTATTACCCAATAATGAAGTACAGTATAAGGCAAGGTTGGTGGCACAAGGTTTTTCTCAATTAAAGAATGTGCACTATGATGAGGTGTTTGCACCAACTGTAAAAGGTGAGAGCATAAGACTAGCACTGGCATTAGCATCAGCATACAGGCATAGAATTTGGCATTTTGATATAACCACTGCATTCCTCAATGCTGAATTAGAGGAAGAAATTTATATGATTCAAGCGCCAGGGTATGAAAATAAAAAGCCTAACATGGTGTATAAATTGAACAAGGCCATTTATGGGCTGAAGCAGTCAGCCAGAAATTGGAATATCTGTTTAGATACTGCATTGAAAGGTCTTGGGTTCAAGAGTTGCAAAGCTGATGGTTGCATATACACTGGAAAGTTACAAGGTGGGAATTGTCTACTATTAGCATTTGTGGATGATCTTTGTTTCATTGCAAAGGATGCATCACAAGTTAAAGAATTTGCTAATAAGTTAGAAAAGAAATTTGAATTAAAGAATTTGGGAGAAATAAAGAATTATCTCGGTGTAGAGATACAAAAAACTGAAAAGGGTTATATTCTCAGTCAAAGGAGAAAAATTGAACAATTATTAGAGAAGTATAACATGAAAGATTGTAATATTGCTCCTACACCTATGAGCACAGATTTTTACAATAGTTTGGGTGAGGATAAAAGTGAAGCCTGTGATCAGGAGATATATCACTCTGCAATAGGGAGTCTGTTATATCTGTCACAGTGGTCCAGACCAGACATAGCTTGTGCAGTGAGCATTCTAAGTCGCTTTACTGCTACACCTACAAAGTTGCATTGGATGGGTGTGAAAAGAATTCTCAGGTATTTGAGAATTCAAATACGGTTGCTATTTCAACTGTGAATTTGGGTCTTCAAATACAGGTCACTGAAGAATTAAAATTGAAATGTTACGTTGATAGTGATTATGCAAATGATGTAAAAACCAGAAAGTCTAATTCTGGAATTGTAATAATGTTTGGAGGGGCTTTAATTGGTTGGAAGTCCAGAAAACAAACAACGGTTGCTATTTCAACTGCAGAAGCAGAGTTTATTGCATTGTCTGAGTTATGTTCTGAAGTAGTTTGGTATGTACAGTTGTTACAAGATTTAAATGTAAATGTAAATGAAGCTGTAACTGTTTATGAAGATAATGCTGCTTGTATAAAAATGGCAACAGGTGACAGAGTGAAGAACAGAAGTAAACATGTGGACATTAAGTATTGTAATGTCAGGGAAGCTGTAAAAGAAAAATTGATACGTTTACATCATTGTTCTTCAGAGGATAATTTAGCAGACATGATGACCAAACCATTGGGTGGCGTCCATTATAGGAAATGTTTAAATCCAATAGGTCTGGTGTCTCTCCCAGTAATGAAGGGAGGAGTGTTGGAATATTCATGACTGGGAGAGCCATGTGATTGAGTCAGCCAATCAGGCTGAAGTGTTAATTGAGCATGTCCAGAAACTTAGCAAAAGAAGGGTGTGGTTTAGTCTGTCCACCATTATACTCCAGTATGAAAACATCTCAACATGTGATCTGAAACAAAGTGTGGTATTGTTAATGTTTTATTCTACTTATAAAGAAGTTATTTGAATCAGCAAAATGCAGTTATCTTCTGAAGCTTCTGATTTATTGCATAACTCTGACACACACACACAAACACACACACACACTGGATACTGCTGAATCTGAAGTGTGTTGAAGAAAGACTGAGAAGCAGGGAGGAAGACTGTGTTCTACCAGCCAATACTGCATATGCAGTAGCCAACCCGAGAGACAAAGAATGCTGGCCAAGACCTTTTTAAGGCTCTAAATAAACACAGTTAGAACCTTTAAATTTAAAGCAATATGTGTGGATAATACACCAACATTATGGACTGCACAGCATGCCGTTTGAGATTGAATTAATAAAGCGGCAGTTGAGGAAAAAAACTCTGAGCTTTTTCCATTTGAAATTCCATCATGACTCCATTCCTTCCCTGCTAACTATCAGCGGGAGAAAGCAGGAGAGGCCAGGTTGGCTTCTGGGCATAATGATTAACCTTGATAACACTTGCTAAGGAATGTTACTGAATCAGATGTAGATACTATTTGACTTAAGAGGAGGGGGGAAACATTCTAAAGAATGCATTAATCCATCTTTCACATCAAATCCAGAGACTTCACAAAAAGTCTACGATACTGTGAATTTGAGAACTGTAAGTTTCTCTCCTTTCTTAACCAGTTGCCTACCTGGAATGGGATTACCATGTTGATTTGCTCCCCAACTTTCTTGATATATGTCTGTCGGAGATGGCGAGGGAGACGAATCTTGGGTTGTTCTATATGAAGGCAAAAGAAAGTACATGGGGGGGAAAGAACTGAAAAAAAAACCATGCTGGAAGACACTGGATGGGAAGATGGGGAAAACGGCACCTTGGGGAATGTGTGGTTTCATATTCACACTTTATGAATTACTAGCATAGAGCCAGAAGTATGAATGGAATTCTGGCAACCCAGATCCTCATCTAGATAAGGAACTAAACAATGCCCAAAATCATCATGTCCAACTTTCTTCCCAACATGGCTGTGCTGGTTAAAGGAGATGCTAGATGCATCTATCTAGAGTACCAGACAGAAACATTCTGCTACTGTAGGTAATGGCTTGATATCAAGCTTATGGAGGTGGGGCTGGAAAGGACCTATTGAGTGGCTTGGAGTGCTTTTTTTTTTTTTTTTGCTATATTTGGAAGAACAGAATAGAAAATCTGTGCCCCAATTATCCATTCCAAAATGAGAACAACTAAGATGACTTATGCAATTCCAAAACTATTAATATTTTTTTAAAAAAAATCAGTCAGGGGCTAAACTAGTTGGAAATTCCTGGATGTAATTAATAATTGCATGAAGCCTTTACAAAAAATAGAAATACTGGCTTTTAATCAAGATAGGAATGTACTTTTTACTTGCAAATTTTAGGAGGAAATCATGTGCAACACTCTCAAACTGATTTAAGATCATAGTGGGGCAAACATTTTGAGGAACCTGATGTGTATTGGGTCACCCCATTGTCCTACTGGAGCTTGAAATCTCAGAAGAGATATAAGACAATTTGATCCAGGAGACAAAACAAGCTACTGTGTATTTATGGTTAACATCTCCAAATGCTCAAAGTGACTCACCAACAATCTCACGAATGGTGACAGGCTGTGATAAAGTGGCTGGTGGACTCTGGCCTGCAATATTTATTGCAATGACCCGAAAGAAAAGCTTCTCGCCTGTTGGAAGTCCTTTGGCAGTAAAGCCACAGCGTTCTACAAGCTCTGTATTAGCAGGTATCCATTCATCGGCTGGGAAAGAGAGTGGAGTACAAGATTAGGAGATAAAAAATAAGTGGGAGGTCAGAAACCTTTTTTTTTCTAAAGTGTTTTGGCCAATGATATGTTTGAGAGGGGTATTCCCCAGGGAGTTTCCAAGCATGATGTCATAGATATTCAGGGGGCAGCAAATAGAAGAAGAGAAATACTGTATATTCTGCTCAAGTGTGATCTGGTCCTTAATTTCCAATTGGCACTTGTGGATGCTGCTTCAGGGCTGGTGAAGGTTTAGCCCGGTCAGGCTACATCAGCCTTGTGAGGTAGACCAGACAGGAAGCACAACCAGATGAGCTAACTCCATTTTATTGTAAAGTTGCATTAAGAGAACCTTGCAAATCATTTATTCCCCTGCCCCCTTTATAGCCCAAGAAACTAGGAACGGTCCCCTTCTGAGATGTTTGCCACACCCACATTCTCCTTGGGACTAAGTTGCCTTTTATCTGAATGTTCCCTCGGCTGTGTCTCTTCTCCCTAACTTCCAAGGTCATTCCCGCTACCATTACAGACCATCTTGCCAGAGATGAAAACAAAACAAAAAAAAACAAAAAAAAACAAAAAAAAAACAAAGTAAGCAAAGGGAGCAGTTAATCTGGTCTCCATCACTCTGGAGAACTCCTTCAATTAATTGCTTAAACCAGAGAGCTGAAAAAAGGGCAATGCACGGCATACAAACTCAGATCTTCTTTTACTGGTAGAGAGACTCACTTCCTTCCTTGCAGTACTCAATGAGGTAGCCATCAATGCCTCCTGCACCGATTCGGTCTGGAGCACGCCATTTTAGGGTGGCTGTCGTGTCTGTTACGTCCTCCAGAGTGAGATGAAGGGGCTCACTGGTGGGAGCTGAAGCAGAATTGAATGGGGAGCGATATTAGTAAAATAATAACAGTAGAAATATAACTATACACACACAATTATAATTTCTTGGTATAAAATGAACCATAAGGTAACAACAATCTACCCATACTTTTGCCAGTTTTGTGCCTTTTTTCTAGGGTCATCCTTTTCTTGGGACTTTAGACAGCAAAATGTTTTAAAAAGCAAAACAGAAATATTGTTGAATGTTCGTGCACATCTCTTAATCTACTCATTTTAACCCAGTTGTCCCTAATGACTGCATGTTTTGCAGATGATACTATAATACAAGCAATTCGTTGTTTATTTATCTATTAAATTTATATGCCGCCCATTTCACTGATAAGGTGACTGTGGGCATATTTCCCAATCACTACATATATACTGCTGAATTCAGAGAAATACAAATAATAAGTATAACAGCTTTGCAATTTGGGTGTATGTTCTCAGAAAATGGTTATGGCTACGGTAATGGTTATTCAGAATGCATTTTCATGGAAACTTATATCGTTACTATGAAAATGCAATCTGAATTCATCTCCCTCATATCCAGTATCAAAAACTCCCAACAGAAATCTCGTGCTGTTGACCTGGAATTCTCAACTCTTCTTCATGATCAGCTCTTTGGCTTCTTTGGCTGCTAAGCCTAGCTCAATAGTGGTATGTGAGGGAAAGGACAAGTCCACCTTTTCTACCTGTTTCAGTGTCTCATCTGCTCCTGCCTTGCCCTTGTCAGTATTTCATACTAAGCCAGCCCTTGTGCTCACCAATAGGCATGAAAGGTTTGGTATTCTGACTGGGTTGAGAGAGTCCAATGGCATTCACTGCAAAGACCCGCATCTCATAGAGACACCCTTCAATCATCTTGGTGGACTCATAAGTCAGCTCGGTGAATACTTCAAAATTCAGTTTCATCCAGCGCATGCTACCCTTCTTCTTGCGCTCCATCAGGTAACCTGGAGTGCAAAGAAGGAAAATAATGATGTGTGGTGAAAGATATTTTTATAATCAGCTTTATCCAATCAATGGTTATCGGAGAGAGAAAGAGAAAGAGAGAGAGAGAGAGAGAGAGAGAGAGAGAGAGAGAGAGAGAGAGAGAGAGAGAGAGAGAGAGAGAGAGAGAGAGAGAGAGAGAGAGAGAGAGAGAGAGAGAGAGAGAGAGAGAGAATACATATACATATCTATATATATACCGTAAAAGCAAAAACCACTCACACATTAATCACAAAAACTCCAGAACAGTAAAGCCTACAAACTTGAAATTTGCCATATATGTTCCTTTTGCCTTCTAAGTGCTCACTAAGAAAGGATTTTTTAAAATGACCATCGGAGCATGAGTATTTCTTATATTATTATTAATAAGCTCTGATGGTAAGGAGTTCTACTCTCCCCTCCCCACCTGAAAAGAAATCTGATCCAAATGCAAAACACAAGCAGAGGAGTTTTAGTTTCGCTTTTGCTTTCACATCAGCAAGCAGCTTTACTAGAGAACAGTTAAGCTAAGCCACACAGACACCTTCCTGTCTCCTTCTTGCTCACACAGCAAATACTGTTTGAGTTTCCAAACACCCCTCAACTCTCTCACATACTAACAGGATGCTAGCCAGATGAATACCAATGGATGCTGGTAAGCAGAGACAGATCCCCCCCCCCCACACTGACCAGGCTGAAGGAGCCTGGTCATCCTTCAGCCAGAGAGCAAAACCAGGAATGTTGTTTACAGGGAGGTCTTGAGCAATTCATCTGAGGGATGAATTGAAAGTCTATGCCCGTGATGGCGAACCTATGGACGCATGCCGGAAGTGGCATGCAGAGCCATTTGTCCGGGCACGTGGAGCCATCGCCTGTTGCTATTCCGGGTTCCGGCGCACCAGCCATCTGGTCTTCACGCACGCGGGAGCGCCAGAAACCCGGTGCGCATGTGCACGCTGGGAAGATGATCTTCCTGTTTCCGGTGTGAGCATGCACGCTGGCCACTTGCATGGTATCTGGCGTGCATGTGCGCAAAGAACAGATCACGTGCCCAAAGACGCGGAGATGGGATCCCGGCTGTCTCTTCCTAAGGGAGCAGAGTAGTCAGCCAGGACTGGCCGGCCAGGGCTTCCCTTCCTCCCCACCCGAGTGGGCTTCTTGCACGGCCCCAGCCCATAGCGATGTGCCTCTGCAGTCCAGAGCGCCTGGCCGGCTGAGGCACCCCAGAAGAGAAGCAGCAGTAGCGCTGCTTATTCTCGGTGGCTGGAAGGGGGGTATTTCTCCTCCAGAATCCCAGACAAAAGCAGCAGGATGAGAAGGGCTGCGCAACCCCAGAAGAGCAGCAGGGGCAGGACTTCTTGTTCTCAGTGGCTGGAAGGGAGAGGGAATTTCTCCTCCAGAATCCCAGACAAAAGCAGCAGGGTGAGAAAGGCTGCGCAACCCCAGAAGAGCAGCAGGGGCAGGACTTCTTGTTCTCGGTGGCTGGTGGGGGGGGGGGAATTTCTCCTCAAGAATCCTGGGCACAAGCGAGAACTCCCCCCCTTCCAGGCACCGAGAACAAACAGTCCTGCCCCTGCTACTCTCCTGGGGCTGTGCACCGGTTCTCACCCTGCTGCTTGTGCCCAGGATGCTGGAGGAGAAATCCCCCCCTTGCCAGCCACCAAGAACAAGCCGTGCTGCCGAAAGAGCAGAGTCCATGCCAAAGGAACGTCTATAAGAGACGTGCCGGCCAGAAGCAGGTGCACTCCCTTGGGAGAAGGGGTGGGAGGGGGGCTGCGCTGGCTTGTTCTCGGTGGCGGGCTGGGGGGGCATTTCATTGGCACTCTTCCGGGTTCCAGCAGTGCCCCCTCCCCACAGCCACATTTATGACTGATTGCAGGCTCACATTTATGACTGATTGCAGCATCTTACAGTCACATGATCACATTTTGTGACTTTTTTTGCTGTTTTCTGGCAAAAGACACTGATTGGATAAGCTGGATTCAGATTTATGACAATAAATTTGACAATCATTTGATTTGCTTAACAAATATGGTGACTCACTTAACAATATTTGTGACAATGGTCACAAAATTGAGTCCAGACATGTGGCAACTTTACTTACAATTGCAATTAGACTCAATTGTGGTCATAAATTGAGGACAACCAGTATTTACAACAATGTTGTCCAGGAAAATTATAATCTCCATGTTATTTCTGAAAAGTAAAATCCCAACTACAGAATAAAATAGAATAACAGAGTTGGAAGGGACCTTGGAGGTCTTCTAGTCCAACCCTCTGCTTAGCCAGGAAATCCTACATCACTTCAGACAAATGGTTATCCAACATCTTCTTAAAAACTTCCAGTGTTGGAGCATTCACAACTTCTGGAGGCAAGCTTTTCCACTGATTGTCAGGAAATTTC